>CM075204.1:1415000-2112500 GCA_037577475.1 Chaunax sp. Z400 | reverse complement strand
AGTTAACAAATACGGAGCTCCCCAGACAAACGATTACACCGTAATATAACCACGAAACCCTAAATGACCGACTTGGCCACAACCACCTGCACACCCCTACACTAGGACCACATATAACCTCACCCTGGACATTAACACCCCATGTAATAAAACCCCTCACACTCCTCTTGCATTCCCTCTATCTTATTTCCCGTCGAAAACAACACCTCCAAGTACACAAAACTGACATATACAACAACCTACAGTCATCATGAACAATAAGAAGAGCACCAAAACAGAACCACATACTAAAAGAACCCCCCAGAAAAAACATAACACTACAGCGACTTCACAGACACCTATAATTCCATCCACAAAACCCACCAAACCCTGGTAAACAATGAGATATACACTACATATATGAATACATGGTTATGTCAGAAGATATAAGCACATGCCCTCTTATATGAGACCAACAATAGTGAAACAAGAAAAATGAAAAATGAACAAATGAACAATAATAAAGAAGAAAAAGAAGAAAAAGAAAAAGAAGAAAAAGAGGAGAAAAGGAGAAAAAGAGGAGAAAAAGAAAAAAAAAGAAAAAAAAAGGAAAAAAACAGAAAGATAAAAAGCAACAAAACAAATAGAAACGACAATCATGAAATAATGAATGACGAAATAAAACGGGAAAAGAAAAAGAGGACACAAACAAAAAGGCACCCCTAACACCAACAATAACACACGGCCCCCTCCCCACCTTCTTTTCTCTCCTTCAAAAAAAAGGGGAAGAACTGAAGGAGGGTAGGGGACAGAGAAAGCCTAGACAGGCACCGAAGCAGCTTAACCATAGACATGGCTGCTCCGGATCTCTGCTACCCCCTACCTCTCACTCTGCCTATCCCCCCTCCAGACAGAGGGTCTCACTACTTTTCTACACTATCCACCCCTAGACAGGGGTCTCACACCTATACTCTCCCTCTCATATTTTATGGATCAGGGACAAGAACCAAGGGACTCATGAATGACATGCGCCGGCCCGTGCCTTGCCTTTGGCCTCTATACAACCACGGTGTCGTCGGACAACGATGGGGAGCCCAATGGGAAACGACTTACCTAACCCCTAACCCTAACCCTAACCCCTAACCCTAACCCCTAACCCTAACCCTAACCCCTAACCCTAACCCTAACCCCTAACCCTAACCCTAACCCCAACCCCCTAACCCTAACCCTAACCCCCTAACCCTAACCCTAACCCCTAACCCTAACCCTAACCCCCCCCAACCCTAACCCTAACCCCCTAACCCTAACCCTAACCCCCTAACCCTAACCCTAACCCTAACCCCCTAACCCTAACCCTATGCCTAACCCTAACCTTAATCCTAACCCTAACCCCTAACCCTAACCTTAATCCTAACCCTAACCAATCCAAACCCCTATGCCTAACCCTAACCTTAATCCTAACCCTAACCAATCCAAACCCCTATGCCTAACCCTAACCTTAATCCTAACCCTAACCATTCCAAACCCCTATGCCTAACCCTAAACCTAACCCTAGCCCTGATACCTAATCCTAACCCTAACCCTCAAAAACCAACCGCAGACGCCCAACAGAGCAATTACAGAAAGAGAAATAATACAATTAAAAGACTCCAAAAACCAAAAGTAATTATAAATAGGAGCACCCCTATCCCAACAATACCCCTCCCTCCCACCTCCTCAAAGGATGAGGTGGTGCAGGGATGCAGAGAAAGCCTAGTCCGGCCCGGGAGCAGCTAACCATAGACATGGCTACTGTTCCTGACCTCTGCCCTCTCTTACTTCCTCCGCTCATCCATCCTATCCACCCCTCCAGTCCGAGGGGCTCACCGCTTTTCTCCACTGTCCCCCTAGACAGGGGTCTCACCACTAATCTCTATCACACACTGGATCAGAAACAACGACCTTGAGGGCTATAAATGACATGCGCCGGCCCGTGCCTTGCCTTTACCTTCTCTACAACCACGGTGTCGTCGAACAACGATGGGGAAGTTAATGGGAAACGAATGACCTACCCTAACCCTAACTTGTTGTTGTTTTTTCTGATCATGACCGTGTCTGGGGACCCCGTGCGCTGCCATGGCCCTATTGTTTACAGTAGGGATCAGCAGAGGGAATACCAGGAGTGCAGCATCATGATGTTGACGGAAACATGGCTGACTACGATAAGTCCGGACACGGCTTCAGCGCTGGATGGCTTCTAGCTGTTGCGCGCGGACAGGACGAGGGAGAGTGGTAAGAGGAAAGGAGGAGGGCTGGAGGTGTTTGTGAATGATAGATGGTGTAAATCTGGGCACATCACTATTAAAGAACAACTCTGCTGTAAGGACATTGAACTGTTAGCCGTTAGCATGAGACCTTATTACCTGCTGCGGGAATTCATGCATGTCATCGCGGTAGCTGCATATACCCCCCCCTCTGCTAACGCTGAAGCAGCCTGTGATGTCCTCCACTCTGTCACAGGCAGGCTGCAGACTCAACACCCACAGGCCCTCCTTCTTATATCAGGGGACTTTAATCGCGCCGCTCCATCTTCCACTCTGCCCACCTTCACCCAGTATGTCACATGCTGCAGCAGAGACAATAAAACCCTGGATTTACTGTATGCCAACACCAAGGAGGCGTACACCTCATCACCCCTCCCTCCCCTGGGAAGATCAGACCACAACCTGGTTCATCTCCTGCCTGTGTACAAACCTCTTGTACACAGGCAACCAGCTGTGTCCCGCACAGTGAAGAGATGGTCCGACGAGGCTGACGAGGCTTTGAAGGACTGTTTTGATACAACTGTGTGGCAGGTACTCTGTGATTCCCACGGGGAGGACATCGACAGTCTCACTGACTGTATCACAGACTATATTAACTTTTGTGTGGAAAACACCGTACCCACCAGGACTGTACGGTGTTTTTCCAACAACAAACCGTGGATTAACCCTGACATAAAGGCTCTCCTCAAGGAGAAGAAGAGGGCCTTTAAGTCAGGAAATAAAGAGGAGCTGAAGAATGTGCAGAAAGAGTTAAGAAGCAGGATCAGGGAGGGGTAGAACAGCTTCAGGAGGAAGATGGAGGATCAGCTGCAGCAGAACAACATCAGTGGAGTTTGCAAAGGCCTGAAAACCGTCGTGGACAACGCCGTCATCTTCCTCCAACACCGAGCCCTCTCTCACATGGAGAAGCCAGGAAGTACTGTGAGAATCATGTTCTTTGATTTCTCCAGTGCTTTCAACACGATACAGCCTGTGCTTCTGAGGGACAAGCTGGAGCACACCGGTGTGGACCACCACCTCACATACTGGATACTGGACTACCTCACCAACCGCCCACAGTATGTGAGGTCACGGGACTGTGTGTCCGACATGGTTGTCTGCAGTACGGGGGCCCCACAGGGAAACGTCCTGGCTCCGTTCCTCTTCACCCTCTACACTGCAGACTTCCACTACAACTCACCCACCTGTCACCTGCAGAAGTTCTCTGACGACTCTGCCGTCGTTGGTCTCATCACAGATGGGGACGATAGGGAATACAGAGAACTGACACAGGACTTTGTGGACTGGTGCCAGCGGAACCAACTCCAGATCAACGCAGGGAAATCCAAGGAACTGGTGGTGGATTTCCGTAGGCACACACACTCCCCCCCCGGACCTGGTGAACATTCAGGGAACAGACATTGAGATGGTGGCATCTTATAAGTACCTGGGTGTTCACCTGAACAATAAACTGGATTGGACAGACAATACCACTGCACTTTATAGGAAAGGCCAGAGCAGACTCTATCTGCTCAGGAGACTGAGGTCCTTTGGAGTGTAGGGAGCACTCCTTAAGACATTTTACGACACCGTGGTGGCATCAGCCATTTTTTTATGGTGTGGTCTGCTGGGGCAGCGGCATCTCAGTGTCGAACAGGAAAAGACTCGACAAGCTGATAAAGAAGGCCAGCTCTGTCCTGGGATGCCCCCTGGACCCGGTGGAGGTGGTGGGAGGAAGGAGGATGACAACTGAACTGTCATCCATGATGGACAATCACTCCCACCTGATGCGGGACCAAATAACAGCACTGGAGAGCTCCTTCAGCGACAGGTTGCTTCACCCAAAGTGTGTGAAGGAGTGCTTTCGCAAGTCTTTCCTTCCTGCAGCTGTTAGACTATACAATCAGCACAGCTCCTAGTAGACCAAACTATTTCTTGTACTTTTTTATTGTCTGTGCAATACTGAGACACTTTTGTTATAGTATTTGTGCAATATTTTTGAGACACTTCACCCCCCTCCTTTATTGTATTGTATTTTTTATATTATTTCCCCTCCCCCCACTGTGCTTCTGTACACTGTGCTGCTGCTGTGAATTTCCCCACTGTGGGACTGATAAAGGGATATCTTATCTTATTCAATCATTCGTTTAATTTGTGTAAATCATTAAAATGTTTCCTCGATTCATATCATTCAGTGTCACTTACCTGCATTGAACCTGTTAGCCTATAATGATTAGGCTATACTAAAACAGACCTGCTACACTTTTCTATTGTGGCATATTGCCTTTTGTTTTTGACATTCCAGTCTTATTTTATTAGAATATTGTTAGGTAAAAAGCCTCTAACACGTGGATGTTTTGTCAAAATAAAGAGATGTCCTCTAGATCAGGTCAATGTTACTTCTTTCTTCTCAAAGGCAAATTCACATTTGGACTGTTCACAAGGAGATGCAATGTGAGGGCACAACACTCACATGTGAAGCGCGCAGAAAACAGTAAAACACAAGATAATATACTTTCTGCTTCCAGAAAAGGGAGTGTGCCGCCCCCCACGTAGGCTCAGGAGGTCCGACAGCAGATACAGATTAAACAATGAACAAACGTCTCACTATGTTCTACAGGCATACAAGGTTATATGATGATATGAAGACACACCTGTTAGTACATTCCGTATTTTTCCCATCAAATATAAATATCAGTAGCTTCAAATTCTCAGAAACATCCCAAAACTATTGAAATAATTTGCTTGGAACATCACAAGCGTACCATAATGTAATAATAAATTGGGTAAATAAATAATTAATAATAACAATAATGTAAAGTGGTGCTTTCCAAAGTCTGGGTCGCCAAATTAAATAGTTATGATTCTATTTTACTATTATTCTAGATTTATATCTGCAGTACATCTTTCAGCCACATGAGAGAGCGTGTTTCTAGCTCCACTACACATGGAGTTCTGCCAATCATAGCGCAACATTGGAGCCAGGCAGGCGGTGCCTTGTTCAGAACTCGTTTGGGTTTGCACCCAGGTGTCCAGCAAAGTAATGAACAGATTTTGCAGGTGGTCACACAATCATGGATGCCTGGCTAATAAAAATGACAGGCATAGCAAGAGACCAGGGACAAGACCCAGCTAAGGACCAGACTGCAGCAGGTTATGTTAGCTTAGCTACCGCCCATAGACTAAATGCCACACCCGATATGCGTGTTGCTCTCCTCTTGTACACCTGACTGCAATACCAATGAACAAGCAATATTCTGTTTGATTTAATGATGAGAGGGAAATATGAGTCTATTAATTACAACAAAATGCACTTAATTTGTCTCATATAAAATAGTTAAAATGTGTGTTGTTTAACTGATGTGTGCCCGTTTAATTTAAAATGTGCTTAAGTTCTCAAATAAAAATATGAACATATGAGCATGAACATGAGTGGCTGTTCACTCAGACCCAATGCATTTTCTCATTTATAAAGTAGCCTACTTAAAATGTTTATATTTTGATGAGATACCACAGCCTTCCTAAATGCACTGATTTGATCGTATCTATAAAGTATTTAAAATATGTACAGTATATATTTTCAATAAGCATACAATGTAGTTGTAATTTAAATGTATAGCCTGTCACTTTGTAATGGCTGGTTTACCTATTCAAGATAATTGGATGACACAGACGGCAGTAAAAATGGTCAGAAATGTTCATTTATGCACAAATTGTTAATCTTGCAATTTATAGGCCTATTGTGATTTGGGTCGCGATGGTTTGTCATTTTAAAAATGTGGGCCCCCAGAAACTACGTTTGGGAACCACTGATGTAAAGATTAACAGTATAATGTGCATTTTTATTGTATATCACTATCAGACTAAGGATTTTATCATATATATAGGCCAATAGATCTTGATCCCTTTGGCCCATATTCTGTTTATGTGACTGAGGCAGCACTTTGGACTTTTGACCAGTAGATGGAGACATATGCTAAGGCTTGGCAGCTGGGACACTAACACAGACAGCAAAGTATTTAGCAGGCCCAGCTCATCGTCAACTTTTAGTGATAGAAATCAGGTAAAACAAACTTGATAAGCTAGCTGTATATGCCATCACAGAAAAAGAGACCCACCAATATCAGCTGCAGTATTATTGCATGCCTAATTCAGCATATACATAGATACATAGATAGATAGATAGATAGATAGATCTATATAGATCTATAGATATAGATCTATATAGATATAGATATATATAGATATAGATATATATAGATGTAGATATAGATATATAGATATAGATATATATAGATGTAGATATAGATATATCGATATAGACATGACATTTTTGGCATCTGGACCAGTTCAATTGAGTCTTTTAATGAATTTCTTGCTGTGTTGAACTCTCATCATCCTAAAATTAAATTAAAACATAACTTGCAAAATGAGAAGGTGGAATTTTTGGATACTGCTGTCTTCTTTTGTAATTATACAAAACACTAAAGAACTAGCTACTAAGGTCTTCTTTAAAGATACGGATAGACATGCTCTTCTTCACAAGACAAGTTACCATCCAAAACATACTTTCAGAGGTATAATTAAGTCACAATTGATTAGATTTCACAGTATTTGTACTTACCCCCAGGATGTAGAGGAGGCCACTAGTACTCTCTTCACGGCCCTCCATCCTAGAGGATACACAAGAAGCTTTCTCAGGGAAATCAAAGCAGAAGTTAAGAGGAACTTCAGGGAAAATGGAGAGTATAGTGGAGGAAATGGAGGAGAGGGGGAACAAGCCCTTCCACTTATGCGTTTTCTTTATGTATATATTATTTAATAATAGATAACATATGTATATACGTGTGTGTGTGAGAACTTTTTATTAACACACCCATAAAGAGCACTTAACGAGAGCACTTAATAAAATTAATTTTTCTATTTATCTCTTTTACAGGCGTTACTTTTTAAATTTTATGTAAGTATTTTAATTCCATAATTATCCCTTTTGATATTTTCACAGGTTGACTGATTTGACTCCAAAGCTAATTTACCATCCTAAATTATCACCTACTCCCTTTTTTTCCCCCTTTCCTATTTGGATTCTGACCCCCCTCCTTCTATTTTGACCCTACTCTTCTCTTCCTATTCTAGCTTTACCCCCTTCCTGCTATTCTTATCTTTACCCCCTCCTCCTATTTTAACCTCTCTTCCTTTCTCCTATTCAAACTTTACCACTCCACCCTCTATTCTAAACCTAACCCCCTCCTCCCATTCTAATCCTAACCCCCTCCTCTTATCCTAACCCTAACCACCTCCTTCTATTTTAACCTTACCTCCCCTCCCTCCATTCTGAACTTAACCCCCTCCTCCAATTCTAATTCTAACTCCCTCCTTCTATTTTCACCTCAACCCCCTCTTCTCTCCTTCTATCCTTATCCTAACCCTAACCAACCCCCCACCCCTTTCCAATTAATTTGTATTATAATTGTAATATATTATACCTTGAATAATGTATATAATATAATTACGCACCTCGATAATGGTCCTAGATGGATTTCTCTGTTTTGTTCTCTCTCCTCTCCTCAGCCTGGTGGGTCTCTGGCAGGACGGCCTTCAAAAGCAACACACTCACGAGTTAGATGTCCCTTGTCTGAACCTGGACTGAACAGGGGACAAATTGCTTAGGGACAGTATTGCAGTGTTCCTGCTGGATGTATGTTTTGTGCATTCTCTTCCTCACACATTCTTGCATGTGCATATATACAGATTGTGGATGTATACCTATGATGTGTTTTTGTACATATGTAAATAGATAACAGAAGGTCACACATCGACACATGCCGATTTTGACGCATGCGTGGACTTTGTAGTGTGTGTTGGAAATAGTACATATATTATACAATTATCTATATACAGAAATACATATACAGTACCAGTCAAAAATTTGGACACAGTTTCCCATCCACTTGAATGGGAAACTGTGTCCAAATTTTTGACTGGTACTGTATATAAATATATATATATATATTTGAAATATTCCTTTATATGCATATATATATATATATATATATATATATATATATATATATATATATATATATATATATATATATATATATATATATGCATAAGGCTTGTATTTGATTGTATTTGATTTTGGCCAAATAGAATTCTGATGTTAATACATGTTGAAATACTGAGCCTCATAAAGGAAACACTAGCAGCCAGTGCATTACTTCCATTGGAAGTTACCTTTTCCTCTTACCTAACCCCTAACCCCTGCTCCCCCCTCCTGTTATTTGTATTTTTGTCATTTTGTGTGATTAATCCTAACCCTGTCCTCTTCCCTTACCCTAACCACCCCCCCTGGCCTAAAAAACGGCAGAGAGAGGTTGGATCACAAAACTGAAAACTTATGTGCCCAGCAGATTGAATGAGGTTGAATAAACTCTTTGAATCTGTAAGGTCATAATTTTGTGCCCCCTCTGGAGTGACCATAGGTTGTGGATGGTCATGTTGACCTGGTCCAGTCTACCATCAATGATGTTCTGGACCATGATATTTTTAATCACGGCTGCTCTTTTTGGAATGATGCAAAGGGGTATTTAAAGTTTTGTGTGCCTGTGCTTCTTGTTTGTCCGACAGGATAACATAATCATCTGATAAAGACTCTTCATTCCCCAACCTAACCCTAACCCTCAACCTAAGCCGTATCTATATATATATATATATATATATATATATATATATATATATATATATACATACAGTACTGTGCAAAAGTCCTAGGCAGGTGTGAAGAAATGCTGTAAAGAATTTATGCTGTTTTGAAGGCAAAGGGTGGTCACACCAAATATTGATTTGATTTAGGTTTTTCTTCTGTTAACTCACTTTGCATTTTGTAATCGAAAAAAATAAACAATTAAATTTTATATTTTTGAAAGCATTCTTACTTTACAGTATTTCTTCACACCTGCCTAGACTTTTGCACAGTACTGTATATACATATATATATCTCTATCTATCTATCTATCTATATATATCTATATATAAAATTGTTTTTATTTTGAATTATTGCTGGATTTTGGATCAAACTGGATCTGTTCTGGAAAAGAATCAGACTCACGGAGGAAAACGCCTCTTTAATTAAGATCTAATTGTGTTTTACTACAGTAAAAACTAATTATGTTTTCCAGTATTTTCATGCAGAGCTCGCAGATGTCGAATCACGGATCAATGTACAAAAATATCACAATATACTCAAGCTGTTAATACAAAAGCTTCATAGCGAACGGTGATACAGTTGCCATGAAATATAAATTCAGGCTGAAACGAAGTCTGACACGCATGCCAACCAAATTTCATACATGTAGGTAAAACTTGCATTGCTACTGTTTAGGGGCACTAGCGAGCCATTTTGCCACACCCATGGCCAAAAGCCAAAAAACATGTACATTTCCATCACATGATGTGCATGCAAAGTTTTCAAACACCCTAGGTCCACAGAAATTACAGAAATCACTTGTTTATGGTTAAAATCTTCACTTGTGGAAGAAAATACAAAAACCTTACTTCAACACAACAAAATGTGACTGTCAGCATGTGAAGTTAGAGTTTTAGCAGATAAAGTTCAGATCCTGGCAGTCTAACAGCATGTGAAGGATTTAGCAGGTGTTACCTGGAGACAAGTCGTCTTTGATACCAACATCTTCATTTGAAGTTATGGTAGAGGTTGTTGGGAGCAGTTAGGGCTCATTATTACAACCTCTACACACGAAAACAAATGTCTGTTTCAAAGCCAATGTACTTCAATGAGTCCTTAACGTTGGCATTGACACATCCACTAGAGGGCAGCGAAGAAACAACAGATTATGGAGACAGTAGAGGAGGTTGTGATGTACTTTGTGGCTGCCTGTGAGGTCATTAAATACATCACAAAATGTGGACAGAGAGTTTTCTGTTTTTAACGATGAGCATAAATAAGTCTATAGTCAACGACTTGATTAGGCTTGATTAATAAATATGTTGACTGAAGAGTTTGACAGTTTGTTGTAGACAGAGCAGTGACGTCCATCCAGACCCAACACTATGGATGGGTCCACTGGAGCCGACACAGGAAACTGGCCCTTCTGGGACACCTGAAGAAAAGGTAGAGTAAAAACCCTCCTGCTACATCTGTGTGTTTGTCCGTTTCTGGTGTCTGGATTTAGAGTGAAGTGAGACATCTGTCCTCATTTAGGATCTCTGCTCCAGAACAGGAAGCAGCAGAGAGGTTTTACTGGATGGATCTTCATTTTTTTCTCCAGTCGTCACCTTTTAGTTTGACTCTGTTTGAATGTTTCTGGTTGTTAGAAGTGTTTTAACCGCTGAGATTCATTTCGCTGCAGGAACTAACTGTTCATCAGAGTTCTAAACGTCCTGCTGTTGGTCGCCTGTGACAGACAGTCTGAATGCAGCTAGCTGAGGTTAGCATGTCAGCTAATGATGTAAACAAGTTAAACATTTACTTCTCTGACTCATAAAAGTAGGAGGAAGACGTTTGAAAGGCAGCAGCAGGTTTCCGTCCCTGAAGTTATTGGTTCATTCTGATGCTAGCAGTATTTGAGAGTTGGACAGAAGGATGGATTTAAAAGTCAGTTAATTCTTATACAACATGATGAAATATAATCCTGTTGACACCATTGGAGCTTTTAGTGTCACATGACCTTCATCAGCAGATGGAGTTTGTGCATGAACCTGACATTTCCATTTCATTTTGAGCACTTCAAGACTTCCTGTCCTTGGCTGTAAACTATAGTACTACTAAAGTACTTTAGTAACTAAAGCAAAACCTCCATCTGTGGAGGAAGATCTCGTGTTTATTCTGGATCCTGTCCAAAAACCCTGACAGGGTTAAAACCAGAGATGAGGGATTCAGTGGTCTGACAGCAGGTTAGGAAGTAAGACGATCATCAGTTGGACATAAAGACGAGAAACAATTCTGAAAGCTGCTACACCCAAATGTCTTTCTGTCTTTGGATTTTACAGTTCCCAAAATGACAAGTGAAGGCATCATGGTGACCTCCAGTTTGCTTGTGGAATCTGAAGTTAATTATTTGAGTCGATGTTTGAGGCGTCTCTTTGTGATCCTGCAGCCATCAGTCCTCCAGTCTGCTCTGAGACACAAACCTGGGTTCAAAGACAGGGCCGTGATGTCATTAGGAGCTTCTATCCAACCTCTGTTAGACCTGGATTCACCTGCTGGGGGGCAAAAATCAGATGTGGGTAATAAGGTTTGGATGTGAGCTGGACTAGAAGTCATAATCCCATCCGGAGTTATCGTCGGGTGGTGGCTCGTCTGTGTCTTCAGGGAAACTGTCGAAGTTACTGGTGTCGGTCGGGGAGGAAACCTGCAAAGACAACCTGGAGTCAAACACCTGAAACAGCTGCACCCTGAACTAGTCCTCCTGAATGTCAGACGTGTCGGCGAATAGTGACCGGAACTACATGTCCAGGTGTCAGGTAGTGTGCTGCTGGATGCAAGACTGAAACAAACACCTGATCACATTCACTCGGTGGTGACGTAACGCGACTCTCAATCTGCTACCAAACAGCTTCAGCTCCCACTAGCATGCTAGTATCTTACTGGTACTGCTGCTGCTAGCCTGATGCTAACCACTATACCCAACTCCCAATAGGAAAAATTTAAAGTCAATGTTTAGACTTTTATTTATCATTATTATTGAACCTTTTAAAGGTTCTTTTGATTTCAGTGCTTCATGTATTTTATTTCGAAATGTAGTTATTTTTGTCTGCTGTGTAGCTTTAATTTGTATTATTGATGGAACTTTTTCTGAAGATATTAATTTGTTGAAGCTCAAAGAAACAGAAATAAATGAATGTTATAAATGTTATTATTCCTTTTATTTGTCACATTCCTGTAAACACCACTAAGTCCGATGTCGTCTGAACGCAGCATCTCTATAGGTTGTATTAGACAGCTGTGGATGATGTCAGAAACCAGAGATCACCACTGACTTTACTGGATTTCTAGTGATTTCTAGTATTTCGGCCCAGTGGTGAAAACGACCAAAAAACACCCTGATGTATTTTTTGCGTTTGCGCTGGTCTCCAGCGCAAACGCAAAAAATACAGCAGACCTGTAGCGTCTCGCTACAGGTCTGCTAACACAGAAACGAGGAGTAAGAATGACCCAGACCACCGGGTCCAGTACGGTTACAGGGGTCTAACATGAGTTTGGTTTATTTCTGCTCACCTCAGGTGTGATGGGTGGAGTCAGAGTCCCTTTCCTCAGACCCTCCCAGTTAAAACCTTCAAACCACCTGGACACAGACAGACGTTCACAGGTGAGAGCCGATCGACCCAAATATATGTACGCAGATGGTTGGATGTTAGTGTATTTTGGTTTGAAACAGCCAATTAGGTGTCAGCTTCCTGCCAGCTCACTCACTTGTACTTCTGGATGTCTTTTACTCCGTTCTTCAGGTTTCCCAGCCTCTCTGATGGATTATCTCTGTTGGCACAAACAGCCACGTTTCAAACATTTATTTGAGACATAAAAACAGTGAATCTTGACTCTGCAGCGCCCTCTACCTGCAGAGCTTCTTGATGAGGTTGGCAGCGTTCTTTGTGATCTTCTTGGGGAACTCGATCATGTCGATGCCTCTCAGGATGATGTTGTAGGTTTTCATGGGATCTGGACCTGAAAACGGAGGACTGGGGACACAGAGAGAAACGGTCGGAACTGGACGACAGCAGTTTGACTTATCGTCCCGCCTCGGTTTGTGTCCTCACCTGCCTGTCAGCAGCTCGTACATCAGGATTCCCAGAGACCAGTAGTCTGCGGAGACATCGTGACCCTTGTTGAGGATGATCTCTGGAGCGACGTACTCTGGTGTTCCGCAGAAAGTCCACGTCTTCTTACAGACACCGATCCTCTTAGCAAAGCCAAAGTCCACCTGGATAACACAAAGCTTGGAAGCTCAAAAAGGTTGTATTAATTTCCTGATGGGCAGAGGATGCACCCCAATATGTCTGGTGACCTCTGGACTTCACATGTGCCACCATCTGGATAAAATCTATGCTTCAACATCAGAAACATAAAAATCTGATGGGTCCATTAAATCTCCTGAGGCCCATCCTGCTCTCCAGAGGAAGAACGTCAATAAAATCCAGTAGAATCACAGGTTAGGGTTGAACGTAGATCCACTGGTAGATCCAGAGTTAACTTAGTTAATTTAATTTTTTAAGTTAATTTAACGTGAATCGGTAGTTGGTAGTCCAGACGTAATCCAGTCAGATCAGTCATTATATATTTTATGGGGAAATAGAAACTTACAAGTTTGGCATATCCCCAGCTATCCAGTATGAGGTTTTCAGGCTTCAGGTCTCTGTATATGATGCCTTTGGCGTGCAGGTAGGAGAAAGCTTCCACCACACAGGCTGTGTAGAACCTGGTGGTTGAATCTTCAAACGAACCCCTGAAACAGTTCAAACACCGTGAGATGCGTCTCTTTCCTGCTGCTCAGGTTTACTGAACTGATTGTCCATGTTTACTCCACACTCAGCTACAGCTGAGTACATTAAATAAACAATAATATTGATTATTTAATGTTCTGATTAATGTATGTTAAAAGACAGATGCTATAAAATGTTGCTCCAGATTTTATGCTGACATCTTCAAATATCTTGTGTCAGATCAAAACTCCAAACCAGATTCAGTTTACAGGGAGAAAATCCTCCCTGATGATTTAAAGGTATTTGGTGAGAAAATAAACATTAAATAAGGTTTTAAACTCTGTGTCCGAACCAGAAGCTTTAGGTTTGAGGATTGATAGACACACCGGTCTCTCAGTATCGTCCACAGCTCTCCTCCCAGACAGGCCTCCATCAGCATGTATAGATATTTACTGTCTTTAAAGGTCCGGTACAACCTGAGCACAAACAGTAAAACAGGCAACATGTTAGACGACAATGTTTGAAACGGAGCAGAGTGAAAACCAATGTTATTGTCCAGTGTTGGATTGTTTGCAAGAAAATATTCATATGAAAGCAGCACAAGAACATATAGCACATAAAACACATGTTTACACACAGGTGAAAAACATGAATAAAATACTTAAAACATAAAAATATGATGTGGCCACATTAGTTATCATATTTTTATGTTTTAAGTATTTTATTCACGTTTTAAGTATTTTATTCATATTTATTCATATTTTTCACCTGTGTGAATATGAATATTTTCTTAAAAACAATCCAACACTGGACAATAACATTGGTTTTCACTCTGCTCCATTTCAAACATTTTTGAGGAGGAACAACAATTTATCTTTTATTTTGAAATCCAGCAAACAAAAAAACAAAGAATGTCCTGTTTTGTTTTGAAAGCCTGGACCTAAAGACACACATTTGATTAAACATTTTATTATTATTTATTTTATTATTGTTTACATAATTGTTGTACTAAACATTTTTTAAGGATATTTCAAGGATAAAAGTTTATTTTTTCTTTAGAAATCCTAGTGAACAATCAGAAATAGTAAATACGGTATTTACTGAGGACTCCATTTGTTGATGTAGACTGATGAAGATGGGACTAATGATTAATCAAAAAACAGTTTTTACATCAAAACTCCTAAAACATTATTTTAAGTTTTATATTTGGTGTGTTTTAAGTTTTAAATTAGCTTAAAATTTGATCATGATCATGATGATGATGGTGATGATGATGATGGTGATGAAGATGATGATACACTGACCTGACGATGAAGTCAGAGTGTGCCTCCACCATGATGTGTTTCTCAGAGCGGATGTGTTCCTGTTGTTTTGTGTCGATGATGTGACGCTTCTTCAGGATCTTCATGGCGAACGTCTTCGCCTCCTTGTTCTTCAACTGAACCTGAAGACAAACAAACCTTATGTGAGAATAAATAAATAAACTTTAGTGTGTTAATGAATACATATACTTAAAGGTATACTCCCACTCAGTATTTTCCTTCTCAAGGCGTGTGAAGAATTTTGAAAGTAACCAGGATATTTTTATTCAGTAGGACGAATGCTATTCTACAGCCTGATATAACGGTCATATATTTGGCACAGCGGAATACAGAGAACAATTAAGATTTTAAGCTAGTGAAGGGCGAAAAATATGAAGTAAACAAAGGGCCATTTTGAAATTTGGTGACGTCTTCCCCAAGGGCTTGATTTCCAAGCAGATTTCCAGGCCACACAAGGCCCAACGCGCATGCGCACGGAAGTTTCAAATCTGTGAGAACATGGGGAAGAGGAAGTGTGGACAACCTAAAAGAACATAGTGAGGAAAAGGCATCGAGTAACTGAACAAAAGAAACGGAGAGAAAAACTGGTAAATACTGGAGAGCAGAAGGATCGATGGGAGCTACTGAAATCTAAATCTGGACACGCATGGCTGGCTTGCGCATGCGCTTAAGGGATGGGAAGATGCAGGGAAATGGCTGCCAGGTAGGAAATCCAAAACAAATCTACCCATGGAATTCCCTTTCATTAGGCATTTTTTCATTTGAGTTATGCAGTTAAACTTGACCAAATAATAAAATGATATGTATTAATTGATATGCCCCATTTTGGGTGGAATGCATTTTGTACGCCTAGGCTGTTAGTTGAGTGGGAGTATACCTTTAAGTGTGTTAATAAAGATTAATAAAATGTATTAATAAAGTTTATCAATAAAGTTGATTAATATAGAGGGGCGTGTCCTCTGAAAGGCGTGGCCCCTGAATATAGCCCCAGCTAATGTTAAGGTCTTTAGATTGTACTGAATATTCTAATTTGATTGGTTAATTCTCCAGTAGCAGTTTGTTGAAGTGCAGCTCCTGGAAAAAGAATGTTAAATTCAAAATGGCCGACTTCCTGTTGGGTTGAGAGAGTTTTTTTGTAGATTTTGAAATGACAGACATGTGCACCAGCTTTTGTCCTGCTGCTGCTGTACTCTCTTTGAAATTGTCTAGAGGGCGCTGTGGGGCCATTTTGTACCACTCAATCCTCCACTCAATCGAAGCCTCAAAAATGTGTTCAGAAAGCAGCAAAATAATAATCTCAAAAGAATCAAAAGCTTCAGACACCTTTGGTGCTCGGCCCCCAATGAGGAATTATGGCACTATGGCCCTTCATATGATGGAAAATGCCTGGCTAATGAGAGTCATGGTCAGGGTCAGACCAGCAGTATAGAGATCAGAGGTCAGAGGTCCGATTTTTCCTCGAATCAGAGTCATGCTGTGACTAATGAACTAAAAATATGACCAGAGGCATGATGGGAGACCCTGAGTGGGGATTCCTTTCTGTTTTTGGACAAACCCTCAGCAGGGCGTCCCCTCTGACCGTCAGTACCCTCAAACCAACCCAACCCCGAGCTGCACTGCTCCACCCACTACATCACACCCACCTTTGTTTTTGTCATTTGTTTCACACCAGAGGGGATTAATACAATCAATGAAGTACAAAAATCAGCTGCAGCAATCGTCACCGAAGGAACTCCTTAAGACAAAACACACCTAAACATCTTCTCTGGGTTATTTTGGTTCCTCACAGAACCTCAGAGACTCTCAGTCACATGATCACTGGTTTCCAGTTACCAGTACTGATACCTCACTGGAATCTGAACCAGATCTCTGAACCCTAAAGAATTCATTTCAGAGCAACTGGACCTACCTGGAACTGGTCTGAAAACAATCTCAAATGATCTGAATCAGATTTTAAAATAATGTGAGACTGACATAAATGTTTTAAGTGTTCAGACCCAGCAAAGGAGGGTCGACTTACTGGACATCATGTCATTTTAACTGAAGACCCCTGGGTTAAAGTACGGTTCCTTTGGAGGACAAGATACAGATAAAAACCCTCCATCATCTGAAGGGTGGAGGGTTTTAGACAGAGACCAAATGATGTGGTTCTCTGTCAGCTCTGCTAACTGGCGCTTTGTGAAGACAGCAGAAAGACCTCACAGCCCCATGGGTCCTGTTGACTGATTTAACCTGTAGAACATGTTTATAATAGTAGGAGTCACTTATTAATGGAGGCTATAAAATGTCCCGTCAGCTTCAACACCAAAATGACGTCTAGACTCTTTCATTGATAGATGATTGAACTGTATCATGGCAGGAGTTTTATTGGAGGCCTGAGGAAGCAGGAAGTGTGAAGATGTTTCTATGAGTGTTTCTGAACAAAGATACAACCAGCAAAACCACAGGCCAATCAAACGACCTGTTTATAATGGCACTGCATTATACAACCTAATTATCTGTAAACTGATATCCTATGATTTCATCAGATCATACCAGCTCAACGCGTCCGAAGCCGCCGACTCCCAGAGTGTCGATGATGTTGAAGTCGGTCAACTTCAGACTGGAGAAGAAGGCGTTCTCTGCCTCGTACCTGGAGACACCATACACAAGGATGCCTTCACTGAACACAGGAAAATAGTACTTCATACATTTTGGGACGTAATCAGGTTTGCATAAACCTCATCAAACCTTCCTGAATAATGTTTCAATAAGATTTGGACGGTGAAAACTGATGGCGTTCTCTACCTGCAGCATCTGACCACATGGAAGAACGGGAACTTCTTGGAGGTTTGGATGGAGAAGGAGGTGATAGGGAAGGAGGGAGGAGCAGGGAGGCTGAGGATCCGCTCTCTCTGCTGCCTCACTGGGACGGGAAGCAGCTCTCTCATTTCCAGATGTTATTCAGTGCTCAAATATGAAACCAGACGGACCTCAACCGCCGCCCTTTGGCAGTACCACAAGAGAATCTCCAGCAATGGGACAGGCACTCTTTATTCTGATACCAGTCGTCCACTGCCTTAAAACTTGGAAAATGTCTCTCAGTCAAAAACCAAAGTGCAGAAGTGTGAATGATCTCGACATTAAAGTCGTTTTGGGTCGTCATGAGAATGTTCGGCAGAGCATCCGTAAGAGAACAGCCTCAAAGGAGGAGCTCCACTTCCAGGCTACATGGTGAGGGTATGGGTGATGGTGACGGAACAGGTCCGAAGTTCTGGCCTTGTGGGACTGGCGGTGCAGTGAGGTTGCCAGATCCTCCAGCTCTGCTTGCAATGAGGTCACAAATGAGGCTGGACCTGAGCCAAGCAGGACACCGTCAGAACAGACGGCTTCAGAGAACAGCAAAAGTAGAATATCAGAACTTCTTCAATGGATTTTGGACAACGTTCTATGTCGTACAACGTTCTTAAAACCCAAGTCAATGTCTAAACTGCAGCTCTGTCCAGCTGAGCATGCTCAGACTGAGGCTCCGACCGAGGAAAGCCTCTGAGAGGTTCGTCCTTTCAGCGAACCAGCGTCCACGTCTGCTCCAGTTGAGTCCTACAGGCTGTAATGTCAGCCTGACAGGACGACCCACATGGCAGGACGTTGGTGCTGCTGGTATATTTAGCATGTGGAAACATTGCTCAGAGGTTCACCCAGTAAATGCAGCTCAGTCATTGAACGGACTGGACGCTGCAGGACAAACTGTCCCAACCTCAGAACCAGAGGACACCAAGATGTCTCAGTTCATTCTACCGCTGTCCGCTGTAAAGACACCAGATACAGATCAGACTGGAAGAAAAACAAGTCCAATGTCGAGAGTCAACCTGTCAAATGGAAACCACGTTTATCAGAAACCTTTTCCTGAATGTATCACAAAACGTTCATATTCCTATGGTTTCATAATGCGTCGTTTTACCATCCTCAATAGAACCCAAGCATCTGTTTAAACTGAACATGATGTATCCCCAGAGGATCATCAAAAAAGACATCCCCCATCTGTCAGTTTCCAAAAACAAAATGTTTTCATGTTGGATCTTATGTTTGTCATAAAATCTTACCTCCAACATGTGAGGTTAAAATAAAGTCGCAGCACTTCTAAATATCGAATGTGTAAGTGCAGGAGAGAGGGAGTGGACTATTTCCTGGAAACAAACGCTGTGGAATCAGATTTCCACAGAAACAGTATCTGCTGTCACTCTAAAAATAGGAGGTATGTCTGTTATCCCTCCAAGCGTCACTCCGCTGACACGTCCCGGAGAAAAACTAAGGAGCCGATTCCCGCCAAAACCTAAACCAACAAAACAAGTTTTACACTGTAATTATGCAACAATCTGTGAGTGTCTGAGCAAGAAACAACCATTTAGACATAAATGTCAACATCATTATAAAGACAAGAGGAAGAATTCATGTCCTACTCTTAAGTTTAAAGACAACAATAGTGAACCTTCAAAATCACTCAATAGTGAAAACAAGAAATATTTAACACAAACCACATACGTACAAAACATCAGCCAATATGGCATAGTTTATCAGACATATAGTTTATAGATTAGGAGGGTGAGGTACTCCAGATATTTGTGTATTATTTGTATATTCTTTTAAATGTTTAAAATTTGTATTTGTGACACTAGCATCTGTTAATGGTGTTTTATGTTTGTGCATTTAAAAAACGTGTTTTGTTACATATTGGCAGGATTTGTCCTCCATACAGCCATCTGAAGTTTTAGCTTAACCCTGAAACTAAACTGTAACAGAAACATGAGGGACATGACATCAGCGGAGTGAAAATACTTTAATTTTGCATGATTCAGATTTTTAAATTTGTAAAACACTGCCATAAACAAACTGCAGTGATATAATATTAAGTATAACTGCTGGTAGTAATGGCACATATGAGAATATCCTCTAGCCCTCTGGACATAATAATACGTTTTTATTTGAAATATTGAAATGTATTGCACCTTATTTGCTTTTAATTTTTAACAGCTCACTAATTAATGGCTGTGTCCAAGACTATTTTAAAATCACCTGTGTCCAACCAGTGCTAAAGAAACCTGGACTTGACCAAACCATCCTTGATAACTAGCGCCCAATTTCTAAATTGTCGTTTATTTCCAAGATTCTGGAAAAAATAGTCTCAAAACAGCTCCTTGCTGCTATGGAACAAAATAATATATTTGAGAAGTTCCAATCTGGCTTCCGCCAACGTCACAGCACTGAGAGACCCCTCTTAAAAGTGACAAATGACCTTTTAATGAGTGCTGATAATGGTATGTGTTCTATCCTTGTGCTGCTTGATTTAAGGGCAGCATTCAACACTACAGATCATGTCATTCTCCTTGACAGACGAAGGCATTGGGCGGGCTTATCTGGCACTGCTTTGGATTGGTTCTCATCTTACCTATCTAACAGGAAGTTTTGCGTGTCCTCAAATAATTTCATGTCCTCACTCTCAAATGTAAAATACGGTGTGCCACAAGGGTCATACTGGGGCCAATACTGTTCTCCCTATACATGCTCCCCCTCGGTGACGTCATCCGCAGACATGGTATCTCTTTCCATTGTTATGCAGATGACTCTCAGTTGTACCTCCCTGTGAAGCCCACCGACCTTGGCAAGCTGAATTCCCTACATGACTGCTTAATTGACATCCAAGATTGGATGTCAATTAAGCATCCAAGATTGGATGTCAATTAACTTTCTTCAATTAAATACAAACACCCTGAAATCTTAGAAATTGGGCCCCAGCAAGCTACCAAAGAAATATTGCCATCTACTGGTCACCTGTCCAAACACATTAAGACTGTTGTAAGAAATCTTGGTGTCATGTTTGACAGCAATCAAAGCTTCTACAATCACATTACAAAGCTTGTGCAATCTTGTTTTTATCACCTCCACAATAGTGCCAAAATTAGACCTTTTTTAAATCATAGAGATACTGAAACTGTAATACATGCTTTTATCTCCTCACGCCTCAATTACTGTAACAGCCTTTTTCCTGTCTCAGCAAAAAAAATTGAAAAGACTGCAGAGATTTTATCTGAGCTGTGCAGCCTTTGACTATTTGACTATTTGTTTTAATCTTACTGTCCTGGTTTTATATTGAATTTTTAATTCGGTGTTTTTATATTTTTATATTTTTTTATATTCATTTGTGTATGTTTTATTGTAAAGCACTTTGTAATGCTGTTTGGAAAGGTGCTATATAAATAAAGTTATTATTATTATTATTATTATTATATTTTTGTAGCCAATAGAAATGTAAAAATGATTGGGAACAATCCGGGAAATATGACCAAAGCTTAATAATTAAATATAAATAAGTCGAGTTCAGACACAGTCTCTATTGAATGTATACCATAAGAGGAGATGACCTCATTCTGTCACATGACCAACAGTCATCTGATACCAGACACAACATCTAGAGTTACGACTGTGGACATAAATCTGTTCAGTCACATTGTGAGCTGGTGTTAATTTATTAATCTATTTTTCATTTAGCCTTAGTCCAGAGTCAGATGTCCTCATTAGTTTTTATCATATTTAGTCACATTATCCTGTTTTTAGTCCAGGTTTAGTCACTAAATGTCTGGACATTTCAGTCTCTGTACACATTTAGTACACGTTAAACAAATGGACATTAGACCTACTTGGCTTTGGCTTCTGTGTCCTCGTATCCTTTATTTGACACGTCATCCAGTCCACCAATCAGATGCTTGAATGAACTGAGGAAGAATGAGCTAATCAGAACACAGCACGTAAGAGTTTTTTAAACAAAATGTCGAAAATAATTCAAACATAAATGATCTAAAATAACAGATAGTATACCATGATAAATCTGGGTTTGTTTATAAATGATTATTTATGAAATCAGTTTGATTTTTATTCCAGGTTCTTTCTTTTAGTCCTAAACTATTTATTTTTTGGCTTGGCTTTTTATACATGTTTTTATTTGTCTTAACATCTGACCTTCACCTCCTAAACACTCAACACTGAAGGAATAATCAATAATCTGTAATAGATCTGACACTAAAGCACAATGAGAGTGTAATTAGATGTCAAGACCAGCAGAGGGCAGCAAGCACCTTTAACCAGACCCACCAACAGTTCCACCGCCTGAGACCACTATAATGTTCTCACATTCACCCCAAAGTATAATATGTAGTTCTGAGGTACTTATACCTCAGGCAGGTTAGTGTCCATGCTTATTTTTTTTATTCTATTCTTTAAAGAAGATTTTGGACTTTTTATTGTACTTAGATTAAAATGCTGTTTAAACAGATTTATAATAATCCCATAATTTAGTATCATTAGTCATATAAACCTGAAAGTCTGCACAATAAGAAACTTACATCAACATTCTGCTGATCACGTTTAACTGTAAGGGCTATTGCTAAGAGTTAATGCTACTTACCCTGAGTGATCTTACACGAGCTAACAGAACACAAAGCTAACTAAACATTAGCTGGGCTAGTCTTACTCTCGGTCGATGACCAGGCAGGTGACATCATCGGCAGCGATGACGTTGGCCGTCCTCACATCCTCCCTGTGGATCCAACAGATGTTCGTTTAAGGGTTCAGGTTTAGAGGTTAGTCATTCAGGTCTGAGGTCATTTGCTCTCACCCCTGTAGCGCTCTCTCTCCAAACCAGTCCCCTCTTGTGAGTTCTCTGAGGTGCGTTGGCTCCTGATTGGTCGGATCCTCCTGGGTGACATTCACCTGACAGGAGGTGTGAACAGTAGTCAGCAGATGATCGAGTTGAGTCAGCAGATCAATAGTGTGATTGTATCACCTTTCCCTTGCTGATGATGAAGAAGGTGTCTCCTCTGGCTCCCTGTCTGATGATGTACTCTCCATCTTCATAATGAGTCTAGACACACAGAGGTCAGCATCTGATTGGAGGATTAACACTGTGACTCCTCCACAGAAGAAGACAGTGGTGACAATATGCCCAGTGAAATGCTGTGATATTCTCACCTCCTCCATGACATCAGCCAGCTTACTGAGAGTTTCCTCTGGAAGACCCTGGAAGGTGGGAACGCTGAAGAGACACGGGTTTATTCTGGGCTGGTTCCTCATTCATGTAGTATGATGGTTATTATTAGTTACTCTTTATTATATGTATCATATAGTTAGTATAGTTACTCTTTATTATATGTATCATATAGTTCTTATAGTTACTGTTTATTATATATATTATATGGTTATTATTAGTTACCCTTTATTGTATGTATCATATAGTTATTATAGTTACTCTTTATTATATGAATCATATAGTTATTACAGTTACTGTTTATTATATATAAATCATATGGTTATTATTAGTTACCCTTTATTATATGTATCATATAGTTAGTATAGTTACTCTTTATTATATGTATCATATAGTTATTATAGTTACTGTTTATTATATATATCATATAGTTATTATAGTTACTGTTTATTATATATATATATATATATATATCATATGGTTATTATTAGTTACCCTTTATTATATGTATCATATAGTTATTATAGTTATTTATTATATGTATCATATAGTTATTATTAGTTACCCTTTATTATATGTATCATATAGTTATTATAGCTACTGTTTATTATATATCATATGTTTATTATTAGTTACCCTTTATTATATGTATCATATAGTTATTATAGTTACTCGTTATTATATGTATCATATAGTTATTATAGTTACTTATTATTATATATATCATATAGTTATTATTAGTTACCCTTTATTATATGTATCATATAGTTGGTTATTTATTATATATATCATATAGTTATTATTAGTTACCCTTAATTATATGTATCATAGAGTTATTATACTTACTGTTTATTATATATCATATGTTTATTATTAGTTACCCTTTATTATATGTATCATATAGTTATTATAGTTACTCTTTATTATATGTATCATGTAATTATTATAGTTACTCTTTACTATATGTAACATATAGTTATTACAGTTACTGTTTATTATATATATGTATCATATGGTTATTATTAGTTACTGTTTATTATATATATCAGTTACTATAGTTACTGTTTATTATATATATCATAGTTATTATAGTTACTGTTTATTATATATATCAGTTATTATAGTTACTGTTTATTATATATATCATAGTTATTACAGTTACTGTTTATTATATATGTCATATGGTTATAATAGTTACTGTTTATTATATATATCAGTTATTATAGTTACTGTTTCTTATATATATCATAGTTACTGTTTATTATATGTATGATATGTTTATTATTAGTTACCCTTTATTATATATATCATATGGTTATTATTAGTTACCCTTAATTATATGTATCAGAGTTATTATAGTTACTGTTTATTATATGTATCATATATTTATTATTAGTTACCCTTTATTATATGTATCATATAGTTATACAGTTACTGTTTATTATATATAAAACATATGGTTATTATTAGTTACCCTTTATTATATGTCTCATATAGTTAGTATAGTTACTCTTTATTATATGTATCATATCGTTATTATAGTTACTGTTTATTATATATCATATAGTTATTATAGTTACTGTTTATTATATATCATATAGTTATTATAGTTACTGTTTATTATATATCATATAGTTATTATAGTTACTGTTTATTATATATATATATATATATATATATATCATATGGTTATTATTAGTTACCCTTTATTATATGTATCTTATAGTTATTATAGTTATTTATTATAAGTATCATATAGTTATTAGTTACCCTTTATTATATGTATCATATAGTTATTATAGCTACTGTCTATTATATATCATATGTTTATTATTAGTTACCCTTTATTATATGTATCATATAGTTATTATAGTTACTCTTTATTATATGTATCATAGTTATTATTAGTTACTGTTTATTATATATATCATATGGTTATTATAGTTACTGTTTATTATATATACAATATAGTTATTACAGTTACTGTTTATCCTATATTCTTTGTAGTTAAGATGGCGGCACGCATTGACGCAACAGCTCTCCCTTTTGGTGCTTTTTACAGCACCATATGTCCATTTATAGTGCAATATTTTTAATTGTCCATTTACATTGTCCATTTACATCTATGTCCACTTTCAGTGCAATATTTTTAAATCCTCTGCTGCATATACTACATAAATTGTGTCATGTTAAATTGTTGTCTCGCCACTCAGCTTGTATATAGTCTTGATATTTCTTATATATCTTGTGTGCACCTTAAGGAGTTTGCCCTTTAATTTCATTGTACACTGTATAATGACAGTATAGGCTTTCCATTCTATTCTATATAGTTATTATATTTACTGTTTATTATATATATCATATTTTTATATATATCATATAGTTATTATTAGTTACTGTAATACATTATATATTATAAAGTGATTATCT
The DNA here is from genome assembly GCA_037577475.1 of Chaunax sp. Z400. Lineage (NCBI taxonomy): Eukaryota > Metazoa > Chordata > Actinopteri > Lophiiformes > Chaunacidae > Chaunax > Chaunax sp. Z400. Next base: position 2,087,028 of record CM075204.1, on the reverse strand, counting down.
CAGTCCATGTGTGCAGACTTGTTACTGTGTAAATTCACAGATCTCTGTACGTATTTGTTTTATTGTTGAAGTAGGGTTATGTCTGAGTGTCTCAGGGGAATTTGAACCTCTAACCCTAAGCATTGAGTGCCGTCACCTCTTGAGGAAGTACATGTACTGGGCGTGTTTGATGAGTCCAGTTCTCATCATGATGGTCTGGAAACACTGACGGTCGATGGCCCACAGCTTCACATGGATCAGAGCTCAAACAAACAAACACGTGAATAATAAATAACAGTCTGAGCATCACAGCCGCAGATTAATGATCACTGTAATCTCAGCTCCTGCAGGACCACGGGAGGATACGTGTATCCTTATTAAATTCTACCTGTGTGTGTACATGCATAAATGAATACTGAATACATTTGGTGTGCAGCTGTGTGCACGTGGAAATGTTAATGCATATATGTGTACATGCACTTTGTTTCTGTCTGTAATCTGTGCATGTGAGAGATCAGATGAAAACAAATCGTGATGTGTGCATACAGTATGTAGGTGTTGTCATGGCAACAGTATGTACATATCTAGGTGTCTGTGTGTTAAACCAGTGATCCATCCAGCAGCTCAAACATCATCATGATGATTTAACAACAGTCAGGACCAGAGCTGCGTTCACCAACATTAAACAGTTTTTAGTTATGATCTGGAAACCAAATGTGACGGACGGATGGAGGGAACCCATTTAAGATAAGATAAGATAAGATATACTTTTGTTGTCCCCGAAGGGAAATTTGTTCTGGACTCTGTCCAACTACAATACAGAGGATACAACAAGTAGGCATGCAGTGAATTCACTGAAACCAATACGCTCCCACACATAACATTCACACATAAATACACAGCACAAGCACTTCAGTGTTGAGTTTAAATAATGCACAGCTTAGCAGAGTTATTGCACAAGTAATAGTATATTGCACAGATAACATATTGCACATGTGATGGCGCGCATAATGTTAGTTGACTGAACCTATGAGTTACTGTTGAGGAGCTTAATGGACCTGGGTATGAATGAATGTTTATAGTGGGTCAGTCTGCATGTGGGGACCCTGAATCTCCTGCCGGAAGGTAAAAGTTGGAACTCTGGGTGGAGAATGTGAGTTGGGTCAGACACAATTTTCTGTGCCTGTCTGATAACAGACTGCTCATAGATCACCTGGAGGGATGGGTGGTTTTTAACCCCCATGATCTTCATGGCAGTCTGCACCAGACGAAAAACCCGTGACCTCAACTGCACCGTCAAGATGCCGTACCAGGCCGTAATGCCACATCTAATGATACTCTCCAGTACCACCCGGTAGAATAGCGGCATGAACTCCTGCTCCACTCCGTAGACCCTGAGTCTGCGTAGAAAGTACATATGCTGTTGGAGTTTGGAGCAGAGAGTTCCCACATGCACCTTCCAGCTGAGGGAGTTGTCAATGTGGACCCCAAGATATTTGTAGGAGCAGACCTGGGTGACGGGGACATTATTAATGACCACAGGCCTGTGGTCACCCACTGACCTGGGGTCAAACACCATTTCCTCGGTCTTCCCCACATTCAACACAAGATGGTTGTTGTCAGACCACTGCATAAATTCCTCTATTTCAGAGTGATAGGCCGACGGGCTGCTATCACTGTGCAATAGGCCGAGAATGGCTGTATCATCAGAGAATTTAATGACACAGGTTTCCGGGAAGGTACTTGTGCAGTCATTGGTGTACAATGTGAAGAGGACCGGGTAACTGACACAGCCCTGGGGGGCATTTCATACTTTCTAAACACAAACACAGTTCTGACGCCTTTTCAAGGAACTTCGTCTGTATTTTTTGTTTCCATGGTTACATTCTGTGACTTTCATCTCAGACGAGGGTTTCTGATGCATAACTCAAAAACTGTTGAATATTTTGTATTTATGTACATACCTCCCATGTACAGGAGAGGTGCCTTCTGATATTTGGGGAATTTAAAGCTTTATAATATAGATTCTTTATATTTTTCATATTTTTATATTCGTCCTTTATCCTTTAAATCTTTAATGTGAGAAACTGCAATGTTACAATTTCCCTGCAGAGATCAGTTAAGTGTTTCTGATTCTGATTTTAATGACAGGAGAAGCTGTCAAAGCTAAAGCTAAAGCTAGCACTTCATGAGACATCAACATCATGAAAATATAAGTAATATAAAATACTGTAACTAGTGTATTTACTGTAATACCTTATTGTGATAGAGGAGCTGCTGCAGTACTGCTGCAGTACTCCATGGCACCTGATGACCTACTGTCTATTGCTATGGAGATACCAAGTGTCTGTAACCACGGAAACAATAGGAGACAGCATAAAGTACTATGGGGTTGAGTTTAATGTGCTGGTGTTTGTTTCAGGAGCGCTCTCCTCAAAGTTCAGTGATTATTCTTAATGTTTATTGATGAATCACTGGTGTGTAAAACAAGCTAACATCCCTAGCCAGCTGCTGCTAACTGCTAGATTTAAATTAAGTTGAACTTGTATCTGAATCTGAAACACTGACCAAACAGTCACCTGAGACCCAAAACTAAAACTGAAGGATGCTATTGTAGCTCAGTGATTGCCATCCAGTTTTATAGGGTAATGTGAGAAATATTACTACAGTTAGCAATTAAGCCACAAAGTGCTTTAAGTGGAAGTTAGTAGTTGTTATTGAATAAAGTGATGAACAATCCTGGAAATAAAATGTCAGGGGAAGTAAACGGTCAAGATTGATGGGACCACTCATATTGTCCCCGTGGGGAAATTCTTTCTCTACATTTGACCCATCCCTGAGGAGCAGCTATCATGGCTAATGCTAGTTAATTTCACTTATCGTAGCTAAAGTTAGCTAATATTCCTAACTTTAGCCAATTTCAGCTATCAGAGCAAAAGTTAGCTAACTTCAGCTATCATAACTAACTTAAGCTAATTTAAGCTATTATAGCTAATGTTAGCCAAGTTTAATTATCATAGCAAATGTGGGTTAATTTCAGATATCATAGCTAATGTAGGCAAATGGCAGAATGTTAAAAAATGTATGTGAATGACAAAACTTTAAGTAAAGCATCCAAAACATCATGACATAATCATGTAATCAATTAGCTGGTTAAGATAAGATAAGATAAGAAAAGATATCCATTTATTAGTCCCACAGTGGGGAAATTTACAGCATTGCAGCAGCACAATGTACAAAAACACAGCAGGAGGAGGGGAAATAATATTTTTTTTTTAAATATAATACAATAATTTGGATAAGTTGTTGGAGATAACTGGGCTTTTTTCACTGTCTTGATGGAATTAGCTTAGCATTTTTTACTAGCATTAGCCTCAACACACAGCCAGCCACCAACTCCATCTGAACCTCCTTAGCAACGTGGTATTTAGTAGCTAAAACAGTCTGAGATTTTTAGTGTGTCTGAAACCTGAGGATGAAACAATAGTACATGAACTGTGTACTATTAACAGGAAACATTACAGTATTCAATTACTGTGGTAGTGACAACAACAACATAACAGACAGGTGATGGCGTTATTTCTTCTTCTTCTTTGGATAAGGCAGACTAGATGCTACAATGGCTTATTGCTGCCCTCGACTGGTTGTTATTAATGATCATTTTGACAGTTCTTTGTATTTTTATATATTTTTATTACTGCAATACTGAAAAAAGTACCCTTGGGTATAGAAGTCCAGGTTCCTTAGTGGTAATGGTATCAGCTCTAAATAAAATGGAACCCAACCATTAAATTTTGAAGCAGATTCGGACGAAGGGACAGATCCAGGGTTTTTCACTGTTTATTCATAAACTACTGAGCTGATGTCTGTGAAAATGGTCTGGGATCAGGCTTGCTAACCACCTGTGTAGGACTGTTGGACCTTGGTGGAGGTATGCCCTCTGCTGACCCTCCTGTCAACTTCAAAAACTCAAACTGAGAAAAAGTTTAAGCCAGTGTGGATCTGATTCGACCCAGGAACTGATCCTTGTCCCCACACAGTCTTGATGTTTGTGCGGTTCATGTAGACGGAGACGGGTCGGACCTGAGTCACATTAACACACACACACACACACACACACACACACACACACACACACACACACACACACACACACACACACACACACACACACACACACACACACACACACCATCCCCTCGAACCCATCACTGTTGCCAAGAGACACTCACCAAAACTTAGCTCATTGGCTGGAGCGAATGGTGTTGCCTGGCAACTGCAGCTTAGTGAGCAATCTACCAGGAAACACTGACAAAAAGTTTGACACATACACACACAGCTGTCAGAGCTGACATCTCATTGGTTCAGAGTTTTCCTGAACAGATAAAAACTCTCAGCTGTTTGTTGAGTCTGTTGAATTTTTTTAAGTCTCACCCAGAGAAGGAAAATACGTGTTTCTGATGTCAGGGTCACATGACAGAGACCAAATTTCTATCAAAGGGACGCTCCCATTAACAGCCAGGTGTGTCTCTCCAACAGGATCTAATGTTAATGAATATTCTGTGTTCTTCTACACATCCAAAAGGTCCCACAGAGTCCAGATTCATATAGTGAAACGGTCCGGGTTCATACAGTGAAACGGTCCAGGTTCCTACAGTGAAATAGTGTGGAGTAAAGGATGAGGTTTCCAGATTACTCATGAGGCATCTGACATGTCCTGTTTCCGATTATTTCCAGATTCCATCAAATGTATTATATTATATTATATAATATAATATTATATTATATTATTCTAATTCATTAGAACCAAAAGCCATTTGGTTTATCATGACAGAAATACACATTACCTACTCAGAGTACACAGAGTACTCACATTACCTATATAGAGTACTCACAGTACCTACACATAGTACTCACAGTACCTACACATAGTACTCACAGTACCTAATAATAATAATAATACCAACTTTATTTATATAGCACTTTGCAAAAACAAGTTACAAAGTACTTCACAGTAAAAACAAATTAATAAATAATAAGAGACCACAATAAAACAACAGATAAGACAACTATAAAAAAAAGGCCATGCGATAAAAGTGAGTCTTGAGAAGTGATTTAAAAGAGGTCACTGATTTTGCCTGCCTGAGATCCTCTGGCAGAGAGTTCCAGAGCTGGAGGGCAGGAAAAGCAAAAGCCCAGTCCCCTTTAGTGACAAGATGGGATTTAGGGACTATGAGGAGGGCTTTACTGGAAGATCTCAGGCAGCGGTCAGGCTCATAGGGAGTTAACAGGTCACAGATATATGCAGGAGCCTGACCATTCAGCGCTTTAAAAGCAAACAGTAAAATCTTAAAATCAATTCTAAAACTCACAGATAACCAGTGAAGGGCAGCAAGGATAAGATAAGATAAGATAAGATATTCCTTTATTAGTCCCACAGCGAATATCTTATCTTATCCTTGCTGCCCTTCACTGGTTACCTGTGAGTTTTAGAATTGATTTTAAGGTGATTTTGGGGTGATGTGATCACTTCTCTTAGTGCGAATTAAAAGCCTGGCAGCTGCATTTTGGATTGACTGCGGTCTGTGTATATTACGCCTGCTGATACCAGAATAAAGTACGTTACAATAGTCCAGTCTTGAAAAAATATAAGTATGAATGACCTTCTCAAAGTCAACTGCTGAGAGGAAAGACCTGATCTTAGTCAGATGTCTCAGTTGGGCAAAGCAGGACTGCACCACTTTAGACACCTGAGCATTGAAGGACAACTCAGGGTCAATAATGACACCAAGGTTGCGGGCATCTTTTTGAATGTTACCTGCCAAGATGCCCAGACTAGACGAGATAGTATCAGTGCAGCTAGAGCTGGGGGTGGAAGGGGTAATAATGATCTCAGTTTTTGTGTCATTTAGATAAAGAAAATTCTTAGACATCCAGCTTTTAATTTCTGAAAGGCAGGACAGAATGCAAGCAACATCAGTTGTACCACTCACACCTACACAGAATACTCACTCCGGACAGTAGCCGTCCTGGTGCAGTTGTAGAGGATGGCCAGCTCTCCGAACACTTTTCCTGGTCCCATCGTACACAGCTTCATCCCCTCCTTAGTCACCTCCACCTTCCCCTCTGGGCGAGAGACATTCACACACACAAAGAGAGAGACACAGACATTTATTTTGAAGATTCAACAGGAAATCAACAAGCTGTGATGTCACATTTCCTCTGAACAAACAACATGTGATGAAACAGAGATGAAACATTCAGGTTCTTCAGGGTACCAACACACCCGATCCTGAAACCATGTCTGTCTTTAAAGCATCCCTGGCCTCTGAACAACTTCCTGTTTCATGGTGAAACATTAAATTTTGCAGTGCCGCAAAGACAGCGCCGTTCAACAAAAACTAAACAAAGTAAATTTACATCCGAATGTTTTAATATTTAACCAACCAAAGGTTAAATCTCTTAATGAGATACATATGTGTAGCAAATTCCGTAGATATAGGTGAAACTAACTGTCGGGGTTGCTACATGGGTGTGCTGTTGAGCCATTTTTCCACAGCCATCACTCAAACCCATAAAATGCATTAATCTCCACCACAAATGACATTTAAGAAAAGTTTTTATAAGATAAGATAAGAATATACTTTATTCATCACACAGGGGGGAATTCTTTTGTTACAGCAGCATAGAACACAAAACAATACACGATAGAATAGAATATAGCAGCAAAGAGCAGCAGAGTTCTCTACCTTTTGTCATGTGGCCTTCCAGTGGACGTTTTATTGTGAAATATTTGAATCAGAGGGTTAATGTAGGCAGGGGCTCTCTGACTGATTTCGATTCCTCTACCTAAGTTTTTGCGGTTTGAGGTGTTTTAAACATTTAAAAGTGTCATAAATAAAAATGCTTGTTTTATTCACATATACTGACCAACAGTAGAAACACATTTTTTTTTAATGTCATGCCATCCTGTTCATATTAAATATCAAAGGTAAATTATGGTTCACACATCTTTATTCACCCTTTAGCCATGCAGAAAAATCATTTTTGTGCAGATTAGTGGTTTTTGTCTTAGTGTCTACAAGTCAGAAAGTGTGGCTGGTGAGATAGAGAACAACAATAGTCACTACCGTGCGTGTCTACCTCCAGCATTTATCACTACTTTACACCTCCTGAATGGATCAGATGTGATTCTGGACATGTAGGATGACATGCCATTCTTCCTGCAGAGCTGTGACAAGTTGTTCATGTGTTGCTGGAGCAGGATCTTTCTGTCTCACCCGGTGATCCAGAACGTCCCATAGAGGGCATTGTCATGCATGAAGGTGGTGCCCGACTGCTGTATCCTGGGAATGACATGTGGACCTAGAACCGTATGTCGGAGACGGATGGCTGTGAATGTGGACAAGTTCTGCCCGTCATCAATTAGCAGTGCCCCCCCACTTCATGACAACAACACCAAACGATCCACTTCCTGGACGTATGCGGCAGAATAGCGGTCTCCGCAGCGATGGTACAAACGCCAACGACCACCAGCTGTGTAAAGGTTAAATCTGGACTTGTCACTAAATGTAATCTGCCCCCACTTCGCAATCAGCCATAACATCTGGAACATTCGTGCTGCACGTGTCTGCAGAGTTCCAACCATAGCATCCCAACTGCCCGGGAATTTTTCGGGAAATGTCGCATCGTCAGGTGTTTCTCTAGGACATTAATTAGACCCGGTAAATTATCGCCCTGACCAGGTCTTTTCAATCATGCAGAGAAAAATCTCACCAACATCATTGTTTACTCTGAAATGCACCAATGACTGTTAGTTCTATGTTATGACTAAATGATGATTAGTCATGATTTAACATGTTTTGGTTGTGGGTACTTAAACAAGTCTATTCAGTGAATCACATAATTGTTTGTTTCAGTAGATTAGGGCTAGTGAATAGAAATGACAGGGTTTTTTAAATTATGCATTTCCACTGTTGGTGAGTATATTAACATTAAGTTGCTGCTGATGATGAAGGGAATAGATGGTGATCACAGATACCTGCAGGATAAATGTTAAAATATAATGTGGCGGAAATAAGTCATGTTTTGATTACGGAAAAGTTATTCCTGAGATGTAATCTCAGTTTAGAGGGTTCTGTATATTTTTCTTATGTGTTTAGATGTGTTCATTAAGAAGAAAGTGTGAAATTAAGTAAGAAATTAGGGGTACAGTGTTTTTCAATTACTAGTGTCATTAGTATTCAGCTGCACCTGTAAATCGCCAGTAGGTATCAGTATTGCTACACAAGTGAATGTAGAGGGAGCTTCACAGGGAAATCTGCGTGATCACGTCAGATAATGTGAGTCTCTGTGTACAAGATGGAAGCAGTGTAGCAACTATCTAAAGTGATATTTTTGCACTTTGCAGAGATTTTCATTAAATGTGTGGCACCAGATTGAGCCTCTGTGACATCATTCTGTGCACCATTACAATAACGTCAGGTTTCTTCAGACTTTTGACTCAGATCAGCTGTTAATGAATTTACGGTGTATTTTTAATATGTGAAAGCATGACATCATCAGCGGAACAGATTTACAGACGGCTCCTCATCTGTTTTTATTCACAGTCTGATCCGTCAGCGTCTCCTGAGAGTAGAGATGTGTTCTGTTGGGAGACATTAGAACCATGAATCTGTTGATCATGCTGCCGACGGTCATTACGTTTGTGTCTGACGTTTTTGTAAATCAATGATTGGCTGCAGTGAAAAGTAACAGAACGCTTCATCACTCTGTGATGCAAGATGTGTCTGCACCTGGAAGACTTCTATATAAACAACTTATCTGCCACTGTGCTCATCTTATTAGATCTCAGGGATGGAGGGGAATATGAGAAGAAAGTGTGAGGAAAGGAATGAAGTATTGAGAGATTAAGGTTCATTCATTCATTTATTTGTTTGCTTATTCATTCACCCATTCATCCATTCATTCTAGAATTATGCTACACTGCCCCCAATGATTTCCTGTGGTGCTGCTCCATTTAGTCCATGTCTGTAAGATTTCAGAAAACTTGCACAAATATGGATGACAGATCTGTCTGTTTGTGTTTTTAATGTTTGCATAAATGAGCCTCTGGATGACAGAGGGGGAAGGAAGGAGGAAGAAGCCAATTAAATATTCAAGTCTTTGTAGCATCTGATGACCAATGGTATCAAACGCAGCTCTTTCCCTTCCTCCCATCTCTCCTCTCATGTTTCCACTTTTCTTCTCCCCTTTTTCCTCTTTTTTCCTTCTTTTCATCTATTAGAAAAACCATTCCTGATTTCCAAAATGTTAATTTTAAACATCAAATATGGTCATTCAACAAGTTGCCATGCCAACTGTATACAGTGTGTGTCCTGCCAGTTTCATAATGAGAGAAAAACTGCTGCATCTGTTTCTTCCTCCTCACTCACACACACACACACACACACACACACACATATTCTATCAATCAATCTCGGTCTGTTTTTAGAGAACACTTATTCTTCCTGTGACATACGTCGTTATATTAACCTGCCATCTGCGTCGCCCCCAACACACACTATCCTGAATGTTGATCTTCAAACTCTACTCTTAATCTTTTTGGTCCAAAAACTTTTTTTTCTTCTTTCAAATCAAATTTTTAACCTTTGCTATCGACATGAATACTAACGGGAAACCCTCAAATTCACACCTTTCACATGAGGAGATTTATGGGACATTAACGAGCATTTACTGTTTAGATATGTCCATCATATAAACACATTGGCTCATTCACTTTAACGGTAGTCTCGCTCATCTCTTTGGTCACTTTAACACTAGTCTCTCTTATCTCATTGGGTCATGGTCCTGATAATGTACGTCGTCTGCTCAATGTTATACAGTATTCTCAATACTAAATAAAACACAGCATTGATAATATCTTTGGATGCCAAAAGGCTTTTGATGTGTGGAATGGTCATTTTTGTTTTCAGTGTTGGAAAAATTTGGTTTAGGCTCTAACTTTATTCATATGATAAAAACTCTGTACACTGATCCAATAGCCAGTGTCAACACAAATGGCTTCATGTCTGAGGGTTTTTCAGTGTGCAGAGGTTGCAGACAAGGGTGCCCTCTGTCACCATTATTGTTTACATTATTTATTGAGCCTTTGGCCGAGACTATCAGGACTATCCCTGACATATTGCAGATGATGTACTCCTATGTACTCCTAACAAATCAGTTCACGCAGTTTTAAATTCAATAAACTTGTTTAGCATATTGTCGGGTTACAAAATCAATTTTGGAAAATCTATTGCTCTACCTTTCAATATCCCCCAGAGTATGACCGTACAGTCTCCTTTTCAGAGATCCGAGCAAAGTATCAGATTTTAGGTATTTTTGTCACTCCTAATTTAAACGATTTATATGGCACAAAGTACAGTATTCCCCTTTGATTCAGAAAATTAAGAATGACTTGAAGAAGTGGACCTCCTTGCCAATCTCTTTCTTTGGGAGAATCAACACTATAAAAATGAACATTCTTCCACATCTGAACTACTTATTTCAAAGCCTCCCGTGCTACTTGACTCCATTTTTTAAATTGTTGAACTCCTGTATTTCTCGCTATATTTGGAAAAAGAAACATCCAAGAGTTAGTTTTTCTAAACTTATTAAGCCAAAGGAGCTGGGAGGTTCATCATTGGCCAATCTGCAATTTTATTATCGATCAGCTCAACTTAAAATGATGACAAACTGGTTTCTGAACAGATCAAGTTCTTTATGGCTGGGTCTCGAGTCCACAGCAGCCTATCCCAGAACACTTAGATCCCTTCTCTTTATCAGTAATATAGATCAAATAAATTCTCTTAATAATAATATAATTATTTAAAACACACTACTGGTTTGGAGGGACGTGAGAAAACAGCTCAACATTCCTTCTTCTCTTTATCTGGGCTCCTTTGGCTTTGAACCCTGACCTTCCAAAGCAGATAAGGAGTATTGGCTTGCTGGAGTGGTCTTCTAAGGGTCTATCAAACTTTGCCAATCTATTTGCTTCTGAATCTATTAAGTCCTTTGAGCAAGTCTGATCTGACTTTAACAACTCCCATCAAGATTTTTTTAAATATCTCCAAATTTGTCATTTGACAGAGTCCATCTCAAAGAAGAATGGAATCTGCCTAAAACTTTCAGAGCTAGAGAATGTTATGGTCTCGGCCAGATCTCTCAAAGGAATCATATTAAACTTTTATTCTATATTGTCGTATTCTGACTCGTCAGCTTATGATTCCTTGAAGCCGCTGTGGAAACATGATTAGGGGGTGATAATTAGTTCTGTAGAATGGACCAGGGTTTGCAATGGAATTTTCCCAAAATGCACTTCCATCTCCATACATGAACAAAATTTTACATTTTTTCATATGATTTATTTCACACCTACTCACCTCCAGAAAATGTTCCCCCAGCAGCTGATTTTTAAAACGAGTCATATTCTTCAGGTGAATCAGAGTGACAGTGAGGAGATGATGACAGAACTTATAGGGTGAATTGTTCCTTTAAACAGTAACGACATCTCCAGCCTGTGTTTTCAGTGGGAGGATCATATTACTTCTTATGTAACATCAAACACAACTATAAATATAACAAAGGAGCACTGAGTGGAAACAGCAGAGAGACGTTCAGCACCAAATGCTCCCAGCATGTCTCTAAATAATGATGATGTAATAAAGATAATAATTACATCGCCTGTGGTAACATAACTGAGTATCATCAGGTGTTTTGGGACCTAATGTCATTTATATATAAATAGTATAAATAAGTATAAATACTGCGTTTGTATCAGCCTGTAACAGGTTATTTCTACTCGCATCACTGTTTCACCTCTAATTAACACTCAGCCCTCCAGGAGAGTTTATTCCAGACTGCTGCATCGTTTTAATGTTGTTGACGAAAACTATGACCAAAATGTTCATCTATAAACTTTTTTTCTATGATTAAAACGAGATGATGGAACAAAACCGATGTCATTAAACACTAACTGTGACTAAATCAACATAAATATCTAGTAGCTAACACAGAACTATACACATATATATACATATATATACACATATATTATTATCATTATCTAATTAATGTATTAATGTTGATTTAATTATCTTTGGCAATATTGTTAATCAGTCATTCATTCCAATAAAGCATTTTTTTAGAAAGAGAGAGAGACATTTACTCTGTCGACAGGAGTAATCAGAGTAAACAGAGAAGCGGTAATATGGTAACAACAACTATGAGACAGCGTAAAAACTCAGTGCTTCAGCTAGTATTAACTGTGTCGGACTCGGGTCAGGTTCAGACATAAAAACAGAAAGGGTTCGGGCCGGGCTCGGTCACTAGTCTACCAGACTCGGCTCGGTCACTAATCTCACGGACTCGGCTCGGTCACTAGTCTCCCGGACTCGGCTCGGTCACTAGTCTCCCGGACTCGGTCTGGTCACTAGTTTACCGGACTCGGCTCGGTCACTAGTCTACCGGACTCGGCTCGGTCACTAGTCTACCGGACTCGGCTCGGTCACTAGTCTCCCGGACTCGGCTCGGTCACTAGTCTCCCGGACAAGGCGCGGTCACTAGTCTACCGGACTAGGCGCGGTCACTAGTCTCCTAGACTCTGCTGTGAACTCCCTGTGAACTTTGTTCTGCAGGAGTTTAACAGTTTAGGTCCAGCTTAGTTCATTTAGCAAGGTTAGTTTTTTACCTTGACTTGAACATACAGGGATGGATGATTATCCTGAAGATGATGTGACTTATTAGACGTGTTGGAGTCTTTGGCAGCAACTTTCTGATGGCAGGCTTCACAGATTGGATATTCATCATCTTCCACAACACCCTTCCACAACACACTGCTGACTTGATACATTTCTTTGGTGTATATAACTCTGGAATTCCCTCTGACATTTCCACACAGGCACCCACACACTCACACACACTTACAGAACATGACAGACGAGAGAGACATTTCCTCGCACCTAACACACAAACGTGTCTCACAAGATACCATTGTTTATAGAATTCTTACGATTATAACACTGTGACATTATTAATGGCGGTCAATAGCAAAAATGATTAATCGTGACATCCCTAATAGGGACCATTTGGCTGGTAAATAAATACCCAATTGAGACAAAAAGCACCTTGAGACAACTGTGACATTTCCAAGAATAAAACCTTAAATGCTGGCTGGTTCAAATCCTCATATAAAAGCATCAAGAACAAGAAACATGGAACAAACCAAGACTGAGACAAGTCTGCGTCAAAAAAAACCTCCAAACTCTGCAGAAACATTAGAAACCCTCCTGACAAGAGACAAGATCAACCAATTATAAGTCTGAGTCAAAAGGACAAAGACCAAACACAGGTCATGTGATGGACTATGAATGTCACACCTCACCTTCCATCACGTAAACCAGGGAGCCCACATCACCTTCTTCAATAATGCAGGCATCTTTCCCATAATCCACCGGGTACATGCAGTTCACGATCTCATGGATCTGAGACAACTCCAGGTTCTTCATGAAGTCGTTATCTAAGATGGCCTCCCGGATCATCTCCTTCGACCTGAGAGGAGGAAACAAGGATTTATTTAATCCTGAAGATGTCTAAAGATCCAACAGGAAAAATATCATTTTGTTTTTTATCATGTGCAAAAAATATTATTTATGTATAAACAAACAATGGTAAATGGTAAATGGACTGTACTTATATAGCGTGTTTCTAGTCTGACTGACCACTCAAAGCTTTACAGCACGACCCATTCACACCAACATTCATACAGTGGTGACATTTGTACCATGCAAGGCGCCACCTGCTCATTAAGAGCAGTAACCATTCACACAAACACTCACACACCAATGGAACAGATACTGGGAGCAATTTGGGGTTAAGTATCTTGCCCAAGTACACTTCAACATGTAGACTGCAGGGGCTGGGGATCAAACCATTGACCTTCTGAAAGTCGACGACCGCTCTACCACTGAGCCACAGCCACCCATGGTCAACAAAAACACAACATGTAGCACCTACAGGGTTGAGCTGATGTTAGGGTTGGGCATTGAGAACTGATTCCAAATTGGAACCGGTTCCAAAACTCAGATTCCATCAGAATCTTTAGGAAATTTTAATATTGATTCTGCTCATCTATTCCTAAATGGATTTCCTCATGCTCAAGTTAGCTGACAACATCGTTGACCCCAGAATTAACTTCTGTAGTGTCCAGTATGTCAGATTGCTGCTGTCGCTAACATTAGCTCAGCTTGTTTCTCTGATATCTTCAGATCCAGACATATGATGGCCAAAATCCTTCATCAACTGAAAGATATAGACTTAGTTCAAATATCTAAAAAGGCACGGTGACGAGACTTCAAACAGTTGCTAGCAAGAGTCAAGTATATTAGCTAGACAGCTAACATTATGCTAGCAAGATTCAAAATCTGCTATTAGCCAACCATAGCGTGTGTATAAGAATCAAAACGTAAACATAGAACTCTGCATGACAAAACCTTTGGCTTATGTCGTGTTTTCTATTTCTATGTTCTGAAACACAAAGTCATGTTGTAAATAACAGCGAGGGACTTAAACAGACTCCATGTTTTAACCTATGTGAGCAATGATAGATGGTGTGTTTGATTCACCCTGAAGAAAATCTGAAACAAGAATTTCAGTCACATCTGTTTGATGGATAACTTTAACATTTACTGATGCTTTTCTCCATTGATGTCATCGTCCGTTTTCATTTTAATGTCGGTTCAATCACACAGTGTCAGACTGCGGGTCAGAGAGCCACCCTGAACATCGACACTCTCCTGTCCTATTGTGATTACAGATAGTGAACTAACCACATATGAGGGTTTCTGGACCATATTTTTTCACCAAACTTTATGAATTCATCTGTCATGTACTGGAGATGTGTATCTGATATTTTGGGAATTTTAAGCATTTTTTTTAAAAATATCTTTTTCAGACACATAATTAACAATATATATTTCATACTAATGTTTATTCTCATACTGTCCATTATCACAATGGACAGCAGAAATGTCCTCAACACAAACATCATCGTAACAATGATTATATTCAGTCAGTCCCTAATTTAAATATCCGATCACAGGCTGTTTTAAATGCTAGCATCCATTTCTCAGAGCTCAGAATAGTATTGTTGTTGGTTTTAATCTGTGTGGTCCGCCCACACACAGGCAGCTTTTCCATCCCACCACTTCAGGCTGTCAGCGTCCAGCATCTTAAAAACATAAATAAGAGTACAGTGAAGTAGTGGTGGGCTGTACACGGCCACCAGCTCTCCTGTCTGCTGTAATGCTTTATAAGCATTTTCACCGCAGCAGGAGTCTGATGACCAGTTGAGACTCTTATTTTGAAAGATCCTGTCAGTCACACAGAGAGAGTTCATCCACAAACAGCGTTTGAATCACATCGACGGTTTCGTTCATACATGTTGTCAAACCTTTACTACATGTAAACATGTTTCTACCATTGACTGATTCCATGTGAACACGAGGTTTCAACATGTAACAAGGATACTTTATTTTGTAACTATATTTTATTTTGTAATAATGATATTTGACTTGTAGCAATGAAATCTTTAATTTAAAAAAATCATGCTGTTACCAGTGTATGCCTTCAGTAAATATTATATTCACAGTTATCCTTCAGATGTTCCATGGCGTCTCTGCTCCTTCAGACGTTCCATGGCGTCTCTGCTCCTTCAGACATTCCATGGCGTCTCTGCTCCTTCAGACGTTCCATGGCGTCTCTGCTCCTTCAGGTCGGTGGGTCGATCCCCGAGTCTACTTGTCGTAGTATCCTTGACCAAGATACTGAACCCCAAATTGCACCCCAGGAGCCGCAAGGGCTGCCCATTGCTCCTCACACATTTCTGGAGCTTCTCAGTAAAACAGCATAACAGCGTTCTCCTAAACACCTGAAGTAGATGGAGACTGGTTTAAAAAATGACTCCCTACAGCCGGACATCTCCAGAAGATCCCAGACTGATCTGAAACGTTATTTATAAAATTAAATCTTCACTTTAGCCTCTTGGCTAAAAGCATTGGCGCGTACCCCATCTGAGGAAGGTGACCATGTGACCATGCAGTGCTGGACGAGATCCACGTGTTCAGAGATGTTTTTGTTATTGACAACCTGCAGGTAGCAGCTAAACGCAGACGACGTTCTCCTTCATCTCATCTGACAGTGCAGGAACAAGCATTTGACCTCGTGCACCAACATTTCCTGCAGGACCAGATCTTTGAATGATGTTCAGTGATGAAGACTAAAACCTGTTTGTTAAAAATATAAATTAAACTAATATAATGATTCAATCCGTAAATAACAGATGAGACTAACGATTAAATGTTTCTGAGAGATAAATACAGCTGGAGAGACGCTGTGTTCACTCTGAGAGGACAGATGGAAACACTAACGTCTGATGGACACCTTCACTCTTCTGCCTACTTTTCATCACACATTCATGCTGAGCTGGTCATCTGAGGAGCTGGCCTGCTAGCAAGAGTTAGCTTGATAAGCTAGGAGGCTCTCACATCTCATCTACAGTATGCATCTGTGGTTCTGACACTTTCTTTACATGAAAAATAAGTATTAGCATTGCTAACATTTAGCTCCACCTGAGCTGTGTCCATCACAAACTCAAGTCCTTAACTTATGGGGTTAAAGTCACTGGACTTTACCTGGACGACTGAAACCACAACTATCTGACTGGACCGCTTCCAGAATGTGACCTGAACATAAAGTGGACTTACTGTGGGCTCTTAGGGTAGAAGGGTAGGGTGACGTGGCTGAGGTCATTGATGTCACAGGCTGTGGGCTCAGCAGAGATGGCCTGCCGTTTGCTCCGGTGCTGGTCTGGCTGCAGGGCAAGGTTCTGCTGCTGGGCTTGGACCTGCTGAACGGTTGCGGGCCGGAGCACAGACCGGTACTTGTCCAGCTCATTCTGCAGTCGCTGAATCAGCTCATCCTTCTGATCCAGTTCCAGCTCCAGTTCATCGATCAGGGTGTCGCGCTGCCGCAGCTCCTCAATCTTCTCCTGCAGAGCATACTGCAGGTCACGGAGGGTGCCCATTGGTTCTCTGAGGTGGGTCCTCAAGGCTCCTCTAGAGTGTCTGGGTAGGTAACTCTTGGGCTCCTTAAGGTCTTTAGCTGTCAGAAGAGTTCTCAGGGTTCCTCGGGGTTCTAGGAAGTCTAACAGTCAGAGTAACTGTTTGGATCTTCTCTGTGATTTTTCAGGGTTCCTCTATGATCTGCTGGATGTCATCGTTCCTCAGAGCTACTCAAAGAGTATTTAAAGTTCTTTAATGGTTTTTAAAGCACTTCAGAGTTTCCTTCTGGGTACGTCTAGAGTCTCAGTGGGTTTTCAAGAATCTTTAGGAAGGAAAATCCAGAGCTTTATGGGTTTTTTCGGGTGCTCATGGGTTCTCAAAGAGTTTTTTCCAGGTGTTACGTTAGGATCCAAAAGGTTCTCCTGGTTGCCTGATTTTATTTGTTGAGTTTTTTTTATGACTTAATTTTTATTACTGTTCATATTTATAGAGTACAACTCCAAAAAATAAAAAACCACAAAGATTAAAAAAAATGGAACAAAGCAAAAGAAAAGAAGCAAAGCCTGGGACACTTTGTCTGACTAAAGCAAGGATAACCACATCCACTGTCATACGAAGAATCATAGTCATTGAAGAATAAACATTGAAATAGTGCACATATAATAAGGTCCATGCATTAATTTCTGTTGCGCCATCACCACATCCATCCTCCCCCATTCATAATTGCCACCAGCTCAGCGAGGAATATTCACAGATGTAAAGAAAATATGTTGAAACACATTCAATACACAGAGGTTAAAAAACTGAGTTCATTTAGTCCTGTGTAAGGAGTGAAATCGCAGAAAGATACCCCATTATTTTAGTTTTTGAAGGTTGCATGGCCCTCCAGAATGCATCATACTAAGATCCCTCATTGGTCCTCCTGGACAGAAATGTGATGAAAGACGATAAAGAACTAAAACTGTTTGTCAGATACAGTACAAGGTAAAAAAATGTGTCTCCAGATTAACTTCTGATCCGAGACCAGATCTGGAAACCAAACCAGAGTCCTGGTCACAGATCCAGCCACAGTCTGACCGTCTTCAGGCTGGAAACGTTAAAATCCTGCAGGTTCAAATAACGTCAAACATCGGTTTCCATCAACACGGGAAAAGCTCGGGGAAAAGTTTCCGTAGGATTCAGTGAGAAACATTTTCAGTCCGAAATAAAACCATGAAACCGTAAAACGGTCCGAGAGAGGAGAACCGCGTCTGCGGAGCGAAGAGAGGAGGAAGAAGTGACGATTGATCCGACCCAGAAACACAGAAGGAGAAACTGAGACGGCAGGAGGATCCGCCGCCTCTCCGGGAAACACCGGGACGAATCCTGCCCACGTGGAACGGACCCACCGGGCGGAGGGTACAGGAGATGCCGGGAGCAGAAGAGGCGATGAGGTGACCACCGGGAGGAGATGAGACGACCACTGGGAGCAGAGGAGGAGATGAGGAGAGGATGTAGAGCTGCAGATCTGGTTCTCTTAATTACCTTCATTAGTTTGATTAGTTTAACGCAGAGGAGTCAAACCGGGGGAGGACTCCAAAGGTTGTTGTGTTCCTCCTCCTCCTCCTGCTGCTCCTCGAACCAGGCTGCTCTCCCCTTAGTTCTGGATGAATAAACTCCGAGTCAAGAATGAAAATGAGTTTTATCACAGTAAATATTCAGAAAATAGAGATCTGTCTCAGGGCCGGATTTAAGCCCTGTAGGGGCTCAGGGAAAAAAAATATCTGTGGGCCCCTTTGACCCCCCTGGATCTTCTGAAGACGTGGAGTCATTTTATTCTCAACATGCTGTCAACATTAAACAGTCGCAGGTTTATCGATCTAGGAAACGATATTTACCATCTCAAACAGCAGCATCCTGGATCTGACCCGAGCCCCCAAGCTCCTCCCTATATGGATTCTGTCCTCTTTCGAGAACGTGAGAATGTTGAACAGAACACTAACGGACACAGGACCCGTCAACAAGACAGGACCTCTGGATGACGTCAAAGTGCAGAAGGAGCCGTCCAGTCAACCCTGAGGAACCTTGGACTGGTTCAGAGCCTTGTCTTCCAACATGCGGCTGCAGGAGTGACATCATGTAAACATTAGTGAAATAATGAGTGACTTTAAAGACACCATGATTACAGCATGGGCTACTGTTAAACAGTATGTCAGGTGTGTCTCACCTGTAGAATGAGGTTGTTAGACTGAAGGGACAGTAACTCCAGTCACTTATCTTTAAGAAGTGATAAATCCGATCGTCCTCAACGTCTTCCATCTACAAGACCTGGATCTCCACCAAAACCATCAAATAAACCACCTGGATATACTTAAACTCTAAACCCATCATCTCTGCTGCTAGCTGGGTGTTAGCATATAGCAGCTAAATAAAGCTCACCTCCTACAGGTCCAGTATAGATCCAGTAGATCATTAACCAAAGAATAAATACTCAGAGACAAACTCCATAAATACATGATTTATTATATCATGATTTCCTGGGACAGTAGAGAAAAAGTGTCAAATGTGCGATCTGGCGGCGATGACGATCGTTCTAAAAAGATTCCCGGATTCTCCTCTCTGTCTGGATCCAGCATCCTGGATCTGAGCCCTGCCACAACCTCCCACCAGGCGTAGTGGGAATCGGTTGGCTAGTTTTGATCCTGGCGTCCTATTGGTTGCTGTGTATGATATCATGAGAGTAAGGACAAGGAATAGGAGGGTCTACAGATTCATCAATATTTAAACCACATTCATCACAAACACATTAACAGAAACACATCAGACCTCAGAGGGTCGAATGGATCCTCGTCTCATTCAACCCTCGGTGGTCTGTGAGGTCATTAAACACATCACAACATGTGGATGGAGAGTTTTTTCAGAATAAATGTCTTCATCATGTATGCAGACTTATTTAATAATATATAATTATGGCTACACTGCCCCCACTGACTTCCAGTGGTACTACACTATTTCATCTGTATCTGTGATATTTCAGAAAACATACAGGTATGGACGAAATGAACGGACGAGGGCTCCGCCTCTAACCGTTTCTAATGTTGAGCATAAATGAGCCTTTCAACAGATCATGTGACTCACAGTGACCTATAGGATGCCGAGAAGAGCGCTCCAATCACAACATCTGCTGAAAGAGGAAAAAAATGTCCTTTTAGACATTTATTCTACATTTATCTCCCATTTTATTCTAATATTCCACTGCTGCTGTCAACCTCACACTTTAAACCATTAACAACCACAACTATTGGTCCACAGGAGGAAAGGGGAGTGGATTTAAGAAGAGATGTAAAATGGATGAGATGACCTCAGGGGTGAACTGACCTGATTTGATCCTCAGATGTCAGAAGCATTATGTCTATGACTCACTGTGTGCTGCTGTCCTGTGACGTCCTCTGCTGGCTGCTTTGTGTCATTACAACAACCCCCTGCAGCTTGTGAGGAAATGAACTGAATTAAGTGACTCAGACTGTTCTCTATGGCTGAATATTAACAGAGAAACTCATTAAAATGTGTACTGTATTTATATTTCACATGTGATCCCCAACACACGTAAACATATTTAATGTGTATTTAATGTTTATTATAATAGGTCAACATTTGAGACCACATTTAAAATTTTATTTAGAAACTACTGTAGGTCTACTTCTGTGCATAAACAGTGAAACTATATTTCTTTATAAACTTTAACTGAAAAGAATTTCAGCTACAGTTCTGTACATGTTTAAAAGACACTTGATTTTTATCTGACAAACTAAAATTAAATTGTCCATGTTGTGGTTCTTTTTAACAATAACAGAGTTTATTCTCCATGTTTGGTGTTTCACAGATTCAGTAGAGCGACTGAGGCATTACTGTGTTAAAGTAATAATGATCGTAAAATCAACCAGTTGTCCTTTAATTGTCTCTGACATCATTAATCCTCCGCCGCCATGCTCCATTATTGAACTAGGTATATTATAGAACTCCTCCCTTTAGTTAACTACTTGTTCCACTAGTTAACTAGTTCCATTAATGAAATAGTTATATCATAGAACTCCTCCCTTTAGTTAACTATTAGTTCCACTGGTTAACTAGTTCCATTAATTAAATAGTTATATCATAGAGCTCCTCCCTTTAGTTAACTATTAGTTCCATTAATGAACTAGTTATATCATAGAACTCCTCCTTTAGTTAACTATTAGTTCCAGTAGTTAACTAGTTCCATTAATGAACTAGTTATATCATATAACTCCCTTTAGTTAACTACTAGTTCCATTAATGACATAGTTATATCATATAACTCCCCCCTTTAGTTAACTATTAGTTCCACTAGTTAACTAATTCCATTAATGAACTATTTATATCATAGAGCTCCCTTTAGTTAATTAATAGTTCCATTAATTAACGAGTTATATCATAGAACTCCTCCCTTTAGTTAGTTCCGCTAGTTAAAAAGTAGTGAAACTAGTTAACTACCTCTTGTGTTGATCCTTAGCAGTCACAGATGAGGATGAGTCGACTCTTGTTAAAAGACAGTGCCCTCTACTGACATCACTCTGTTCACATGCAAGACAGGTAGGGACCCCCATCATCATCATCATCATTGTAACAAACCTCCCCCAGAACAGATTACTACAAACACATTCCATAGCTATTGAAATGCATTCTTGGAAGTGTGCTGATACGCTAATAAGCGAGCTCATTGATGAATTAAGTGGCCAGAGACACTTGAACACAACACAGACTCATGTGACCAGTGGTACAAACACATCACTTTGTGGAGCTTTAAATGCATCAAACCTTCATTTAACAAGGTGACAGAGGAGTGTGTGTGTGTGTCTGTTATAGGTGAAGAGACTTTCTGATAGTGACTGTTGGTCAAAGGCCTCCTGCAACACACACACACACACACACACACCCACACCTTTGCTGTGTGTGTGTGTGCGCGCGCGTGTGTGCGTGCGCGTCCACAGATAGCAGTGGTTTAAACATTAACGGTGGCAACTCGTAAAGCTAACACCAGGACAGTGAACCTTTGGAGTTTGATATGAAGTGATCACACACACACACACACACACACACACACAGGTCAGAATGACGCGGCTCTGATCGGAGGAAGGTGATCTCTGAAATTGCTCAGGTGAGTTTCTCTTTTCCATTTTAATAAAGTTTTTTGGGTTTGAATTTTATTTCTTTGAAGCCGCAGCGCGACAGAGAGAGAGGGGATGTGAAGTGAGTGTCATTCGACCAATCTACTGCGCTGGTGTGTGATGAACAGTAGCGGCTAAATGTGGCTAATGAGCAAACAGAGCAGGACTAACGTGTTAGAGAGAGAGAGAAAACAAATGTCTCTCAACCAGTGTGTCATAATAAAAATGTTAAATATACAATATTTACATTCATATAGAAGTATTCCATTACAAGTGATTAAAATAAAACTAACAAAATTATATAAATAACTATAATTTTTTTAAATCATGAAATAACAAAAATCTGAAATGATTAGCTGTCATGTTATTTAAAGAGTACTTATGTGTGCTGAGAGAAGTACATAAATATTTAAATGAGACAAACGTGAAGTAAAAGTACACAAGTACTATATAATACTAAATGTATCCAACAGTTGTTGTTTTTTTACATTTAATATGTTTTCTCTGAAATCTTAGGGTTAAAATAAGATGCTCAAACAGTTGTTCAATCATCAAACCTGTTATGTTATTGATAATGAAAATGAAGATATTTTTAAAACTTAAGAAAGTCATTTAAAACCATTTAATTTAGTTGAACCAGTTTAGATTCAGAGGCTCTAGAAATAGTCTTATTTAGTAAAAAATAACATTTCATACTAAGAAAACAACAGGAGTACTATCTACCACATATTTGTGGTATTTTACTGGGTTCAGTTTATTGCTGGTTCCTGGTTGGTGGACTGTCACTGAGGGTCCAAAAACATGCAGGACAGATGAACTGATGACTCACTGCTGTGATTGGTTTGTCATGAACTGGTCACCTGTCCAGGTAAACCCCGTCTCTCCCCCAGTGTCAGATGGGTTGGCTCCAGATCAAACTGGCTGTCGCTATGGCTGTCTGTGGTGACCAAGATGATGAAGATGATTTAATGAACAGCTGCAGCTGAAACTGGCTCGTTTGTTGAAAGGCAGACTGGGAGATGTCACAGCAGTCAATCGTGGCTATGTAGGGGTGGGGCTAATGTCACAGCTGATTGGATAACAGCAGACGTCCTATTTAATCGATCACTTAGGGCGGGTCCAACTCCGTTTTGTTAGTTAAATGGTGCAAATTAAAACGAAAAAGACAAATAGGTTGTATCTAGTCTGGTGTTTCTTTTGAAAATGAAAACTACATTGGTCGTAAAAAATGCACCACATAGTGGTCGGCATCAGATAAAACACCTAAAGAGACGTCATGTTAGTTCAATATAAACAATCAGTTCAGTCATTTATCAATAAAAACACTAATTAATCGGGTAATATGGAAGGTGAGTTATGCAAACAAAAAAGAAAACTGTCAATGTTGGTTTCAGTTTGTTTCTTTTTAATCCAAATAACTTGTGATGGTTTGTTGACACCAAACAGGAAGGGAATACTGTCACTCAAACGTCACTGTGGGATTGTTTAAGTTTACTCAGGTGACTTATGTAACACAAAGTTGTGTTGTAAAGCTAAGTTAAGCTACTCCTCCATTTCTGCATCAACATCCTGCTGACATCTGGAGAATCTCAACACTGATTGGCTGATAGTCACGCAAAGAGACAAGTATCACAGCTTTCATGTCTTTACACCATACGTGTCATTAGTGTCTACTCACAGCTTTGATCTGTGTGAAATCCTGCCGCACAACAAACTCACTTTGTGTTCGGTGTTAACAGACCATTGGTGACCGTCGCTGGCCACACCTCTGTGGACCGGGTCCTTGGGAGGAGCTGAAGTGTGAATTCCATCTTTATTTTTTGTCCTTTAATTTGAATTTCATGATGTTAATTCTGACTTCATAATTTGACTTAAAAAGTCTAATTTGATTTAAGTTGAACTTCTTTACAGAACAAAAGCTCAAACTAACTTTTGAGTCATTTCGTCACTTGTTAATTTTTATTTCTTGATTTTATTTTTGCTTATATGCGTATGCCAGTAAGCCAAAATAAAAATAAATCCTCCAAATATTGACCCACTCACAGGTGAGATAAAATTTATTCTTTATAATATATAATCTACATAAAACATCTCATTTTAATTTTTCATGAATAGCTATTATTATCATTCTATTGGTCACTTGTATATTTCTATATTTTTCATTTAATTCTTCTCATTTGCCACACATAGGCCTCCATATTTGAGCTTCTGTTTCTTGTCATCACTGATTAAATCATCTGTCGGTTTGACTAAATTAATCAATCAGTAAAATTAATCAGTAGACAAATGATTGACTCGACAAAAAATTAGTTGTTTTTTTTTCAATTAATCAAAACAAAAACTGATGAAAAAACTCAAATAAACTTA
This sequence comes from Chaunax sp. Z400, assembly GCA_037577475.1. NCBI lineage: Eukaryota > Metazoa > Chordata > Actinopteri > Lophiiformes > Chaunacidae > Chaunax > Chaunax sp. Z400. Next base: position 2,062,418 of record CM075204.1, on the reverse strand, counting down.
AGCTGGAGGCCAAAACATCTTCATCAGGCCGATCAGTGTGTGTGTGTGTGTGTGTGTGTGTGTGTGTGTGTGTGTGTGTGTGTGTGTGTATTTTCGACCCCCCCCCATCTGTTGTCTATTATCTGTAGTCTGTCGTCTGTCGTCCGTTGTCCATTGGTTGTCTGTCGTCCGTTGTCCATTGTCTGTTGTCCATTGTCTGTTATTTACTATCTATTATCGTAGAGATGTACACCAACAACAATAACACACCTCCACCAATCCGGTTTTACCAATCCTACTATGGCCCTGCCGTGACTTCATTGGCTTTGCATTTCTCATGTAGGCAATTTTCCAGCTCCCCTCCACTCTAGCAATGTCAGCCACTCGAACGATGATGTCACCCACTCTAACCGTCAGCATTCCTGCAATACACACCCATTATATAATCTGAAAGCAGCCCAAATGACCCCAAACCTAAACTGGGATTTCATGAAAACCAGTCTACATATCAAAATATCCATTCAGCCCAGTAAAGTCCCAAGTCTGGTGACCAGTTTAAACTTTTAATCATGTTTCTATCTTAAAGTATTGTGAAGCAACATGGCTGTAAAGAGTGGCGGGGCTGACCTCTGCTACAGAAGCCCATTCAGTCAGCGTTTTCATTCTGGGCCTGTTGCCCCTTCATTACACCCTGACGTCTGTCTGAACACAATGAAGGCGTAATGGGGTGTCAGTTTGTTCCACCTCTGTGACCCTCTGGAGGTAGTAACAGCACTGAAACAGACATCTGTATGAATGAAGTGTCATGGCGTCGCAGAACACATGTGACGTTGTAGTAATATGTTCAGGTGTGCGACCTACCCCGGGGGATTAAACGATTCAGTAGCAACAGGAAGTCCGTTATTTGACAAACAAGCACAGAGGATGACACTTAACTGGGGAGATAGTGGAATATATCAGCTTTTATGTTCACTGTTGTGTTGTACGTCATGCCTTTTAACGTTACAGAATGCCGGCATAACTGAACACACACACACCAAGGCGGCGTTGTCATGCCTTAGGCTGGTCCTGTTTGAACAAACCGAAGGGGTCTCAGAGAAGGGAATTCATTTCTGTCTGAAAGAAGCTAGAAAGGAAAGAGATTGGGGAGGTTTGTAGGTGTCATCATCACCATCATCATCTCATAACCTTTGACCTCTCTCTGTGTGTTTTCTTTTGTCCCTCATGACCATAGGAAATCTCTCATTTCCAGAGCTGACAGTGTGTTGATGTGTCGACCAATGATGTAAAAGATGATTCTTTATTTTATGATTATAAGATGAGAAAATACAGACTTCAGAGGTCTGTCCACAGCCAGCTAGCCTGTTAGCTTGACGTGGGACCACGTTGAAGCCATCTCTGAGGTTGGAGGTCTGGGTTTCAGGATTTTAAGAGTAAAAATGTTGGTGTGTTTAATAAACTGGGTTTCCACAACTTCCATTTGCAGCTGTGTGTTTCAAGTGAGTGAGGCTGCTCAGCCTCTATCAATGATTACAGAACAGACCTTGACCTCTGCTGAAAAACACCACAGTTGTTCAGACCAGTGGACCACCAGGACATCCTGCAGCTCGCTCACACAATCTTTAAAACTGGAAGCCGCCCAGTAAAACCAGTCTGATCTGTTGGACACTGAGTCAGGCAACTGATGACCAATCAGAAGTCTTCTCTAACCTTCAAACGATTGCTGATGATCGGAAGGTTAGAGAAGTGTTGGAATGTTGGAACTTTTTTGGAAAATTAGGATGTAGCAAGAAATATGCAGAAATGACAAATCCCAAAATAGAAAAAATAGAAAATTACAAAGCAGTCATACCTGTAAAGATGTTAACACCTCTGGCTTACAGCTTCAATAAGCTCCTCCTCCTTTTCTGTATCAACGTCCTTCTGAGATCCAGAGGCGTCACGTCTGGAGATTCTCAACACTGATTGGCTTTCACCACAGAGATGATACATCATTTATTTTCTTATGTAGTCGTCTGGATCAGGATTTGTTGTGTGATAAAAACATTTCTGTAAAGCGACACTTTGAGGTCAGAGATCAATAATTATAACACTGTATGTTTTAATCAATATGTTTTTCATGCCATCTTCACATGACTGAACATCAGTTTAGTCAGACTGTATTACAACCATCAGACAGAGCCAGGAACAATCCTCTGTGGAGTAGGAATATGATTAGGTCGACAATGCCTATAAGGTTTATTAATTGGTTCTGATTGGGTGGAATCTGTTTTTCAGCTAATAATAAACTAATAATTATAAACTAATAATAAACTAATAATAAATATCCTTTGTTTCGCAGTGAGCACCCCTAATTTCCCTGATTTACATATCGCTGTCAATCACACCTAATGGAATCAAATCAGAAGGCAAGCGGGGATGGACTGACGGGTACGCAGAAGGAGGCGGCACTGCGGGCGCTCATGCAACGTACAGGATACCAGCTGCAGCAGGTAGGATGCTGCTTCTGAGTCAAGCTAAACATGTCCTGGACTTTATTCTGGATCTTGTCTATGTCTGAAACCGGTTTGGCCTGGAGTCTCAGATTCCAGAAAATGGACGCTGATACATATTTAAATTTTTGGTGGTGTGTTCCAGGAGAACGGCCAGCGGCGGTACGGTGGCCCACCCCCTGACTGGGATGGCCCGCCACCAGAAAGGGGCAGTGAGATCTTTGTGGGGAAACTACCGAGAGATCTGTTTGAAGACGAACTGGTCCCACTATGTGAGAAGGTGAGAGAGAGGAACAGTTATTGGTTGTTGCTGATGGTCTCACATCTTTTTGAATTTCTCTCTTCCTTTCTCCAGTTTGGTAAAATCTACGAGGTGAGGATGATGATGGATTTTAACGGGAACAACCGAGGATACGCCTTTGTCACATTCAGCACCAAACAGGAGGCCAAAGCTGCCATGAAGCAACTCAACAACTATGAGATCAGGTTACAAACAACACTGTGGGTGTTAGCCGCGGCTAACGGCTAACTGTCATTAGCTTTATTGTAAACCAACTCCTGTATTCATCCAGGAGCCCTTCATGGTAGACATCAGATCGAGTTATCAATCATCCGTGATCAGCTGTCAAACACCTGTCAATCGTCTGTCAATCATCCGTCAAGAAAACATGGACAAAAGTCCAACAGCTTTTATATCAGAAAGCAGCTGAAGATAAAAGCAGCTAAAAATTAGAATATTTAAATTAGAATAGTAATAATAATGGAGGTGGTGACTGTAACCGATCTTCACTGCCTATAAAGAGTGACTCCCACTCAGTATTTTCCTGCTCAAGGCGTGTAAAGAATTTTGAAAGTAACCACGATATTTTTATTCAGTAGGATGAATGCTATTCTACAGCCTGATATAACGGCCATATTTGTACCACAGCGGAATATAGAGAACAATTCCGATTTTAAGCCCCAGAGGGGAGAATATTCCAAAGTAAACAATGGGCAATTTTCAAATTCGGTGATTCATGCGTGACAAGGGCTTTCCCAGGTTTCTACGTTCTACTAATTGGTGAAGCAGGCAATGCGAGTTGAATATGTCGTTATTTTTGCGTTATGAACTCATAGAAACACTCAGTCATACTTAGTGGTTGTGGGCTATCTTCTTCCATTATATTTGCAGTAGGGCTTGTACTTCTGCACACGCGCATAAGTGACGGGAACCTGCTGGGAAATGGCAGTCAGGTGGGGGAATCCAAAACTATCTCTCCACGGAATTCCCTTTCGTTAGGCATGTTTTCATTTGAATAATGCATTGAAACTTGACCAAATAATAAAATTATATTTATTAATTGATATGCCGCATTTTGGGTGGAATGCATTTTGTATGTCTAGGCTGTTAGTTGAGAGAGCGTATACCTTTAAGTGCATGATCAACCAACTAGCATTAGCTTAGCAACTGTGGTATTAATGTTTGAGAATAATTGAGCTTCTTGAATTTTAATTGTTTACGTTTTATCTCACCACTCTGCTGCTCGTCCGTCCTGCAGAAATGGCCGCCTCCTTGGTGTTTGCGCCAGTGTCGACAACTGCCGTCTGTTTGTGGGCGGGATTCCCAAGACAAAGAAGCGTGAAGAGATCCTCTCTGAGATGAAAAAGGTCACCGACGGGGTTGTGGACGTCATCGTTTACCCCAGCGCCGCCGACAAATCCAAGAACCGAGGCTTTGCCTTCGTTGAGTACGAAAGCCACCGAGCGGCTGCCATGGCCCGCCGCAAACTGCTGCCAGGTAGACAGCCAACACTGAACACTCAACTGTATGCATTTAAGTAATAATATTAATAATAAACTTTATTTGAACAGCACCTTTCATACAACACATGCTGCTCAAGGAAAATTTGAGATGGGAGTTTATCTGTTGGTTCTTGTTGCTCGGGGCATCTGAGACATAACTGTTTGTCTCATCAACTTTTCAAAATGACTGATTATGTCATTGTCACATTTTGAAAAACTCCTTGTTGGTGCATTTAAGGACACTCAGAGGTGAAATCATCTGCTGTTTGTCTGAGAAAATCAAACCCACATTGTCATCCAGCCAAATGTGACTAAAAAAGTTTCTAATAAGTCTCAATATGGTTATGAGCCACATGTGGTCTGGCATCGTCATGCATGAACGTGATGCCTGATTGCTGTATCCTGGGATTGACATGTGGACCTAGGACCGTATTTCGCTAATGGATGGCTCTCGGTGTGCCATGACTGTGGACAAGGTCTGACCACCATCCATTAGCACTGGCTCCTCACATGATGACACCACCACCAAATGGTCCACTTCCTGGATGTATGCGGAAGGATACTTGTCCCCACGACGATATAAACGCCTACGACCATTAGCTGTGTGCAAGTTAAATCTGGAATTGTTACTAAATGTGATCTGCCTCCACTGTGCAATGAGCCATGACATCTGTAACATCTGTGCTGCATGTGTCTGACCATCAGCATCCCAACTGCCCAGTCACGTAGGTTTTGCGGAATCCATGGCATCATCAGTTGTTTAAGAAGGACATTAATTAGACCTAGGATTTTTTTCAATCATGCAGAAGAAAATCTCACCAACATCATCGTTTACTCTGAAATGCACCAATGACTGTTATTTCTATGTTATGACTAAATGATGGTTATTCATGATTTAACATGTTTTGGTTGTGGGTACTTTAAAAAGTCATTTCAGTGAATCACGTTTGTTTGTTTCAGTAGATTAGGGCTAGTGAAAGGAAAACATTGGGTTTTTTAAATTATGCGTTTCTACCGTTGCTGTTTCTATAGTTCTGTTTTGACAGAACATAAACATTTTAATGTAGACAGTTGTTTATCATTAGTCGTTAATGAGGTAATTAACAACAGGATGACCCACCCTCTTGTTCTCAGGTCGTATTCAGCTGTGGGGTCATGCCATCGCCGTGGACTGGGCAGAGCCTGAGGTGGAGGTGGATGAGGATACCATGGCGACAGTCAAGATACTGTATGTGAGGAACCTGATGCTGCAGACCACAGAGGAGACCATTGAGAAGGAGTTTAACAGCCTCAGACCAGGTACTAACATCCAGCAGTCAGTGCCCAAAACTCAGATGTTGAGTGTTATTGATCTGTAAAAGTTTCAAATAAGAGATTTTAAGAAAAGAACAATATGTACAAACAAATATTTCAATACAGTTCATATAACGTGGTGTTCCACAAGGATCAACATTAGGAACACAATTATGACTGGGTGGGTTGGTTGGTGTATTAACACACATGTGCTATAGGGTTTCAGTTATTTTCAGGCATTGTGGGCCTTGCTGGAGGTTTGAGCTCAGCTGAGAGCCCCTCTAGTCACTGACTGGTTTTTGGCTTTAGAATGAACTAAACTTCGTCCAAACGGCTGCATAAAGATCTGAAATTTATTTTATGGTGATCCAGGTGCAGTGGAGCGAGTGAAGAAGATCAGAGACTACGCCTTTGTCCATTTCACTCATAGAGAGGATGCCATCAACGCCATGAACACGCTCAATGGAAAGGTCAGCAGCTCATTTTCCTGTGATCTCAAAACAACTGGTTTTACTAAAGGAATACTGACTGTATCTGAGGTCTGTACACTGGTCTTGACCCTCCAGGTGGTGGATGGCTCTCCTATCGAGGTGACTTTGGCCAAGCCAGTGGACAAGGACAGTTATGTCCGCTACACCAGGGGGACTGGAGGACGGGGAGGATCTCTGCTGCAGACCGACTACGCCGCCTACAGTTTAGGACAGGTAGGAGTCCTGCAGCCAAGATCCAAAACCAGAATGTTAGGTGGTTTCTGCAAAGCTACATTCTGAGTTATTCAACCTGTATTTATCAGATAATGATCAGATAAATCTGATGTGGAATCAGTGAAATCGGAGGAAAATGACCAAAAATATTGGTTTGGTCTCCACTAGATTGGCTGAAATGATAATAATAACCTGATGTGTTAGAAAAGACTCAAATGTCAACACTTTTCATTAAACTAGACCAAAATACTGACAGTTTTCTTCGATACAAAAATGAATACTAAAATGTCCAGACTTTAATTAAAACTGGACTAAAAACAGGGTCATGTGACTAAATATGAAAAAAAGCTGATGAGGTCATGTGACTCAGGACTAAGAGTACATTAAAACATAGATGACAGAGTGAACACCACCTGGAGGACCGGACCCCCGTCCTGGATGGCCAGTGAGTGTCACCACCAGAAACCATCAACGGATCCACAAATGAAAACCTTTGGGACTGATGAGAACCTGATTCAACATGTAAACAGATAATTTGGCCATTTTTAATGTAGATTCTTAGAAATTTCGCCTGCAGTTCGTAGCCATAGAGGAGACTTGGGTCCTCCTCCAACCAGAGACAGAACAGTCAAAACAGAGGAAATGCCCCAAAAACCTCTAATCAGTGATGCCTCTGTCCTCTGGGAACCAATCACATCCATCAGATTGCCCCAATCAATCCATCCAATAGCTGTCAAGTTATTCTGATACATCAGCTTTACAAAACACCGATTCATCATGTAGCTGAAATATCTGTCATCATTCAGCCCTCTGGTCTCTCTGCTTCTTCCTCCAGGTGTATGATCCCTCGGCGGCGTATCTCGGTCCACCAGTGTTTTACGCCCCCCAGGCCTACACCGCTATTCCAGGTCAGTTCCGCTTCCCGCCGGCCAAAGCTTTCGTTGGAGGTCGAGGTTTGATGAGGACACCATCTGTTCGAGGTGAGGACGGGGGAGGGGGGTCACATTATTTTGTTCCAGGTTATTATTTACACATAGAAGCGTTTCACTTCCTTCATATGACAAAAAACATTTTCAAAACAATATAAACTTTGTCTTCTGTGTGATTCTGAGCTTCCCTCTAAAATTATCATTATTATTATGATATCATGTTTTAAAGTCATATTTGACAGATATTAAATTTCCAGCTCAGATAAAAAGAAAAAGGGTTAACTGGACAGAATTTCTATGATCAAATAGATTTTTCTTGAATTGACCATTCATTAAAACCACTCCCCCAAACAGTTACTGTCCAATCACAGCTTAGCCACCATAGTTACTGTGCAATCAAAGTTTAAGCTAACGTTATCAGTTCTATAATAGTCTTCATTGGATATTGATGTACAAGTAGCATTTAAAGAGCTACGAGGGCTTACTGTCTCTACATAACAATGTCTCTTTATTTCTTCACCGAGGGTGAAGATAGTGGCTGCTGGCTTTAGCTTCAGTTTGTTAGCATGGTAGCATGTTTTTAGCCATCAAACTTATATTTAACAGCCTTTTACAGGGTTGTTTTTGAGACCTTCAAATGTCAGCTGAAGACGCCAAGCTTATCTTCATTTGCTAGTTAGCTACATTTGACTAAAGTTACTATGAATTTCAACCATAAACTGTTTTCATTGTAAAGTGTTTCTGTGGCGTTTGAGAATTCAGAAGTCGACAGGTGTGTCAACAGTAGATAAGAGGGGCGGGGCTATTAGAATGGTCATTTCACCTGTGATATTTCACGACCTTTTTAAACTGCTTTAAGTCCAGCTGAGCTGTATCCAATCAGAATCATGAAGAATGTCATTTCGAATTATTTGTCTGCCTGAATTTTGTTGTTAATCAGAATCAAATGAAATCCACCCAATCAGACGGAAGCTTTATGACGCTGATTAAATGCCAAATCTGTTCAGTACAGAGTAAAGATGGAGCAATGAAACTAAAGAATTAATCATCCAGATAGTGATCATCAGTAAATTAGAGACAGATGCTCTCTTACCATGACAACAGCTACCTGTTCACTCCGACTCAATAATTGTCTCTGTATGATTCTTCTTCCCAGTTGATTTCTGGTGATTTGATTGATTTCACTGCCTTTTCGGTCTCCTGTAGAAATTTACATGACTGTACCTGTAGGGGCTGCCGGGGTGCGGGGGCTGGGTGGGCGGGGCTACCTGGCCTACACTGCAGGGGTTGGAGCCATGGGTCGAGGCAGTGGTGGCAGTGCCACCTATGGCCTGAAGGCGGACAAGCAGATGGAGGAGAAGCTGTTCGACCTGCTACCAGGCATGGAGCTGACCCCCATGAACCCTGCTGCCATGAATCTGAAGGCCGCCACCATCAAACCTGCCCCACAGGTAACGGAGCACACCTAGGCTTCATTCTTGTAGGGTTGTCCATCATTTCTGTTGATTATTGCTGAGATCTGGGAGCATAGTCCATCGTTTGGTGTTAGTATCGTTATCTGGAGGCAGCAGGAAGTGACTGAACCCTGGACCAACAAAAACCTGCTGCAGTATTTTTACTGCTATTTAAAAGACGCATCAGATGCGCCTACATAGGCAGCTTTACAACGCATGTACACTCTTTACACACTAGTGATGCATGTACACTCTGCTGTTTACACACTAGTGATGCACGCGCACTCTGCTGGATTCACACTAGTGATGCACGTACACTGCTGGATACACACTAGTGATGCACGTACACTCTGCTGGATACACACTAGTGATACACGTACACTCTGCTGGATACACACTAGTGATGACGTACACTCTGCTGGTTATACACTAGTGATCACGTACACTCTGCTGGTTACACACTAGTGATGCACGTACACTCTGCTGGTTACACACTAGTGATGCACGTACACTCTGCTGGTTACACACTAGTGATGCACACACTAGTGATCACGTACACTCTTCTGGTTACACACTAGTGATCACGTACACTCAGCTGGTTACACATTAGTGATCACATGCACGGCTGGTTACACACTAGTGATGACGTACACTCTGCTGGTGACACACTAGTGATGACGTACACTCTGCTGGTTATACACTAGTGATCACGTACACTCTGCTGGTTTGGAGACATCCTGAATGAACCTTGGACTTCAGATCATGAACCATTGATCTTTTAAACAAGGCCCATGTCAAAAATTGTAAACAAATTCCATCACACATTCTAACTTTAAATACTCCATTCATTTACGACATGTTGCTGTGGCACCTTCATCGGGCTCATCTAATCAGATTTACGGATTTGTCAGGTCAAGTCCTTAAACATCACATATAAACAGAGTTTAGTTTAGCTTACTTACTTTGAGAGCTTTTGGACTTGGTCAGAGGCGCAGCAAACATTCCTTTCTTCTCTTTAAGAAATACATGTGTGAAGTATTCTCCTGCTGTAACTGTGTGCCCCAACGTATTTTGATACTGAGATACTTTGATAACAGATACAAGGGTCGGAAATAGGTTTTCAAGATGTCTGGACTCATGAGACCTGATGAGGAGCTCAGACATCCAGAAGGATTTAGAACCACTATGTCGTCTCCCTGTGGAGGAGACAGTAGAGGGGTTAACATCTGGCCTGCGAATGTATGTAAGAGGTGGACAATATGGCTGTGGAGAGACATCTAGTCACTACTTTAGCTTAGCTTAGCCACTAAACCCAGATAATGGATGTGTTGTTCCATCATCATACTTCATGTCTGCCTGTCAGATTCTGGAGGAGTTGTGTCAGAAGAATAACTGGGGTCAACCCGTCTACCAGCTCCACTCTGCCATTGGTCCAGACCAGAGACAACTCTTCCTCTACAAGATCACCATCCCAGCTTTGGCTACACAGTACCCCAATGTGTAAGAACTCTGCTAGTACTGCCATTAGCACTGCTACAACTACTACTCCTGCAAGTACCTGCACTTCTAGAGTTCATACTTCTGCTTCTCCAAAAACTGTAGGTGGTATTGTGAAAATGAGCACACCGTCAGCATCCTAAGAAACTGCTGAACATGTAGATCTATATCGAGAGAGAAACTGCTACGGTCTGCATTCCTCTACTATTTTCAGCTCAAAGTTAAAATGGGAGATGATGAGGCTGTTGGTTGGACTTCCTGTTGCTTGGGGCCTCCCTGGGCCATAAGTGTATGTTTGCTAGCTTCCAAATTAGCATCACTAGAGCCAGCACAAATTCTACTACATTTTAATGTCAACATTATGGATGTGGAGTAAAAACTGAGGGAGTGAGAACAATTTAAAGAGAAGATTTTTAGACCATTGTACAGCTCCCCTCCACTCTAACAATGAGATAGATAGATTAGATAGATACTTTATTCATCCCCTTGGGGAAATTCAGGTATCCAGTAGCAGCTCATACAGTACAGTAAGGACAAAAAATACAGTTGACAGATAATAAAATAGAATAGACAAACAATAATAATAGTTAGTGCTAATGTGTTAAAATGAGATCAATGGTGTTTACACAACAACAGTTTTGCTGAAAATGGAAAAGTTTTTCCTTTACATTTTAAAAATTAGCCCTAGTATGACTGTGTCTCGTATCCTCCCCACAGAACAGCAACAATTCACCAGAGTCGATACGGCTCTACACAGACTGATAATTGTACCTCGATTTTTCAGATTTCATTTATTTATTTTTGACACTGGGTGGATATTTTGGTTGTAAATAACTTTCGGTTAGTTGTTGAAAATTTAATTTGTGATGTAAATAGTTTGGAATAGTTGTCTGTATTTTAATAATTGGTGGTAAATACAATTTGGGCGTTGTAAATGATATTTGAGTTAAGAGAGAAGTGAGAAGGGATAGGGAGTTTTACTTCTACCTACTCCTTTTTCAGACACTGTTACTCGTGTTTGTTTTCTTATTTGTCTTTTTATTTATGTTAAAAATAAAGACTCATTCAATTTCAGATATCATAAATAGGGAATAGCTTGCCATAAATCCCCCTTCTTATGAACAAATCCATGATGAAAACAGGTTAATAATGACACACACAGCGTCAAATACAGGCTTTGTCAATGTTTATTTATGTTCAGGCAAGCACATGCGGCTGCGGCTGCCATCTTCTGCCAGTGACTAATAGCGTGTCCGCTCTAGTGTTTTCTTTAGCTCTATGTGTGGTTCAGCTAATCTACAGTGGAGGAGCATTAATAAACTCCAAGTCCGCAGCACAAACAGAACCGGACAGTCCACCATAGTTTTTTTGTTGTTATTCTGTCTGCATACGAATCAGGCTGGCACCATAACAAGAATGGGTGGAATCAGGCTGTGATATCATCGTTTTTAGAGGAGTTGCATTTTCTCTGTTTTCATGGCAACGGTATGGTGGCGTTTTCAAATGTTTGTGTTTTCAGGGCCCCAGAATGTCGTTGTGGCATCATGAGAACTTTCAGCTGTCGGTCCTTTGTTTTCTTCCAGCAGCCCTTTTTTGTTTCCTTGCTTCCTTCACTAGTTCCTTCTTTATATATCCTTCTCCAGCTGGTCTGAAGTCAGTTTGCCGTTTTAGTTTAACATATAAACAGAAGAATGGAGCTACATCATAGTACCATATATTCATGTTAATAATAAGTAATAAACCAGATTACTACAGCTACATTACCCTATGAGCTGGATTGTGTCTCCACAGCCATCCCTTCACCCCTGCTAAGCTATGTGCGGCTGTAGACGAAGCTAAAGTCCACGCGGCAGAGCACACCCTGCACACACTCGGTCTGCAGACAGAGGGCGCCGCCGACCCCAGCTGTGCTACTGCAGTCACTGTGGCCTCAGTAGCCTTCCCAGGTATGTGAAGGTCCGTACCCAAGACCGACTAACTCCTCACTCCACAAACCACTAACAGACTGGGGGTCGGGCCCCTTTGAAAGGTCACCAGATTAATCTTGAGATGTCATCACATGATCTACGGCCTCAGGCAGACAAGGTCACACCTTCAGGGGGACTCCCCTCTTTTCTCTCTCTTTCTACCAAACATCACTAGAGGTGTGTTGGGCCACATGGTACAGGCCCCTGAAACAAAGAAGGCCTGTAGATTCCACAAAGCCTGACTCAGGCCTACATGTAGCCTGATAAGATAATAGAGCACAAAAGACTCCAGTTCGCAGGCTGCCATGCTGCCTAGGTGTGAAATTCCTTCACCAGATTCTTAGCCGTCATTGGTGCCCCGTGTGTGGTGCCCCGTGTGTGGCTCTTAATATACCAGCTTTATTAGTGTTTGTGCATAATGATACGAATTGATAGTAGAATTATTATAGTATAATATAAGAATTATAATAAGAATAATTCTCCTAAAATCTTAATTTTTTTTAATCAACTACTTTGTACATGCCAGGCATATATGCAGTTGTGGTTGGGAGTTGTTTCGGTGTGTTAGTGGTTAGAGAAACCCTTAAAAAGTTTGAAACTAAGTGTCTGCCCTAAGGAGTAATCCTTAGAGTTCTCCCATTCAGAGCTGTTAGTCAGAGGTGTTGAGCTTCCTCATTCGCATCTGAACAGGACAGTCTGCAGGCAGAAAGAGCACACTGTCCCGAGCCTGGTGGGCCAAATGTTCCTGCTCCAGCAGACTCAAACTGCAAAGCGCAGCCTTTCAGGTACAGGCCACCCAGCTGCAGAGGGAGCTTTCAAGCCTGCGCAAGCAGAACCAGGCTCTCCAGCAAAGGATAGAGGAGCGCGAAGAAACCCAGGCTGGTCAGGTTAGTGGAGCTGTCACCCAAGACAAGCACAGCACATCTGCTGACCTTGAAGAGGACCCCTTTTAAAGCATGGCTCACCAAGAAACCTTCACTAGGAGCCAAAGGGCGTCCAGTGGTACAGTTTCTGACTTCCCCTCCGGGGACCTCTACCAGGCGCTCCCAACGGTCCACTCTTTGTGCTCAGGTGCCCCATTCTCCAGGGCAACACATTGGTCTATTCCTGACCGACATTGCGAGCCCTCTGAACAGGTGGATGTCCCACCACAGAGGAGGAGACACCCGCTGCCCAGTGAGCTGCAGGCGTCACGCAACTCGCAGCCCCGCTTTACCCGGAGTCCATCTCCACCATACCGGGGAAATCTCAGGTACCCGGGGTCCAGTGAGCCGCCAGTGTCATGCAGCTCGCAGCACCGCTATACCCGGATCCCATCTCCGCAGTACCGTGGAAACTTCAGGCACCCGCTGCCCGGTGAACTGCCGACGTCACGCAATTCGCGTCACCGCTATGCTCACACTCCTTCCTCACCACAAAGGGGGGACCTTGAACCCCTATCTTCCGGTGAGACACATGCATCATGGAGATCACACCCACACTCTACCAGGACTCCCTCCCCACAGAGCAGGAGGAGTCATCGACTTCCTCACCATGGCGACTTGAGCGAGTATGGGACCTCTGATGACTCCGACGGTCCCCGCTCACACTGCCACAGAGGTTTGCGGATTCGACAGCTAGAGTCCCTAGCGAGTGACATAGAGCGTTTTGATCCCAGTAGTCGAGATTCAAATATCGATGACTACCTGCGGGAAGTCGAGCGCTGCCTCACTGATCTGCCTGATGCTTCGCCACGTGAACAGCTCAAGCTGATATGGAAAACCACAACTAGGAGCATCCATGTGTTCATGGAATCCCTGCCAGCTAGCATCCGAGACTGCTACTCGGCCCTTTGTAAAGTCCTGCGTGAGGAATATTCACTGTATACAGATGAAACCTCCCCCACCCTTGGTGCCCTCACCATCGTGCAAAGGAAGCACGAATCACCACGAGAGTACTACTGGCACCTGAGGAGCGCGTACTTTCGAGGTCGTAATGCACCGGGTTTAGAGGAGAGTGGATTCTTTAAGTCCCTCTTCCTTCATAACCTCCATGAAAGCATACGGTTTAACGTCACAATGCATTGCAGAGAACGTAAGTACACGATGCAAGAAATCAGGAGGTATGCGCAGCTAGCATGGGAGACGCGTATGCGTCCCGTTAGATTGCATGAAGGCAACCTCAGAGTCCTGGGGATCCAAACTTTACAGGATCCTAGTTTGACGCTTGAAGGCAACGAAATGCCACATTCTCTCTCTCTCTGCCTGACTTCTGTTAGCAATGGTGAATCGACATTCATTTCTCTTTTCAATGACTTAGCAGGCCTTAGAGACTTTGTCAGAAGTGGTTAGGAAAGACATAACTTATGTCTGCGTAGTTAGTGAATTAATGCAGGACCTCATCAGAGAGGTCAGCTCCTCGGTCAACAGCCTGAACAGGAAAGGATTCCAGCCTTTCTGGTCTCCCTAGACCTTGTCGAGCAAATCATTAGCACTACCACTACTACTGTTGTGAAACCCCACAGGCACATCTGACATATAGCCTTGGCAGTGTAAGTCCGATCCATTTAAATTCCCCAGACCTGGAATTAGGATTTCATTCTAAGTCTACACATAATAGAGACAAACATATACAGACTAAAAGTCTGTACTGAATGTTGGATTATGTAAGGGTAATACACGTGCACCTTAACGCACCACCAACAGCTACAGGCCCGACTGGACTCCCTCCTTGTTGTGCAGCCATGCTTTGCACCTCATCCTGTGCCCATCCCAGCGGCTAACCCCAATCCTCTTCAGGGTTAAGCCTACAGACTCTCAAACTCTTTCCTTTCCTTTCACCTTACTCTTGTTTTATTTTGGGTTTACTTGATGTTTGTGATTATCTTACCACGGTAATTTAATAAATTAGGAATTATCTGCCCAGACTATGCCTCATTGTCTGCCCAGACACTATGGACTGTATGAATGGTGTATCTTTGTGGACTCTATGAACGGCCTCAACGTTTCAGGAAACCATGGACTGTGTAACCCTCAGGACACCTCAATCAACAGAACTGTTCGGCCCTAGAGTTGCTGTAAAGACCGCGGCCAGCACCCCAGTCTTCAGACCAAAGGGGGGAATGTTGGGCCGCATGGTATAGGCCCCTGAAACAAAGAAGGCCTGTAGATTCCACAAAGCCTGACTCAGGCCTACATGTGGCCTGATAAGATAATAGAGCACAAAAGACTCCAGTTCCCGGGCTGCCATGCTGCCTAGGTGTGAAATTCCTCCACCAGACTCTTAGCTGTCATTGGAGGAGACCCATGAGGAACTACAGGGGTCCCTCTGAAGTCACCAGGAGTATATAAGTGGGAACTGAACTCTTCTCGAACTCGCTTCTCCTGCTCTTCACCTGGCTTCCAGCCACATCTGCCTCCCAAGGGAGCACCTTTTTCCCTATTCACCTCCTACCCGCTCTGTACTCCTGTGAGGAGTACAGAGCACTCCACTCCACGCCCGCTCCACGCAAGCTGCAGTCCGATCGTCTCCTTTCCAGTCCCAGTAACGATCATTGTATAACGCACGGAGTGCTCTCGTGCCGCTCTCATCGAAGATAAAAAGGACCGGAGACAACACCGTGTTTCATCAGCCACATCAACCCTGCCGTTTTCCGAGGATCAGCTGAATCTCACAGCAAAAGAACAACACAACACTTCGTCAGGACCCGCGACTCGAAGGACTGAGCCGGACTGTAAAGGACGAAAGGACCTCTTCGCCAGCTTCCCTTCTTCAGAAAGTAAGAGGTTTAAGTCTGGGCAGAGTAGATTGATTGTGTATTGTGAACTTGCTGTTTTGCTGCTTTAAACTGTTAGAGCTAGCTTTTGTTATTGTTCGCTGACGGTGTTAACACACACCGATTGTTGTGCATTGGTTGTTGGAATTTCCTTCTCTTCCACTCGCTCTTTTCCTCTACTTCCCTATTTCTTCTCCTTCCTTCTCTTCACACACAGGCATACAGGTATACACACACACACTCATTCAGGTTTAAGAGCGTGGTGAGCCCTAGCGCCATTTGCTGTGTTCAAATTTCGTGGCCATCTCGGATTACTCCACGTGACGCAACCCCCTTTGGGTGACATCACATACCTCCTCCCCTCTCTTAGATCCTCTTACACACAGATACACACACACACACACACACACACATACATAAGCACATCCACAAACCCAGAGACATACACACACATCCACACACACATGCTTGCTTGTACCTGCATGATTGTCAGTAGTAGTTGTAGATAACTGAGTTAATTAATTGAAGGTCGATATTGCTAATTTTAATAAACTGTTTTATTTTAAAGAGAAGTTGTTTGTATTATTTTGCATTGATACTGTTTTAAAGGCTGGTTGCGACGGTCAGTGCACGTACTCTTCCCTTCATTGTTCATTTGAGACTGAACAGAATTTGGTTAATTGTTTCCCTGTTTCCAGGGTGGTGCCCCATAGTTATTAATTTTAATAATAATATTAAATTCAATTGATGATTGATGATCATTTTTCCCTGTCTCCAGGGTGGTGCCCCGTAACTATTATTAATTTCAGCAATAACATTAAATTCATTAAATAATTAATGATCCTTTTTAACAATCATTAATTACACTCTATTAACCAAATTCGCCCTATTGATAGCCCCAACAGGTGTGTGTGCAAACCTCCACCAATCAGATGTAGGGATCCTACTCATGTAGCCCCTCAGATACTCCTACATGACAAATGTCACGTCATGCTAGAGGCAGAGTAGGGCGGGTCATGGCATCGCCATGGTAAGATTCTTAATCCACCTCCTGGATCCATACCATCCTGCCCTCCCCAGGGCCCTCCTTTTCACAAACACAAACAACAAACACACTGATCACATGACCCCCTCCAACAAGGTTATTTTTTTGTGAATTTTACTTCCTGTTTGAGGGATTGCGGCAAAATGAGAGTCTAGAAGTCCTTCAACCTCTGGCAAACAGGTGACCTGAGGCTCCTCTCTGATCGATCGCTTCAGGTTTTCCAAAGGACACAGCTCTCTAACTAGCACCCGCCCACTTTTACAGGAAGCGAATTGGCATTGTTTTCCTGTGTTTTATGTGACGTGGTTATCTGCAGGGTGGAGCCTCCTCTAGATGATCAGAACATGAACCTCAGCGTTTAGGGAAAGTCACCTGCTGATCTGGTTAGAAGTAGATCACCTGTCCAAAAAAATTAATGCTAAATTCAAAATGTCTGACTTCCTGTTGGGTTCATAGCATCAAGAGGCTCTCTCCTTTATTGAAATATTGTAGGGGGCACTGTGGACCCATATTACCACGCCCAATCCTGACGTCCTGGGTGAAACCCAAGGCAGAGGCTTTCTTTAACAGTTTCTAGGGTGTGCTGTGGAGCCAGAGAGAGAATGACTCATCAATAACAAAGTGATGTCACGACAGCAGCAGTTTGTCATCAAACGTTTGCTCTCTCTCTCTCCAGGTTACACTCTGGCGAACCCGCCGTCGTCCCAGCTGAAGCAGGCAGTGTCTCTGGGCCAGGACCTGACTGCCTACACCACCTACGAAGGTTACCCTGCCTTTGCTGTGGCGACGCGCCACACCGACGGATATGGCGTTTTCTAGAAGAGCTTTTCCCACCATCTGAGGACGCATTCACACTGAACTGCTGTTTTTTGTCGATTTTAAATAACAAGTTTCACATTTCTGATTGGCTTATTATGGGATAAAAAAAATAGAAAAATCAAAGCGGAACGGTGTGAATGCAGCTTTTTACAGGGAGAGGAACCGCTGTGGACATCTGACAACAGTCGCTGGAAAATGTTCTTCTGTCTCTTCTTCCTTTATTTCAATTGTGTGTTCGTACAATCTGTGACAATTCTGTGGTTGGCCTGTGATTGGCTCTTTGGATTAATGTTTCAATCATGTGTTTTTAGCAGTTTTTCATTTGCATATTAGTAAGTTTACAATATTCAAAACTTAATCAGCTAAATAGGTTTAGTTATTTTATTCTGAATACCTCTGCCTAGTGGTACTTTTATCAGTACTTAACTCTCTGCAGTAACTAAAACGTAAAACCAGTCCCGAAACATGTTGTAACAGCTTCAGAGGAGGAATCTGTTCACGGATCTGGTAATGCTGGTGAAATTGTTTTTACTCTGAACTCGTTACTCAACCTGATAACTGGACTAACAAAGAAGCTGATGAATGTCAGCTCAGTATTGGACTAAATAAAACATAGAAAGAACTCTCAACTATGTTAGCTGCAGCGCTGGCTGCAGACATGCTAGCGTTAGCTGCTACAGGGGACTTGTCTTTCAGGCTACCAAACATGTCCACTCTTCATCTTTTGGTTAATCTTTTATATATATTTAGTGTCTAACCAGGTGTTTCCAAGTGCTAACATTAGCTACAGTGACTAACCAGGTGTTTCCTGAGGTGAGAGGTGTTGTCCTGGACAGATTTGCTCTGAGGTACTGAACTTTAGCATGTTCTTTTAACATGAATCGCTACTTGCTGGTACCAACATACCTAACCCTATTTCTGTCACCGGGTCACTATTGCTGAGGTAACTGGGCTATCTTTAGTTGGCCATCACACAGAAACGCATCACCAGACATGCGTCACCACCAAATCATTGTTTCTGTTGTTTCGGTTCGGCTTTTGCTTATTTCTTGCACAACAGGTAGTGTTTTTCTACTCTATTGTTTTTAGACGTAAATAAAAGTTTTGGTCACACAAAGACGTGTCTCTAGTACAACACGTCATGTTTTTTGTTTTTTTTAGACACCGATCAGCTGATCACACCGAGATCAGCCTCCAGAAACGTGTCACCATGAAAACTATTGTTTTTTTACGGTGTGATTTTTTTTAAATTTTTTTTTTTAGATACTTTGTCCCCATGGGGAAATTCTCTCTCTGCATTTGACCCATCCCTGAGGAGTAGTGGGCTGCCATTACATTACGGTGCCGGGGAGCAGATTGGGGTTCAGTATCTTGCTCAAGGATACTTTGACTTGTAAACTTGCAGGGGCTGGGGATCGAACCACCGCCCTTTCGTCACATGAGCGACCACTCTACCTCCTGAGCCACAGCCACCCCAATGTGATGTGATGTGCCTGGCGCTCCTTTCTTGCACAACAAGTCAACATTTTTCCAGTTTTTAAAAGTTAATAAAGTTTTCAGTGCGTGGCAACGGAGTCAGCCCAATTTTTCCTTTTATTACTTTTGACTGACGACACTGTTTAACTGCTGCCTGTCTTTCCAAAGCATGTCTTCAGTCTCTGTGATCTGGATCTTAACCAGTCAACGCCTCAGTTTAGTTTTTTAACCCTTTTAACAGTTTTAACCATTTTAACTGTTTTAACCATTTTAACCGTTTCAATCGTTTTAATAGTCTGAACACTTTGAACCTTTTTAACTGTTTTGCTGGCCGGCCCAAAAAGTATGAAAACAAAAAAAGACAAAAATGATGTGGCATTTTATGAGACATTTCAGTTCTTTAAACTGTTAACATTTAGTGTTTAGATACATCGGTCATAAAATAACAGATCTGAGATCAGTTCTTCCACTAAATGTTATCAATTTATTCTATCTGTAACGTGACTTAGCGGTTTTACGTGAACAGAGAGTTGGAAATGATTTCATAGGACTACATTTAAACCGGAGCTGTCCAGACGTTTCACATCTTTTTTCTTTTTTTTTTACCTGTCCTGTTCAGCAACCTCAGCATGCAGTATGAAGATCTGGGTGCCTTACAGTTCCAGACAGATTTTGCTCTGCAAAGGACGCTTCACATCTCTACTGTCTTTTTTCTTTACCGTGTTTCAGTATTTCTTCATTCACATCATTCGTTGTTGGTTCCACCTTGTCTCCGTTCGCCAACCGAGAACCAAACGTGAACATCTGATGTTTCTGTGAAACCCGCATCACGTCTGTAGCCATTTTATCCAATGCACATGTTTTAAATGTTTCGGCCGACTGTGGCATATTTACAAAGAGACGGCAGATTCACTTCTGGATTAAACAAAAAAGAGGCATAAAAATAATCTAAATTAAATTTTTGACATTGAAACGTTTTTACTTGCAGTCAGAATGAGTAGACAATCAATTCTTTGTCGTACAAGTTGTGTTGCGCTAAACGCAGACAATTGCTCAGTCCGACTTGGTTTTTGTTTGTGTTTCTGGAGAGTCTGACGACACTACGACATCCGAGCTGTGAACACGCCAAAGTGGAGACAGTATTAAAGTGTGTGAAGCACTTAGAACTTATTTTTATACAAGGAGGAAGAAGAAATATCCAGATACTATTTGTAGTTTTATCTTGCATTCGCCTTAATTGACCTGGAAACATGAAACATTAATCAATCAGAGATGAACAGAGAGAATTGTGGGTATTCTGAGGGGTTTCATGTGAAAAAAGGAAGCTCTCCGTAGAAATTGTGATGATTAAAAATCTTCCCAAAATAAAGAAACTAACAAAAATCTCAAGTTGAAGGACTTCATTCAGTGTTTTTACACCTTTAACATATTCAACATGTCCTACCTGAGAAGGTGATTCACATCCAGGTAGAGCGTCTGTCTCTTCTCCTCTGTTTGACTCGTAATCATCATAAATCATAAAATGATCACTTGAATGACACCATTAAAGGAACCTAGAATCAGAACTGATGATTCTCTAAAAAACTTCAGATACACAAATTTAAGTGTGCCGTCATGTTTAATCTGAAGTGTAATTCGGTCGAGAGCAGCAAGTCCATCACCAGGAAGACGGAATATTTGACAGGAAAATAAAAAGTCAATTTTAAAAAGTCTCTGCGGTGTGAAAACAACCAGAACAGAATCTGACTGGACACCTTTCATTATTTTATATGTTGACAGTAAAAAGTCTCACATGACCAAATCTCAATATTTCTCCACCTATTGGTTATAAACTAGAAACAAGAGTTTTGTTCAATAGTCAGTGCCTCCATGAGGATCAGTCATCTCCTAAATTCAGTTCTGTGTTCTTCTACACAACCAAAAGGTCCCACAGAGAAACTAGTCCAGGTTCACACAGTGAAACAGTCAGTGAAACAGTCAGTGAAACAGTCAGTGAAACAGTCCAGGTTCATACAGTGAAACAGTTTGGAGTAAAGCACACGTCATCCTGATAAATCCTGAGGCACCGCTAGAGGTGATGTCAAATGTCAATGAGGGTGGAGTCTCTAAATCAGATACAATCATTGGTTCAAGTGGGTGGATGTAAGTGTGATGTCAGAGCTGATCCGTGCATCACTAGTGTGTAACCAGCAGAGTGTACTGCATTGTGAAGCCTCCTATGTAGTTTCATCTGATACTTCCTTTAAATAGCAGTAAAAATACTACAGCATTGACTTTAGAGGTTTTTGTTGGTCAATGGTTTAAATAACTTTCTGCTGCCTCAAGATAGCAATGCTCCAACAATGCTGCTGACCACACCTCATTTTAAACACCTGACCACGCCTCATTTTAACACCTGACCACACCTCATTTTAATACCTGACCACACATCATTTTAACACCAGCACTAACATGGACGCACAGATGGACACAACAACATCTGGTACTTACACTACATCTAGTACTTAAACTACATGGACGCTGGATGTGAAGATGACAAATGCGTCGGTCAGAATCTAGTATTGACACTTCCTGTCTGTGTATGATAGGGCCCTGAACCTCTGTCGTTCTTCGTCACCTAGCATTAGCGTCAGCTTCCCGTTTTGTCAGCTTGTTTGTTCTCCAAGTTTAGATAGAAAGGAAAAGCTACAACATAAATGGTTTGTGTAATGGTCAGCATTCACCATTCACACACATTTGTACGCTGGTGGCAGGTCACCACCTGGTTCTTGGTTCCTAACATGTTCCTGACTGGTTCAGGACCAGCTCCTAATATACTGAACAGAACAGTAGAAACGCACATTCTTAAAAACCTAATATTTTCCTTTCACTAGCAGTAATCTGCTAAAACAAACAAACAAATGATACACTGACATTACTTTTTTAAGTACCCACAACCAAAACATGTTAAATCATGAATAACCATCATTTAGTCATAACATAGAAATAACAGTCATTTTACATTTCAGAGTAAATGATGGTGCATGATTGAAAAGACCTGGCCAAAGCGATAATTTACCGGGTCTAATTAATGTCCTACTGAAACAACTGATGATGCCACGACTTCTGCAAAACTTACATGACCAGGCAGTTGGGATGTTGATAATGATGATGGCCGGAACTCGACAGACACGTGTAGCAGATGTTACAGATGTTATGGCTCATTGCACAGTGGAGGCAGATCACATTTAGTGACAAGTCCAAATGTAACTTGCACAGAGCTGATGGTCGTAGGCATGTGTATTGTCGCCGTGGGGAACGCTAATCCTGCAGCATACATCCAGGAAGTGGACCGTTTTGGTGGTGATGTCATGATGTGGGGAGCCATTGCTAATGGATGGCGGTCAGTCCACATCCACGGTACACTGACAGCTATCTGTTTCCGAAATACAGTCCTAGGTCCAGGTCATTCCCAGGATACAGCAATCAGGCATCGCCTTCATGCATGACAATGCCAGACCACATGTGGCTCATGTCTGTCAGCAGTAGCCTACAACGTCACTGTCCTTCCTTGACCAGCATATTCACCTGATCTCAACCGGAGAGAGCATCGGTGGGAAGTTCTGGATCACCGGGTGAGAGGGAGAGATCCTGCTCCAGCAACACATGAACAACTTGTCACAGCTCTGCAGGAAGAATGGCATGTCATCCTACAAGTCCAGAATAACATCGTATACATTCAGGAGGTGTAAAGTAGTGATAAATGCTGGAGGTGGACTGCTAGATACTATTGTTGTTCTCTGTCTCACCATCCACACTTTTTGACTTGTAAACACTAAGACAAAAACCACTAATTTGCACAAAAATGATATTTCTGTATGGCTAAAGGGTGAATAAAGATGTGTGAACCATAATTTGCCTTTGATATTTAATATTAACAGGATGGCATGACATAAAAAAATTTGTGTTCCTACTGTTGCCCAGTATAGGTTCCTGACATTGGTGGCTGGTTCCCAACATGTTCCACACTGGTTCCTAACACGTTGCTGGCTGGTTCCTAACAATCGACCCAGAACACTCAAGTCCACCAGCAGCAGATTAGATATGATACCCGACACCACATTGAGACAGTGTTAAACTGAGGTCAACAGTTTCAAATCAGTAAAATCTTCAAACTCACCAGTGACGGTTTCAGAGTACAATCCACCGATTTATCCAACATGTCCAGCTGCTCTTCTGTCACAGGAAACAAACCCATCCATACAGATTGAGGTGACAGGACTTGAGGAGTCGCGGCCGCTGATCCTTTTGTCAACAACAGACAGGACAGTTTAGTGGTCAGAAACTCAACCGACTCAGTTTGGACTCCGAGAACCTGAGAGGCTCTAAAGTGATGGAGAATATATTTATACCTTATGTGAAATGATTGACTCAAGTCATGAAAATTGTTTTTATCAACTTTTTAGGAATGCAGAAAATAAATTTGTAATACTTTGTGTTATTTTTACATATAAAAGGTTTTGACTGTTTCTCCATAAAAACATGTTGAGAAAGCTGATGATACATGTTGAAATAAATATTTCCATAAAGATTAATATCTCTATGTTTTTACCTTCACCAGTAAGTGTTAGCAGCAGCTCTGCTGTATGGCAGCAATAGAGGGTTCAGCTAAGCTAGTTCATGTAGCACATCAGACCTTTAATACCAAAACTCTGCAAAATCCATAAATGATGGCAAACCAGGAAAAACAAAATACTGCACGTTTCTGGATTCATGGCCAAAGTTTTCAGCTAAGAATCAAATAGAAAACATAAAAACTTCATATCTTTATTATGTCAGGCTTGAAATCATGTACAAAAACACAGAAATATCTATATTAAGTAAAAAAAACAAAACGGTCCATTTCACAACAGTTGAATTTTTACATTCCTCACTCGAGTCAAAAATATTCTCATGCCATCTTTGAAACATTGACAGACGCACCATTAACATCGTTCAGCAAACCTCCCTCTCGCTGCATTCAAGGACACTCTGACATCTTATGAGCAGCTGCGTTACACCGATGGACGACACTGTCAGAAAAAAATCTAACTCAGAAGAAATAGCGTTGCTGTGAACGCAGTCTGACATTCATTAAGTATCAGATTTCACATTGTATTTGAACGCAACATTTCAAAATGATAGCTTCATATTTTTTTAATTAAGAGGTTAACATTTGGCCATCTGTTCCTGTTCGTGGAGGTGAAGGTTTTTAGGATAAACAGTCTCCAAAATGGTAATTTGGAGACTGTTTATCCTAAAAACCTTCATCAGAATGTAGGTTTGTAAAGAAGGGGATGAATTTGTCCCTCATCACCGGTATGCTGTGTTTAACACATGAAGGACCTTGAACACAACAATTCAACTCTGACATAAACATTAACTATTGACAGAAATATTAAACATCAAATCTGAAGGTAGTAGGAAGATGACATCACATTTGGTCTGGAAGAAGAGACCTGTGGAAATATTGGACATGAAGAGAAAAGGATGAGGATTCAGTTTTACTCCAAACACTGTGGTCGGATCAAGTCTGTGTTTTACTGTTAGCATAGCAGCTAGCTGTGGTGACGTCTGAAGGCGTCTCCACAATGATTATTCTTTAAATCTCTGCAGCGTCCTCACACGTCTCCAGGTGTCCCGTGCACTCTGAAGCGGTAGATGCAGGTGTACTCTGGGTGGCCCCAGTTGGACAACACCTGAACCTCAATGATCTGGAAGGTCTGATCGCAGTCCTCCTGTCCACACTGAAAAAACAAATCACAGGAAAAGCAAGGTGTCATCAGCATATTGACTGATTTTATAAAAGGTCTATGGAGGTCTGCAGAATTGTGGTTTAGATGTTGCTGGAATCTGTGGACTCTCCTCTTCGTCTTTATGCTACGTGATCATACGATACAACAACAACAGTCCAAACAGTGTTTACTCACAGTGACAGCAAACGTCTGGAGAGATTCTCCATCCTCGTCGTAGCTGTAAGAACCCAGCAGCTTCCCTCGCTGCTCATCCTCATCAGCCAGACCCTGAAAACACACACTGGTCAAACTGGTCACCCTGGTCAGCATCAAACACACTGGTTAGGTCTTACGTAGACGCTGAAATGTTGGGGGGCGCTGAGCAGCGTCCCACTGGGGGCCAGGGTTTTGGGGATGTGCTCCAGGGAGAAGGCGGTGGGGACAATCCTCATGGAGAGACGGATCACCAGGAAACCTTTAGAACCACGGAACGCCCAGCAGTTACCTGGATGGACGTCTGGCTGCAGGTCAGAGACACAAAGACACACAGATGTGACTTAAGCGATGGCGTGTGATGGGTGTCGTGTGCGATGGTGTGTGACCAGTGTGTTACCTGGATTACAGCTCGGGGAGATTGAGAAAAATACCAGAGGGGAAATCCGAACAGACTGAGCAGTGCGGCCTTCGTCTCGTACGTCTTAGAGCAGCGGGTGCTCAGGACACTGCCCCCTGCAGGACGGCCACATCTGTCAGCAACGGGTAACTACCAACTAGTCATTCATTAAATCAGGTTCTACCAGTAAACCTTAGAATGTCTCAGCTGGTTAAGACTTCAGTAATGTGTAAACCCATTGTTTGTAAACATCACTAGCACCATCCAATCAGCACAGAGCATTCAACTATTTAAAAAGGAAGTGTCAGTGTAGCATCGCTCTATGTGTGAATCTTCTAGATTTAATCACTAATAAACAGATTTTTTTAGCTGCTTCTAGCTGCTTCATTACCCTGTC
Source organism: Chaunax sp. Z400 (assembly GCA_037577475.1). NCBI lineage: Eukaryota > Metazoa > Chordata > Actinopteri > Lophiiformes > Chaunacidae > Chaunax > Chaunax sp. Z400. Next base: position 2,036,464 of record CM075204.1, on the reverse strand, counting down.
CTGTCCTACCACCTCACTTGTCTCATACAGATGTTAATAAGGCGCCATTACTACTTCCACTGCCGTGGGGACAACAGTTACCCCCATCACACCCTCCTAACATCTATACAGAATGGTAGAGCGATAAAGGACTGACAGTCCATCCTTTAACAGGAGGTGGGGGAGACCAGACAGATCCTTTAATATTACACCATCACATTAAAAGGTGACCATAAATACAGTGGGGTGGTTTGTTTCTGACCTCCAGACTCCAGAGCGTAGTCTGCCCGGCCAGTTTTGTCCTGAGAAAATAGACGCAGAGCATTCTTCACGATCACATGAATGTCCTGGAAGAGATGAGTCATCAGTGAAGCGAATGTATATGAAGGAAAGAACGATGAAGCCGATGAAGCCAACCCAGCACCCCCTCACCCCCTCACCTCCTGGGTCATAGAAGCCCCAGCAGCTCCGGTGGTGTGCAGGACTGCCTCTCTGACCTCCTCCTGACTGCGGTGCTGCTCCATGTGTTGGCTGATGTTCTGCAGGATGCGGAGCTCCAGCGAGACCAGCGACACCTGCAGGTCAGCTCCGCTGACGTACCGCTGCGACAGCCACAGGAGGAGCGACTCCGGGAGGACGTCTCCGGGGGACCCGCCTCCAACCGTCAGCTGGTTACCATAGACCAGGGTCCGAACCTCTTCACGGACCTGAGAGGAAACCTGCTCTGAAACCTGACAGGTGAGAAACATTGGAGAGGAGACAGAAACTGTTAAACATAACTAGAGGCTGGTATCAGCTCAGTGCAGATCTAAGTGTCCTCATGGGTACGTCACTGGTTCAATAACGACTGGAGGTTGGGTTGACTACACTCCTACATGTTTCTCCACATTTCCTAAAGGCCATGAGGTCACAGCATTGAACAGGGGCTGTTAATGAGGCTTGCTGATGAGGCTAACCTCACTACTTCTCTTAGCTGATTAAGGATGGATGGGTTCCATCTCACCGTCTGCTGGACGGTGTCTAGTCGTCGGCAGCCCTCTCGACAGGCGGACAGACCCTTGACATCCCGCCTGATGTCCTCCACAGCTGCCTCCAACCGTGCAAGCTCTGCCAGCAAGGCATCATGGGAGTGACACTCCACTCCGACACTAGAAGAAAAGAATTCCTGTAGTTGAGTTGAGTCGTTCCAGCTGTGAGCGAGGCCTGAGAGGAGAGCGAAGAGGATGATGAAGGTTACCTGACAGCAGCTGGAAGTGTTGGTGATGAAGGTAAGTCGGCTGCAGCAGCTTCTCGTCTCCACTGAACCTCCTGCACAACAAAGAACCAAACAGTCAAACCCAGGAGCTTCAGTCAGTGAGGAAATTCTTTAATGCACACGTGTTGCACCTCCACTCTGGACGCCAGAGTCTGCAGTTCATCAGTCAGCCATGTTTAATCAGCTCTCAGTCCTGTGTCAAATATATTTGGTCACATGATCCTGTTTTTAGTCCAGTTTTAATAAAAGTCTGGATATTTTAGTCTGATTGTATCAAAGAAAACAGTCAGTATTTTAGTCTAGTTTAATAAAAGTGTTGGCATTTGAGTCTTTTCTAAGACATCAGGTTATTATTAACATTTCAGTCAATCTAGTGGAGACCAAACAAATATTTTTGGTCATTTTCCTCTGATTTCACATCAGATTTATCTGATCATTATCTGATAAAAACAGGTTGAATGATTCAGAATGCAGCTTTGCAGAAAGTGTCTGGTCTGATGATGTCAGTTTAAGGAATACATCCAGACATGGAACATGTTCTGATTGGCTGATTTATTTTGAACCACACCCAGCTCCAAGCCAGTGAGCTGGGCTTCTTACCCATTTAAAGTTTGACAATAGGTTGAGATGGTTTCAGCCCGAAACCTCTAATCATTGGTTTATCAGATAAAACTGTAAGACTCTGAGTTCCAGCTATCCTGAGGGAAACGTCAGAGGGAACCAGACACTAGATGGTTCCATTAGTGTTTGGCCCCTATACCCAGGTCAGACCAGCTACTAGATGGTTTCATTAGTCTTTGGCTCCTATACCCAGGTCAGACCAGCTACTAGATGGTTTCATTAGTCTTTAGCCCCTATACCCAGGTCGGATCAGAGCTGCTAGATGGTTCCATTAGTCTTTGGCCCCTAGATCCAGGTCGGACCAGCTATTGGTACATCAGGACCGCTGCGGGTCTCCACCAGAGTTTCCTCTGGCTCCGCCCTGCCCAGATATTTTTCATGATAGTTTTTGTTAACAAAATTAACATTTCTGCTTTTCTATGCATTTTTAATCATGCATCAGTTTACACCTGACGTGTCCCATATCGGATCTGTACCCTCTGCAATCTGTCCTCATCCAGTCGGGTCCTGAGCTCCAGCTCCAGCAAGCCTCTCAGCCATGACTCATCCCTGCCACTCTGCTGCCGGAGCTCTGCATACAGCTGGAGCAGCTCCTCGTGTCTCTGCTCCGCCCGCCGCCCTCTGGCCTCCACCCGCTCCCACAGCGCCGTCAGACTCTGCTCCAGACGAAAGAGGCGTGCCGATTCATCCGCCACTGCTTCCTGTGAAGGAACAGATGGTTCATTCATACTCAGAGATAGCTGATGAAACGACTCGTCATCCTTACGCCTCCCTCATGAACCCACTGTGTAGCAACTGAACAGGGCGGGGTCAGTACCTCCTCTCCTGGTGGAGTTCCACTGTAGATCAGCTCGTCATCCCTCCGCTCCTCCACAGCGCCCTCTGTTGATTGGCTGTTGGGGGACATGAGGCTGTAGACTGAGGACAGACCGGGGACGTTGGAGACCGCCATCCTCCAGTCTGTGATGGCTGGGAAAACAACCTGGAGAGCTGCTGGAGCAAACCAACACGGCCCTGAAAGATGGACGCCATGTTTGAAAACTGATCAGTGACACTAAAGCGGTTCATACATCGTCCAAATCATACTGTTGTCAATAAAGATTGGTTTGAAGTTCCTCCACAGCAGGTAAGACATTAGTTAGATAGTTTCACTATGAGTCATCCTGTGAGGCGGTGTGGTTTGTTCAGTTAGCATAGAGAACTGATGCTAAGCTAGCTACATGTCACCGGATAGATTGGACATTGTTAGCTTGATAGGAGCTACACTCCGATTATTGACTGTAAGAACACTTCTATCCCTCTGCTGCTCTTCCGTTTCTTCCAGACATAAACTACACTTTACCTTAGCTGCTACTTTAGCTAGTTGCATCACCAGTAATAAACTTGAACACCAACAGTATCTCTACACAGTTAGGACTTAAAGATAAATATAATTTAGCGTCGCATCGGCACTTTTCAGAAACCAAACATCAGAATGAGACTAACCTCATATTTACACGAGCTGTCATCACGTGATCACATGCAAAGATAAGGTAAGTGAGTCGACACAAATCTGCATGTTGTAGAAAGACAGAGCCTGTGGACAGCGTGATGTTCTGACGACGCGCTATGTGTGTGACCCACAAATTTAAACAGCAGCTAGTAGCCATTAGCAGCTAACTCAGATGTCTTCAGATTGGAAAGACAGAGTGAGGTCCAGGAGCTCCTTACCCTCCAATCAGATCAACAGCAAGGTAACAGGGACGCTACATGATTGTTGCTGCAGTCTGCACACTCACGAATAGACCGACTCTCGATAAGAATCAGCATCTGATTGCACTACAACAAATAACTAAATCTTAGTGTTTTCAGCTTTAAGCAGCCAAACTGATCAGAAAGACATGAAACCTACTGAGGAGGAGGAGCAGAGGGAGGAGAAGCAGGAGGAGTCTGAGAGGAAACCTGCAGGAGGAGAAACGACATCATCAACTGTTCAACATCAAAGAATCAGACACATTTTATCGCGTCTGAAGATCAAACTTTAAACATTTGAGTCGAACACAGAACACCAGAACTCACCGCGTGGGCAGGTCTCTGGTGGTCATGTGACACCATCGTCTGCTGAGCCACCTGCACACGTCACCTGTCCTTTTACCTGAACACACACAGCATATAGAGTGTATCTTAAGAACACAGTTATCACACCACAGTGGTACTCCCTGACTGGTCATGTGACCATATTAAACACAGCTGTGTCTGAGTCAGCGTTCTAATTCACGAGATGAATGATGAGTCGGGTTATTTAACCTAATTAAGGTTAATAAAGTCAAAGGAATCATGGATTCACACATTTATCCAGATTCAGTGGTTCTCGTTTGGGGACGACGCCCACACTTCACTTTTCATGTTTTTGTGTGATCCAGACATAATGTGGGAAAACATGGAGCCATGATGGAGGTCATCAGCAAGGAGCATGTCCAGAACCAGGTCAGTGAACTGGTGTGGTGGTGGCTCTAGATGGTTTTAGATCTGAACCAGTTCAGTGAACTGGTGTGGTGGCGGATCTAGATGGTTTTAGATCTTTGCGTCAACGCTACATGATCCCTGATGTTTACATCAACAGATGCTCAACCAAATGTTAACAGTTGGTGGCGTTAAAGGCTAATTTAATTCTACGCACAGAAGAGGATGAAGTGGTCAGATGATGATGGAACAACTGACAGGCCTATAGAGAACCATAAATGACTGAATGCTGTGATACATCATTGTTCCCCTGCACAACCGAACAGAGACAACAACACAACACCAGGGTCAAAGCCAGGAAATAAGCTCCGACACAAACATGCTGCACATCAGAGAAGAAGAGCAGAGAAATCGATCAGGGATGATCAACCAACCAACCAATCAGGGCGATTCGACATTAACCTGCACAGCGTCCGGCCCTCCAAGAGGCCCAACATATTTTCCTGGTCAGAGGCCAAACAGCTGAAGCTGCACTGAGAGTCAGCCGAAAGAGACAGGAAGCTGAGGAGGCAAAGAGGCAACACTGAGACGATCAATAAGATGATTCACACTCTGGGCCTTCAGTGATGCTCAGGTGCTGTAGAGATGATTTCACCTGCCAAAACAGCAGTGCTCCACATCAGGCCCAACAAACAGGACGCCAGCGAGGACCCTGTAGGGGAGGCGAGCGGCTCCGAACGTCGTGTCTCCTTACGGTCACCCCCTGCTGGTGTCGACAGCGCAGCAGCGTGTTCAGCTGACAGACAACACAAACATCATCCAGCAGTCACAGAGAATCAGACAGAGACGAAGAAGAGCAGCGAGTGATGATTTGACCAACCAGAAATCTGATCTCTCAGCTCCAGGCTGATTGGTTCCTACTGGAGATCTTTAACCCTCTGAGGTGTGATGTCTGTTTCATTAATAGGTTTATGATAAATGTCATATAAACGTGGTTTGAATGTCTTCTGTAGACCCTCCTCTTCTTCATTCTTACTCTCATGACATCATACATGACTCACAGCGACCTATAGGACACCCAGAGGAGAGCTCCAATCAAAACATTTGGTGAAAGAAGAGACAGACAACACTTCTACTAAATATTACTAAATGTCCTTTTAGACATTTATTCTACATTTATCTCCTATTTTGTTCTAATATTCCACTGCTGCGAACCACAACTATTGATCCACAGGAGGAAAGGTGTTTTTGGGTCACACGGTCACTGTTTCCTCATTGCTCTGGGACAGATAGAGCCTCGTCTGTAAATGTTAATATGAAACACTTGAGTTATGTTTTATGTAAGAACCTTAAAAGGTAAATTTAAGATGTAAAAACAGGAAATGACCTCAGAGGGTTAAAATCTCCTCACAAATATAGTTTCATGTTTAAACAGCATTTGTTGGGGACTACTTTCAGTGGCGGATGAATCCATGTGGGGTGTTCTAGTGAGTATTTTGTTGGTATAAGTCAACATGAAAACAGCTGGTGTGTGTGTGTGTGTGTGTGTGATAACTCACACAGAGATCCGTTGGGATGGAGCTCCTTCTGGTTCGTGGTGGACTCCATGACTCCACAGTGACTGGATGGAGCTGCGACAGAGAGTAAAGCAGTCAGCATTCAGACAACACCTGGCCACGCCCTCTGCATCCGCCCTCTGGCCCGAAGACAGAGGCTGACTGCGGGTGCAGACATTTGCATTTTGCCAAGGAAACAGCCAAAGTGATGTGGTGCAACTCATTTGTTTGGAGGGAAACACAACAGCCGAGCAGTGAGAGTTCAGGAAGGACAGAACAAAACCCAGATCTGTGTCCAACCAATCACAAGCCTTTATTTATGTGATTCATCATGGAACAGAACCAGAACCAGAGCAGATGTCACAGAGGTTCTCATAACGCTTGTTTACGTCAGAATCTAGTCAGTTTGGCTACGTTCACACTGCAGGAAAAATGTGTCCCAGGTCTGATTTTTTTTGCTCATATTTGACTTTTTCATGGCAGTGTGAACAGCACAAACAACATTGAATCTGATCTTTATAATTCTGATTTGGGCCACTTCCATATGTGGTCCTAAATCAGGCACAGGTTGGATTTTTGGCAAGTCTGAACCGTCAGATTGGAATTCATGCGACTTTGATGTATTTGATGTTGCACCAGCACAAACATCACCTTGTTCAGAAGCCATGTATGACCTCCTAAAGTTCATCTCCTTTACTTAATGTAAATAGGCATAAGGACATGGAGCACAGATCTTTGCTCAATACGATAGTTCTCTAATTACTTCATCAAACTGGACAGGACACTGAATCCACCGTAACGTGACACAGTAACTACAGAAGTTAACTAGTTGACTGCTGGTAGTTTAATGACATTCATCTCCAGACATCCGCTGACTAATGGCTCCTGTGTGGTCACGCTATATTAAAACAGAGGCCATCGTGATGCTAGCTGGTTCACATGAGTTCATTAACGAGCTCGTTAGCTAACATTAATTCAGATATCTGTTGTCAGACTGGTAAACTTTAACAAATGTTGGAATACTTTTCTTTTAATTCAGTTTATGTAAAGGGTTGAAATGCATGTTAAAATGAGGTACCCATATTTATTTTTATTTTCATTGTAGGATTAATTCAGAGGAGGAGCTAACATTTACATAGAATTATCAGCTGACCCTGTGTTTACTGTCTGCACTGACACAGACTAACATGAAAAGAAGCAGCATTCTGTAGCTCAGGTTTGATTAAGGAAGTGAAACAGGACATGATGAGACAGAGAGAAAAATAAAGAGAGGTGATGAAGATGATGAGAGAGGAAGAGCAGGTACTGCCCACTGTGACCAGGATAGGATCAGCATCATGTTCCTGTGTTGTTCAACACAAACTGGCCTGATCACATTAAACAATGTAGAGATTAATGTTCTTTAGTCATTACAATATAACAACACAAACCTATAGGCTCAATAGAACAACACCACAAACCTATAGGCTCAATAGAACAACAACACAAACCTATAGGCTCAATAGAACAACACAAACCTACAGCATCATTATAGAGTCATAATAAATTATTGTCTGACTATATTATTGTATAACACATCTTCCTTATGTTTATGTACTCTTTGAGGCACATTTCTATAATTCAAATCCAAAATGACGCAAACACTAAAATGAAATAAATAAAGTTTATAGAATTTAACTTAATTATTTTTAAGTTTTGACAGGAGATACCAGTGAGGAGTCACAGATGAGGGGACAGGAGGTGAATACAGAGGGAGAGAGAAAAGAAATCATAGATGGATCATTCACTGAAACATTTAGACCCTGCTTATGGCCATGGTTACCATGTGTTTGTTATTTGCTGTAATTTCTTCCAGTGAAGTGAAGTGTGGTCGTGTGTAATAACTGCAGTTTATTGAGTCATCCTCTCCTTGTGATCACTTTAAGTGTTTCACATGGAAATAAATAACCAAATATTTGGCGCATGCATAGTCTCTATCAGCTCTGTCCACCGAGACTAAAAATATTCTAGGGGAAGCACTGCTGTAGGAGGATCTAGTGGTCATTAAGGATATTCTCTTAGACACTGAAGATCCTCTATGGGACCTGTGGGTAGATCTAGAGGTGATCAAATTAAGTGATTACAAAGAAAAGTCTAGAGTTTCTTTAAGTAGTTCAACAGGCCCTTTGGGAGGTTCTAGTGGTCCTACAGGTAGTCCCTATGATAACTGAGGATCTTGTGGGGGCTCTTCAGGTAGTTGATAAGGTTCTACAGGTCCTTGACATGGTTCTAGTGAAGGACATTTAGTTGTGAAAGTCACATAGTTCTAAATGACCAGTAGTCACTGAGGAGCTTTGAGGCAAACTACAGATAATCCATTTAGGATTAGGTGGTTCTAGTTTTCCTTTCTGATGTTCTAGGGGTCATTGAATATACAGGATTCTATTGGTTCCATAATTTGGTCTAGTGGCTACTGAGAAAATTGTGGGAGGTTTCTGTAAGAGGTTCTAGTAGTCATTAAAAAGGGTTCTGTGGGCTGTTCTCATGAACACTCAGAGGGTCTAGCATCAAAATCTACTGTGACCCTCTAGAGGATGAGATCTGTTAACAGACTGGAGCAGCTGAACCTGGAGTGATGTCATGAGGAGGAGAACAGCAGGTGCAGGTAAGTCCAGGTGAACACCAGGTGAAGCCCCTATAAACATTTAAATGACCTATACCTCTATGTGTGCCGTCAGTCTGTCTGTTGACCTGTGGGAGATTCGAGGCCAGCCCCCGACACACCTGCCAGGTGTGTGTCAGCGCCGACATGCAGCAGACTGTAGCTCTCCTGACAGACAGCACACAGATGTCCAACCACAGCTGCAGTATACCTGGAGGAGTCACACTTTACCAAGACAAACATCTGCAGCTACTAAGGTGAGGTTTGACTCGCTGTGGTGACAGGGGAAGATTTACATACACAGGTGTAAAAAAATATATGAGGACAGAGCCACGGCGAGGAGGAGGGGGAGGAGCTCTCAGACTGACCATCTCAGCAGGGCAGGAAATGAAGTCCAGGTTTTCAGGTTTTACATCAGTAAATACTTCAGAACAATGTTTGTATTCCCACTAAGTCGTTTAGACAGGTAGGCCACCGTTAAATGTCCACTGATGTGAACTAATTTCCTGCCCAGCTGAAGGAACGCAGTAGCTCAGATCTGCTACCAGTCACATCACGTCATTTCTGCAGTATCAGCTGATACAGCAGAGGAGCAAAGAGAGTACACAAACAAACAGCTGATCTGAGGCCAGTTCCCGTAACTGTTAAAGACTAGCGGCGCTGGTCAGAGGAGGAGTTACAGCGGAGAGTAACGCTGCAGTAATCTACAGCGAACACAATGGGGAGATCCTCCACCACATACTTTTGGTGGCCTGTTTATAGTGAGGACAATGGAAGAAGAACATATGAAGATTATTTACATTAAAATGCCATTTCAAACCTCTCAGGGTTCTCGATCCACCCTAAGAGATTCTTGAGGACCAGGATTAGTGTTTGTCATCTTTCTAATCGTACTTAAGGAACCTAGAGAAGGTCCTCTGGGGTCTGTAGGTCTCATGGTCCAGTAACTTCCAGATACAGCAACAGTAATGTTGCAGTACTCTAGCAGAGGGTGCTGTGAGGTGATGGACATAATAAATTAAACTTCGTAGATCGGTGCTGACGGGCATACTGAATGCATCACTGGGATCCTGGAGTATGTGTTTTCTCACCTGGGCGGGTCTTGCAGTTCCGGTCTCGACAGTAGATGGAAGTTTCCGGATCTCTGGACTCCCGGGGTCCCCAACCCATCACGCAGGAGGTGGAGGAGCAACATGTAGACTCCTTCCTGTCCGAGTCCAGGTCACAGTCTTTACAGTAAGCCATCCTGCTGAGTGTCTGGACCATGGGACAGCAGCTGTCTGAGCCAATCAGAGTGCGGTCTGCCAGAACGGTGCTCTGCTCCGCGATGACAGTGCTCTCTGTAACAGACGGGAGTGAGGAGTTGAAGTCAGTGCTCTCTGTAACAGACGGGAGTGAGGAGTTGAAGTCAGTGCTCTCTGTAACAGACGGGAGTGAGGAGTTGAAGTCAGTGCTCTCTGTAACAGACGGGAGTGAGGAGTTGAAGTCAGTGCTCTCTGTAACAGACGGGAATGAGGAGTAGATGTCAGTGCTCTCTGTAACAGACGTGGAGTGATAAGTTGATGTCTGTGCTCTCTAACAGACGGGAGTGATGAGTAGAAGTCAGTGCTTTCTGTAACAGACGGGAGTGATGAGTAGATGTCAGTGCACTCTGTAACAGACGGGAGTGATGAGTAGATGTCAGTGCACTCTGTAACAGATGGGAGTGATGGGTAGATGTCATTCCTCTCTGTAACAGACGGGAGTGATGAGTAGATTGCAGTGCTCTCTGTAACAGATGGGAGTGATGAGTAGATTGCAGTGCTCTCTGTAACAGATGGGAGTGAGGAGTAGAAATCAGTGCTCTGTGTAACAGACGGGAGTGATGAGTAGAGGTCAGTGCTCTCTGTAACAGACGGGAGTGAGGAGTAGATGTCAGTGGTCTCTGTAACAGACGGGAGTGAGGAGTAGATGTCAGTGCTCTCTGTAACAGACGGGAGTGAGGAGTAGATGTCAGTGCTCTCTGTAACAGACAGGAGTGATGAATAGAGGTCAGTGCTCTCTGTAACAGACGGGAGTGAGGAGAAGAAGTCAGTGCTCTCTGTAACAGACAGGAGTGATGAGAAAATGTCAGTGCTCTCTGTAACAGATGGGAGTGAGAAGTAGAAGTCAGTGCTCTCTGTAACAGACAGGAGTGATGAGTAGATGTCAGTGCTCTCTGTGACAGACGGGAGTGATGGGTAGATGTCAGTGCTCTCTGTAACAGACGGGAGTGAGGAGTAGAAGTCAGTGCTCTCTGTAACAGACGTGGAGTGATGAGTAGATGTCAGTGCTCTCTGTAACAGACGGGGTGATGAGTAGATGTCAGTGCTCTCTGTAACAGACAGGAGTGATGAGTAGATGTCAGTGCTCTCTAACAGACAGGAGTGATAAGTTGAAGTCAGTGCTCTCTGTGACAGACGGGAGTGATGGGTAGATGTCAGTGCTCTCTGTAACAGACGGGAGTGAGGAGTAGAAGTCAGTGCTCTCTGTAACAGACGTGGAGTGATGAGTAGAGGTCAGTGCTCTCTGTAACAGACGGGGTGATGAGTAGATGTCAGTGCTCTCTGTAACAGACGGGAGTTATGAGTAGAGGTCAGTGCTCTCTGTAACAGATGGGAGTGATTAGTAGATGTCGATGATGTCATTAGTTGATGTGTGGGTCGTGAATCAACTGACCTTTGGGATCAATGTCGTGGTCCAAACCTGAAACACCAGAGGAGGAAGATGACTGTCACATTGCACTTCCTTTACCCCTCCAAAATAAAAGACAACAATCGACACAGTACAGCAGTAGGGCTGTGACAATGACCACTTTACCACAATACCGCAGTCATGTGACACCTACGACGGTATTTATTAGTTGTTGCAGTGTTAAAAAGCAGTAGCAGCAGTACTGTCCCATATTAAAGTACAGCAGTACTGTCCCATAGTAAAAGTACAGTAGTATTGTCCCATAGTAAAAGTACAGCACTACTGTCCTGTAGTACCAGGAGAGTGCTTCCTCTGAGGCTGACTGGAGTTTAAGTATAACGCATTATAAAGTACATCAGAGTGTACTATAAGGAGGACTTTAATGTACCCCAGAAGGAGTTGATAAGCGTGCTCTCCTGGACAGAGGAGTCATCCAGCAGCGAGGAGAGCAGGGAGGCGTCGGATGCCTCGCTGTGGACGCTGCTGTTGAGGAGGGACTGAGCAGACGGTTTTTGAGGATTGTTGAGGAGAGACTCTGAACAGGAGGAGGAGAGCTTCAACGACCTGGAAGAAGAGGAGAAGGGGAAATGAGGAGATCTGTGTTGAGGAGCAGTTTGGCCGACGAGCACCTGACCACACTCGCCTGGTGTTCCTCCAGCTGGTTCCTCCCACACTGAAGGAAGTGCTGCTGCGAGGCAGACTGCGGTCCAATAGGCCGTCATGGAGCCGCAGGCTGCGTCTGGACATGATCCCGGCGTGGAGCGATGACTCGATCTGCTGCTCCTTCTCTGAGTCTGACACCACTGAGGAGTAGCTGGAACTGAGGAGGAGGAGGAGAAGGGAGAGAATGATGAGCATAAAAGGAGTGGTGAAGCTGTGATGGACGTAGGCGCAGTGCTATCATGCTAACAAATGCTAGGATGCAAACATGCTAACCATTAACATGTTAATACTGTTTTGTTGCCTGAGAAGTTTTCAGCAGTATTACAGTAATCCAGTGGTCGCTTCACTGCTAACAGGAGCTGCTAACAACTGATTCAGCAAACTGTTAATGGAGACTACTAGAGGCCGACTTTGACGTCACATGGTTGATGAAATATGGTCAGAAACTTTATTAATACAGATATTTTCTCTGACATGTCATGTCATCTAGTTTCAGGTTGGAACTGTGTGTCCAGGCAGAGGGACTTTGGTTAGTTCTAAAAGTTATTGATCAGCACTGACCTGATAACAATTCAAGCAGATCAATATTTTTGTGGTTGCAGGGAATATACTGGTCAACTGTCGACATGTTTAAACCTCTGAGCTGATGTCGGAGGTCGATCTGTGTTTTCTCCAAACTGTTGTTATTGTATCAGCCTTTAACAATCCTCAATCGATTGACCTCTATCAGAGATATCGAACCAGAGAACCACACACACAGGAGGACCAGGATCACTCCAGCCTACTGGTACTGGTTTGACAGTCTGAAACCACTGAAAGCTCCAGAACAGCTACTAAATAGAACAGGATCACATTTCACATTCCAGGAAGAACACTGTAAATAACATTGCAGAATAAATCATTGACATATTGAAGGGTGATGGATCAGAGTCCACAAACAGCAGCAGAAGGCACAACCTGTCCAACATATTAACACCACAAAAGAAGAGGGTACCCACAGGTCGGTCCAGCCCCAGCTCTGCAGGTCCTCGTCACATGACATCACCAACACACTATCAACAAACACACACAGCGAGCCGAGTGACCCACAGGATACAGCACTTCCTGTTAGAGCTGCTTAAACCCCATCCTCGTCCACGCCCACGCACCCCCACCCACGCGCGCGCACACACACACACACGTTAGGTTGTATTTCTGCATTTAGTTCATGTTATTTTACTCTTTGAGTCAATTACTATTATTGATCTGTGTCCTCAGTAAATACCACTTAAACATAATATGAAGAAACAAATCAGTGGAGTCTCAAGTGAATTGTTGTAAAGTTTGCAGTTTGAGCAAAGCACCAAACCTCTAACCGATGACATCACTCCACAACAACTGCATGTGTGAAAACACACAATAGGTGAAAAAACTCCTCTTAGAATACTTAAAACAATGTCAGCTTTAATTTTCTATTAAAGTATTTCTTCATGAAACAAAGTCAACGTTATCTGAACTCAAGCAGCCACAGACCGAACACTGACTGAATAAAACATACAGGGAATACTCTGTTAAATGGGAATGCCGAAATATGAGCCACAGAGACAGGTGACAGGACAGTCATGTGACCTGAACACACCTGGATTGGGGGGGGGGTTAGGATCAAACACGAGAAACTAAAGGGGACTGGTGCACACTGACAAACTGGGAAACTTAACAGCAGCTGCTGGGGGATGCTGGTTGACAGGTGAGCAGGTGTACAGGTCACCTGGACTCTGATGGGGTGAAACAGCCTCGGTAAGCCACTGGATTACCCAGCAGCCCTCAGCCTGAGCCTATTATAAATCTGAGCTGCTGTGACGTGTGTTCACCTGCTGAGGGTGCAGTCACCACGGACATCTACTGTCTGCTAATGATGATAACATAATTTCAATGTTGGCTCAATACAACGTCAGTGAGAATGTCCACAGTGACGTCTACAAACGGCCAAAACTCCATGTCAGTCACTTTTTAAGGAATGAACATGCAAATCTGATGTTTTAAATAAATGTTTTCAGTTTTTTCTTGATGATCTTTTTCACTCAAAACATCGTCTCAAATATAAGGAAAATATGTTTATTTTGGTTGAACTGACGTCAACCTTGAAGATCAAATCAACGCTCACAGTTCATTATAGGACGGCACCAGCATCACACGTGTCGTCAGGGTTCCGGAAGATGGCGGGCCAGACAACCAGTGTGTTCGGAGCGTCTCATTGCTGCCCCTTAATTTAGCTTAAAAAATTGACTTTCTTCAAGACATGAGATAACAAAAGTGATCTGAATATTCGATTGATAAGTTGCCTCACATGAAACTACAGTTTGGAACCTAAAAGTACTACTAAGTCGATATGCCAAACAGAAAGGCCGAAGCTAGCAGCCTCAAGCCAAGCTAACACAAGTGACCATGCTTACTCGCCGATGGATACTACTCCCAGCAATGCAGGTATTAAGAGAAAAAAAATCCTCCTCCTAAACCTATGAAAGTCCCAGCACCAACGCCTAAGTAAAAAACTGCAAATGATCCGACTGAAATCTCTCGTCGAAGCAATTGAAAAGCTCACTTCCAGAATTGACAGATTTAGTGACCACTTGTGAGGAAACTCCATTATGGTAGTCAACATCGCTAAGTCAGTCGAGATGAATGCCGCTAATATTAAAGATTGCCAAGCCAAAATACAAGCTATGGAGAATGAAGTGCCTCGGATTTTGAAGGAAAAAGTGAAGGAGCTCGAGCGATACAAAAGGCACTGGAACCTCAAAATACACAGCCTCAAAGAAAAAGATGTTGAACTTGTGATGTTGAACTAGTATGAGATATCGTCGCGGAGATCCTGTCCCTAATAGCGCCGCAGTGTGCCTCGTCGGTGGAAACGGTGGTTGACACAGTTCACCGCCTTGGAAGGAAACAAGAGGGAAAACATCGGCAGATTATCTTGCAGTTCGTCATGAGATTCCATCGGGATGCCATCTGGAAACTGTCCAAAACTCCGAGATCTGCAAAGAACGGGGGATCTGCTTCAAACAAGACTTCTGCATAGCTGACAGAGAGGCTCATGCAGCTGCATGGCCGAAGATGGAGCAAGCCAGGGCAGCAGGAAAAAATGTATTCTACCGAGGACATGTGGGATACATCAACGGTAACAGGGTCATCGTGAATGAATAGGATAAAAGGAAAGAAAACTCCTCAGAAAATACCTTCCCTCAGAATGTGTACTACAGGTAACAGGGTCATGTCAGGTGAAATAAGGTTCAAATGAAAAAAACCTTTCCATCATATTTAGCTGTTCAATGCTAAATCAGTTATATTCTCAAAGGTTCTTGGTTTGTTTCTTTTGAGGCTCAAAGAAATGGTTTATTGATAAAGTATTGACGTCAGATGACTGAGAAAGGTTTTTTGTTTGTTTAAAATGCAACTTAAGTTAAATTTATAGCTCACTTATTTAATTGAAGATCACATCCTCATACTTAAACATTTGGTTTTCCCCATATTAGTCTTTCCAGTCATTCTGAATTTAATTTTTTTTTCTTCTTTCCACTTGAGCACGTTCACTTTTGATATATTTTATACTGTAATGTTAGAAATGTATTATTCCAACCAAAGTTTTTCTAATTTAAAATTGGAGATGGGGGTTTTACAAAAAGCACTCTACTCAAAAAGAAAATCTTTTACGTTTTATTTTAATTTCTACTCCCTCTTATGTCTCCCTGTGATTCTACCCTTTTTGAACCAAAAAAGGGTTGAATGTCTTGATGTCAGGGGTCTTAGAGACTCTATGAAAAGAAAATCCATCTTTCTATTCTGCAAAAATGCAAAGGCACAATGTTTTTTCTCTTCAAGAAACTCACTCTTAACAACTTGGATGAAAAATGTTGGTCAAACCAATGGGGTGATAAAATACTGTTTAGTCATGGTACGAATAGGTCGGCAGGTTTTGCCATACTGTTTTCTAATTTCCCAGGTAAAATTCTAAGCACTAAAAATGCTAATAATGGTCATTGGATAATTTGTGTTTTAGAAGTAAATGAGCCCTTTCTAATATTAGGAAAAATATATGGAAATAATAATTTAATTCAAATTCTGAAATCACTCAGGCTGTGAAAGTTCTCTGTCATAGATACCATACTGAAGATTTTATTTTTGGAGGTGATTCTAACATGATGATGGACGATTGGCTTGATGGATATCCCTCAAAGTTTCAGGAACACCATTACAACCCTGTTCTGCTTGACTTTGTCAAACGTTTCATTTGATTTTGAATTCACATGGCGTATTGAAAATCCTGATACACAAACTTACACATGCTTCAAACCTGATGGGTCAATCAAATCAAGACTTGACTTTTTGTTGGTGGCTGACAATAATACTGATTTGGAACTAATATCTTCTATTTCTATTGCTCCTCTAACAGACCACTGTATGATCAACCTTAACCGTAAGCCTAAAAACACACAGTCAAAGGGGAAAACGGGATATTGGAAATTTACCTCAAACCTTCTGAATTATGAACCTGTCTGTGAAGAAATAATAACTATAAATTCTGTAATTGAAAATCCACATTTCACTACTTACAGAAACAAATGGGAAATTAAATTAAATAAAAATAAAAATACAAGATACATCGGATTTCCATATCAAATAGCAAACTATTAAGCAGGGCCAATAAAGACAAAGAAACTGAAATTATTAAAGAAATAAACTATATTTGTAAAATCCCTTACTAAATGAAGATGACAAACAAAAGGTCATTCTTTTACATTCATCATTAGATAATATTTACACTACTAAAGCCAAAAGAGCCTGTATTAGATCAAGGGCTAAATGGATAGAGGAGGGGTAAAGAGGTTCTGCTTATTTCTGCAGATTGGAGAATGTCTTTTCCCAATGCATTTTTGTTCTTACTTTTGTTTGTACATGTCATTTGTATTTGTGGAAGTTATCAATAAAGTTTATAATTTAAAAAACAAAACAAAAAACAGTTTCACCTGACAGGTCCATCACATCCAGAATAGATATTTGGTTAGTGTCAGAAAGCGGACCTCGTCTGGAATTAAATTCTATCATTTCTGTTGCACCTCTAACAGATCACTGTATGATTAAACTCATTATTAAACCCACAAACACATGTCCTAAGAATAAAGAATACTGGAAATTTTATTCAAGCCTCCTTAAGAGTGAACCATTTTGTCAAGAAATTATAACCACGATCAATGATATAACTGATGATTCAAATCTTGAAAGTTATAGGAATAAATGGGAATACATAAAATACAAAATATGTCAGATTTCCATGTCTCACAGCAAATTATTAAGCAGGGATAGTAGGGAAAAAAGAAATGGATATTATTAAAGAAATAAATGGCATTTGTAATAAATCATTAAGTGAGAATAACCAACAAAGACTTATTCTTCTGCAAACCTCGCTAGACAACATCTACACCTCTAAAGCCAAAGGAGTATACATATAAGGTCAAGGGTGAAGTGGATAGAGGAGGGGGAAAGGAGTTCAGCATATTTTCATAGACTGGAAAAACAAAGACGAGCGAAATGCTATAAAGGCACTGCTGATTAATGATCAAGAATGCACAGATCCTACAGAGATTTCTAAAGACATTTTCCATTTCTACAGTATTCCTCTTATTCAGGCTCAGAAGCTGATGCTTTCTTTGAGCATATATAAGGAATGGATCCCTAAAATAGATGAAAACTTCAAACGTGCATGTGATGCAGATATTAGTATAGAGGAAGTGGAAAAAGCTATGAAATGCTTATCCTGAGACAAATCTCCAGATTCAGATGGTCTAACAAGTCATTTCTATAGACATTTTTGGGTTTATCTCAAAGACCTTATTTTCCTTATGTTAAAGGAAACTATTGAAACAAACACTCTTCCAACTACTATGAAGCTACAGATCATCACTCTCATCCCCAAACCTGGTAAAGATCCAAAATTAATTGACAATCTTAGACCTATAACCCTGCTTAATAATGATTACAAAATTTTAACTCATATCTATGCCAACAGATTAAAAACTGGTATCACACAAATTATTTCACACACACAAACGGGTTTTATAAAAGGACAATCAGTTCATCACAATATACGACTTGTGCTTGGTTTGCTGGACTACAATTATTTAGTTGAAGATGAAGGTTTTATTTTATTCTTCAATTTTTTTAAAGCTTTTGACACAATTGAACACAAATTTATGTTTCGCTCTTAAGAATTTTTTGGTTTAAGAGAAAACTTTACAATTGTAATTAAAATGCTTTATAAGGATACAAACAGCACAGTCATATTACCACAAGGTACATCCCCAAGATTCCCAATCAATAAGGGTATCAAACAAGGTTGTCCCATTTCTCCCCTGCTTTTTATTGCAGCAGCGGAAATGCTCTCCAACCTTGTAAAAATTCTGAGTTTGAAAAGTTGACTGTATTGGGCAAAGAGCTGGCAATTAACCAACTAGCAGATGACACAACCATTGTCATGAAAAATAGTAATCAAATTCCAAAAATCCTTCAAATAATCGGTTCATCTGGCATCTGGCTTGAAATTAAACCTTAAAAAATGCGATATACTACCAATTCATAACTCCCCTCTGACGGCAATTCATGACATCCCTGTTAAAACAACCATAAAATACCTCGGCATACATATTACAAAGGATGACAACACTCTAGAAAATCTCATCATTGGAAAAATTTAGATAAATGCAAATCTTATCTGAACGTGTGGTCTCAAAGAGACATCTCTATCATTGGCCGAATTTTCCTTACAGAGATGGAGTGCATTTCAAGATTCATTTATCCAGCTTACTCTCTGTCACTTCCTAAAAAGGCAATAAAAGCTATAAATCAGGCTAACTTTAATTATATTTGAGAAAAAAACACATTACCTTAGAAAAGGAACTTTGGTCAAAGATTACGAGGAAGGAGGGCTTAAAGCCATTGATATTGAGTGCATTAATGGTACGATTAAAATAAACTGGTTGAGATCTTTCTTGAAATATGAGAACAGCTTATGGTTCCATACCCCAAACCAAATTTTTATGGAACTAGGAGGCATCAACCTCCTCCTTAGATGTGATTTTGACCTAAGAAAGCTCCCTATCAAATTATCCACATTTCATCAACAGGTACTATTATATTGGAAAATGGTCTTCAAAACATAATACCCCATTGTGGAACTGCAGGGATGTGGTATTTAGACACAAATCTTTATTTTACAAAGACTGGTTAGAGAAAGGAATTTGGTCTGTTATGCATTTGTTGGATAATTGTGGAAACATTATGCCCTATGAGTTATTTTGTTCAAAATTTAACTTAAGTGATCGAAAACATTATGATATGCTTATTAAGGCAATACCACAGACTATAATCACAATGTCTAATAACTTGTTGCAAAATAATGTAGATCTGCACCTTCCTAAGCTTTTGGTGAATGGACATGCTCTCACTAATCTAAAACTACCCAACGTCACAATTCGGAAAGCCTTCATTAAGGAATTATATCCCTGTATTTCAAACCGGAATTCAATCTTACAGCACTTCTCCATAGAAAAAGTTGAGAAATTAAGAACCAAATTTTTTAAGTTTCCAATCTCACCAAAAGCTAAGGAAGTCCACTTTAAAATTCTTCACATTTATCCTTCGGCAGAATTTTTAAGACGTCGTTGTGGACTAGATCACAACAACTGTGCCTTTTGTGATGAAGAGATCGAAACAACAGAGCATTTATTTTATGAATGTAAATTTGCCAATGCTTTTTGGGAAGATCTACATTATTGGTTATTTCCTAAAATTGATCATTTCTTGTGATTTTTGGTATAATTTTGAAAAATGTGACTCGTGATTTAGCTATTAATGTAATCGTTATCCTTGGTAAATTCTTCTTACATAAGAATAGATTCCTTAAAACTCAACCCAGCTTCCACATATTCCACAAGGAACTGTGTCATTATTTCCTTTCACTGAAATTAATGAAGAAGAAAAATGCAGTGAAACTCTGGAACTTAATAGATGAACTTAAGCTTGCTGAAAACTCCTAGTGTTTTGTTTTCATTTTATTTTTCTGTTGTCTTACACATCTTTCTAATTTAGTCCATTATCCTTTTTGTTTTTACAATTCCCGTGAATGCATTATATGTTTGTATGTGTAATATAATGCTTGTCTGATGTCTGTTTATGAAGTGTGTTTTTACGATGTTATTTGCCATATTGATTGTATTGTATACTTTACACTTCAATAAAGTTGTGGGGGGGAAAAAACTCCACAGTTCCAGGGTGCCCAACCAGCCAATCAGCATATAGCTCAGAGAGATGACGTACCACATGACCAATTAAATCCCGGGATGGGCGTAGCCCCGCGAAAAGCGAAGAGTAATAGTGCTAACATTAGCTTTTCGCTTTGAAAACGTCAAACGTCAAACGACATGTTGCGTACATGAAACACAAGAATGAACCAAACACTTACCAACAGCGGACCTCTGAACAAGATGGCGACTCTTCTACAACACAGTAGAAACAATTTCTGGCTAGTGTCTGCTAGCTACGGACGTATAGATGGTCGAAAACGTCAGTTTTAGTCAATTTTCCGGTTGAAAAACGCCACGTAATAGAATTCAAACGCGTGACTCAAAACACTTCAATCCAAAGAGCTACATCCTCTAAATGTCGACTGACAACCTAACAACACACCAAACACGGAGAAATAGCAACCGATTACTTTGTCCTCGTAAAAGCCAGACAAGTTTGTGTTGGAGGCAACGGAGATTTATCGCCCCCATGTGGCGGGAGTAATGAATAAGTTTAGCTGTTACACTACCAAAGATCTTAGGTTGAAGTTGTGATGGCGCACTCCCGTTAATGCGGGAAGTCTGATTGTCGTTTATAGCCTCAATTCAAGGTGCCAATGAGCACACTGCACAATGTTTTCTTCAGCATTGTCGCCATCATATGATTTGTTTATTTCTTAATTTATTTATGAGTACCATATAATTGAAAAGTATTTTTCCAATCACTCGAATACAGTATATCAGCAACAAGTTAACGTGTGCGTCTAAATACGAACTTCTACATGTTCTTGTACAGTACATGTAAAAGGCCAAGTCGGAAGTATCTGGTGGATAAGCGTTTTAGAAAACTATGTGACCCGGATGTAGAATCATCTTAAGGGAGGTCACGTCAGCTAACAACAACGTGCACACGTGTTTCAGAACGGCATAGAAAACAGGTCTGAACTGTCTTTTATCTGTTCTTGTAATTATTTTCTGGTTGTTGTCAAAGTGGTCTAGTGTTTACGGAGATGTTCGCAAATCTGGGGGACATTTTCTTTCATTTCTCCAGAGACGTTTAAGAAGGAGAAGGCTGCGTGTTATCCTAAGTTGCTAATCAACATGTTAGCCTAAGTAGCTAACGTTTCTGGTACTTCGTCCTAGCTACGGTAGCCGTATGTCCGTGCAGTAGTTACTCTGGTATGTGAATATATCAGAGCAGAGTAATGATGGATAATATTCTGGTCTGGGTTTCACACCAGACACCCGTTAAAATGCACAGCTTGTTGAAGGCGTCGTGTGTGGGTGGAGACAGTGATGGAGGTTTCCAGAAGAGTGAAGTGATTATATGAGCAGCTTCATGCTTAAGGACGGCTGATCAATAATCTGAAGCATTATGAGGCCATTAGGTTGGCGTCGTGTTGGGGTATATGAACATCAGTGTGTTTGTGTCTCCATCAGATTAAGGAGCGGTCATCATGACGTCATTGGCCCACCAGCTGAAGAGGCTCGCCCTACCCCAGAGTGACCCCAATCTGCTGACACGCAAAGAGGTCGCCTCGCTCCTCTTCGACCCCAAAGATGCCGCCACTATGGACAGAAGCACCTTCTACGCCCTCGGTGAGTCCCGTACCCGCTAAGAAACAACCGCTGCGCTGAATGAAACGGTCTGGTTACTCCCCCTCTGTTCCCCCCCACCCCCCACCAGGCTGCACAGGGCTGGAGGAGCTGCTGGGAATCGAACCTGCTTTCCTGGAGTTCCAGGACACACTGTTCAACAGCGCCTCACTCACCCTGGAGCGAAGTGTCCAGTCTAAAGAGGTCAACGAGAAGCTGGACGCCGGCATCTCGCTCTTCCTCACCCGCCTCTGCCCCTACTTCCTCCTAAAACCAACTCACAAGTGCATCGAGTGGCTGGTTCACCGGTACGCACGTCATACCTGTCCCACGGTGTCAACAACTAACGCTAACATGCTAGCCTGTTGAAAAGAACTAGAATGCTAACCTGTTTAGTCTTGTGCTAGCATCCTCCTAATATCCTGAAGTCAGTTTCAGCATCACTATTTGCTGCTCGGTCACAAAATGTTGACAGTCCTGGTTCTGAGAGGTCACATGACATGTTTAGATGCCTCTGATGGAAACTGAAAGAGAGAGGCTGAACAGGTGGAGGGTAAACTCATGAGTAATGTCATCAGGTTGAACGTCACATGTCTCGTGTTGCGTTGCAGCTTCCACATCCACCTGTACAACACTGACAGCCTGCTGGCCTGTGCGCTGCCGTATCACGACACCAACGTGTTCGTCAGAGTCCTGCAGCTGCTCAGGATTAACGACAGCACCAACCGCTGGAGCTGGCTGTACCGTCTGCAGGTCTGCACACACACACACACACACACACACACACACACCTGTGTATGTGCTGCCTGTGATCGCTGTCTGTGATCGCTGTCTGTCTGTTCAGAAAGCGGGCTTGCCATTGTCCAGAGGAACGCTGGTCACTCACTGCTACTCAGACCTGAGCTTCATGGACTTCATCTGCACCATGGTCACCAAGGCTGTCCAGGTACCGCCCCCACGTGTCACATGACTTTTTCTCCTCTGAACCGGTACAAGTGGAGGTCGTAAGAGCACCAAATCCACAGGGCGAGCCAGTGAGGCGGTAGACAGGGCGGGGCTTTGACCTTTTACATCAGTGTCCAGCAGCGCTTTGTAAACAATGGAGTCACATGGCAACAACAATCATTTAGCGTCCCTGTTACATTTCGGTTGATCTCATCCTCTGATTGGAGGGTAAAGAGTCTCCACAATGATGTCTCACATTTATTTGGCTGCTGATTGCTACTAGCTGCTAGCTCCATTTACATTACCTGGTTGTGTTAATGACTCAAAACATCACACTGTCCTGTCCCGCCTCCTCGCAGTCTCACTCCTTTTACACAGTCATTGATTCAGCGCTGGTACCACCTCCACTGATGGCTCAGAGGAGGAATGACGATGCCCCCACCACACCTTTGTAAAAACATAGAAGGGCTACAGTGTGTTTTCATCTCCTCCTCCTTCATCCCCCCCCCCCCCCCCCCCCCCCCCCCCATGTCCAGGCATATTCAGGACACTCAGGAGGTTGCTCCCAGCTCAGAGTGATCTTCTCCTTCTACGCCTCCTCCATCGTCTCCGCCCTGGACGCCGTGGATAGACTGTCTGACAGCATCATCTCTAAACTGCTGCCATATGTTCAGAAGGTGACCCCTCCCTCCAACGTGTTCAAACAATCGATTGATGCTGAGTCTACGGTCTCTATGTATCGTGCAGGAACTCACTAATGTGTGACGTTGCCGTCGTCCCTTCAGGGTCTAAGGTCGCTGCTGCCAGACTACAAAGCTGCCACCTACATGATCGTGTGCCAGCTGGCGGTGAAGGTGGTGATGGAGGCGAGTCTGGTCGACACCCTCGCTCTGCACGTCAGCAAGTCTCTCCTCAAAGAGCCTGTGTTGGCCAAAGAAGGCGTGGGCTGCCTCATTGTACTGCTGCAGAACCAGAGGGAGGGCAGCGCCGGGCCCAGGTAGATGGCAGTTGCGAGCTCCTCCCACTGCCAGGTGTGCCTCATATCTGTCTTCCTCTCACCTTATGGTCTGTCTTCATCCTCAGAGCTTTCAGCTGTCTGAGCTCCATGCCGTTGCTCGTGCCCACGCTGCAGGTCCTGGCGGCAACTCATGATGTCAGTCCTCTGCTGCGCTACCTGCTGCCTCAGTTGATCCACAGCGTGTTCACCTGCAGCTCAGGTGAGAATTTTACGTCTGTCTGAAAATGTGGTGACAGGAGGACGGCGTGGATCATTAGTTTGTATACCTGTCACAGGTGAGACGGACCAGCTGGCCGTGTTGACGTCCATCCTGCAGTATGTCCCTCTGACCAAACACCTGGACCAGACTGTGACTCGGTAAGCACTCGCCATCACAAACATCTGACATGTGATCTGATCTGGGTCTCAGGATTGGTTGTGGCAAAATGGCCCCACAGTGCCCCCTAGAAAGGTTCGAAGAAGCAGCCACCGCCGAACATTTCACCTAACATTTGTGACACGTTTATATCAGATCCAGATCCACCAAAAGCCTTGTGGTACCATCACATAAACCCAACGGGAAGTCCGCCATTTTGAATTCCTTTTTTAACAGGTGTTGTACTTTACCCCTCCTACAAAATTAGCCCCATCAGCTGAAAGTCTTTCAGTTCAATCTACAGACGAAACCAATGGAAACCATCAGAATGTTTGTCTGTTGTCACATGGCATTTCCGTCGCAACCTGGCAGATTTCATTGTCCCACCACGGAACAGGAAGTCTTGTAACTCCAACACATCAGCATTTTTTAGGCGTGGTCTCTCTAAAATTATGCTGCTTTCATGATACTGTTGCGAGTTGTCGCTTCTTATCTTATCGGGAACTTACTAGACAGGCTGCCCTCAGATGTGTCAGAACTGAGGCTCTCACGCTGGCGACGGCACGTTCATTAATCTGCCGCCTGTAGCACTCTCGGACTTATTTATGGACTTTGCTAGCGGGCCCGTAGCCCTCAAGGAGAGAAGGAAAGGGGATTCAGCTGTTCAATTCATTAGAAGTAGTTCAATTTTTAATGATACCTTTATTAGTCCCACATGGGGAAATTCTTTCTCTGCATTTGACCCATCCCTGAGGAGCAGTGGGCTGCCACTACATGCGGCGCCCGGGGAGCAAATTGGGGTTCAGTATCTTGCTCAAGGATACTTCAACTTGTGGACTTGCAGGGGCTGAGGATCGAACCACCGACCTTTTGTTCCGTGAACGACCGCTCTACCCCCTGAGCCACAGCCGCCCCCAATTTTAATAAGATAAATAGTTTGAAATAGAATAAATTCACTATTTTTAATTTAATCTAACATACTTTAATTCAATATAAATTAAGGCTTTCTTAATTTTAAATTAAAGAAAAACACTCAATTTATTACGTATTCTCTTTTTGAATTTTTGCTGACCTCTGACCTCTATGTCAGCTAGTTTCTCTGTCCTGTCCGGTTACTACCGTGGGCCCCTTCATCAACCGTCCCTCTATCACTGGCCTAGTCCTCGACTTTAGGTGACAGGTGAACATTGAGGAATACGAATGTGAGAAGGGGAGAGGGGCGGAGAAGGCCCTCTTATGTGATTCTACCCACTGGCCTCTGTGAGCTGAGCTTAGACCCCTATAAGAAATATCTTTAGTATCAAGCCCTTCTCACAGCCTGTCCCGGTGTCCTCTGTCTCAAGAAGCATGTAGGGATCTCGACCTTTAGAAGTTCTTAACAGTTATAAAAAACTTACTGGGCTCACTCCCTATGTTGACCCAGGGTCAGGTCCCTATCACTCTTCTCTCTCCTATATGTGATGTGTGTTTGCTTCAAAGCTATCAGTTGTGTTGCCTTAGTGTGAATGCTGCTGAGCTTACCTCTCAGGGGCGTAGCGAAACCTCCGGCATGCGACTCTGATGTGTGTGCTCGGTTGTGCACTAATTTACTGATAAAACCACACAAGGCTTCTTATCTTTCGATGGGTTTTATTGACTAAAAATCTAGTATATCAAACACCACAATACCTTATATGTCTAAAAAATTCAAATTAAAATAAAACAAAAATTAAAATGTCATAATCTTGAGTCTGAGGGGATGAGTTTTCTACACCTATAACATGCAATCTAAATTCCTATACCATGCCCTCCCATGTTTCTTTCTCATGCTCCATACACCGCACAGCTATGAGAAAGGTTTCCTATAAGCCTTTACCAGCGCTCCATACACCGCACAGCCTTCTGGTAAAGCATTCTACCCTTTTCCCAAATGCAGCTAAACGGGGTTTGAGTTATCTAGGCACGGAAGACACAGGCCTGATAAGCTTCTGTAGATCAAGAAGCCCGCGACTGACTCCGGCAGCCGCTTTTATAGGGAGCATCGTGCAGGTGCAAGATGAGAAAAAATTCCCCGGGACTCTCCAGCCAGGGTTGGGACTTCCCCACCAGTTTGGACTGGTCCTGTCAAGGTCCGGAGCGCCCTCCGCCCCTCGGCTAGAAAAAGTTCATTCAAAGGACACGTATAGGCTACTCGGGTTCATCTGCTAGCCCCCCCCTCCTCTCAGACTCAAGAATTATGGCAGACATTATCTCATCACAACACATGAGTAAAGGACTCAGTAAAACATGATTAAATGACTTGAGATAAAATGAAAATTAAACAAATGATTACTTAAGTAAAAGTAAATCAAAATGATTAATAAGTAAAATTCAACAATGAAAATGATGTTTAAATGACTAAATAATATTTGAATATAGGAAACACACCTTTCTATCTTTCAGTTACTGATGTCAAAACACAACATCTTAAAATCTTCAGTACCACTAATAAACTTCTTCAAAATCCCTTCAAACAAATAATAAAACCTTTTTCTTTCTTTTTTTTCTTCTCTTTCTATATATATCACATCAAATATCATTAACATAAAATCTAACTCTTAAGTCAAATAATAAAAATGTAATACTGGTAAGACATTAAAATCAAATCAAACTCATTAATATTAATAGTAAGAAAACAAAAGCACAGGAATGCAAAATGTCATCTATCCGACGATTCTTGTCGTCGGTTCTCTTGTGGAGATATTCTTCCTCGTGTGTTTTTTTTTCTTTTCTAGGCTTTGTTTTTTAACCAGGTCATAAGACCTGCCCTGTCTTTCCAGACAGCTTATTAAAAACTGTCCTTCCAGACTGGGTTAATTAAGTATAGTAATTTAAACAGAACAAATAACTATTGCATATATTTCATAACTTCCAACAATACATTGGAAATTGGGGAAAATAGAATCTCAGACTCAGAGAAATTATTTGAACATACAGTCTAATGTTTTCATAGGGAACCTGTAAATAAATTCAGCTCCTTGATTTCCCCCGTCATGATGGCGTCCTCCACTGTGACTGGTGACAGTAATATACTAGTTGTTTCCTATTGGATGTGATATGCTGACATTCTTCATGTATCAGTTAAGCTGCAGCGTTACAGTTTTAATAAAGACGTGTGTAATAACTGATATCAGCCACTGGTCTACTCCAGCTTTACTGACATGAACATGATTGGCTGTTGATCTGGCCAATCATCAGGGCAGCCATATTTTCAGAGTTGATCTTATGAAAGCACGTTTCTCAGTGGTCGGAAGCTCCCAAATTTTGAACACAGTATCATTAGGTGTTCTCTAGCGCCACGCAGTGGACACAGGAAGTGACATTGTAGTCCTTTGTGTAAGACATGACAAGTCAGAGGCATGTTAACCTGAATGTGTCCTGGTCAAGTACAGGTGTGTCAGCGCTGCACCATCAGACCTGACATGTTTTCTACATGATGAGTTCACACTCAGTCAGTTTAGCGTGAAGCGCTGACATCACCGAGCTGTGCTGCTGCGTTCTTCCTGTAGGTTGCTGTTGGACGACTATCTGGGTCAGACCGAAATCTCGTCTGAAAACACCTCTGCGCTTGACCAGCGTCTGCTGCCGCTGGTTCGACTGCTGGAGTCCAGGTGAGTCTGACCGCTGTGGTGGAAACACTGTACCTGGTGATCAGTTAGCGTTAGCCGTGTGTTTGCCCTCCATCAGGTATTGCGAAGCTTTGGACAGCGTTCTTGCAGGTCATGTGACCGACTTCAGCAGCTTGGAGCAGAAACGTCTCTTCCATCAGTTCCTGTCTCTGACCCTGAGTAGTGGAAAATATCAGGTAGAGTCTGCTGAGTGTTCTGTTTAGCTGTTAGCTGAACATGCTAACCTGTCAAGTGATGCGAGCGTCTGTGTGACTGTGATCGTTGTGTGTGTAGGTGATGGGCGACTCGGACATGTCGCTGCTGCTCAGCCTGAAACACCCGCAGCCGTCAGTCAGAGTGTCAGCCGTAGAACACCTGATGAGCATCATCACCTGCGGACAGGTACATCAGGATACACTTCCTGATGTCACACCGAGTTAGAATCTCTGATTGGTTCTTCTGTGTTCAATAAACAAACCATGATAACAGTTATGACGATATCGTATTCGACATAACGCCACTAACATTAAATATCTGAACGCTGCATGTAGAGACTTCCTGTTTGTTGTCCAGGAGCAATACGCTGGGCTGTGTATTTTCAGATTTCTCTGGAATCCAGTTCGGGCGTCTGAAACCGACACTTAGAACTGATGTGATTATGCCCCTGATACTTTGAGTGAGCGTTTTCCTTGATGTCCTTCGTACTTGATTTTTCTAATATGGATGTGACATCAGTCTTAAACTTTGTTCACAGTACTCTTAAAAAGTCCTAAATCTGCTGGACCTGCAGGAACCCAGCATCATGGGACTAGTGACATCTTACCTCATCTTATTTATTTGAATGAACCTCCTGTTGATTTCATTATCTGAACCCAGGAGAACCAAGCAGCTCTCAGAGCAGCGTCTCAGCATCACATTTCTTCTCACCCAGCAGCACTGTTTGGACCAAACCTTCCTCAGAGACGTCGTCATGGAGCGACTGAAGGATGATGTGCCGCAGGTCGTGACCGCTGCTCTCAAAGTCCTGGAGGTCAGTGAGGTCACAGATGGTGAAAGAAGCTGCAGTGCCCCCTACAGGCCGGGAGCATCCTGGTGACACTAACTGTTTCTCTTGTTTCAGGTGGTGTTGGATGTTTTGGACCCAGAGGACGCTGTAGCCTGTTTACTGTCACTGCTGCACAGAGTGGATCCGTCGGTGGCTGACCTCTGGTCAGTGAACTACACACAATCAATATGTTAATCATATCAAAACTTTCTGATTGGTTATCAGTGTTTG
The DNA here is from genome assembly GCA_037577475.1 of Chaunax sp. Z400. Lineage (NCBI taxonomy): Eukaryota > Metazoa > Chordata > Actinopteri > Lophiiformes > Chaunacidae > Chaunax > Chaunax sp. Z400. The sequence continues at coordinate 2,007,464 of CM075204.1, read as the reverse complement.
TGTACTCTTAATCTCAACATCAGAGACCTTGAACTTAATGTCAGGACTCACAGCAGTTTTATGTTCGTGGTTTGTTTATATTTTATGTTTATGGTTTGTTTACATTTTATGTTTGTTTATGTTTATTGTTTATTTATGTTTGTGGTTTGTTTATGGTTATGTTTGTGGTTTATGTTTATGGTTTATGTTTTAAGTTTGTGGTTTGTTTATGGTTATGTTTGCAGTTTGTTTGTTTTATGTTTTTGGTTTGTTTATAGGAACGGGTTATGTCTTTTCCTGAGCAGAACTCAAAACTGTTGTTTTTTTTGTTTCACCAACTTTTCTGAAGTGTTGTATTTGTCATAAAGAGTTCTGTTTGTTATTTTCTTGTGATATCAACACTTAAGCTCTTTATCACTTCTTTAATTATCCTTAACTGAGTAACATCTGTAATGATAACTTCATGGACCTCCAGTAACTCTGAGTTCTGTGTCTCCTCAAGGCTGCCGGTGCTGACAGAGGCAGTGCATTTACTGTGCGACCCACGGCTGGGAAAAGGGGACACCGAGCTGGTGCAAAGAACAGCCTGGAGGCTGCTGCCCTTCCTGGTGATCACCTCTGCACAGCTTCAAATGGCCTCCTGCATTGCCCAGTCCCCCATCATCAGCCAACACCCGCTGACGCTGAACTGGGCTGAAGGTGAGCGACTGCACCACCTCATGTTCAGAAGAACCATTCAGAACCATCACAGAACAGAAAATATGGAAGGGGATCTGTTTTATATGTAAACAGCACTAAAGGAACAGTTCAGTCAGCAGTTCAGGTTAGAGGTTCTAGGACAGCAGATAAGACTGGCTCAGGTTAGAGGTTCTACAACAGTCCAGCTTGTTGTGTGTGCGAATGAAGCTGAAGGTGTCTCCTCTTACCACACAGAGCTGGATGAGCTGATGAAGAGGAGCTCTGAGCCGGACTTCGTAGGTTTGGCCAACCAACGTCTCGTCTCCACGTTGACCAAGAACCTGACCAACATGGAACACTTCTCCCAACGGGACGCTGTGAGTCTTTTTTTACCTAGTTTTTAACGGTCAGCTCAGGAACAGTCTGGACGATGTGGTGATGCTCAGGTCTGAATGATGATCTTCATCATCTATAAATGTCCTTTTCCTTTTTTCGTTTCCATTGTAGGCAGCGTTCAGTCACTAAACCTTTTTCACGAATATACTCACATACTTCACATGAATGTACTGCTTGTTACCATGTCACATTGTCACTTCCTGTGTGAACATGTGACCACCAGAGAAGAAAACTGAGATGTAACGGTGTGTTTGGTCCTCAGCTGGAGAAGCTGGCTCTGTCAGTGGAGCAGCAGCAGGGCTCCGGTCCCAGAGCCAGGACGTCCTTCCTGGTGCTAACGCAGACTCTGCTGCTCAGCCTGGGACAGCTGAGCGACACCCAGCACCTGCTCACTGCCCAGAGGGTCTACCTGCTGCTGGAGCCCCCCATGCTACAGGTCATCAGCAACAACACGGCCCAGGTCAGACCAGAGGAGCGGCTTAAAGGCGATGGTGTAGAATTTTCACACTGTGTATCTGGGCCATCGTAGGTTAAGACAAAAACACAACAGCCAAAATGTAACTGGGTGAACTTTTTTAGTCCATTAAACTCTGTCGACTCATTTCTGGAGCTTCACAGTAAAACAGTGTTGCAGCGTTCCCCTTAACACCTGAAGAAGATGGAGGCTAGTTTAAAAATTACTCCCTACAGCTCGTACGGTGTGATCCACGTCTCCAGGAGATCCCAGACTGATCTGAAAAGATGTTATTTACAGCCTTTTATTGGTGGCTAGTCCAGATGTGACCATGTGCATGGTTGTATGTGGCGGTATAAGTTCTCGTTGATCTCGTCGAGCACCAATCAGATTTTAGCTGTTAAGAGCACCTGGTTTCCGGGTTTCTAACGGTTTGATTCAGTTAGTGTTGCATTTAATCCACAACCTGATAGAGAACCTTTTCTAGAACCTTTAGTCTGATGTAACACCTTCAAGATGAAGTCCGAACTAAAACCTTTTCACTTCACCTACAACCATTATCCAGAGCTAGAGACCCTGACTTAGAACCTTTATCCAAAGCTAGAGACCCTGACTTTAAACCTTTATCCAGAGCTAGAGACCCTGACTTTAAACCTTTATCCAGAGCTAGAGACCCCGACTTAGAACCTTTATCCAGAGCTAGAGACCCCGACTTAGAACCTTTATCCAGAGCTAGAGACCCTGACTTAGAACCTTTATCCAAAGCTAGAGACCCTGACTTAGAACCTTTATCCAGAGCTAGAGACGCTGACTTAGAACCTTTATCCAAAGCTAGAGACCCTGACTTAGAACCTTTATCCAGAGCTAGAGACCCTGACTTTAAACCTTTATCCAGAGCTAGAGACCCCGACTTAGAACCTTTATCCAGAGCTAGAGACCCCGACTTAGAACCTTTATCCAGAGCTAGAGACCCTGACTTTCAGATGACCTACAATCATCGACATAGACCCTTTAACCTGAGACAGTCTGACCTATTGTACTAGAACCTTTAAGCTATGACAGAAAGTTGCTCTTGTCCTTGATTTTAAGTTGATCTAGAATGTTTTCATTTGAGGTGGAACTGACATGTGTGGGGGATATATGCTAACACTTTTAGCCTAGTGGGCACTATGAAGACAGAGGTGCTGTAAAACTCATGACACATGCAGTCGTGGTCATGATGTGGGTATTTTATGGTTTTTGGCCCTGGTCCTGGCCATATGATTCTGCTAGGGCCCCCTAAAGGACTGTCCCACTACCAGTTTCACCCCTATGTATGAAATTTTGTCAGCATGTGTCCACGTGGGTCGGTCCTGAAAACACCTGTAGCCTCCATTGTTCTAAAAGTATCCAATCAGAGTTTCTGTGTCTGTGTTCAGTTTGAAAAGGAAGCAGAGCGTCATGTTGTCGTCCCCTCATCCTTCCCTGAAGCCCTAACCATCTACCTGAGCAGGTGTGAGCAGCAGCCAGCAGATACCTCGGACAGAGAGTACAGCTATGCCTTGTTGTCTCTGCTCAGAGGCTTCATCTCGTCCCTCAGGTGTGACGACACCTCCTTCAAAGGTAAGGCCCGCCTTGGAGGTGTGAGTTTCTTCTGATGACACACACTCATCGTTCTGTGTGGTTCTACCAGGTGAGGTGTGGTGGAACCCCGAGAAGCTGGACACCAACACCTGCTGCTACCTGAGCCTCACCTGCCGCCTCTTCAGTGTCCTCATCAGCGGCGCGGGCGAGGGCCCGGCAGCTGCCAGCTTCAGAGACTTGATGAAACTGCTCATCCAGGTAAGAGGTCACTTCCTGTTGACATTATTGTGACTCATGACATCACTGAGCTGTCAATGTTCTCCTCCAGGTTCACCTGCCCGAGCCACTCATGCTCTTCAGGTTTCTGTGTGTTCTGTGGGGATACAGTAGTAACCACGGCGAACAGCTGGATGTCAGGGTCGGCGCCGTCCTCCAGACTCAGGCTCTGTACGTGGGCCGAGCCCTGCTCAGCGTCCAATCAGACACCACGCTTCGGACGCTGGCTGCCGCCAATTCACCAGGTGAGAGACCAGAACACGGTCCACTTTAGAAAGATGACTGACTGTCTGTCTGTCTGACTGACTCTCTCTCCCTCTTTCTCTTCCTCTTTCCCTCCCTCTCTGTTTCTCTCTCTCTCAGTGTTCCTATCATTGCTCTGCTGTCTCACCTCTCCGGTTCAGGAGGTCCGGAGGGCGGCCCTCAGTGCTCTGCAGAGCCTATCAGGAGCCAGCTTGTCTCCCTTCCAGCCTATCACAGAGAAGCTTCTGAAGAGCTCAGAGGAGATCATCGCAGACCCCTCACACCTGAGCCAGGTGAGTCAACAGGGCAGATCTTTTTAGTCTGCAAACTTCAGTGAGTTCATCTGTGATGACGATTTAAATATTTATCTTTAAATATTGACCTTTCATCCTGGTTGATCAAAAATCTGAGACTGTTATTGGATTATTATTCCTCTCTGTGCTACTAGCCCTGCAGTGGTGACGGCACATACACAAAAAACACATCAAAAAACAGATTTACTGCGAACAGTGTTATACGTCTTTTGGTAGTGATTCTCAAAACTACTAAAAATCATCCCATAATAAATATTGTTAAATCATCATGACCAGAGGTCAGCCCCACCCCTCTTTAGGGCCATGTTGCTTCACAATACCTGAACATAGAAACCTGATTAAAGTTTAAACTGGTCTCCAGACTCTGGACTAAATGGACATTTTGATGTGTAGACTGGTTTTCATGAAATCCCAGTTTAGGTTTGGGTCATTTTGACTGGTTTCAGATTTTATAATGGGTGTGTATTGCAGGAATGTTGACAGAGTGGATGACATCACTGTTAGAGTGGATGACATCACTGTTAGAGTGGTGACGACATCATTAGAGTGGAGGGGAGCTGTAAAATGGTCTAAAATCTTCTCTTTAAATTGTTCTCACTCCCTCAGTTTTTACTCCACATCCATAATGTTGACATGAAAACGTTGTAAAATTTGTGCTGGTTCTAGTGATGCTAATTTGGAAGCTAACAGACATACACTTCTGGCTCTGGGAGGCCCCGAGCAACAGGAAGTCCAACCAACTGCCTCATCAGCTCCCATTTGAACTTGAGCTGAAAACAGTGGAGGAAAGCAGACAGTAGCAGTTTTCTCTCTGGCTGTAATGTTAACATTTTTAACTTGATCCATACAAATGATAGATCTACATGTTCAGCAGCTTCTTTGGATGCTGACGGTGTCTCATTTTAACAATACTACTACTAGCCTATGAACCTTAATGATACCTCTATTGATGCTTAGCACTGGTAATATCAGGATGGAGATTTGCACCAATCATCAGACTCACTCAAACATCTTGAGAAATGTTCTAGTCGATTAAAAAAAAACACAACTAATGCTTTAAATGCAACCAAAAGGCAAACAACAGTAAAATTAATGAAAGCAATAAGGATAAAAAGATTAAAATCAGAATGAAACGTTTGTCTTTACTGATGAAATAATATGTATTCAATCTCAATACTTAATCTTAAATTGAAATGATGTTCATGTCTTGAGCTGCTTTAACACTGAAAACTTTGTTTTAATAAATAAGGTTTTCTACATAGAACTCCAAAGGATCATCCTGAAACTCATACAGCTGATGTTCTAGCATGATGCTGAATCCACCCTGAAGGTCATGTGACTGTGTCCGTGTTGCAGGCTCTCAGTGTGCTTCATGATGACTGTTTTTCTGCTGAAGCGGAGACGCAGCAGAAGAAGCTGCAGACATCAATGCAGCAGCTGCTGCAGGGCGTTCAGACCACGTCCTGCCCGTCGTACAGCGCCGCCATCCTGCTGCGAGCTCTGAGCCACGTCAACGGACAGGTGGGTGTAGGAACGCTCTCAAATCTGATCCAATCAGAGGAAAATGACCTCTGATGTGGATCCTCTCTTCTCCTCAGTCCGTCCTGTCTGCCCTGCTACCCGTTCTGAACCGGTTCCTGGAGCAGAGCGGCCCAGACACCCCCATCCTGCTGCCGGCCGAGGCTGAGCTCATGCAGCTCGTCCTGGGGAAGTACAACGAGGCGTCGGCCCCCCTGCTGGTTGAGGACCAGAACTGTCTGAATCTCTTTATTAGAGCTCTGAGGACGTCGACTCCGGAACACACCGACATCCCCAGCTGCCAGATCTCTGCACTGGAGCAGGTCAGCCTAACCTGAACCTGAGCTTAAAACCAGAAATAAAAATACTTTTAGGTATGAGATTTGGTTTGGACTTGGATAAAATGCCTTCAAACTTAAATTGAAGAGATTAAAATCAAGTTGGAAATAAGGATTAGAGCAAATATAGAACAAGACAAGATTAAAACCAGGTTTAAACCCACACCATTCAGGTTTAAGACTGGTCAAGCGAGGCTAAAATAAACCAGTATAGAGAAACACCTGTGTTAAACCAGGTTTAAAAATTGAACCAGGGTTAAAACCTGGGTTTACACTCTCCTCATTGCGTCTCTCCTCTCTTCAGATCACAAAGTCGTTCTTCTCGTCCGTTGGCGATGAGAAGGTGCAGCAGCAGCTGCTGTCGGTGATGTTTGACCTTCTGATGGACTGCAGGAGTCCTCTGGTGTCCAACACCATCAGCAGCGTCTTTAAAGTGGTGAGTTAGACTGGTTAGGAACCTGAGTTAAACCAGGCTCAAAACCCAAGAAGAAAGCGTGTTTAAATCCAGATTCAAAATTACTGTTAAACTTAAAACCAGTCTTAACATCTAGAGACGATCAGGAGACGTCAGTCCTCAAAGTTTTTCTTCCGTTTTTAACAGATTGCAGTAGACGCTCAGCTGGTGGCCAATGAACTCGCTCCACCAGAAAAAGCCAAAGTGGGCGTGACGGTGCAGCAGAGCCGCCGGACCAGAATGACTCAGAGGTGAAGTTCATGTCACATGATCAGTTGGTGCAGTAGATCGATGATCCACAGTCAAAGTTGTTCTGACAGAAATATGAGTCACAGCTTTCAATCATGAGAACATGAAGAGTTGTATTTTTCCCTGAGCAGGAGACCTCAGGAGAGTGCTAATGTGGGTCCACAGGGGGGCGCTGTGTCATGGCAGAGAGTCACTCTGATCCTGGAGTTGCTGCAGCACAAGAAGAAGCTGAAGAGAGCCCAGCTGTTGGTGCCGGTTCTGTTCTCTCTGCTCGCCAGGTAACATCAGCTAGGACAGGTTTAAACACAGGTCAGGAGGTCCTTAAAGTACCAACAACATTTTTTAACACAACCTCTACAACCAGAAAGAGACGATTGGTGCATGCCCGGCACTAAAACTGGAGTACTAAGGATTATAAATACTGTATAATGATAATAATATGTAATAGCAGTATGATTGAGTTTCAGAGGCTAAATGCTTTGTGTGTGTCAGAGAAACCTTCAGTATTAGTATTAGCAGTAGTAGTAGTACTGTAGTAGAGGAGTAATCTGATTGGAGGTTTAATCATCCAATCAGCATCAGCTATGTGTAACTGTATCTGGCCCTGAAAATGCCGACTCATTGAGGTAGACAGAGAGAATGCCCCTAAAGCACCACTGGAACCAGACAGCCTGATCCAAACCCTGTAGTTTGTTTGTTGTACCTGTTATATATGTTTTTAACAGTCCCTCTCATGCGTCAGTACCATGTGGTTTTTAAATTAAATGTGAATTGAGTGTGTTAACCCTGTCAAAGAAGAGTTTCAGTAACTAATGGGACAATAAAGATTATCCATCAGGGTGGTCTTGTTAAAATGAGACACCGTCAGCATCCAAAGAAGCTGCTGAACATGTAGATCTATCATTTGTATGGATCAAGTTAAAAATGTCAACATTACAGCAGAGAGAAAACTGCTACTGTCTGCTTTCATCCACTATTTGCAGCTCAAAGTTCAAATGGGAGCTGATGAGGCAGTTGGTTGGACTTCCTGTTGCTCGGGGCCTCCCTGAGCCAGAAGTGTATGTCTGTTAGCTTCCAAATTAGCATCACTAGAACCAGCACAAATGTTACTACGTTTTCATGTCAACATTATGAATGTGGAGTAAAAACTTAGGGAGTGAGAACAATTTAAAGAGAAAATTTTAGACCATTTTACAGCTCCCCTCCACTCTACTGATGATGTCACCACTCTTAACAATGATGTCACCACTCTGTCAACATTCCTGTTATACACGCCCATTATAAAATCTGAAAAATGTCAAAATGACCCCAAACTTAAACTGGAATTTCATGAAAACCAGTCTACATATCAAAATGTCCATTTAGTCCAGAGTCTGGAGACCAGTTTAAACTTTAATCAGGTTTCTATGTTCAGGTATTGTGAAGCAACATGGCCCTAAAGAGGGGCGGGGCTGACCTCTGGTCATGGTGATTTAATTTTATTTCCGTGGGTCAGTTTTTCGCAGTTATTTCATGAATTTATCTTATTGTTTTTAAAGTTTTTGATCAGACGTCTCTGATGAACCTTTACTACAAGCTTCTGTTGTGTCTCGGTCTGGAGAGTTTTCATGGCGTTGGCAGACAGATACGTTGTGAGTGTTGGTAGTTCCTGCCGGACTCGGATTGTCTGTGGAGGTGAAAACATGGAGTGATGTTTGTGTCCTCAGGAGTCTGGAACCATGTTCAGATGATCACACCAACATGGAGTACACCAAACAGCTGCTGCTCAGCTGTCTGCTCAACGTCTGCCACAGACTGTCTCCTGATGGACGACCTGTGGCTGCAGGTAGGTCAAAGGTCACCTCCGCAGGGCGATCAGCCGTCACCCTGTTCTCCATCATCCTTTGACCTTCTCTCTCCTCAGACATCCTGGATGAAGACAACTTCAGCGTGGAGTTGGTGGTTCAGTGTATCAGAGCGTCCGACATGCCGCAGACTCACCACCACGCTTTGCTGCTGCTGGGCGCCGCCGCCACCATCTTCCCTGTGAGTGAACATATGCAGCCGTCTGAGTGGGATTAAACAGAACAATAAAGGAACGTTTGTGGCCGCCATCTTTCTGACTGATGATGTCATCTTCGTTCTCCAGGAAAAAGTTCTTCACAACATTATGCCCATCTTCACCTTCATGGGCGCCAACATCCTGCGTCTGGACGACGCCTACAGCTTCAGAGTCATCGACAAGACGGTCCAGATGGTCATACCTGCTCTGATTAAGGTGAAGTCTTCATCTGCTGCCATTTTGTTCCAAATATTCAGGTGGAGAACAAACCTAACCTGTGAGTTGTAAAGTCTAATTGTCCATCGCTGATGTTACTGTGTCCTCAGGCCCAGCGGGTCCCTGACGGCAGCTCTTCGGCTCACCTCGACACCGTGGTGACGAGGATCTTGCACGTGTTTGCCGACGCACTGCCCCACGTGCCCGATCACCGGCAGCTGCCCGTCCTCACTCAGCTGGTGACCACACTGGGCCCTGCCCACTTCCTTTGGATCCTGATGCTCCTCTTGTTCAAGCTCCATGCCACACAGACCGCCAGTACTGTGAGTGAGAAGGTAAGGTGTCTACTTATTTATGGACAGATGATGTTATTGAATGACAACAGGGTCTCTCAGTCTCCTGGTTGGCGGGGATACACCGCCATTATTTTGAAAATAGTGACAGGAAGTAGATGGAAGCTAGTTCCATATTTTAGTACCTGAGAGGATCGAACCGTCCTCCCTCACTGACGTCCCAACAGTCACCTCCAAATACGACCAAGAAATCATAAATATAAAACAATATAATGTAAATAAAAATGAATATAAAACAATATAACATAAATAAAAATAACAACAAAACAATTTAACAAATGAATATAAAACAATATAAGGTAAATACAAAATAAATATAAAACAATATAACAGTAACATGTTTCTGCTTTAACTCATCTATAACAAGATTTATCTGTTATTTAAAATGTCTTTCTGCTTTGGTAAAAATATAAAATTACAAATAAACTCAGGAAACACAACAGAGACGATACAGGAAATCACTTTGTCTTTGCTATCTGTCCTGTTACATCAGAAACCTGCTAACCTGAATGAATCTGTTTGACGGCGTTCAGTGAATCAGGCGATCTGAAGTCATGTTAATGGTTTGTTCTGACAGCAGCTGAATGGTTTTACTGGTTTTAGTTGAGCCTGGATGCAGTGACTGGCGTCAGGTTACCAGTCAGTATGGCGTGTTTACGTGTGTGTGTGCAGGATGCCGCTCTGGAGAGAGATGTGGACTTCTGGATCTCTGTCTGCTGCCAGTTTGAGGTTAGCGACCAGATCACCTCCCTCATCAGCATCCTCAGCTTCCTCCTGCAGCTGCCCGACGACAAAGACGACGGTGAGACTCAAACACAACGCAGCATTTTACACAATCGCTCTGGAATGAAAAGTTGGTGGTTCGATCCCCAGCCCCTGCAAGTCTACAAGTCGAAGTATCATTGAGCAAGATACTGAACCCCAATTTGCTCCCCGGGCGCCATAATGTAGTGGCAGCCTACTGCTCCTAAGGGATGGGTCAAATGCAGAGAAAGAATTTCCCCCTGTGGAATTAATACAGTATCTCAATACGGTCGCAATGAAGACGCTTCTCTACGTCGTCACTTTTTGTTTACACTCAATAAACCAATGACGTCATAACGCAGCTCCAGTGATTTTGCATTATTCAGCGTGATTTAGCATCCCTGTTACATGGCGGATGATCTCATCCTCTGATTGGAGGGTAAGGAGCTCCTGGACCTCTCGCCATCTCCCCAGTCTGTAGACATTTTCTTCTTCTTTCAGTTAGCTGCTAAGTGCTACTAGCTGCTAAGTGCTACTAGCTGCTACCTGCTGCTAGCTGCTACCTGCTGCTAGCTGCTACCTGCTGCTAGCTGCTACCTGCTGCTAGCTGCTACCTGCTGCTAGCTGCTACCTGCTGCTAGCTGCTACCTGCTGCTAGCTGCTACCTGCTGCTAGCTGCTGCTAGCTGCTAACTGCTGCTAGCTGCTAACTGTTGCTAGCTGCCAACTGCTACTAGCTGCTTTTTTAATTTGTGGCCTGGTTAACACATGGTTAATACAGCACACCTCTATCCTGTGTTACCGCCTCTCTGCCTCGCTCTGTTGATCCAGCACTGGTAACAATGATGGCTTTCCATGAAGTCGTTGTAACCTCTATACAAGACGTTAGGAATTACAGTCCCACCTTGAACAGGTCCTTTAAAAGGTGCTATTTTTGAAGAGGTAAATGCTCCAGTAAAAATTAATTAATAATATTAAAATCTCTGATTTACTCAGAAACCATCTTTTCCAGAACAGTCATTAGTAAAGATCAGTAAGGTTGAATGATGTTTGTCCTGTCATCTCCAGGAGGCTTTCTGATTGGTTTGTGAGTGAAGGAAACACCTGTCAATCATCTTTTATAAGCCTGGGAATATTTTTAATCTGAACTATCAACACTGATGACATCAGTGACACAAATGTCCTCATGCAGAAAATTCAGCTGATTTTCTTCTGAATGTTTCCATCCTGCAGCTGCAGTGAAGCACTCCGTCAGCCAGAGAGGAGCCAAGAGGAAGGAGGAGGAGGAGGAGGAGCTGATCTTCAGCGTGGAGGCTCACAGCAGCAAAGAGCTGCGACATTTCAAGTTCCTGTGTGTCTCCTTCATGGCTCAGCTGCTCGGCTCCACCCACTTCATCGCAAAGGTGAGTCACACAGGTTGGAATCAAGAAGGAAACCCTCCAGTCACACCTGGACAGGTCTGAGTCTGTCACTTCATACCTGCTGTTAACGCCCAATCACAGTGGAAAGGTATTAGCCAGAAAGCTAATGTCATATTAAAATATAACTAACAATATTCTAAGTCAAATCTTTAAATGGACCTTGTGTTATTTGTTTACAACTGTGTTGTCAGATTTCTGATTTTTACATTATTTAATCAATATTTTTATTTGTTTTGTTAATAGATCAGTAACAGTACACTGAGGTATTGATGACGACCATATATGGTATTTAAATTGTTGACACAACATTGGATGTGTTACAGGTTGCAGACATTGATGATGTCATCGATGAGTCTTTGCAGCAGCTGCATCAGAGGTGAGTTCATGACCACCACGTTAAAATGAGTTTCCACAGGACACAGCAGGTGAACAGGTGTCTGAATGTTTCAGGCTGTTGGAGGAGATCCTGCAGTACATCCACAGTGTAGCTCGCTGTATGGAAGAGAACGCCAACAAACCCACCGCCAAGTTCTGGAGAGTTCTGCTCAACAAAACCTATGATGTTCTGGACAAGGTTTGTTAACTTGATTTCCTTTATCACCTTTATCACAGAGACCATCAAGTCCTGATCATGGACACCTTGAAGGACATTAACAGCTGCTCAATAAAACCAGTAAAAACACTGAGGAAACCAGTTTAATATTTAAAACCTGTTCCTCTCCAACTCCTGACAGCAGACACAGGACGTCTGTTAGCCGCCGCTAACGTTAGCTGATCTTGTTTCTCTGACACCTTCAGGTCCAGACGTCCAATGAATAAAATCCCTCATCTGGTGAAAACGTATAGCATTCGTTAAAAGTTGTTAAACTTTGAGCTAGCTGGCTAACTTTGGTTCAAGCTTCAAGACTCGACAGAACTAAGTTACAGACGTGTTGGAAACAAAGACAATTTTAATGTATGTGGGACGCTCACTAACCCGGCAGCTGTGTGTTTCATTGTAAGTGTCCATAATCAGGAAGTAATGGACACCCTGCAGCCAATCAGATTCCAGTGTTCACCTTGACTGTGGTATAAATGTTCATCAGTTATTTATTTCTAACTGCTGCAGCATGATTCGATGTTACTGTTGAATTTGTGCCTGTTTTATAATCTTCCTGTCGTCACCTTGTTTCCCAGGTGAACTCACTGTTGCCCACGGATACCTTCATCACGGTGGTGAGGGGGCTGATGGGTAATCATCTGCCGTCGGTGAGGAGAAAAGCCATGGAGTTGCTGAACAACAAATTGCAGCACAGGACGCAGTGGGACGACGGACAGGTAACACACCTGAGATGAAGAAAAACTGAGGCTGAAGCCGCCAAACAAACATCAGTGGTGCATTCAGTGGCTGCTTGGAAATTTACTAATGGTTCATTTCAATTCTAGAAAGAATTGTTGCTTGGGTGTTGTATTTATTCATGTTGATTTATGGCATTTTATGAGTCATTGTTTTCTTCAGAGATCTTAATATTCCCACTTTTAGTTGATTTAATAAAATGCAGATAATTTTTCCTCAAGGTCTGAAGCAAACCGTCAGTTGGTTTTACATTTAAACAATTTGTTGATGGTTGGTTCATCCGTTGTGTGTCTCAGGTCACCACGCTCATACAGCTGACTGCCGACCTCCTGAGAATTGTGGGTAAAAGTGACGTTCAGTTGTCGGAGGCGGAGCTGGCCATCAACCGACAGACAGCACTCTACAGCCTCAAGCTGCTCTGTCGCAGTTTCGGCTCCGAACACCAAGAGGCACTGATGCCCGTCCTGCTGCAGACGATAGAGATCATCATGTCGCCACAGGAAGAGAAGAACGTGATGGGCAGCGCCCTGCTCTGCATCGCAGAGGTGGTCAGCACGCTCAAAGCCCTCACCATCCCACAGTTACCTCGGTGAGGAGACGACAGGTCGAGGGTTTCAGGTTCTACTAACCCCCAGCAGGAGGTTGAACATGAAGGAGCAGATTAATCTTCATCTATAACAATCAATAATCAATGATACCAATGTTCTGACTTCAGTATGATACTTGATACGTGATCAGAAAAATGGTGATTCATTCAACTTTATTGTCATTTTGTCTCCTTTAAAATAACAAAGTTCGACTCCTCCCATTTCTCATTTAATCAACCTCTCAGTTAAACACAGTTGTTTTTTCCCAGACTGAAAAATGCTATTGTTACTCCCATTTTCCAATCTGGTGATGACCATGAAGTCAGTTACTATTAACCTATAAGGATTCTGCCAGCACAGCTGTTAATGTTTGTCACTGAACAGCTGAAAGCTTTTCTCAGTAGGAGCAATTTTTGTTGACGTATTCAAATAAATGACGCTCAGTGCAGCAGCATGAAGTGTAGGATGGGGTTCCTCAGAGAGCGCTTTTAGGCCCCTTATTGTTTATATATATTAATGATCTTCCACCAGTACATGGGGTAGACCTATACATGTATGCTGATGACACAGCTGTATACCCATGTGAAACAGCTTAGTTTGAGTATTGTGAAGACAGAAGGTTTCTCTAAAGCTAATTCTCAACATCCTCATGTTCTTATCTAGAGCTAAAGGATCGATATTGTTACTGAATTTAGATACTCTGGTGTAATATTTGACTCAACCCTCGATATGATAACCATTAACTATAGTTTATCAAATTTTACACAAATCAGAAACTGTCGTTCTGTTTATGCCTGTAGTGGTGGTGTCTCACCTGCTAGCCATCTATCTTATTGTCATGCTTTGTTCTGCTCCGTCATCGCCGTTGTTTAGACCAGATAATTCTGATACCACCGACACACCAGCTGCTGCAGATGAGACAAATGTTCATCATCAACATGATTCTATTCACTGCGATTCTGTGTTTCCACTGATCTGATTGGTCAATATTTGCACTGTCAGCAGCAACCTCACTGTTTGTCCTGCAGGTTGATGCCGGCGGTGCTGCACACACTGACAGACAGGAAGGAGCTGCTGACCAATGAGATCTACTTGCTGAGCGCTGTCACCGCCCTCCAACGCGTCACAGAGACGCTGCCGAACTTCATCAGCCCGTACCTGCAGGACACCACCTCACAGGTAGGTCATCACACCCCTAAACCACCCCGCTAATGTTAGCATTTAGCTCCTAGCCTCACAGAACTGCTAGCAGTTAACCTTAGCTCAGCAGCTAAGACTTCTTCTTCTACAGGTGTGTCGGCTGACTCGGCTGGTAGAGACCTCCTCCTCCTTGACTTCTTCCTCGGCCACCACCCAGCTTTCGGCACGACTCGCCTCCCTCAGGAGCACCCTTGCCACCCAGCTGCCCCCCAGGGTCCTCCTACCCGCCATCAACAAGTGCTATGGCAACTTGGTCGTTGACAAGAAGGTGGGACACCTGAGCGATGTGTTTCATCGGTCAATATTTGCACTGTCAGCAGCAACCTCACTGTTTGTCCTGCAGGAACATTTTCATCTCACTTAATTTCATGACTTTGATCATATCTTATGGAATGAATTTCTGTAATCTGAAAATAAATACAAAGAATTTCCACTTTAAACCCATCAGAACAAAACTTTAACATTAGAAAATGTGTTTGTGAATTAAACAGATTAATCAGGATGAATCAGTTTAAATCATTAATTTATTTACACAGCAACAATTTACACAAACAACGTTAGAACTTAAGTTAAAGTATCTGTTTGTCGGTCTGTCCGTTGGTCAGTCGAACTGAAGCAGAAAAGTGTAGTCTGATTACTTTTACTTTTACCTGTATCAAAATATCTGGGTATAACTGCTGTTTTC
Organism: Chaunax sp. Z400; assembly: GCA_037577475.1. Classification (NCBI taxonomy): domain Eukaryota; kingdom Metazoa; phylum Chordata; class Actinopteri; order Lophiiformes; family Chaunacidae; genus Chaunax; species Chaunax sp. Z400. The sequence goes on along the minus strand of CM075204.1, from coordinate 1,992,420 downwards.
CTGCAGGGTCAGCTGGGGGTGCTGATGAGCATCTTGCAGGAACACATCTGTCACATGGACAAAGAGCAGTTGAGCGTCCACCAATCAGAGCTCACGTCGTTCTTTCTCACTGCTCTGGACTTCCGTTCGGAACACTGTCGGGTCAGTATGGAGGTGCTAGTGATGATGTTCTGATCAGAACCTCCACAGATCATTAACTGTATGTGTGCTGCTGTCAGGGCGATCTGGAGAAGACGGCGGCGATCGAAGGCTGTGTGATTGACTGTATGGTCGCCATGGTGATGAAGCTGTCGGAGGCGACATTCAGGCCGCTTTTCTTCAAGGTAACATCAGCACACTGAACAGGTGATGGTCAGGTGATGGTTCCAGGTGTGATCCAGTGTTGTTACTGGTTTGTTTGCAGCTGCTGGACTGGAGTAAATCTCACAGTAATGAGCGTCTGCTGACCTTCTACCGACTGTCCAATCGCATCGCCGACCGTCTCAAAGGACTCTTCGTCCTGTTTGCAGGAAACCTGGTGAAGCCACTGGCCGACCTGCTGCGACAGACCAGCAGCTCCGAGACAGGTGAGATACGCCTCGTTTCATTTGAATATTTAAATTCAATATTGTTTCATCTTTTCATTCTATTTTACTGAATTATTTTGTTAAACCCTTTTTTTGTTTTACGTTGATTCATTTTATTATTTTCTCAATTTTTTTCAATTTTTTGACTTCATTTCTATTTTCTAATTTTTCATTAAATAATTTATTTTTATTTTATCAATTTAATTTGTTTTAATAAATATTTTATATTACATTATTTTCTTTTATTTGCCTTTTTATTAAATTTAATTTATTCATTTTTTTACCCCATTACATAAAGTTAATGTTTGATTGACAGAAGTTGATGTTTGATTGACAGGCATTGATGTTTGATTGACAAGCTTTGATGTTCGATTGACAGGCATTGATGTTTGATTGACAGGTGTTGATGTTTGACAGGCGTTAATGTTTGATTGACAGGTGTTGATGTTTGACAGTCGTTAATGTTTGATTGACAGGCATTGATGTTTGATTGACAGGCGTTGATGTTTGATTGACAGGTGTTGATGTTGACAGGTGTTGATGTTTGATTGACAGGAGTTGATGTTTGATTGACAGGTGTTGATGTTTGATTGACAGGAGTTGATGTTTGATTGACAGGTGTTGATCTTTGACAGGCGTTAATGTTTGATTGATAGGCATTGATGTTTGATTGACAGGTGTTGATGTTTGATTGACAGGTATTGATGTTTGATTGACAGGTATTGATGTTTGATTGACAGGTGTTGATGTTTGATTGACAGGTGTTGATGTTTGATTGACAGGTATTGATGTTTGATTGACAGGTGTTGATGTTTGATTGACAGGTGAGGATGTTTGATTGACAAGAGTTGATGTTGATTGACAGGTGTTGATGTTCGATTGACAGGTGTTGATGTTCGATTGACAGGTGTTGATGTTTGATTGACACGAGTTGATGTTTGATTGACACGAGTTGATGTTTGATTGACAGGTGTTGATGTTTGATTGACAGGTGTTGATGTTTGATTGACAGGCGTTGATGTTTGATTGACAGGTGTTGATGTTTGACAGGCGTTAATGTTTGATTGACAGGCGTTAATGTTCGATTGACAGGCGTTAATGTTCGATTGACAGGCGTTGATGTTTGATTGACAGGCGTTGATGTTTGATTGACAGGTGTTGATGTTCGATTGACAGGTGTTGATGTTCGATTGACAGGTGTTGATGTTCGATTGACAGGTGTTGATGTTCGATTGACAGGTGTTGATGTTCGATTGACAGGAGTTGATGTTCGATTGACACGAGTTGATGTTTGGTTGACAGGAGTTGATGTTTGATTGACAGGTGTTGATGTTTGATTGACAGGCGTTGATGTTTGATTGACAGGTGTTGATGTTTGACAGGCGTTAATGTTTGATTGATAGGCATTGATGTTTGATTGACAGGCGTTGATTGATAGGTGTTGATGTTCTATTGACAGGTGTTGATGTTTGATTGACAGGAGTTGATGTTTGATTGACAGGCGTTGATGTTTGATTGACAGGCGTTGATGTTTGATTGACAGGCGTTGATGTTGATTGACAGGTGTGGATGTTTGATTGACAGGTGTTGATGTTGATTGACAGGTGTTGATGTTTGATTGACAGGTGTTGATGTTTGATTGACAGGTGTTGATGTTTGATTGACAGGTGTTGATGTTTGATTGACAGGTGTTAATGTCTCTGTTCTCTACGTTCCGTCAGACGTTCTGTCGTTCTCGTGTCCAGCTGACCTGAAGGTCTCTCTGCTGCTCCGCTACGTTCTCGACTGTCTGTACAAGATCTTCCTGTATGACACTCAACGGTTCCTCAGTCCTGAGCGAGCCGACGCCCTCATGAGCCCGCTGTTGCACCAGGTGAGATCAGTTGGGACAGGTCACATGACAGTGAGTAGGTGGAGCTGATACTGACTGTGTGCGTGTGTGTGTGCAGCTGGAGAACCTCCAGGGAGGAGAGCAGGAGTACCAACAGAGGGTGACCCAGCACCTCCTCCCCTGTGTGGGTCAGCTTGCTGTGGCGCTGGCTGATGACGCCCAGTGGAGAACCATCAACTACCAGATCCTGCTTCGCACACGTCACACACACGCCAAGGTATGACACACACACACCTGAGCACTCTCAGGTGTTACTTTGCCCTGAGTGTGGTCTGTCAGGCTGTTGTGGGTTTATTTAGATGTTATTGAATCCTCCTCCTCCTCCTGTCTCAGGTGCGGTTCTCCTCTCTGTTGATGTTGATGGAACTGGCGTCCCGACTGAAGGAGAGCTACGTGGTTCTGCTGCCAGAGACCGTCCCCTTCCTGGCCGAACTGATGGAGGGTGAGGACACAATAATAATATTATCATAGCTGTTATTGTTGCTGTACATGTCTATGTCTGTCTTTCTCATTCCCTCTCTCCCCCATCTATCCTCGCATGTATCCCCCATTCTCTCCGCCCACCTTGAGTCAGAATCTGTTGGAGGTTTCTGCTTGTTTAAGTCAGTTTTTTCCTCTGCCTGTTCTTCTCGTTGGATTGTTGGGTCTCTGTAGAATAAAGAGTAGGTCTGGATCTGCTCCTCTTAGAAAGGGCCTTCAGATAACTTTAGTTGTGATTTGGTGTTATGTGAATATAAATTGACAACTTGAACTGTAGTATATTAAAACATATACATATTATAGTGCAGCAGTTTAACAGATAAACATGATGCCTGTTCCAGATGAATGTGAGGAGGTGGAGCAGCAGGTCCACAAGGTGGTTCAGGAGATGGAGAACATCCTCGGAGAACCTCTACAGAGCTACTTCTAGTTCACCACATATACACATGCACTACTACACACATACGTGTGTGTGTGTGTGTATATATATATATATATATGTATATATATATGAAGTTTGTTGTTTTTCTCTCATAAACAATAAAAATGATTCTTAAAGTCTGTTTATTTTTTATTGAAGTGAAAACTTAATTTAATTTCCTTAACACACCTAACAGAACGTAGAACAAATACAAACATACTGGTGACCAATCAGGAAAACACCTGTTTGCACACACCTGTCAAATCATATTGAAACTATTTCATCATCACGCAACACGCTGAACTGATTCAACACTGCCTGTCACACGTGATGATTTCTGTTCAGTTTTATTGCTGTCTGTCGTTTATTCTCCTCAGTCATTACATAAACCAACGTCACAGAAACAATGTCATTAATTTGTACCTGGTGTTAGGGACTGAAACTGATGGCGCCACAATGTCACAACTAGCAGTCAACACAGTCTCAGCTGATGCTCAGGTCTGTCGTTTGGTTAAAATCTAAATTGAACAGATTTTAAAACAGCTGTGAACATGAGCTCTGAGGTCACACATCAGTTAAACATGGCTGAATTACTAAAATTGATGTTTGTTTAACAACAAATATTGTTTATAGTATATGTTTACAAATATGTTTACATTTGTGGTGCTGATGTTTATCGTAGAAATGATGTTAGGTAGTTGACCGGGACTCTGTGATGAAATGTGATATCATATCAGGGGTGGGGCCACAGGGGCACTGGCCCAGCTGAAATCTGATTGGCCCTTGAAGTGCCGCGTCTCGTCACTTTTAACTATAGTGATGCTGCACTTATGTGGATGCAGCTTGGATTTTCATGAGAATCTTATTTACAGGTGAGATACGGTTATTCACGAATGCTGCAGAGTTGGCAAACCAGTATTTCCGATGTAACTTGAATGTGGCATGACACTGCGCCTGCACGGAGAAGAGCAGAGGCAGTGTTTCCTTCCCCCGTAGGAGCTTCATTCACACATTGGACGTAGTGCGTAGTTAGGGCCCAAGCACCGAGGGTGCGAGGACCCTATTGTTCTGCAAGGAATTATTATTATTATTATTACTATTATTATTGGTCTACAAGGAATTTTTTATTTTTTTCCTCCGAAATGAATTGAATTTTCGGGACTTGCCCATGCTCAAAAACTCATGAAAGTTGGCAGAAAAATTAGTCGGGTGTGAAATTTAGTGTGATAGGTTATTGGAAATGGGCGTGGCAAAATGGCTCGCTAGCGCCCCCTAAAGTGCAGCCACTGCCTCCAGTTTAAGGTACATGTACAAAACTTGGTACACATGTAACTGACCGAGACCGACAAAAAAGTCTCTTGGAGCAATGCTTTCAAACAAACGGAGTCAGCCATTTTGATTTTTGTGACTATTTTTGGCCATTTTTGGAAAATCATACACTTGAACGAACTCCTAGAGTTTTTACCTGATCAACTTCAAATTTGGTCAGTACTATCTATGAAAAGTTGCTCAAATCCTGAGTTTTCGTTGGACAGTATGGACGTGGCCAGGTGTAAAATTGTGTCCAATTTTGATGGTGCGCCATGAAACTGAAAATTGTCATAACTTCATTGTCTAAGGTCCAATCAGTACAAAACTTCACATGCTGATTAAGAGTCTGGCCCTAAAGACATCCACATTACAAAATTTAGCTATAGTCATAGCGACACCTAGTGGCAACAGAAAATGACATTTTATGTTTTGATACACTACTACTAGTTGAGCATATTGGCATCAAATCCAGTGAGATCAGCAATAACAAGTTGGTAATGCAGGATTCTGAAGCTTGTGCGTTTTCATGCAAAGTTGTAGGCGTGGCTGTGCGGCGAATGTTGATGTTTCGCCATGAAGTAGGAAGTTGTTATAACTCTGCTGTACATGGTCCAATCTGCCCCAAACTTCACACGTTTCATAAGAGTCCCACCCTGAACACATCTACATAGTTAAATTTGATAATAGTCACAGCGCCACCTAGTGGCAACAGGAAGTTATATATTTCAGAATTTGATGTGCTACTATCAGGCCGTTCATCACAATCACCTCAAATTTGCTCAATAAAGCCATAAGGCCTTGATGAAGCATTATTGTAAATATTGTGAGTTTTGGTCACATGGCGTCGGCGCGACATTTGATGTTCGCCATCAAACAGGAAGTTGGTGTTGAGAGGCCAGGGAAGCTCAGATTCTCACCAAAATTGACACACTCATCAAAGGTGGTACTACTTACGGTCTCATATGGTTTACAGGATCAGTTGTGGCACAATGGCTCCACATCGCCCCCTGGAATATTTCAAATAAGCATTCCTGAGTCGGTGTTTAACCTACATGTATGAAATTCGGTAGACATGTTTAAAGTCCCACCCTGAAGATATCTACACAACAATATTGAGTAACAGTGATAGCACCACCTGCTGGCAAATGCAAAAATGTCTCGTGTGACAATTTTTTGGGGATTTTGATTGCATTTTCATGGTGTGGCCTTCACATGATATAATCAGAGATGAGTCAAAATTATGAGGATATACATTGGTTTTTGGCACAAAAAAAAGAAACCCAGCCTGCCAGCCAGTGAAAATGACTCGGTGGCAGAGCAGTGGAGAGACAGGATAGTAAAGAGAGAGAGAGCAACAGACAGAAGTCAGCCAAGGTCCAAACCGGGGAAAACACAAAGTGACATAGTGACAGGAAATCAGGTAAAAATTAACTGTATTCTACATACTCTTTACATGACACAAATACACACTAGAGATTATTTAAGTAAATACTTGAATTTTTGTCCTGCATGGTGACAAAGTTTTATTTTGCTGTGCAGTGCATTCTCATGTCTACCAGGGCTCTGACTGAATGTTTCAAGCAGTGAGTCTTTACCTTAAAATGTACTAATAGTTGTGTAAAATGTACTAATAGTTGTGTAAAATGTACTAATAGATTGTATAGTTGTCAGTTGTAATGGTTTTAGCTGAATACAAGAATGGATTTTGATGGAGATGACCGTTTGAGTCAAATTGGTGTTTTGAGCATTGAGTCTAGACGGGCAAAGTCATTGGATATGGATGACTTTGAGGCGTTTCAGCTCCAATCACAGAAACCGCAGAATTGTTCTTTTTTTGAAAAAATTGCAATGTAAATTGCAGTAGCTAAGCTAACTGCCAGTTATTCTGCTATAAACTTTTCTACATGTTGTTATTACATACATTGCCTATTTTAAAGTATTTCATATATTACATTTTTGGAAAAAAATGTATTATGTATTATGTTTTCTAAATCTCAGTTAAATGTTTGGTAAATATGAAAATTAAGCAAAATATATCAAATTCTGTCTTTTCTCAAAGCTATAGAGTAATGACAAACAAGGAATGACTCTTGAAATGTAAATATGTCTTACTGAATATGGAAATGTTCATGGACATTGGATATATTCTTGGCCCCTCTGTGTAAAATGTGGCCCCTTGTTGGCCCCTGTATTTGAAAAATTCTAGATCTGCCCCTGTGTGATATGTAAATGGACTGTACTTATATAGCACCTTTCCAGTCTGACTGACCACTCAAAGCTTTACAACACAAGCCAGCATTCACCCATTCACACCAACATTCATACAGTGGTGACATTCATACCATGCAAGGGGCCACCTGCTCATTAGGAGCAATAACCATTCACACAAACACTCACACACCAATGGAACAGATACCGGGAGCAGATTGAGGTTCAGTATCTTGACCAAGGACACTTGGACATGTAGACTGTAGGGGCTGGGTATTGAACCACAGACCTTATAAGTGGACGACCGCTCTACCACTGAGCCACAGCCGCCCTGTGATGTACGTGATGTACATATGTTAACTTATGTTTGATCTGTAAACAACAACACTCAACATCCTGTCATCCATATAGTCCTCACTGTCAGTACTGCTGTCAGTGAGGTCATCAGCTCTGGTACCATCATTATGATGCCACAGTACCAGAGATGATGTCATTTTAAGTATGTAATAAAATATTATTTTATTAAATGACATTTTATCTGGACCTAGTGTGTGCGTCCCCCCCCCCCCCAAAAAAACAAAAACAAAAACAAACAAACACTGTTGTCAATAAAATTGAATTGAATGATTTTTTCTGTGGTATTTTAGCACATTTACGTTCATTCACAGAGTTCAGTTGTAAATTAACTGGTCTATTATGTCACACCTACCCCACCGCTCGAGCGGTGACATCACTGTTTTTTTTTAGGACGGGTGACAGTATGTTTGGATCAGCCAGCATGAGGAGCGCGAGCAGGCTGCAGCAGCTCGCGCTGACTGCCAACAGACGGAGTCTTCATCATCATCATCGGTCGGTGGGGATCATTGGAGCACCTTTCTCTATGGGACAGGTGAGCGCGCGAGGATACGGAGCAGTGCGTGCGCGTGTGCGTGTAATAACGTTGTCGTTGTTGTTGCAGCCTCGTGCGGGAGTGGACAGAGGACCGGACGCGATTCGTGCTGCGGGACTGCTGCACAGACTACACGAGCAAGGTGACATAATCACGCGTGTGTCTTTGATGGATGAGGGAAAATAATAAAAGATATGGATCCAATATCGATCAGATTAAAGGGACAGTTCAACCAAATCCCGCACATCTCTGTATCAACAGTAGTGTCATATCAGGTTTATTGATAAGATCTACTATTGATCAGCTGTTAACCAGATCACACAGAAGGGTTTAAACAGATCAATACAACAGATACCTAAGTGTTTTTCCCAAATCTAAGTCAAAAGTCTCCTTTTCCTGACTTTTACTGTAATCTGAAGTATCTGATGTATTGATTTTGTGTAATTTGGTTTTTAACAGCTAATCAATTATCGATATTGCCCATAAACCTGATGGAGGATGAATCAGTTAGCTCCAAACTGTTAAATGTAATGTCTGTTTGTGTCTGCAGGCTGTGCAGTGAAGGATTATGGGAACTTGACGTTTGAGGAGGTGCTGGATGATGAGCCGGTGGGTGTGGTGAAACATGTTCGGGCGGTGGGCAGCGCCAACCAGAGGCTGTCGGAGGCAGTGCAGGCAGTGAAGAAGGATGGACACACCTCAGTGATGCTGGGAGGAGACCACAGGTGTGTCTACAGAGATAATATGTTATTAATCTGATCAGTAATCAATGAAGGAGGTGCTACAAATAAAAGCCTGCCCCAAATACAGGCCTGGAGATGAACCAGTGGTGTAGAACCTCTCCGTCATGTAGTCCACAATCTGATCTGTGGAATAAATTCAATCAGTCACTGTGGGTTGAAGTCTCAGCCTGTAGGACCATTATGTGCCACAAGAAGGCAGCAGCTACATCTGAGTAACGGTTTAAATTTCATAATAAAAGTCCACTGACAGGTTAGAGGCACAGGTGTCGACCCGAGTCACGTGACTTGGATGACTTTAGTTTCAGCAAACACGAAAACCATGTTTTAAGCTGAAAGTACCTGATCCAGCCAAAGATTAAAAGTATGTTTAAAAAATGCTCAATGTTTTGCTTCACCTCCTGATGGACTTACGGTTCGTCACCACCAGAGGTCGACTCCGACATCCGTGTCCTTCATACTTCTGTCTGTGTTGGAGTTTGATGATACATCGTGACAGGGACGTCATGGTGCTTTCAGGTGCACCTCATAAACTCAGCAATCTGTACTGGTATGGTCACGAAGGTAATTTAGGACACAAAGTTTCTGTTTTTACAGAACATCAGGACTCGAAGGTCAAAGTTGAGGCTTTCAGACTCGTTTTCTTTAACTCAGGACTCAAGTGCAAAGACTTGGTCTCAGCTCTGGCAAGAGGGCTTTTATTTTAAAATGAATTCAGAACTGGCCAGACTTATACTTGATTCAGTGGCCTCTGAAAGTTATTCTTATTAGCATGTTAGAGCCAATCAAACGGCAGCATTTGATGACATATCATGACAACAGAAGTAGAAGATTTGAATTCTCAATAAAAACTGAGTACTTCAGCTAAATGTACCTGCAGTATTGAATGTAAAAGTACTCATAATGTTTAAGATTTAAGTATAAGTACATTTCATAGCATTTCTATATTGAAGTTCCACAGTGGAGCCAGTTTGAAGTATTTTGTATAGTACTGGTGATCTAGTACTGCAGTGTTATTTCTCCCTGTTCGAAGTATAAAGTGCATGTATGTCAAACTGTACTTCAGTCAATTTCAACCAGAGCTTAAAAACAGCAGCGTCATCGTCTGTCAATCATCCACCAGCAGGACACAGTCCAGATCAAAGAGACTGATTGATCAATAAATCAATATGCAAACAAGATCTGTTTGCTTTCCAGAATGCTGAGATTATAAATGTTTACATAAAACAGAACCTCAAAGATGACCTCAGATGGCTTCAGCTGCCGTTACCAGTAAAACATGAACTCAGTCCAGTTTTACTTTAACTGGGTCCAGTTCAAGGAAATCAACAATTTCATGGACTAACTAACTAAACTTCAGACATGTCTTTAGGACATAAGAAACTGGATTACCTCCAGGTTTCTGCTCCTCAGACCAAACTGAGGTTATTGTGCTGGGCCCTAAACATCTCAGAAACTCGCTATCTAATGATATAACCACTATGGATGACATTACCTTGGCCTCCAGCATTACCTTGGCCTCCAGCTCCACTGTGAGGAATCTGGGAGTTATGTTTAATCAGGAGATGTCTTTTAATTCCCATATAAAACAAATTTCTAGGTACTACCCATCTAGAACATTATGCTCCCTGGATGCAGGGTTACTGGTGCTCCACAGAGTTAATTCATGTTTACTCACTTCACTTTCCTGGAGTCTTTGGGCTTTCTCATCCTGCAGGACTTATTAGGGCCCGAGCACTAAGCGTGCGAGGACCCTATTGTTCTGCAAGGAGTTTTTATTATTCTCCTTCTCCGAAATGAATCGCATTTTTGGGGGCTTGCCCAGACTCAAAAACTCATGAAAGTTGGCAGAAAAATTAGTCGGGTGTGAAATTTAAGTGTGATATGGTGATTGGAAATGGGCGCGGCAAAATGGCTCGCTAACGCCCCCTAAAGTGAAGCCCCTGCCTCCAGTTTAACGTACATGTACAAAACTTGGTACATATATATAATTGACCGAGACAAACAAAAAACTCTCTTGGAGAGTTTTGGAAAATCTTACAATTTGTATTTGAATGAACTCCTCCTTGAGATTTTACCCCATCGATTTCAAATTTGGTGACTACTATCTAATCCCCATGAGGATCAAAAGTTGCTCAAATCCTGAGTTTTTCATTGAACGGTGTGTGCGTGGCTGGGCCTCATACTTCGTCAAATTTTGATGGTGCACCATGAAACTGAAAATTGTCATAACTTCATTGTCTAAGGTCCAATCAGTACAAAACTTCACATGCTGATTAAGAGTCCCGCCCTAAAGACATCCACATTACAAAATTTAGCTATAGTCATAGCGCCACCTTGTGGCAACAGGAGATGATATATTTTACGTTTCAATACACTTCTACTAGGCCGTTGAGCATATTACCTTTAAATTCAGTGAGAACAGCTATAACAAGTTGGTAATGCAGGATTCTGAAGCTTGTGCATTTTTGTGCAAAGAGTTAGCTGTGGCTGTGTGGCGAATGTTGATGTTTCGCCATGAAGAAGGAAGTTGTTATAACTCTGCTGTACATGGTCCAATCTGCCCCAAACTTCACAGGTTTCATAAGAGTCCCGCCCTGAACACATCTATATAGTTAAATTTGATAATCGTCACAGCGCCACCTAGTGGCAACAGAAAGTTATATATTTCAGAATTTGATGTGCTACTATCAGGCCGTTCATCACAATCACCTCAAATTTGCCCAGTAAAGCCATAAGGCCTTGATGAAGCATTATTGTAAATATTGTGAGTTTTGGTCACATGGCGGCGGCGCGATGTTAGATGTTCGCCATCAAACAGGAAGTTGGTGTTGGGAGGCCAGGGAAGCTCAGATTCTCACCAAAATTGACACACTCATCAAAGGTGGTACTACTTACGATCTCATATGGTTTACAGGATCGGTTGTGACAAAATGGCTCCACATCGCCCCCTGGAATATTTCCAATAAGCATTCCGAGTCTGTGTTTAACCTACATGAATGAAATTCGGTAGACATGTTTAAAGTCCCACCCTGAAGATATCTACACAACAATTTTGAGTAACAGTAATAGCACCACCTGCTGGCAAATGCAAAAATGTCTTGTGTGACAATTTTTTGGGGATTTTGATTACATTTTCATGGTGTGGCCTTCACATGATATAATCAAAGATGAGTCAAAATTATGAGGTGGTGTCTAGTGCCACACAGTGGACAAAATAAAGTAAATCACTATCCGTCCATCAGTGTCCAAAATGCATGCAAATACAGAGCCTTACATTTATCCACTTGTGCAGTCATGAGGCCGACGATGGCGCATAATGTAATGATTACAAGGCTCCACAAGATGGGGCTGTCTGTTTGGTTTTGAGTTTTGTCTGTGTACTGTACATATGGGGATGAGTGCAGTGCGATGACGTCGGTGCGTGCATGTGTGGTCTCGTCAAAGCCGTATCTTCCTGGATCAGAGGTAAGCACTGCTTTGCTGCACTCCGTCAATAATGTTAAGAAAATGTATAATTTGTGGTTCAAACTTTATGAAACTGTTGTATATTGTTCTCAGTGATGTCTGACTCACGCTGTGTGAGTCTTGTACAGTTTTGAGCTCGCCAAGTCAAGTTTTACCGTTGTGAAGATAATTAGCTTGCGCTAGCATGCTAAATTATTATCTTAAGATAAGATAAGATAAGCTATACTTTATTGTCCCCATGGGGAAATTCTTTCTCTGCATTTGACCCATCCCTGAGGAGCAGTGGGCTGCCTTTACGGCACCCGGGGAGCAAATTAGGGTTCAGTATCTTGCTCAAGGATACTTTGACTTGTAGATTTGCAGGGGCTGGGGATCGAACCACCGACCTTTTGTTCGGTGAATGACCGCTCTACCTCTTCTGCCCCAGCAACCCTCTTCCTCCCCAGCCACCCGCTTCCTCCCCAGCCACCCTCTTCCTCTGTGTCTTGTTCGTCTCTCAGTGATGGCGTCTCTCTGCTGCTTTTGGGTGTAACAGAAATATCTGGAACTGAGCTGCCTTCTTACCTCCGCCAAGGAGGTCATGTTTTTGCCGGCGTTGGTTGGTTGGTTTGTTGGTTTGTTTGGTGGTTTGTTGGTTTGTTTGGTGGTTTGTTAGCAGGATAACACAAAGTAACGGACGGATTTTGATGAAATTTTCAGGAGAAGTCGGAAGAGGCCCAAGGAACAATCGATTAGACCTGATGTGATCCGGAAAACAAGTGTTTTTGTCAAATAACTTTGAAACTAATAATATCAACATGTTTCCAAGTTTTCAGGGTTAAAAAAAAAAATCATATTATGATGGTTAAATTTTCATAGAAGTACTGCTATTGGGTGTAATGGACAAATGGGGAAACTGAGTTGCCTTGGCGAAGGTCTACGCTCTCCGAGTGCTTTCTAGTTATTATTATTATTATTATTGTTATTAGTATAATAATAATAATTATTATTATTATTAGTAGTAGTAGTATTGTTTACATGTCTCTGTTGTTCAGTCCCTCTCTCTCTCTCCCTCTCTCCACCATCTCTCTCTCTCTCTGTCTCTCTCTCACTTTCTTTCTCTTTCTCTCTCTCTCTCTGTCTCTGTTTCTGTTCTGTTTCTGTATTCTTATGAAGTCTGTCCCTTTAAATAAGTTTACTGGGTCATCTCAGGCCAATAAAGCTGAAGTTTAACTTAAACCCAGTAAAACCATTAAGACCAGTGGTGGAAGAAAAACTTCCATTTAATAAAGTCATGTAAAAACATGTTTCTATCAGCACAGCTTCATTTTATTGGATGATGATTATAAACATGAATGTCTTCATCTCTCTGCAGATGTAAACAAGGTGTTTGTTTATTTGTTGATTCTATTTGAGTAAATAATCTGAAATTGTGTGTTTTACTGTTTCCTGGTTTTCTGGCATCTCCTGTCTCTGGTCTGTCATGTGATCATCAGTCTGGCGATTGGCTCCATCCATGGTCACTCGGTGGCGGTCAGCGAGTTGAGTGTCGTGTGGGTCGACGCCCATGCCGACATCAACACTCCGCTGTCCACGCCCACCGGAAACATCCACGGACAGGCCATGTCCTACCTCCTCCACGAGCTGCAGTCAAAGGTGTGGTACATGTGTTCATAGAGTTGGTCCTGAGGGGGGCGCCAGAGGGACGCCTCACGTCTGACTCTGCCCTCCTTCTCCACAGATTCCCGTCTTACCCAACTTCTCCTGGATGAAACCATGTGTGTCGGCGAGAGACGTGGTCTACATCGGTCTGAGAGACGTGGATCCACAGGAGCAGTAGGTTCTATGGGACGTCACTGGGAGGACTGGGATGATGACTGGGTTGGCTGGGTTGAGGGGGATGATGACTGGGATGATGACTGGGATGATGACTGCGATGATGACTGGGTTGACTGGGATTATGACAACAGTAACTTTATTTTATTTCGACAGTTACATCCTGAAGCTTCTCGGGGTGAAGGTGTTCTCCATGTCACAGGTGGATCAACTGGGCATTGCCAAAGTGATGGAGGAGACATGTGACTACCTGTCTGCCAAGTGAGCTCCATCTCACAGCCTAGTATTGCCAGCAGACAGAGCTGATAAACCACAGCTACCATACGAGTTGTTACTGGTTTCAACTGGTTTCCACTCAATACCTCATATCAAATGTTTGTCTTCTCTGAACAGAGTGAGAAAACCGATCCACCTTAGCTATGACATCGATGCCATCGACCCCTCCGTTACCCCGGCAACTGGGACACCTGCAGTCGGAGGACTCACCTACAGAGAGGGAGTCTATATCACTGAACACCTGTGTCAGACAGGTACGGCTCACAGCAGCAGTAGTATCGCAGTTTAACTCATGTCTGCAGGGTAGGCCTCAATATGAACAGCTGGTTAGCTTAGCTTAGCATAAAGATTGGGGAACTGAATTTCAATGTTTCTCCATGAAATAGGAAGTTGTTTTAACTCTGCCCTCCTTTCTCCAATATTTACCAAATTTCACATGTTGGACAAGATTCCTGGCCTGAAGACATCTAATTTACAGTATTCAGCTACAGTGACAGCGCCACCTGCCGACAACAGGAAGTTAGCCTCAAGTGACAAACATTTGATTTACACTATCTTAGCATAAAGACTAGGGAAGGGCTAGCTTAACTCTGTTTAAAGTATACCAACAAAGTATACCAACATTAAATGCCATGGTAACCGAGCACCAAGTTAGTTTACCAACATTAGTCACCATGATAACTGAACTGGAACTGTGTTGAATTTGCTTTATGGAAGTGAACCAGAGGAGTCAGGCTAACTGGAATAAACTGGATTATTGGTAAACTGGTTTTCTGGAACTGGTTTTCTTCTGGAGAGGAAACAGCCTCAGAAACAACTTTAAAAAACCTTTTATTTTTTCCATTCTGGTGTTTAGAAGAAAAACGACCTCCTGGGTTTTTAAACATCTGATGTTACCTCTGTGTCTCCAGTGACACAGTAGTAGTAGCATATGAGCAAGTTAGCATGTTAGCTCAGTGATCACTCCACAGACACTCCTATCACACCTGTGCAGGTCTTCTGTCAGCGGTGGACCTGGTGGAGGTGAATCCTCTGAGGGGACAAACCGAACAGGAAGTCCAGTCCACCGTCAGCATGGCTGTCAACCTCCTGCTCAGCTGCTTTGGACGTCTCCGTGAGGGAAACCTGCCGCTGGATTACACCCTGCCCGAGCCTTGTTAATGCTGTTAATGCCACAACCTCCAACCGTAGATTGAACCACTTTAACCTCCTCGTAAAGGTGTTGATGTTTGAACCACAGTCCAGTTCAGAGCCAGAGGACACTGACCAATCACTGAAAGCCTTGTTCCTCTCAGTCTAAAACCAAATGCTCCTTTCTTTTCTACCATCTAATCAAGTTATCAATAAGTAATACAAGTTACCATAGCTTAGCCACATACAGTTAGCCTATCAATAGATATCATAGAATGAATCAAATTACCACCATCATCATCCTCACTCCATCACAACATAACATTCCTTCACATCACCATGATGAAGAGATTCAGATCAGATGTGAGTCTCTTTCATATGTGGTCCTGGATCAGATCCATATCTGATTCTGGTCATGTGACCTGAATGAGAACGCTGTCGTCATCATCGAGCACCGACAGTGGTAAAACCAAACCACCAGAGAGGAGAGATGACGACAACAATGCAAATAATCAGCTGATCACCATCTGCTGGTCAGTTAAAACTGGAGTTAAAATGGGAGCTGATGAGACAGTTGGTTGGAGTTCCTGTTGCTCGGGGCCTCCAAGAGCCATAAGTGTATGTCTGTTAGCTTCCAAATTAGCATCACTAGGACCAGCACAAATGTTACTACTATATGAAATGGGAAGCTTAGAATCTTCCGTTTTGACAGATTAAACAATTAATCTGTTTTTTACAATATTTCCTTAAAAGATGTTAATATATGAGTGTTATGTTGTGTCTGCTGCCCCCAAATTGACATAAAATATTAAAAAATATTTATAGCAGTGTTAAATATAAGAAGAAATAAACATTGATGCTTTGTCTTGTTTAATTTGTGCCAGAAAACAAATGAAATCACATTTTTCAGGAAGTTCAGGAATCATCCTGAAGTTCTGAATAAATCTCATCATTTTCATATTTAATCTCAGCAATGTGTCGCAGTGGGTTAATAAATATTATTTCATAAGGTTTATAAGAGGAAAATGTTTTACTGAATGAAAGAAGTCAAATGCTGACTTGTTTTAATGAGGCTGGAGTCGTGGAGGTTTTTCTTTGAGGCGATGATCTCATCATCTCACTGATAGTAAAAGCTGGCGGCGACTCTGAAGACGTCAGACATGCCTTCGTATGGTGTGATGATGGGTCGCAGACCCTTCATCTGTTTGTAGTGTCCAAAGTGTTTGATCCTGTAGGAGCCGCTGGGGGCTGACGGGGGTATGTGCCACTCGACAGTGGCGTTACTCTGCCGGTCTGAACCCTTCAGCCAGTGAAACCTGCAGCAAGAAATTTAATATCTGAGTCCACACAGGTGGGCATCAACTCTGGTGCCTGATTTCACCTGAGGCCCAGGCCCAAACCAGGACAAGGTACAAAACACCATTACTGGAGGAAGTATACTCCAGTAAGGGAAACCAGTAACCTACTAGTTTTAGTATTGGGACTAGTAGTAGAAGTTGTGGCATGTTTAGCGGTATAGGTAGTTTTAGCAGCAGTACTAGTAGTCGTAGTATTACTTGTAGTTGTAGTAGTTAGATGTAGATAGTAGTAGTAGCATAAACATTTGTAATAGAAGTACTAGTAGAAGTACTTTTAGCAGTGGTAGTGCAGTGGTAGCATTACACTAACCTACCTGGTCTCCCATGATGCATCAGTGTGGACGACCTCCCAGGTGTCAGTTCTGTTGTCATAAATTTCCACAGTAACAAAAGTTTTATCTCTCTGCATGAAGAATGAGACAGAGAAGAAGATAGAGGACGTAAAACCACAACGAGACTCATGAACAGATAAAGGAAACAGATATTAAGATCTTACAATGTCTCCAGAATGTCTGGGGTTTCCTGCTACGAGCGTGACCGAGACAACATCGCCCTGGAAAACACAGTAAAATATCTGATATATGTGGACATAAAAACAGCACAGTGTTATTAGACTGAAGGCGGGTCGGACACTAAACCCTGAGGGACGCCACAGAGTACTAACCCGATGAAGAACATGTGTCGTACCTGTCTGTAGATGGGGTGTAAATGTGTTGTACCTGTGTGTAGACGGGGTGTGAACGTGTCGTAACTGTCTGTAGACAGGGTGTGAACATGTGTCGTACCTGTCTGTAGACGGGGTGTAAACGTGTCGTACTTGTCTGTGGACGGGGTGTAAATGTGTTGTACCAGTCTGTAAATGGGGTGTAAACGTGTCGTACCTGTCTGTAGATGGGGTGTAAACGTGTCGTACTTGTCTGTGGACGGGGTGTAAATGTGTCGTACCAGTCTGTATATGGGGTGTAAACGTGTCGTACCTGTCTGTAGACGGGGTGTAAACGTGTCGTACTTGTCTGTGGACGGGGTGTAAATGTGTCGTACCAGTCTGTAAATGGGGTGTAAACGTGTCGTACTTGTCTGTAGACGGGGTGTAAACGTATCGTACTTGTCTGTGGACGGGGTGTAAATGTGTCGTACCAGTCTGTAAATGGGGTGTAAACGTGTCGTACCTGTCTGTAGATGGGGTGTAAACGTGTCGTACCTGTCTGTAGATGGGGTGTAAACGTGTTGTACCTGTCTGTAGACTGGGTAAACCTGCTGCAGGACGTCTCCAAAGCTGCTGTTTTCTGGTTTCCTGTCGACAGGTGCTGCAGGCAGCAGATTGAAGAGATTCTTCTCAAAGAAAGGAGGCTGAGGGCCAACCGGCAGCTCCGACACCCTGTCCTGAGAGCACAAAAACAGTTAAAGCTGCAAGCAGTTTCCCAGCACACTTTAAGATTAAAGTGAAAAAATTGAGATTGATCTGGTTGGTTGGTTAAAGTACAGCAAATGGCAGAAAAATAAGTAAATAGAAATGGCCGTCCCCATGTTGTGTTGAGGTCATGGTACCAAGAGGCTTTTTTTTAGATCTTGACATAGTACACGTGTACCAAATTTCATACCTCTAGGTGAAATGTACAGTGGGTAATACTTAGTTGAAATCATTTCTAGGGGTTGCTGTGGAGCTATTTTCCCACACCTAATCCAGTATTCACATGTCAGTACCCAATTTTCACCATTTCTGAAGAGTGTAGAAATTTATGGACATTTATCAGCTATGATGACATCATTGGAAAATGAAAGTGTCATGGAATAAAATCTGCACATCATTTGTTTGTTCAGATTTGACTGAGTGATGACTTCAACTAGCATCCCTCTGTTCTAAGTGTTTTAAAGCATCTTAATCTACGAGCTGTGCTTTAACTCGTCCTGTTTAAAAACATTATAATGAGTTCAAATAATTGAAATGTTCTGACAGTCGTACCTGTGCAATGGCTCTTGCCAGGCCTCTGTACTTTTGTAGGTAAGCACTGAGCGTGTGCGGACCGTAGATGGTGCAGGCTCCTTCATACCTCTGCACCTGAAAAAACATACCTGATGATGACCACCAGGTGAGGGGCAGCTCTAAATACTGCAGTATTACGGTGTCAGCTACCATGTACCTGGTACTCTTCATAGGTGGTGATGTAGTGTGTGTACATGTTACTCAGACCAGCGATCACCACCTCCGAGTCTCTGAATGCCGCCTCTGATTCGAGCTCCTAACACACACACACACACACACACACACACAGTATGGTCACATGACATGTTGCAGGTGTGAAGTGGTGCTCAGGTGTATGCTCATGCTGTCTCACCTCTCTGACAGCTTGTCTTAGCCTCCTCCCTGACATGGTCCTGTTAATGATAGAGGAAATGAGGATGAGGTCATGGTGGCATCATTTCACAGAATCAACAGGAGTTAGATTAACCGTGGAAACCCAACTCCACCAGTACTCCACTAGTGTTCTTTTATTCGTGCATTCATTTCCTGTAACTGCTTATCCTGTGTAGGGTTGTGGGGGCTGGAGCCTATCTCAGCTGACTTTTGGTGAGAGGCGGGGTTCACCCTGGACAAGTCTCCAGTTCATCACATAGAAAGACAAACAACCATTCACCCCTGAAGTCAATTTAGAGTCACCAATTCACCTCTACTGCATGTTTTTGGTGGTGGGAGGAAGCCGGAGAACCCAGGTCCTCAGGTGGATCTGAAACCAAGACCTTCTTGCTGTGAGGCAACACTGTTACCCACTACGCCACCCTGCTGCCCTTGTTCTCATCATATGAGTTTGTTTTTAATCTCATAAATTTGATTGTGAATTTTGTAATTTGGATTTTATTTTATAATTTCGACTTTGTAAAATTTTATTTTAACAAGGGAATTTTTTCACATTATGTTAACTTTTCATCTTTCTTTTTTCTTTTTACTGGAGGAAAGTTATCAGCAATATTTTCATTAGTAATATTCTCACGAGTAGCATTATTAGTAATAATATTGCTAGTAATATTATCAGTAGTAATATATAGCAGTATGACCGATAGCAGTATTAGTCTAATATTGTTACGTCATCTCTCCGGGAACAGCTACGACAGCTACAGAACCAATGGTGATCATCTGAACGTCGACAACCTCAGGATGCCATGGCAAAGGCCTGGTCATCTGCAAACACATGCACACATAGTACCGATAAATATTCAGACAATTATTAGATCCTTTACTAAAATAAAACTAAAAGGTATACCTGAGTATAAAAGTACCAGTGGTGGAAGTAACTTAGTGAGAAGATGTTTCAGTCCTCGTACTCACCTCCCCCGTGCTGAACAGGATTGGTTTAGGATGATGACACTCCTGTGTCTCATTGGACGGCTCACCCAGGATAGCGTCTCTGATTCCGTCCCAGAATGGGTCACCTTCTACAGCCCCTACAGAGACAGAGACTCTCAGTTTTACAGGAGGTCAAACTCAGTAATGTAGAATAAGGGTATAAGGATGTAACTGTCGAATAAGGGTATAAGGACGGTAATGGTAGAATAAGGGTATAAGGTCGGTAATGTAGAACAAGAGTATAAAGACGTAACGGTAGAATAAGGGTATAAGGACGGTAATCGTAGAATAAGGGTATAGGGACGGTAGAATGAGGGTATGAGGACTGTAACGGTAGAACAAGGGTGTAAGGACGGTAACGTAGAATAAGGGTATAAGGATGGCAATGTAGAATAAGGGTATGAGGATGGTAACATAGAATAAGGGTATAAGTACGGTAAGGTAGAACAAGGGTATAAAGATGTAACGGTAGAATAAGGGTATGAGGACTGTAACGATAAAATAAGGGTATATGGACGGTAGAATGAGGGTATGAGGACTGTAACGGTAGAACAAGGGTGTAAGGACGGTAACGTAGAATAAGGGTATAAGGATGGCAATGTAGAATAAGGGTATGAGGATGGTAACATAGAATAAGGGTATAAGTACGGTAAGGTAGAACAAGGGTATAAAGATGTAACGGTAGAATAAGGGTATGAGGACTGTAACGATAGAATAAGGGTATAGGGACAGTAATGTAGAATAAGGGTATGAGGACGGTAACGTAGAATGAGGGTATGAGGAGGTAACTGTAGAATAAGGGTATGAGGACGGTAATGCAGAATAAGGGTATGAGGATGTCACTGTAGATTAAGGACGTAACGTCGAATAAGGGTACAAGGACGATATCGTAGAATAAGGGTGTAAGGATCGTTACGGTAAAATAAGGGTATAAGGACGGTAACAGTAGAATAAGGGTATAAGGATCGTAATGGTAAAATAAGGGTATAAGGACAGTAACAGTAAAATAAGGGTATGAGGACGGCAACATAGAATAAGGGTATAAGGACGATAACAGTAGAATAAGGGTATAAGAACGGTAATGGTAGAATAAGGGTATAAGGTCGGTAATGTAGAACAAGGGTATAAAGACGATAGAATAAGGGTATGAGGACCGTAATGTAGAATAAGGGTATAAGGATGGTAATGTAGAATAAGGGTATGAGGATGGTAACATAGAATAAGGTTATAAGTACGGTAAGGTAGAACAAGGGTATAAAGATGTAACGGTGGAATAAGGGTATAAGGACGTAACTGTAGAATAAGGGTATCAGCACGATAACGTAGAATAAGGGTGTAAGGATCGTTACGGTAAAATAAGGGTTTAAGGACAGTAACAGTAGAATAAGGGTATAAGGATTGTAACGGTAAAATAAGGGTATGAGGACGGCAACGTAGAATAAGGGTATAAGGACGATAACAGTAGAATAAGGGTATAAGGACGGTAATGGTAGAATAAGGGTATAAGGTCGGTAATGTAGAACAAGGGTATAAAGACAGTAGAATAAGGGTATGAGGACTGTAACGGTAGAACAAGGGTGTAAGGACGGTAACGTAGAATAAGGGTATAAGGATGGTAATGTAGAATAAGGGTATGAGGATGGTAACATAGAATAAGGGTATAAGTACGGTAAGGTAGAACAAGGGTATAAAGATGTAATGTTAGAATAAGGGTATGAGGACTGTAACGGTAGAATGAGGGTATAGGGACAGTAATGTAGAATAAGGGTATACGGATGTAACTGTAGAATAAGGACGTAACGTAGAATAAGGGTACAAGGACGATATCGTAGAATAAGGGTATAAGGACGTAACTGTAGAATAAGGACGTAACGTAGAATAAGGGTACAAGGACGATATCGTAGAATAAGGGTATAGGGACAGTAACGTAGAATAAGGGTATGAGGATGGTAACATAGAATAAGGGTATAAGTACGGTAATGTAGAATAAGGGTATAAGGACGTAACTGTAGAATAAGGGTATAAGGACAGTAACATAGAATAAGGGCATAAGGACGGTAACCTAGAATAAGATTATAAGGACGGTAATGGTAGAATAAGGGTATAAGGATGGTAATGTACAACAAGGGTATAAATACATAACAGTAGAATAAGGGTATAAGGACAGTAATGGCAGAACTAGGGTATGAGGAAGGTAACGTAGAATAAGGGTATAAGGACGGAAATGTAGAATAAGGGTATAAGGACTGTAACGTAGAATAAGGGGATGAGGACGGAAACGTAGAATAAGGGTATGAGGACGGTAACGTAGAATACGGGTATAAGGACGGTAACAGTAGAATAAGGGTATAAGGACGGTAATGGTAGAATAAGGGTATAAGGTCGGTAATGTAGAAAAAGGGTATAAAGATGGTAGAATAAGGGTATGAGGACTGTAACAGTAGAACAAGGGTGTAAGGAGGTAACGTAGAATAAGGGTATAAGGATGGTAATGTAGAATAAGGGTATAAGGATGGTAACATAGAATAAGGGTATAAGTACGGTAAGGTAGAACAAGGGTATAAAAATGTAACAGTAGAATAAGGGTATGAGGACTGTAACGGTAGAATAAGGGTATAGGGACAGTAATGTACAACAAGGGTATAAATACATAACGGTAGAATAAGGGTATAAGGACGTAATGGTAGAACATGGGTATGAGGAAGGTAACGTAGAATAAGGGTCTAAGGACAGAAATGTAGAATAAGGGTATAAGGACTGTAACGTAGAATAAGGGTATGAGGACAGAAACGTAGAATAAGGGTATAAGGCCGGTAACGTAGAATAAGGGTATCAGGACGTAACTGTAGAATAAGGGTATAAGGACGGTAACATAGAATAAGGGCATAAGGACGGTAACATAGAATAAGATTATAAGGACGGTAATGGTAGAATAAGGGTATAAGGACAGAAATGTAGAAATAAGGGTATAAGGACTGTAACGTAGAATAAGGGTATGAGGATGGAAATGTAGAATAAGGGTATGAGGACGGTAACGTAGCATAAGGGTATAAGGACTGTAACGTAGAATACAGGTATAATGATGGTAACATAGAATAAGGGTATAAGGACGGTAATGTAGAATAAGGGTATAAGGACTGTAAGGTAGAATAAGGGTATAAGGACTGTAAGGTAGAATAAGGGTATAAAGACTGTAATGTAGAATAAGGGTATAAGGATGATAACTTCACCCTGAGTGAAGTTGAGGTCTCCGCCTCCATCTGTTGTTCCTGCTGCAAAACTGTGACCCAGAGCTGGTTTACATGTCCTGACCTAACAGTAGAGACTGTGGTTAGTTCACTGTCTGCATTAACAGCAAGACAGTTGAGAGTCTGTGGTTTGTTCAGTTGTTGCTGACCATGTGTGTGTCGTTGATCTGAACGGTGACGTCCGTCATGTTGACCCACTGATGAGCAGAGTGAAGGCGGCCTGTCACCTCTTCCACTGCGTTAGCATACAGCTCCTGTAGGGGGCAGCAAAAGGTCCTAATTTATATTCTTTATTGGATTTTTGTATTTATTGATTTCCTGTAAGCCAAAACTGAAAAAGTCCCAAACTTCAAATAAAAAGTGTTTCAGAGGGGCAATTAATGTACTTAGACCAACACATATGGGGATACATTCATACACTGTTAGTGCTGTACAGTCAGTCAGTCAGACAGACGGACAGTCAGACAAGTCAGTCAGATGGGTACCTTGGCCTTCCTGTAGATGTTGTGTCCGATGATCTTCGTGCTGTCAAACATGTCATCTCCTGGTCCAAACGCCTTACACATCTTAGTCTGACACACACACACACACACACACACACACACACACACACACACACACACACACACACACACACACACACACACACACACACACACACACACACACACACACATTCAGTGTTAAACAGGAAGTGTGTGTGTGTGTGTGTGTGTGTGTGTGTGTGTGTGTGTGTGTTTTTACCCCGCCCATGGGACAGGAACTGTTCAGATAGTCACATGGCAGTCCTGTATTCACACATTGAGGTCCTCTGGTGTTGGGACTGACATCGCCGAGGTTACTGGAGGAGAAACCAGCGACGAAACCTCCCTGAACACACACAGACAGTCATCAGCTGACATGATGACATCATACTTCATGATCCCATCCCATCCCATCCCCATCCTGTCACCTGTCCAGGTAGCTCTCCAGGGTTCTTGTCCTGCTCCATCAGGTAGGAGGCGTAGCCCATGTTGTCGCTGCTCACCATGCGGTTGGTGTAGTTCATGCTGACGGCATGGACGGCGAACCAGCTGTCAGAAGGGGCGGGATCAAAGTAGACACAAGAATTCAGATTTATTGATTTCAGTTCAGTCAGTATTATCAGTGTTGAAGGAAACATAAACACAGTGGAGGGGGTTTGTTTGTTTACTTGCTTGCTTTTTAAAAAGTCCCCCCTCCCCCATTCCAATAATTTATCCACAGTCCCATTAAGAAGTCTGATTGATGTGACTGAATTTCAGATGATGATAATGATGATTAGTGTGTTCTGTGTTTTTACCTAAGCATACCGATCCCATCTCCATCCAGATCAGTAAACTTCAACACCAACACCTGTTTGTCTGTGTTCCATTTGTACCTGAGGGCATCAAAATCAATCAACAGCATTAATCAATACCCTCTGTACTGATCAATCAGTACAAATCACTGCACACCTGTCTCTCTCATCCTTGGGGTTGTTCAGGTACGATTGAGGACTTCTGTTAAGGCTGCTGTCCTCCAGCTCTCCCCTGCTCCGGTAGATCCTACCCGGCCTCATGCTACCATGGGCTATGTCTATGCTCTGGAAGAGAGGTTTAAATTATTAAAGTATCATACATCAGGGTATGTCTATACACTGGAGAATATGTTCTACTTTCAGAGGAACAGGGGCTATGTCTATTCTTGGAAACAAGGTTTTATGTTCTACTGGGCTACATCTATACTCTGGAAATGAGATTGTTCTTTCAGAATTATAGATTAATGTCCTGAAAATCTTCCTCTGCCTTTTGTTGAACACTTGTTGGGACTGTCAATAAATGTTGTCACCGTGACATTTGGTAATAATACAAGTGGTTCTGACTGTAGAGCACTAAAGATGAACCAATAAATAACTCTCTCTCTCACACACACACACACACACACACACACACACACACACACACACACACACACACACACACACCTTGACGATACCGTTGACCAGTGGCTTGATAGATGACTTGATGTAACCTTTACTGGTGATCATAAACAGTGTGTACTGGAAATATCCAGCCGGTCCACAGTGTGTGTGAGTCCCGCTCAGAACAACGCGATCCTGATGGTACAGATCGCCATATTTCACCTTTAGTGCCTGCAGAACCTGTACACACACACACACACACACACACACACACACTTCTCATTCATTTGTATTTTATTTATTTCATCATTTTAACTGAATGATTAATGTGCAGTACATGAGGCTATGTCTATAATCTGGAAACAAGGTTTAAATTATTTAATAGTAAATGGACTGTAATAGCATTCACAGGAACACTCACACACCAGTGCAACAGATACTGGGAGCCACCTGAGGTCCAGTATCTTGCCCAAGGACACTTTGACATGTAAAATGCAGGGGCCGGGAATCGAACCACCGACTTTCTGATAAGTGGACAGCTCTACCTCCTAAATTAGTGTATCATACATCAGGCTAAGTCTATGTACTGAGAAAAACACTTTCTAAATAAAGAGAGATTAATATTATGTTTAGATCAGGCTATGTCTATATTCTGGAGAGAGTACTTTCAGAAATGCACATCATGTCATTTTGGGTTATGTCTGCAGGGTGAAAGCTTTACTAGTAGTTTACAAGCATGGAAATAGTTTCATTAAAGTTCAAGTACAGTACTTGAGTAAATGTACTTAGTAACTGACATTTTTATTTGTTACATGATCCAGATTCTTCTTTAACTATGTATATGTTGTGTGTATGTGTGTGTATGTGTGTTCACCTCCAGTCGTAGCCTCTGTGATATCATTCCCACGTCTGCAGTGACGAACACAACTCTCCGCTCACCATCATCGATGATGAAGGCTCTGCTGTACAAGCGAGTGTGTATGCCTGCAGCTGTCTGCTGAGGGTTAGCATAACCCATCTAAACACACACGAAGGTACACAACTTGGTGTCATCATCTCAAAGAAAATATGATTGAAACATGAATCCAGGTTCATACAGTGAAACAGTCCAGGTTCATACAGTGAAACAGTCCAGGTTCATACAGTGAAACAGTACAAGTTCACATGGTAAAACAGTCCAGGTTCATACAGTGAAACAGTCCAGGTTCACACAGTGAAACAGTCCAGGTTCACACGGTGAAACAGTCCAGGTTCATACGGTGAAACAGTCCAGTGAAACAGTCCAGGTTCACACAGTGAAATAGTCCAGGTTCATTCAGTGAAACAGTCCAGGTTCACACAGTGAAACAGTCCAGGTTCACACAGTGAAACAGTCCAGGTTCATACAGTGAAACAGTCCAGGTTCATACCGTGAAACAGTCCAGGTTCACACAGTGAATCAGTCGTTTGGAACAGTCCAGGTTCATACAACGAAACAGTCCTTTGAAACAGTCCAGGTTCATACAGTGAAACAGTCCAGATTCACACAGTGAAACAGTCCAGGTTCATACTGTGAAACAGTCCAGTGAAACAGTCCAGGTTCATACAGTGAAACAGTCCAGGTTCATACAGTGAAACAGTCCAGGTTCCCACAGTGAAACAGCCCAGGTTCACACTGTGAAACAGTCCAGGTTCATACAGTGAAACAGTCCAGTGAAACAGTCCAGGTTCATACAGTGAAACAGTCCAGGTTCATACAGTGAAACAGTCCAGGTTCCCACAGTGAAACAGCCCAGGTTCACACTGTGAAACAGTCCAGGTTCACACAGTAAATCAGTCCAGGTTCATACAGTGAAACAGTCCAGGTTCATACAGTGAAACAGTCCAGTGAAAAAGTCCAGGTTCACACAGTGAAACAGTCCAGGTTCACACAGTCCAGGTTCATACTGTGAAACAGTCCAGTTTCACACAGTGAAACAGTCCAGGTTCACACAGTGAAACAGTCCAGGGAAACAGTCCAGTGAAACAGTCCAGGTTCACACAGTGAAACAGTCCAGGTTCATACAATGAAACAGTCCAGGTTCACACTGTGAAACAGTCCAGGTTCACACAGTAAATCAGTCCAGGTTCATACAGTGAAACAGTCCAGGTTCACACAGTCCAGGTTCATACTGTGAAACAGTCCAGTGAAACAGTCCAGGTTCACACAGTGAAACAGTTCAGGTTCACAAAGTGAAACAGTCCAGGTTCACACAGTGAAACAGTCCAAGTTCACACAGTGAAACAGTCCAGGTTCATATAGTGAAACATTCCAGGTTCATACAGTGAAACAGTCCAGGTTCATACAGTGAAACAGTCCAGGTTCACACAGTGAAACAGTCCAGGTTCACACAGTGAAACAGTCCAGGTTCATACAGTGAAACAGTCCAGGTTTATACCGTGAAACAGTCCAGGTTCACACAGTGAATCAGTCCTTTGGAACAGTCCAGGTTCATACAACGAAACAGTCCTTTGAAACAGTCCAGGTTCACACAGTGAAACAGTCCTTTGAAACAGTCCAGGTTCATACAGTGAAAAAGTCCAGGTTCACACAGTGAAACAGTCCAGGTTCATACTGTGAAACAGTCCAGGTTCATACAGTGAAACAGTCCAGTGAAACAGTCCAGGTTCATACAGTGAAACAGTCCAGGTTCATACCGTGAAACAGTCCAGTTTCACACAGTGAAACAGTCCAGGTTCACACAGTGAAACAGTCCAGGGAAACAGTCCAGTGAAACAGTCCAGGTTCACACAGTGAAACAGTCCAGGTTCATACAATGAAACAGTCCAGGTTCATATAGTGAAACAGTCCAGGTTCCCACAGTGAAACAGCCCAGGTTCACACTGTGAAACAGTCCAGGTTCACACAGTAAATCAGTCCAGGTTCATACAGTGAAACAGTCCAGGTTCATACAGTGAAACAGTCCAGTGAAAAAGTCCAGGTTCACACAGTGAAACAGTCCAGGTTCACACAGTCCAGGTTCATACAGTGAAACAGTCCAGTGAAACAGTCCAGGTTCACACAGTGAAACAGTTCAGGTTCACACAGTGAAACAGTCCAGTTTCACACAGTGAAACAGTCCAGGTTCACACAGTGAAACAGTCCAGGTTCATATAGTGAAACATTCCAGGTTCATACAGTGAAACAGTCCAGGTTCACACAGTGAAACAGTCCAGGTTCAAACAGTGAAACAGTCCTTTGAAACAGTCCAGGTTCATACAGTGAAACAGTCCTTTGAAACAGTCCCGGTTCATACAGTAAAAAAGTCCAGGTTCACACAGTGAAACAGTCCAGGTTCACACAGTCCAGGTTCATACTGTGAAACAGTCCAGGTTCACACAGTGAAACAGTCGAGGTTCATATAGTGAAACAGTCCAGGTTCCCACAGTGAAACAGCCCAGGTTTCACACTGTGAAACAGTCCAGGTTCCCACAGTGAAACAGCCCAGGTTTCACACTGTGAAACAGTCCAGATTCACACAGTGAAACAGTCCAGGTTCACACAGTGAAACAGTCCAGCTTCACACAGTGAAACAGTCCAGGTTCATACAGTGAAACAGTCCAGGTTCACACAGTGAAACAGTCCAGCTTCACACAGTCCAGGTTCATACTGTGAAACAGTCCAGTGAAACAGTCCAGGTTCACACAGTGAAACAGTCCAGGTTCACACAGTGAAACAGGTCAGGTTCACACAGTGAAACAGTCCAGGTTCATACAGTGAAACAGTCTAGGTTCACACAGTGAAACAGTCCAGGTTCATATAGTGAAACATTCCAGGTTCATACAGTGAAACAGTCCAGGTTCACACAGTGAAACAGTTCAGGTTCACACAGTGAAACAGTCCAGGTTCACACAGTGAAACAGTCCAGGTTCATATAGTGAAACATTCCAGGTTCATACAGTGAAACAGTCCAGGTTCACACAGTGAAACAGTCCTTTGAAACAGTCCAGGTTCATACAGTGAAACAGTCCTTTGAAACAGTCCCGGTTCATACAGTGAAACAGTCCAGGTTCACACAGTGAAACAGTCCTTTGAAACAGTCCAGGTTCATACGGTGAAACAGTCCAGCAGAGTGTGCATCATCACTAGTGTGTAACCAGCAGAGTGTACATCATCACTAGAGTGTAACCAGCAGAGTGTTTGTGTGTTTTGAAGCCACCTATGTAGGTGTATATGATGCGTCCATTAACCTGGACAGATTTGAGATGGACCACAGCCCAGAGTAGCTCTATGTACCCTGGGTCCAACCAATGGATCTAACTGGACCTGATTCTCTGGACCAGATCAAACTCTGAACCTGATCTTAAAGCCATGTGTTGGACTGAGCAGGAACACATTTATCTGTAAAATATATCGTACCTGTACTCATATATTTCTGTAGTGGAGGAATGTGTTTTTTTCCCCCCCATACTTTCGAAACCTACTGGGTGAATACAGGGTATCAAAGTCCAAAGTCTGGAGGTCTGATTGTTCCTGTCTGACTGGGTGTGTGTGTGGACAGATAATCTAATGTCTGCTGGAATCTGAGATACTCACATTCTCAGTGTTCAGTCATAAACCGTCACATCAACCTGGATGTGTCTGAACAGTTGTCAACAAACTGAAACCAACAGTTTGTCAATGTTTCTGCTGGCAGCTGACATGCTGATCAATTTTAGACTTGACCATTGTTGGGGCTTTCTAGTTTCTAGGGTAGCGGTCCAGGGACCTCAAAATCACCTCTAAGCTCTTTGCAGATGGCACGGTTCTATTGTCTCCATCAGTCCTGACCTCCAGCAGTCAGCACCTCTAAATCTGAAGTTCTCTGCAGGAAAATGGTGGATTGCTTGGTCCTGGTTGGGAATGAATTCAAAGCTCTTTGTTCATTGGGGATGGGAAAATGGAGGAGACCCCAGGGTACACTCATCCATTTTTGCATTTGAAGTCACCTCTAGCGGTGCCTCAGGATTTATCAGAAGGACGTCTGTTCTACTTCAAACTATACTGACCAACAGTAGAAATGCTTCTTTTTTTAATGTCATGCCATCCTGTTCATATTAAATATCAAAGGCAAATTATGGTTCACAAATCTTTATTCCCCCTTTAGCCATACAGAAAAATCTTTTTTGTGCAGATTAGTGGTTTTTGCCTTAGTGTTTACAAGTCAAAAAGTGTGGATGATGAGACAGAGGACCAAAATTGTCACTACCGCGCGTGTCTACCTCCAGCATTTATCACTACTTTACACCTCCTGAATGGATCAGATGTGATTCTGGACGTGTAGGATGACATGCCATTCTTCCTGCAGAGCTGTGACAAGTTGTTCATGTGTTGCTGGAGCAGGATCTCTCTCTCTCACCCGGTGATCATGAGCGTCCCATAGAGGGCATTGTTATGCATGAAGGTGATGCCTAATTGCTGTATCCTGGGAATGATGTGTGGACCTAGGACCATATTTCGGAGATGGATGGCTGTGAATGTGGACAAGTTCTGACCGTCATCCTTTAGCAGCGGCCCCCCACATCATGACACCACCACCAAACGATCCACTTCCTGGACGTATGTGGCAGGATAGAGTTCAGACCATAGCATCCCAACTGCACGTTCACGTAAATTTTTTCAGGAATCGTGATGTCATCAGTTGTTTCTCTAGGACATTAATTAGACCTGATAAATTATCGCCTTGACCAGGTCTTTTCAATCATGCAGAGAAAAAACTCACCAACATCATAGTTTACTCTGAAATGCACCAATGACTGTTATTTCTATGTTATGACTAAATTATGGTTATTCATGATTTAACATGTTTTGGTTGTGGGTACTTAAAGCTAGCTCACAATGCTAAAGGACGTGTAATACATTCAAGGATTTTATGTCATTTTTGTTTAATTCTGCTGACAAACAGACACCCGTGAAAATGTAACCTCTTTGGCTGAGCTCATTGATATTCTAATACAAAACAAAACATACCAGTATCATATACTTTTTTAAGGGCCGATGGAGCCCGGATTGCAGATCAGCTAAAATGATATCATCACATATCTCTCAATAAATGATGTTGTAATGTATGAAAATCTATCAGGACCATTTGGTGTATCTGCCATCTCTCTGATGTGTGAATTCTCAGGTATACATCAGGATCACATCTGGATGACATCACATATGATTCTCTCTTTGATCATTACACCTTTGTGATGATACATAAATGTTTATACTGTTTGATCTTTTTGGATACAGACCCCCCTGGACCAGGAGGCCTTGAAGGCAGCATCAGTGTGTTTTGCTACTGACCAGAGGAATTTCAGCCGGCGGCCCGGTGCAGTCGGCTCGGCCCACACCGATCAGGTAAGGTTTGCGCTCAGGCTCCGGATTGGGAAGAAGGGTTGGCTCCGGATCTGACAGGACGACAGAGACATTAGCTCTAAAGGACTATAGTCTACTGAAACCTCCTTTAATTGGACAGAAAGTCTGAACTATCCAAAAAATGTTTCCACACGAGAATGAAACTATGGTTCACTTCAATCCGAGACCACCTCTTTTCATAGGACCAAGGTTTGACTTTTTGATCTGTGGAGGAATCACACCTGTAACTTGTCAAACTGTCCTTGGGCAAGATACTGTACTTTGACTGTATGTGATGCTAGTATGTTGGCGGTCTTCTCTTTTGAATGCCCAAGACGAAATCTAATCTAATCTAATCTAATCTGTTCTAATCTAATCTAATCTAATGTAATGTAATGTAATGTAATGTAATGTAATGTAATGTAATGTAATATAATCTAATCTAATTTAATCTCTGTTCTAATCTAATCTAATCTAATCTGTTCTAATCAAATCAAATCAAATCAGTTCTAATCCAATGTAATCTAATTGTATCTATTCTAATCCAATCTGTTCTAATCAGATCTGTTCTAATCTGTTCTAATCTAATCTAATGTAATCTCTGTTCTAATCTGATCTAATCTAAACTAATCTGTTCTAATATAATATAATCTATTCTATTCTGTTCTAATCTAATCTAATCTAATCTAATCTAATCTAATCTAATCTAATCTAATCTGTTCTAATCTAATCTAATCAGTTCTAATCGAATCAAATCAAATCTAACCGTTCTAATCTAATGTAATCTAATTTGATCTAATCTAATCGAACCTCTTCTAAACTAATGTAATGTAATATAATCTAATGTAATGTAATGTAATCCAATCTACTCTGTTCTAATCTAATCGAATCTCATCTAATCAGTTCTAATCTAATGTAATCTGATCTAATCTGATCTAATCTGTTCTAATCTCGTCTAATCTGATCTAATCTAATGTTATCTGTTCTAATCTAATCGAATCGAATCTGTTCGAATCAAATCAAATCAAATCAAATCGAATCTGTTCTAATCTACTCTGTTCTATTATAATCTAATTTTCAATTCAATTCAATTCAATTTATTTGTATAGCGCCAAATCACAACAAAAAGCATATCAAGGCACTTTACAAAAAGAGCAGGTCTAGACTGACTCTTTATTCTAAAGAGACCCAACACTCCACTATGAGCAAGCATTTGGCGACAGTGGCGATGAAAAACTGCCTAATCTGATCTAATCTAATCTAATCTAATCTAATCTAATCTAATCTAATCTAATCTAATCTGTTCTAATCTAATCTAATCTAATCTAATCGAATCTGTTCTAATCTAATCTAGTCTGTTCGAATCAAATCTAATCTAATCGAAACTGTTCTAATCTAATGTAATCTAATCTAATCTAATCTAATCTAATCTAATCTAATCTAATCTAATCTAATCTAATCTAATCTAATCTGTTCTAATCTGTTCTAATCCAATCTGTTTTAATCTGATCTAATCTAATGTGTTCTAATCTAATCTAATCTAATCTAATCTAATCTAATCTAATCAAATATCTGTTCTAATCCAATCTGTTCTGTACTCTACTCTGTTCAATCCATGTTTGGTTTCCTGTGTGTTAAAGAACACGTTTCTATTGCCCATGTAAATATGTAGTCTACTTTATGTATTCTCACCTATGTGTGTTCTCACCTGTTTGTGTTCTCACCTGTGTGTGTTCTCACCTGTATGTTCTCATCTGTGTCTGTTCTCACCTGTATGTGTTCTCACCTGTGCGTGTTCTCACCTGAGTGTGTTTTCCCAGTAGCCATCAGTGCAATCAGTGTCACACAAACAATTGTCATGATGGTTAACAGGACAGCAAGCGTTGCCTCCCGAACAGAAACACCACAACATCCCGTCTTCCTGCCCACCATCGTCTGTCAGAACAGAGATCCGTTGAGAGATCAACATCCATCCATCCATCCATCCATCCATCCATCCATCCATCCATCCATCATCCATTCATGATTCATCCATCAGTCATCCATCATTCATCCATCCATCCATCCATCTAGGGGGCAGGCTGTGGCTTAGGGGGTAAGAGCGGTCGTCCACTTATCAGAAGGTTAGTGGTTCGATCCCCACTTCCCCCAGGTCTACATGTCGAAGTATCCTTGAGCAAGATACTGAACCCCAATCTGCTTTCCGGGCACCGTAAAGGCAGCCCACTGCTCCTCAGGGATGGGTCAAATGCAGAGAAAGAATTTCCCCATGGGGACAATAAAGTATAGCTTAGCTTATCTTATCCATCCATCCAGGGTTGCCTCTGTCATTAGATCCACCTTTTAAAGGTTTTTAATCCGAGTGTTTTATTTCTAACTTTACAGAACAGTTTGATCTTCATGAAGACAAGGTTCCCGTCTGTCCCAGAGCAACGTGGACAGAGATCATGTGATCCAAAGCGGAAAAATGTCTGAAATCCTTCAACTCTCCTGTGAAAACTCACCAGTCTGAGGCTGACAGCAGCAGTGGAATATTAGAATAAAAAAGTAGATAAATGGAGAATAAATGTCTAAAATGATATTTAGTAATATTGAGCAGAGAATTGTCTGCCACTAGGAAGTTAGAGATAAACTGGACTGAATAATGATGTCATACTTCATGGGATGAAAAAAGAAAAATGACCAATGTTTTGTTCAATCAAATAATTTTTATCAGTTTAAAAATAAAATTTCTTTGAATAAAATAAAATATATATTTATTAGACATAAATATCCACCAATCCTACTGGTCACTGAGTCATGTATGTAAACATCTCCCTTGGCGAGGGATCCTGAGGTTTCTTCATTGGATCACTGTGGTTGGGGTTGTTGGACTTATTTACCTCCTTCAGTTATTTCTGGTCCCACCTCCAGTTCCAGTCCTAAGTTCATTATAATGTAATATTATTATATATATATTATAATCGTTATAGTCCTTTACTTTGAACTGAATTTGACACTTCTGCAGATGACATATCAGTCATATATCTGTCATATCAGCATTTTAACGTTTCTACTTTTCAACTGGTTATCTTCTTCAGGTGTTTTAAACTAGTCTCCATCTTCTTCAGGCGTTTTAAACTAGTCTCCATCTTCTTCAGGTGTTTTTAAACTAGTCTCTATCTTCCTCGGGTGTTTTTAAACTAGTCTCCATCTTCTTCGGCTGTTTTTAAACTAGTCTCAATCTTCTTCAGGTGTTGTTAAACTACTCTCCATCTTCTTCAGGTGTTGTTAAACTACTCTCCATCTTCTTCAGGTGTTTTAAACTAGTCTCCATCTTCTTCAGGTGTTTTAAACTAGTCTCCATCTTCCTCAGGTGTTTTTAAACTAGTCTCCATCTTCTTCTGGTGTTTCATAAACTAGTCTCCATCTTCTTCAGGGGATTTAAACTAGTCTCCATCTTCTTCAGGTGTTTTAAACTAGTGTCCATCTTCTTCGGGTGTATTAAACTAGTGTCCATCTTCTTCAGGTGTTTTATAAACTAGTCTCTATCTCCTTCATGTGTTTTAAAATAGTCTCCATCTTCTCCAGGTGTTTTTAAACTAGTCTCCATCTTCTTCTGGTGATTTAAACTAGTCTCCATCTTCTTCAGGTGTTTTAAAAACTAGTCTCCTTCTTCTTCAGGTGTTTTTAAACTAGTCTCCATCTTCTTCAGGTGTTTTAAACTAGTGTCCATCTTCTTCAGGTGTTTTAAACTAGTGTCCATCTTCTTCAGGTGTTTTATAAACTAGTCTCTATCTCCTTCATGTGTTTTAAAATAGTCTCCATCTTCTCCAGGTGTTTTTAAACTAGTCTCCATCTTCTCCTGGTGTTTCATAAACTAGTCTCCATCTTCTTCAGGTGATTTAAACCAGTTTCCATCTTCTTCAGGTGTTTTTAAACTAGTTTCCATCTTCTTCAGGTGTTTGTAAACCAGTCTCCATCTTCTTCAGGTGTTTTTAAACCAGTCTCGATCTTCTTCAGGTGATTTAAACTAGTCTCCATCTTCTTCAGGTGTTTTTAAATAGTCTGCCTCTTCTACAGGTGTTTTTCAACTAGTCTCGATCTTCTCAGGTGTTTTAAACTAGTCTCCATCTTATTCAGGTGTTTTAAATTAGTCTCGATCTTCTTCAGGTCTTTTTAAACTAGTCTCCATCTTATTCAGGTGTTTTAAACTAGTCTCAATATTGTTCAGGTGTTTTAAACTAGTCTCCTTCTTCTTCAGGTGTTTTAAACTAGTCTCCACCTTCTTCAGGTGTTTTAAACTAGTCTCCATCTTCTTGAGGTGTTTTTAAACTAGTCTCCATCTTCTTCAGGTCTGTTTAAACTA
Organism: Chaunax sp. Z400; assembly: GCA_037577475.1. Classification (NCBI taxonomy): domain Eukaryota; kingdom Metazoa; phylum Chordata; class Actinopteri; order Lophiiformes; family Chaunacidae; genus Chaunax; species Chaunax sp. Z400. The sequence goes on along the minus strand of CM075204.1, from coordinate 1,956,666 downwards.
GTCTTCATCTTCTTAGGTGTTTTAAACTAGTCTCCATCTTCTTCAGGTGTTTTTAAACTAGTCCCAATCTTCTTCAGGTGTTTTAAACTAGTCTCCATCTTCTTCAGGTGTTTTAAACTAGTGTCCATCTTCTTCAGGTCTTTTATAAACTAGTCTCCATCTCCTTCATGTGTTTTAAAATAGTCTCCATCTTCTTCAGGTCTTTTATAAACTAGTCTCCATCTCCTTCATGTGTTTTAAAATAGTCTCCATCTTCTTTAGGTGTTTTTGAACTAGTCTCCATGTTCCTCAGGTGTTTATAAACTAGTCTCCATCTTCTTCAGGTGTTTATAAACTAGTCTCCATCTTCTTCAGGTGTTTTAGACTAGTCTCCATCTTCTTCAGGTGATTTAAACTAGTCTCCATCTTCTTCAGGTGTTTTTAAACTAGTCTCCATCTTCTTCAGGTGTTTTAAACTAGTTATCTTCAGGTGATTTAAACTAGTCTCCATCTTCTTCAGGTGTTTTATAAATTAGTCTCCATCTTCTTCAGGTGTTTATAAACTAGTCTCCATCAACTAGTCTCCATCTTCTTCAGGTGTTTTATAAACTAGTCTCCGTCTTCATGTGTTTTAAACTAGTCTCCATCTTCTTCGGGTGTTTTAAACTAGTCTCCATCTTCTTCAGGTGTTTTATAAACTAGTCTCCATCTTCTTCAGGTGTTTTTAAACTAGTCTCCATCTTCTTCAGGTGTTTTTAAACTAGTCTCCATCTTCCTCAGGTGTTTTAAACTAGTTATCTTCAGGTGTTTTATAAACTAGTCTCGATCTTCTTCAGGTGTTTTATAAACTAGTCTCTATCTCCTTCATGTGTTTTAAAATAGTCTCCATCTTCTTCAGGTGTTTTTAAACTAGTCTCCATCTTCTTCAGGTGTTTTTAAACTAGTATCCATCTTCTTCAGGTGTTTTAAACTAGTCTCCATCTTCTATGGTTGTTTTTAAACTAGTCTCCATCTTCTTCAGGTGTTTTTAAACTAGCCTCCATCTTCTTCAGGTGTTTTTAAACTAGTCTCCATCTTCTTCAGGTGGTTTAGACTAGTCTCCATCTTCTTCAGGTGATTTAAACTAGTCTCCATCTTCTTCAGGTGTTTTTAAACTAGTCTCCATCTTCTTCAGGTGTTTTAAACTAGTTATCTTCAGGTGATTTAAACTAGTCTCCATCTTCTTCAGGTGTTTTATAAATTAGTCTCCATCTTCTTCAGGTGTTTATAAACTAGTCTCCATCAACTAGTCTCCATCTTCTTCAGGTGTTTTATGAAGTAGTCTCTGTCTTCATGTGTTTTAAACTAGTCTCCATCTTCTTCAGGTGTTTTAAACTAGTCTCCATCTTCTTCAGGTGTTTTTAAACTAGTCGCCATCTTCAGGTGTTTTAAACTTGTTATCTTCAGGTGATTTAAACTAGTCTCCATCTTCTTCAGGTGTTCATAAACTAGTCTCCATCTTCTTCAGGTGTTTTATAAATTAGTCTCCATCTTCTTCAGGTGTTTATAAACTAGTCTCCATCAACTAGTCTCCATCTTCTTCAGGTGTTTTATAAACTAGTCTCCGTCTTCATGTGTTTTAAACTAGTCTCCATCTTCTTCAGGTGTTTTAAACTAGTCTCCATCTTCTTCAGGTGTTTTATAAACTAGTCTCCATCTTCTTCAGGTGTTTTTAAACTAGTCTCCATCTTCTTCAGGTGTTTTTAAACTAGTCTCCATCTTCTTCAGGTGTTTTAAACTAGTTATCTTCAGGTGTTTTATAAACTAGTCTCGATCTTCTTCAGGTGTTTTATAAACTAGTCTCTATCTCCTTCATGTGTTTTAAAATAGTCTCCATCTTCTTCAGGTGTTTTTAAACTAGTCTCCATCTTCTTCAGGTGTTTTTAAACTAGTATCCATCTTCTTCAGGTGTTTTAAACTAGTCTCCATCTTCTATGGTTGTTTTTAAACTAGTCTCCATCTTTTTCAGGTGTTTTTAAACTAGCCTCCATCTTCTTCAGGTGTTTTTAAACTAGTCTCCATCTTCTTCAGGTGTTTTTAAACCAGTCTCGATCTTCTTCAGGTGTTTTAAAAACTAGTCTCCATCTTCTTCAGGTGAATTAAACTAGTCTCATCTTCTTCAGGTGTTTTAAACTAGTCTCCATCTTCTTCAGGTGTTTTAAAAACTAGTCTCCTTCTTCAGGTGTTTTTAAACTATTCCCCATCTTCAGGTGTTTTTTAAGTAGTCTCCATCTTCAGGTGTTTTAAACTAGTCTCCATCTCCTTCAGGTGTTTTTAAACTAGGTTCCATCATCCTCAAGTGCTTTATAAACTAGTCTCCATCTTCTTCAGGTGTTTTAAACTAATCTCCATCTTCTTCAGGTGTTTTTAAAGTAATCTCCATCTTCTTCAGTTGTTTTTAAACTAGTCTCCATCCTCTTCGGGTGTTTTAAACTAGTCTCCATCTTCTTAAGGTGTTTTGAAATAGTCTCCATCTTTTTCAGGTGTTTTTAAACTAGTCTCCATCTTCTTAAGTTGTTTTAAACTAGTTTAAACTGTTTGTAACTTCTCGGTGCTGTTTCACTGTGAAGCTCCGAAATTTTTGAGGACTAAGAAAGTGAAACTGCCCCTTTAATGGCACTGACTGGAGAAACGTTTATCTCCATTCACCACTGAACTCAACAGGAGTTGATGGAAACAGACATGAACGTACATGTTTTTCCAGAAGAGGCAGCCAACAGACCAATCGGCCAGCTGTTACAAATGACTGAAAAGTGAAAAACAGTTGATCTGAGGTCTGTTTCTGTTGATCTACAGCTGAGGTTAAAATGAATCAGATCCAGTGTTGAGAGAAGACAACCATACTCACCGTCGCAGTGAAAACCAGGAGAGTGTTTGTGCTGAGCGAGGCTGGTGGGTTTTACAGCTCAGATCCACCTTCAGCCATTATCTAACTGATAAATCATCTGCAGCTGTTCTCCGATCTCCATCCAAAGGTTGCTCAGCTGAGCACATTATAGATTATAGATTGGTGGTTCTATGAGTAATAAATCCACAATAAATTTATTGGAGCGCTTGTTTTAGTTTGGCTATTCAAAACAATTTCCATCTTCTTCAGGTGATTTAAACTAGTCTCCATATTCTTCACGTGTTTTATAAACTAGTCTCCATCTTCATGTGTTTTAAAGTAGTCTCCATCTTCTTCAGGTGTTTTAAACTAGTCTGCATCTTCTTCAGGTCTATTTAAACTAGTCTTCATCTTCTTCAGGTCTATTTAAACTAGTCTTCATCTTCTTAGGTGTTTTAAACTAGTCTCCATCTCCTTCAAGTGCTTCAAAATAGTCTCCATCTCCTTCAGGTGTTTTTAAACTAGTCTCCATCTTCTTCAGGTGTTTTATAAACTAGTCTCCATCTGCGTGTGTTTTAAACTAGTCTCCATCTTCTTCAGGTGTTTTATAAACTAGTCTCCATCTTTTTCAGGTGATTTAAACTAGTCTCCATCTTCTTCAGGTGTTTTATAAACTAGTCTCCATCTGCGTGTGTTTTAAACTAGTTTCCATCTTCTTCAGGTGTTTTATAAACTAGTCTCCATCTTTTTCAGGTGACTTGAACTAGTCTCCATCTTCTTCATGTGTTTTAAACTAGTCTCCATCTTCTTCAAGTGTTTTAAACTAGTCTCCATCTTCTTCAGGTGTTTTAAACTAGTTATCTTCAGGTGATTTAAACTAGTCTCCATCTTCTTCAGGTGTTTTTAAATTAGTCTCCATCAGTCTCCATCTTCTTCAGGTGTTTTTAAACTAGTCTCCACCTTCTTCAGGTGTTTTAAACTAGTTATCTTCAGGTGATTTAAACTAGTCTCCATCTTCTTCAGGTGTTTTTAAACTAGTCTTCATCTTCTTCAGGTGTTTTTAAACTAGTCTCCATCTTCAGGTGATTTAAACTAGTCTCCATCTCCTTCAGGTGTTTTTAAACTAGGTTCCATCTTCCTCAGGTGTTTTATAAACTAGTCTCCATCTTCTTTAGGTGTTTTTAAACTAGTCTCCATCTTCTTCAGGTGTTTTAAACTAGTTTAAACTGTTTTTAACTTCTCGGTGCTGTTTTACTGTGAAGCTCCGAAATTTTTGAGGACTAAGAAAGTGAAACTGCCCCTTTAATGGCACTGACTGGAGAAACGTTTATCTCCATTCACCACTGAACTCAACATGAGTTGATGGAAACAGACATCAACATACATGTTTTTCCAGAAGAGGCAGCCAACAGACCAATCGGCCAGCTGTTACAAATGACTGAAAAGTGAAAAACAGTTGATCTGAGGTCTGTTTCTGTTGATCTACAGCTGAGGTTAAAATGAATCAGATCCAGTGTTGAGAGAAGACAACCATACTCACCGTCGCAGTGAAAACCAGGAGAGTGTTTGTGCTGAGCGAGGCTGGTGGGTTTTACAGCTCAAATCCACCTTCAGCCGTTATCTAACTGATAAACCATCTGCAGCTGTTCTCCGATCTCCATCCAAAGGTTGCTCAGCTGAGCACATTATAGATTATAGATTGGTGATTCTATGAGTAATAAATCCACAATAAATTTATTGGAGCGCTTGTTTTAGTTTGACCATTTAAAACAGTTTATAAAACAATCTCTCCTGAAGGTCCAGTTTCTGCTTAGAGGTGTTTCTAATATTCTGTCCACCCTCGTGTGTGACAGTGGGCTGAACAGAACTTTCTATTGGACTGCATCAAAAACTTAGTTTACAATAGTTTTGTTGACATGAGCATTAATCACAGTATTGATATTATTGATCAGTTCTATTGTATTAATGTGTATATTGTTCCCCATGAAGACAGTGCAGTTGTGACTGTGACCACAAGAGGGCAGCAATTGATGATCAGAGAGGAGACAAAGTGCAGACATGAGATGACATCATTGGCTGCTCAGCCTCTCATCTATTGTCAACATACAGCAGATAATGATTAAAGGCTGAAGGTAAGAGAAATTAATCATCAGCTGATTTTCTGCTGGGTTGGTCCAGGAGAACCACTGCACAGGATGGATCTTCATGCTGATGGTCTTCAGGGAGTAGTTGTAGCCCTTCCAGGAATGCCAGTCCACTCCAAGACTGTCAGTCCCCCAGCAATAAACCCCGATGGGGTTTGCGCGGTGGCAACTACCATACCAGAATGCTCCAATGAATGTCCTGGCACAGTTGTCGGGCCATGAGTCCTGGTCTTTTTCAAAGGTGGAGAACAGCTGGAACAGAGGAGGCATCTAATGTTTGACATGGAGGAGGATTTGAAGCTTGTGTTCTGTTTTATTCTGGAGAAACTCTCCTCCATTTAATCTAATTTAATTCTGTGATGTTTTATGACTAAAAAAAGTAATTTTGCCATTTGATGCATTGTCCTATGTCGTCATCAGCATATCAGAGAACCTCAGAGAACCTGTTAGCATACAGAGCTAACAGAGAGCGGTTTCTGGCACAACTTCACCTATTTACAAGGTGCATGGAGAAGGGAAAAGGTCCAAAAAGGCAAAAAAAAAGGCATACAGAGCTAACACAGAAATAGACAGAGGTGCAAAAAGTTCAAAGATTACCTTCATTGTCAGAGTTGTGCTGAAGTGAGGCGTGTCAGTATCCTGATTCCTGTCTGGATCTCTGATGAAGTTTATTTATATCCTAAAAATATTCAAGTTTTGTTGAAATCTTTGATTCAGCGCAGCACAGATTATAAACAGGACAGTTCTACATCATCACGATACAACGACAATCAACAATACAGAAAACTAGAACGTTTTCTGTGATGTTGATATCCGGATACTCATATTACCTGTACTAAGGAAGTATTAATAGCAGTATCATTGAGGTACACAGGCTACATGGTTTCTGTGTGTCAGTGAAATTTAGTACTAGCAGTAGTAGTAGTAACCTACTATTATTATTAATAGCAGTAATAGTAATAGCAGTATCTGTAGTAGTAGTAGGTCCAGTTTCCTGTTGAAGGTTTCAACTGCCAAAAAATATCTGAATATGAATGGACCATTCAGAGCAGAGCAATAACCCGATCGGAGTTTTGAAAAAAAAATATCTGTCTGCATGTATACTTATGGTTTGTGCCAAGATTAGGTAAAAAAAACATTTCTTAAAATACATGCAGTTTGATCTTGCAGCAGATGATTAGTATTTCTTTGCTTGTGAGTGTGTGTGTGACCTACACCAGCCCTCTTTGAAAGACTAGCCTATTACATTTTATTTGGAACAAATACTTATTTCTCATCAAAGAGGGCATGGTCCACCATGAGTGAAACAGAGAGACAAAACAAGAGAAACAGGAATGAGAGGACAGGCAGTAACACCAATGAGCTGTGTCCTGGTTGGTATTCCATGCACCCCCAGCCAGCCCAAAGCCTAAAGAGTCCCGAGAACCGAATACAGAGCGGTGATGTTGGCCACAAACACTAGCTCAGCAGCCACTGGTGGCTCCAATCAACACTGAAGATCAGGTCATAGTAGATGCTGGTATGTTGGGCCGGGATCATGCAGCAAAGCCGACACCAGTGCACAGGACTCCCTCCAGAGTCCAACAGAAACCAGATAGTCCAGTAAGTCCCCCCCAGCCGTGAGAACATCCGGGACACAGAACCCACAGCACCATAGGGGCCCAGGCATGACGTACGAGCCCAGGGCACAGGAAGTTACCTGACCAGCGCCACCAGAGGGCCCAGGCACGCCACCAGGGACATAGGGCAGAGGGGGCCTCCAAGGGATCCACCAGATGCTCCCCCAGGCCAGCCCAGACCCACCAAGGACCTGGAGGTTTAATCATCCAATCAGCATCAGCTGTGTGTAACTGTATCTGGTCCTGAAAATGTCAACTCATTGAGGTAGATCGAGAGAAAGCCCCTAAAGCACCACTGGAACCAGACAGCCTGATCCAAAAACTGTAAGTGGTATTGTTAAAATGAGACACCGTCAGCATCCTAAGAAGCTGCTGAACACGTAGATCTATTATTTGTATGGATCAAGTTAAAAATGTGAACATTACAGCCAGAGAGAAAACTGCTACTGTCTGCTTTCCTCCACTATTTTCAGCTCAAAGTTCAAATGGGAGCTGATGAGGCAGTTGGTTGGACTTCCTGTTGCTCAGGGCCTCCCTGAGCCTTTGACAGGAAAATCAGACAGGGGCCCCAGAGCTCCCATTATACCCAGGCAGGTAACAAAACAGGTCCAAGTTGGGCCAGAAGACAAGATTATTCTGCTTCACTCCACCAGAGGGCAGTCCTCCACCAGCACCAACAGTCCCCTTAATTAAATTCAACACTAATCAAAAATCCAACAGGACATGTATACCATCTAAATGGCTGCCCTCAGATTTCATGTAACATTACAGGAAGTGAAAAGAAAAACATGGATTTTATGACATCACATTTTAATGGGTATCTATCTCACCCTTATTCTGCTTGATGCCTCCCTCTGAACATAGAAGGGTGGAACAGAGAAGAAGAGGATGAATGGATGATGCTTCAGGTATGTAATAAAATATCTGCAGGTCAATATGATGACTCACCTGCTGCTCTGATATGAAGGTCTCAGAACGACGGACAGGTTGGATTACGGTGAACTCTCTGAACTCTTCCTGCTGTGATTTCTTCTCCATCTGTCTCCTCTGGCTGTGGCTCAGGAGGTAGAGCGGTTGTTCACAGAACGAAAGGTCGGTGGTTCGATCAAGTATCCTTGTGTAAGATACTGAACCCCAATTTGCTCCCTGGGTGCCGCAATGTAGTGGCAGCCCACTGCTCCTCAGGGATGGGTCAAATGCAGAGAAAGAATTTCCCCTTGTGGGATTAATAAAGGTATCTAAAAGAAAACAAAAAAACCCAAACCCAGTCAGTTCTTTAGCTTCCTGAATCAGAAACCGCATCATTTGGTTAGCAGAACAGATTTATTGTCCAAATCTCCAAGATCCCTTCCATTTCCAGAATACCTCCAGCCACACCTGAGAATGTCAAATCACACCTGAGTATCTCCACCCAAGTCTTAAGAACTACCTCTGTGAAATATTCCCTATTCTAACCACTGAGTTAGTGTGTGCTCAGGCCGTCTCCAGAGTCTGTGCTGATTTTATTGACTCACAGCAAGTAAAGCTATCTGACCAGCTATCATTAGTGGCGTTAGCATGTTGTGCTAGGGGAAAATGTGCTTTAAGTCCTCTCAGTTGATGACATGCCCTCCACGCCAGATCAAGGCAAAAACTCTGAAACTGCAAAAATACGATCTGAAAGTGAAAAAATAAATAAATCTGAAACCAAAAAAATATGATTTGAAAGTGAAAAACAAAAGATTTGGATCTGAAAAAATAAAGACCTCAATTTTAAAAATATATTTGAGTGAAAATTGAAAAGAAATAATTCATTCAAAATAATATCAGAATTAAATCAAAATTATATTTAAATTGAAATTTTTCAGTTTCAAATTGTATTTTTTCAATACATTTTTTTCTTCAAATTAACAAACCTTTTGGCCTTGATCTAGCTCCACACAAGTAAGCGGTGTCTCCAGCAGTTTGTCTGACAGAAGCATGTGGTGGATGGTGTACAGTGTTGGATCAAACAACCAACTGTTGCAGAGTCAAAAGGAAGGTCAGACATGAAAGTTGAAGACAAAAAACACAGCTGAAAAAAGATAGATGGAATGGCTCCTAAAATTCAGAACATGTTTTTATCTAACCAAATATTCTGCTTCTGTCCATATTTGTTGGTTTTTTGCCTTTAAAAACAACATTTTTACTGCAGTCAGAAACTGTTTGACACAGAGGAAAAGTCTCACCTCCTGACCGATACACAATGCTGACATTGAATTAAAAATGGAACAACATCAACAATCCTCAAATAATTCCACCATATCTGCATCAAACAATATAATGAAATGAAATTACATTTACATATTTATGTATTTAGGCTCTAACAAATAAATATAGTCTATATCCACCATCAGAGGCAGGCCTATACATTATGAAATATATATGTGCTGATGTGTGTTTTACATTCATCTGTGTTTTAAGTCTGACTGAGCTTTATTTTGTGATAAAACCATCAGGTGTAAATGGACTGTACTTACATAGAACCTTTCTACTCTGATTGACTACTCAAAGCGCTTTACAACAAAAACCAGCATTCACCCATTCACACCAACATTCATACAGTGGTGGCATTCATACCATGCAAGGAGCCACCTGCTCATTAGAGCAGTAACCATTCACACAATCACTCACACACCAATGGAACAGCAATTGGGAGCAAACACAGGTTCAGTACCTTGCCCAATCACACTTCGATATGTAGATTGCAGGGGCTGGGGATCGAACCACCGACCTTCTGATAAAGTGTTGCTGATTCCTGTGTCTGAAAAACTTGTTGTGAGCTCTACGGCAGGGTGAAAGTATGTGCAGGAATCTGCACCTTTTCCCACATAGAAATGCTCTATAAATACCAACTTTTATGGTGAAAGATGCTTACGCACATTTCACCACCATTTACGCTACTTTTTGTGTGCAGCAACCTTTATAAATGAGGCCCCTGGTCTCTGAACTCCTGTGAGCTTCAGGTGTTTGGAGTCTATATTAACATATTGATTAACAACTACTAACTTCTACTATTTCTTCATCTAAACCCACAACCTGTCTCCTAGACCCCATCCCAACTAAGCTGCTTAAAGATGTTTTACCCTTAGTCAGCACTTCTCTATTAGATATGATCAATCTGTCATTATTAACAGGCTATGTACCACAGTCCTTAAAACTGGCTGTAATTAAACCTCTTCTTAAAAAGCCTACTCTTGATCAAGAGGTCCTAGCTAACTATAGATCTATATCTAATCTTCCCTTCCTCTCTAAAATTCTAGAGAAAGCAGTTGCTAAACAGTTATGTGATTTTTTACATAACAATAGCTTATTTGAGGATTTCCAGTCAGGCGCCAGAGAGCATCATAGCACAGAGACAGCATTGGTCAAAGTTACTAACGACCTTCTAATGGCATCAGATGAGGGATTTGTCTCTGTGCTCGTCTTATTTGTGATCTCAGTGCTGCGTTTGATACCATTGATCATCAGATACTACTACAAAGACTGGAATATTAAATTGGCATTTAAGGAACTGCATTAAGATGGTTTGAATCCTATTTATTAGATCAGTCTCAGTTTGTACATGTTAACGACGAATCCTCCATGCACAGCAAAGTTAATCATGGAGTACCTCAGGGTTCTGTGCTTGGACCAATATTGTTCATCCTATACATGCTCCCTTTAGGTAATATCATAAGGACATACTCTATTAATTTTCATTGTCGTGCAGATGACACACATTCATCCATCATCCATCCATCAATCATCCATCCATCAGTCAACCATCATTCATCCATCCATCCATCAGTCATCATTCATCATGCATCCATCATCCATCCATCCATCTTTCATCCATCCATCCATCAGTCATCCATCATTCATCCATCCATCATCCATCTATCATCCTTCCATTCATTATCCATCCATCATTCATCCATCATCCATCCATCAGTCATCCATCCATCATCCATCCATCATTCATTCATCTATCATCCAGTGATCCACATTCATCCATCATCTATCATTCATCCATCATCCATCCATGATTCATCCATCATCCATCCATCCATCAGTCATCCATCATTCATCCATCCATCAACCATCCATCCATCAGTCATCAGTCATCCATCATTCATTCATCCATCATCCATCCATACATCATTCATCCATCCATCCATCCATCATCTATTCATCCTTCATCCATCCATCATCCATCCATCATTCATCATGCATCCATCATCCATCCATACATCATTCATCCATCATCCATCCATCCATCATTCATCCATCCATCATCCAGCCATCATTAATCCATCCATCATCCATCCATCATTCATCCATCATCCATCCATCAGTCATCCATCATTCATCCATCCATCATCCATCCATCTATCAGTCATCCATCCATCATCCATCCATCATCCATCCATCCATCAGTCATCATTCGTCCATCATCCATCCATCCATCATTCATCCATCCATCCATTAGTCATCCATCATCCATTCATCATCCATCCATCTATCATTCATCCATCATTCATCCATCATCCATCCATCATTCATCCATCCATCCATCTATCATCTATTCATCATCCATCCATCCATTATTCATCCATCCATCATTCACCTATTAATCTATCCATCATCCATCATTTATCCACCCATCATCCATCCATCATTCATCCATCATCCATCCATACATCATTCATCCATCCATCCATCCATCCATCCATTCATCATCCATCCATCATTCATTCATCCATAATCCATTCATCATCCATCCATCCATCATTCAACCATCATTCATCCATCCATCCATCCATCCATCATTCATCCATCCATCATTCATTATCCATCCATCATTCATTCATCATCCATCCTTCAGTCATCCATCATTCATCCATCCATCCATCCATCAGTCATCCATCCATCATCCATCCATCCATCATTCATCAATCCAGCATCCATTCATCATCCATCCATCCACATTCATCCATCATCCATCCATCATTCATCCATCCATCAGTCAACCATCATTCATCCATCCATCATCCATCCATCCATCAGTCATCATTCATCATGCATCCATCATCCATCCATACATCTTTCATCCATCCATCCATCAGTCATCCATCATTCATCCATCCATCATCCAGCTATCATCCATCCATCCATTATCCATCCATCATTCATCCATCATCCATCCATCAGTCATCCATCCATCATCCATCCATCATTCATTCATCTATCATCCAGTGATCCACATTCATCCATCATCTATCATTCATCCATCATCCATCCATGATTCATCCATCATCCATCCATCCATCAGTCATCCATCATTCATCCATCCATCAACCATCCATCCATCAGTCATCAGTCATCCATCATTCATTCATCCATCATCCATCCATACATCATTCATCCATCATTCATCCGTCCATCCATCCATCATCTATTCATTCTTCATCCATCCATCATCCATCCATCATTCATCATGCATCCATCATCCATCCATACATCATTCATCCATCATCCATCCATCCACCATTCATCCATCCATCATCCAGCCATCATTAATCCATCCATCATCCATCCATCATTCATCCATCATCCATCCATCAGTCATCCATCATTCATCCATCCATCATCCATCCATCTATAAGTCATCCATCCATCATCCATCCATCATCCATCCATCCATCAGTCATCATTCGTCCATCATCCATCCATCCATCATTCATCCATCCATCCATTAGTCATCCATCATCCATTCATCATCCATCCATCTATCATTCATTCATCATTCATCCATCATCCATCCATCATTCATCCATCCATCCATCTATCATCTATTCATCATCCATCCATCCATTACTCATCCATCATTCATCATTCATGCATCCATCATTCATCCATCCATCATTCACCTATTAATCTATCCATCATCCATCATTCATCCACCCATCATCCATCCATCATTCATCCATCATCCATCCATACATCATTCATCCATCATCCATCCATCCATCCATCCATCCATTCATCATCCATCCATCTCTCATTCATCCATCATCCATTCATCATCCATCCATCCATCATTCAACCATCATTCATCCATCCATCCATCCATCCATCATTCATCCATCCATCATTCATTATCCATCCATCATTCATTCATCATCCATCCTTCAGTCATCCATCATTCATCCATCCATCCATCAGTCATCCATCCATCATCCATCCATCATTCATCAATCCAGCATCCATTCATCATCCATCCATCCACATTCATCCATCATCCATCCATCATTCATCCATCCATCAGTCAACCATCATTCATCCATCCATCATCCATCCATCCATCAGTCATCATTCATCATGCATCCATCATCCATCCATACATCTTTCATCCATCCATCCATCAGTCATCCATCATTCATCTATCCATCATCCAGCTATCATCCATCCATCCATTATCCATCCATCATTCATCCATCATCCATCCATCATTCATCCATTCATCATCCATCCATCATTCATTCATCCATCATCCATCCATCAATCATCCATCCATCAGTCAACCATCATTCATCCATCCATCCATCAGTCATCATTCATCATGCATCCATCATCCATCCATACATCTTTCATCCATCCATCCATCAGTCATCCATCATTCATCCATCCATCATCCAGCTATCATCCATCCATCCATTATCCATCCATCATTCATCCATCATCCATCCATCATTCATCAATCCAGCATCCATTCATCATCCATCCATCCACATTCATCCATCATCCATCCATCATTCATCCATCCATCAGTCAACCATCATTCATCCATCGATCATCCATCCATCCATCAGTCATCATTCATCATTCATCCATCATCCATCCATACATCTTTCATCCATCCATCCATCAGTCATCCATCATTCATCTATCCATCATCCAGCTATCATCCATCAATCCATTATCCATCCATTATTCATCCATCCGTCATTCATCCATCCATCATCCATCCATCATTCATTCATCCATCATCCATCCATCAATCATCCATCCATCAGTCAACCATCATTCATCCATCCATTATTCAGTCATCATTCATCATGCATCCATCATCCATCCATACATCTTTCATCCATCCATCCATCAGTCATCCATCATTCATCCATCCATCATCCAGCTATCATCCATCCATCCATTATCCATCCATCATTCATCCATCATCCATCCATCAGTCATCCATCCATCATCCATCCATCATTCATTCATCTATCATCCAGTGATCCACATTCATCCATCATCTATCATTCATCCATCATCCATCCATGATTCATCCATCATCCATCCATCCATCAGTCATCCATCATTCATCCAGCCATCAACCATCCATCCATCAGTCATCAGTCATCCATCATTCATTCATCCATCATCCATCCATACATCATTCATCCATCACTCATCCATCCATCCATCCATCATCTATTCATCCTTCATCCATCCATCATCCATCCATCATTCATCATGCATCCATCATCCATCCATACATCATTCATCCATCATCCATCCATCCATCATTCATCCATCCATCATCCAGCCATCATTAATCCATCCATCATCCATCCATCATTCATCCATCATCCATCCATCAGTCATCCATCATTCATCCATCCATCATCCATCCATCTATCAGTCATCCATCCATCATCCATCCATCATCCATCCATCCATCAGTCATCATTCGTCCATCATCCATCCATCCATCATTCATCCATCCATCCATTAGTCATCCATCATCCATTCATCATCCATCCATCTATCATTCATTCATCATTCATCCATCATCCATCCATCCATCTATCATCTATTCATCATCCATCCATCCATTACTCATCCATCATTCATCATTCATGCATCCATCATTCATCCATCCATCATTCACCTATTAATCTATCCATCATCCATCATTCATCCACCCATCATCCATCCATCATTCATCCATCATCCATCCATCCATCATTCATCCATCCATCATCCAGCCATCATTAATCCATCCATCATCCATCCATCATTCATCCATCATCCATCCATCAGTCATCCATCATTCATCCATCCATCATCCATCCATCTATCAGTCATCCATCCATCATCCATCCATCATCCATCCATCCATCAGTCATCATTCGTCCATCATCCATCCATCCATCATTCATCCATCCATCCATTAGTCATCCATCATCCATTCATCATCCATCCATCTATCATTCATCCATCATTCATCCATCATCCATCCATCATTCATCCATCCATCCATCTATCATCTATTCATCATCCATCCATCCATTATTCATCCATCCATCATTCACCTATTAATCTATCCATCATCCACCATTTATCCACCCATCATCCATCCATCATTCATCCATCATCCATCCATACATCATTCATCCATCCATCCATCCATCCATCCATTCATCATCCATCCATCATTCATTCATCCATAATCCATTCATCATCCATCCATCCATCATTCAACCATCATTCATCCATCCATCCATCCATCCATCATTCATCCATCCATCATTCATTATCCATCCATCATTCATTCATCATCCATCCTTCAGTCATCCATCATTCATCCATCCATCCATCCATCAGTCATCCATCCATCATCCATCCATCCATCATTCATCAATCCAGCATCCATTCATCATCCATCCATCCACATTCATCCATCATCCATCCATCATTCATCCATCCATCAGTCAACCATCATTCATCCATCCATCATCCATCCATCCATCAGTCATCATTCATCATGCATCCATCATCCATCCATACATCTTTCATCCATCCATCCATCAGTCATCCATCATTCATCCATCCATCATCCAGCTATCATCCATCCATCCATTATCCATCCATCATTCATCCATCATCCATCCATCAGTCATCCATCCATCATCCATCCATCATTCATTCATCTATCATCCAGTGATCCACATTCATCCATCATCTATCATTCATCCATCATCCATCCATGATTCATCCATCATCCATCCATCCATCAGTCATCCATCATTCATCCATCCATCAACCATCCATCCATCAGTCATCAGTCATCCATCATTCATTCATCCATCATCCATCCATACATCATTCATCCATCATTCATCCGTCCATCCATCCATCATCTATTCATTCTTCATCCATCCATCATCCATCCATCATTCATCATGCATCCATCATCCATCCATACATCATTCATCCATCATCCATCCATCCACCATTCATCCATCCATCATCCAGCCATCATTAATCCATCCATCATCCATCCATCATTCATCCATCATCCATCCATCAGTCATCCATCATTCATCCATCCATCATCCATCCATCTATAAGTCATCCATCCATCATCCATCCATCATCCATCCATCCATCAGTCATCATTCGTCCATCATCCATCCATCCATCATTCATCCATCCATCCATTAGTCATCCATCATCCATTCATCATCCATCCATCTATCATTCATTCATCATTCATCCATCATCCATCCATCATTCATCCATCCATCCATCTATCATCTATTCATCATCCATCCATCCATTACTCATCCATCATTCATCATTCATGCATCCATCATTCATCCATCCATCATTCACCTATTAATCTATCCATCATCCATCATTCATCCACCCATCATCCATCCATCATTCATCCATCATCCATCCATACATCATTCATCCATCATCCATCCATCCATCCATCCATCCATTCATCATCCATCCATCTCTCATTCATCCATCATCCATTCATCATCCATCCATCCATCATTCAACCATCATTCATCCATCCATCCATCCATCCATCATTCATCCATCCATCATTCATTATCCATCCATCATTCATTCATCATCCATCCTTCAGTCATCCATCATTCATCCATCCATCCATCAGTCATCCATCCATCATCCATCCATCATTCATCAATCCAGCATCCATTCATCATCCATCCATCCACATTCATCCATCATCCATCCATCATTCATCCATCCATCAGTCAACCATCATTCATCCATCCATCATCCATCCATCCATCAGTCATCATTCATCATGCATCCATCATCCATCCATACATCTTTCATCCATCCATCCATCAGTCATCCATCATTCATCTATCCATCATCCAGCTATCATCCATCCATCCATTATCCATCCATCATTCATCCATCATCCATCCATCATTCATCCATTCATCATCCATCCATCATTCATTCATCCATCATCCATCCATCAATCATCCATCCATCAGTCAACCATCATTCATCCATCCATCCATCAGTCATCATTCATCATGCATCCATCATCCATCCATACATCTTTCATCCATCCATCCATCAGTCATCCATCATTCATCCATCCATCATCCAGCTATCATCCATCCATCCATTATCCATCCATCATTCATCCATCATCCATCCATCATTCATCAATCCAGCATCCATTCATCATCCATCCATCCACATTCATCCATCATCCATCCATCATTCATCCATCCATCAGTCAACCATCATTCATCCATCGATCATCCATCCATCCATCAGTCATCATTCATCATTCATCCATCATCCATCCATACATCTTTCATCCATCCATCCATCAGTCATCCATCATTCATCTATCCATCATCCAGCTATCATCCATCAATCCATTATCCATCCATTATTCATCCATCCGTCATTCATCCATCCATCATCCATCCATCATTCATTCATCCATCATCCATCCATCAATCATCCATCCATCAGTCAACCATCATTCATCCATCCATTATTCAGTCATCATTCATCATGCATCCATCATCCATCCATACATCTTTCATCCATCCATCCATCAGTCATCCATCATTCATCCATCCATCATCCAGCTATCATCCATCCATCCATTATCCATCCATCATTCATCCATCATCCATCCATCAGTCATCCATCCATCATCCATCCATCATTCATTCATCTATCATCCAGTGATCCACATTCATCCATCATCTATCATTCATCCATCATCCATCCATGATTCATCCATCATCCATCCATCCATCAGTCATCCATCATTCATCCAGCCATCAACCATCCATCCATCAGTCATCAGTCATCCATCATTCATTCATCCATCATCCATCCATACATCATTCATCCATCACTCATCCATCCATCCATCCATCATCTATTCATCCTTCATCCATCCATCATCCATCCATCATTCATCATGCATCCATCATCCATCCATACATCATTCATCCATCATCCATCCATCCATCATTCATCCATCCATCATCCAGCCATCATTAATCCATCCATCATCCATCCATCATTCATCCATCATCCATCCATCAGTCATCCATCATTCATCCATCCATCATCCATCCATCTATCAGTCATCCATCCATCATCCATCCATCATCCATCCATCCATCAGTCATCATTCGTCCATCATCCATCCATCCATCATTCATCCATCCATCCATTAGTCATCCATCATCCATTCATCATCCATCCATCTATCATTCATTCATCATTCATCCATCATCCATCCATCCATCTATCATCTATTCATCATCCATCCATCCATTACTCATCCATCATTCATCATTCATGCATCCATCATTCATCCATCCATCATTCACCTATTAATCTATCCATCATCCATCATTCATCCACCCATCATCCATCCATCATTCATCCATCATCCATCCATACATCATTCATCCATCCATCATCCATCCATCCATCCATTCATCATCCATCCATCATTCATTCATCCATCATCCATTCATCATCCATCCATCCATCATTCAACCATCATTCATCCATCCATCCATCCATCCATCCATCATTCATCCATCCATCATTCATTATCCATCCATCATTCATTCATCATCCATCCTTCAGTCATCCATCATTCATCCATCCATCCATCATTCATCCATCCATCAGTTAACCATCATTCATCCATCCATCATCCATCCATCCATCCATCAGTCATCATTCATCATGCATCCATCATCCATCCATACATCTTTCATCCATCCATCCATCAGTCATCCATCATTCATCCATCCATCATCCAGCTATCATCCATCCATCCATTGTCCATCCATCATTCATCCATCCATCATCCAGCTATCATCCATCCATCCATTATCCATCCATCATTCATCCATCATCCATCCATCAGTCATCCATCCATCATCCATCCATCATTCATTCATCTATCATCCAGTGATCCACATTCATCCATCATCTATCATTCATCCATCATCCATCCATGATTCATCCATCATCCATCCATCCATCAGTCATCCATCATTCATCCATCCATCAACCATCCATCCATCAGTCATCAGTCATCATTCATCCATCATCCATCATCGATCCATACATCATTCATCCATCCATCCATTAGTCATACATCATCCATTCATCATCCATCCATCTATCATTCATCCATCATCCATCCAAGATTCATCCATCATCCATCCATCATTCATCCATCCATCATTCATCCATCATTCATCCATCCATCATCCATCCATCCATCAGTCATCATTCATCCATCCATACATCATTCATCCATAATCCATCCATCATTCATCCATCCATCATCTATTCATCATCCACCCATCCATTATTCATCCATCATTCATCATTCATGCATCCATCATTCATCCTTCATCCATCCATCATCATTCATCTATTAATCTATCCATCATCCATCATTCATCCACCCATCATCCATACATCATTCATCCATCATCCATTCATCATCCATCCATCTATCATTCATCCATCATCCATCCAAGATTCATCCATCATCCATCAATCATCCATCCATCCATCAGTCATCATTCATCATTCATCCATCATCCATCCATACATCAGTCATCCATCCATCCATTAGTCATCCATCATCCATCATTCATCCATCCATCATCCATCCATCCATCAGTCATCATTCATCCATCATCCATCCATCCATCATTCATCCATAATCCATCCATCATTCATCCATCCATCTTCTATTGATCATCCATCCATCCATTATTCATCCATCATTCATCAATCATGCATCCATCATTCATCCTTCATCCATCCATCATCATTCATCTATTAATCTATCCATCATCCATCATTCATCCACCCATCATCCATCCATCATTCATCCATCATCCATCCATACATCATTCATCCATCATCCATTCATCATCCATCCATCTATCATTCATCAATCATCCATCCAAGATTCATCCATCATCCATCAATCATCCATCCATCCATCAGTCATCATTCATCATTCATCCATCATCCATCCATACATCAGTCATCCATCCATCCATTAGTCATCCATCATCCATTCATCATCCATCCATCTATCATTCATCCATAATCCATCCATCATTCATCTATTAATCTATCCATCATCCATCATTCATCCACCCATCATCCATCCATCATTCATCCATCATCCATCCATCCATCCATCCATCCATCCATCTGTTACCCATTCATCATTCATCCATCATCCATCCATCATTCATTCATCCATCCTTCATTCATCCATCATTCATCCATCCATCTATCATCCATCCATCATTCATCCATCATCCATCTATCATCCATCCATCATCCATCATTCATCCATCCATCATCCATCCACCCATCATCCATCCATCCATCATTCATCCATCCATCCATAACCCATCCATCATTCAGCAATCATTCAACCATCATCCATCCATCAATCATTCATCCATCATCCATCCATCAGTCATCCATCATTCCTCCATCAATTCATCATCCATCCATCCATCATTCATCCATCATCATCCATCCATCCATTCATCATTCATCCATCCATCCATCCATTGATCCATCTATCATTCATCAGTCATCCATCCATCATTCATCCACCCATCATCCATCCATCATTCAACCATCATCCATCCAATATTCATCCATCCATCATTCATCCATCCATCAGACATCCATGATCCATCCATCATTCATCTATCCATCATCCATCCATCATCCATCCATCCATTATTCATCCATCATCCATCATTCATCCACCCATTATCCATCAGACATCCATGATCCATCCATCATTCATCCATGCATCATCCATCCATCCATTAGTCATCCATCATCCATTCATCATCCATCCATCTATCATTCATTCATCATTCATCCATCATCCATCCATCCATCTATCATCTATTCATCATCCATCCATCCATTACTCATCCATCATTCATCATTCATGCATCCATCATTCATCCATCCATCATTCACCTATTAATCTATCCATCATCCATCATTCATCCACCCATCATCCATCCATCATTCATCCATCATCCATCCATACATCATTCATCCATCCATACATCCATTCATCATCCATCCATCATTCATTCATCCATCATCCATTCATCATCCATCCATCCATCATTCAACCATCATTCATCCATCCATCCATCCATCCATCCATCATTCATCCATCCATCATTCATTATCCATCCATCATTCATTCATCATCCATCCTTCAGTCATCCATCATTCATCCATCCATCCATCATTCATCCATCCATCAGTTAACCATCATTCATCCATCCATCATCCATCCATCCATCCATCAGTCATCATTCATCATGCATCCATCATCCATCCATACATCTTTCATCCATCCATCCATCAGTCATCCATCATTCATCTATCCATCATCCAGCTATCATCCATCCATCCATTGTCCATCCATCATTCATCCATCATCCATCCATCATTCATCCATCCATCATCCATCCATCATTCATTCATCCATCATCCATCCATCAATCATCCATCCATCAGTCAACCATCATTCATCCATCCATCCATCAGTCATCATTCATCATGCATCCATCATCCATCCATACATCTTTCATCCATCCATCCATCAGTCATCCATCATTCATCCATCCATCATCCAGCTATCATCCATCCATCCATTATCCATCCATCATTCATCCATCATCCATCCATCAGTCATCCATCCATCATCCATCCATCATTCATTCATCTATCATCCAGTGATCCACATTCATCCATCATCTATCATTCATCCATCATCCATCCATGATTCATCCATCATCCATCCATCCATCAGTCATCCATCATTCATCCATCCATCAACCATCCATCCATCAGTCATCAGTCATCATTCATCCATCATCCATCATCGATCCATACATCATTCATCCATCCATCCATTAGTCATACATCATCCATTCATCATCCATCCATCTATCATTCATCCATCCAAGATTCATCCATCATCCATCCATCATTCATCCATCCATCATTCATCCATCATTCATCCATCCATCATCCATCCATCCATCAGTCATCATTCATCCATCCATACATCATTCATCCATAATCCATCCATCATTCATCCATCCATCATCTATTCATCATCCACCCATCCATTATTCATCCATCATTCATCATTCATGCATCCATCATTCATCCTTCATCCATCCATCATCATTCATCTATTAATCTATCCATCATCCATCATTCATCCACCCATCATCCATACATCATTCATCCATCATCCATTCATCATCCATCCATCTATCATTCATCCATCATCCATCCAAGATTCATCCATCATCCATCAATCATCCATCCATCCATCAGTCATCATTCATCATTCATCCATCATCCATCCATACATCAGTCATCCATCCATCCATTAGTCATCCATCATCCATCATTCATCCATCCATCATCCATCCATCCATCAGTCATCATTCATCCATCATCCATCCATACATCATTCATCCATAATCCATCCATCATTCATCCATCCATCTTCTATTGATCATCCATCCATCCATTATTCATCCATCATTCATCATTCATGCATCCATCATTCATCCTTCATCCATCCATCATCATTCATCTATTAATCTATCCATCATCCATCATTCATCCACCCATCATCCATCCATCATTCATCCATCATCCATCCATACATCATTCATCCATCATCCATTCATCATCCATCCATCTATCATTCATCAATCATCCATCCAAGATTCATCCATCATCCATCAATCATCCATCCATCCATCAGTCACCATTCATCATTCATCCATCATCCATCCATACATCAGTCATCCATCATCCATCTATCATCCATCCATCATCCATCATTCATCCATCCATCATCCATCCACCCATCATCCATCCATCCATCATTCATCCATCCATCCATAACCCATCCATCATTCAGCAATCATTCAACCATCATCCATCCATCAATCATTCATCCATCATCCATCCATCAGTCATCCATCATTCCTCCATCAATTCATCATCCATCCATCCATCATTCATCCATCATCATCCATCCATCCATTCATCATTCATCCATCCATCCATCCATTGATCCATCTATCATTCATCAGTCATCCATCCATCATTCATCCACCCATCATCCATCCATCATTCAACCGTCATCCATCCAATATTCATCAATCCATCATTCATCCATCCATCAGACATCCATGATCCATCCATCATTCATCTATCCATCATCCATCCATCATCCATCCATCCATTATTCATCCATCATCCATCATTCATCCACCCATTATCCATCAGACATCCATGATCCATCCATCATTCATCCATGCATCATCCATCCATCCATCTACAACCCATCCATCATTCATCCATCATTCATCCATCAATCCATTATTCATCCATCCATCATTCATCCATCATCCATCTACAACCCATTCATCATTCATCCATCATTCAACCATCATCCATCCATCAGTCATCCATCATTCCTCCATCCATCCATTCATCATCCATCCATCCATCATCCATCCATCCATCCATCCATCATTCATCCATCCATCATTCATCCATCCATCCATCCATTGATCCATCCATCATTCATCAGTCATCCATCCATCATTCATCCACCCATCATCCATCCATCATTCAACCATCATCAATCAAATATTCATCCTTCCATCATCCATCCATCCGTCAGATATCCAATGGCCATCCATCATTCATCTATCCATCATCCATTCATCATCCATCCATCCATTATTCATCCATCATCCATCATTCATGCATCCATCATTCATCCATTAATCTATCCATCATCCATCATTCATCCACCCATTATCCATCCATCAGACATCCATGATCCATCCATCATTCATCCATGCATCATCCATCCATCCATCCATCTATAACCCATCCATCATTCATCCATCATTCATCCATCAATCCATCATTCATCCATCCATCATTCATCCATCCATCATCCATCCATCCATCCATCATCTATCCATCCATCATCAATCCATCCATCCATCATCCATCTATAACTCATCCATCATTCATCCATTCATCCATCATTCATCCATCCATCATCAATCCATCCATCATCCATCCATTCATTCATGAAGTTCTAAATCTGAGACTGTTTGGGTTCACGGTCGTCCTTTGGACAGATTTGGCCAGTGTTAACAAAAACATAAAACTAACTTTTAGTGACTAACTCTCACTTTGGTTACACAGGGTACGGATGGCTCCTAGCAATGGCCCTTGTCTGCCATACTCCCACAGTACCCCCCCGTGGGATGTAGTCATGCCCTCCTTTCCAGCGGAGGCTGAGCAGTGTGATACCCCGATCATTGGAGCACACCCTCTACTCCGGTATGCCACTCCACAGGTACTGTACCTGACCTCAAGAACAGAGGCCGGTCAGCGAACACAGCCTTCTGGCCTCTGAAGCATCGGTTCCTTAATTCTCTAGTTGCAAAACTTGACAATAGCGAAAGTTGGGGGAGCAAGTTCCTTTTTTCACAGTAGCCCCTGAATGGAGACTATTCTCCGTGGTGTTTTTATTTACACAGACCAAAACAAGATGAAATCAGCATTATGACTCAGATTCTCTCCTCCCTTCCTCAGGTGGTTCCATCAACCTGGCATTTCAGGTTTCTTTAACCTTAGATGGCGATCTGGCTTGCTTTTAAGGGGGCGCCTCCTCTCCTCACATCACTGGATTTCCTGTTTGTCTCTTTCTATCTGGACTCTGGTTTGATGGAATTAGTGGGGGCCTCTGATCATTTTGATCTTAGATATAACTGTTTGGCACCTGGCTTCAGTACTCACCGTCCACTGTCCGTCATGAGAGTCCATGTCACAGTACACCTGCACACAAACACACGTATGAATGCATTACTACTACTACTACATCCAGGACTACTACTACTACTACTACTACTACTGCTGCTGTCTTGAACATAAACCTGTGATACAGAAACGAGTGTTCCGGGACCACGATTATTTAAACGTCTTAAATTTGTTTTTTTCCATTGAAGTTCTAAAAACTGTTTTAAGTGCCTGGTATTATATTTTATTATATTTTATTATATTTTATTTAGGGCAGAATGAATGAGCAGGTCCGATTTTGGTTTATTTTTTAGTATTTCAGCCTATATCCACAACAATGGCCATTTCCAAAACATCCTATTTGTTTGTACATGAAACAGGTAATACACACTCCACAGTAAGGGACGGTGATGTGGCTTTGATATGCTTTAAGCTGATGCTGTGAGCGTGCTAATGGCACAGCAAATATATGTTTGATTGGAGGCAGTTGGAGGACAAGATAACTCTGCTTGCTGAAACCATTCAAAGATTCATATGAGGCACAATGTGAGCTTTGCTGCAAAACTTGGGATGGTGAGTTGCTGGATTCACTCATGAAATCATAAAACCACTAGCGCTATGCTAGCTCTCAGAAAAGTCTGAAGAAAACCTAACTGGTAGAAGCTGTAACTTGAGACTGCACCACAGGAGCACGAGCAAAGTTCTCAGAGTAACTCTGCAGAAGATATTTTACAAACCAGGGAAGCTGATGTAAAAATGCGACTGCTGCAGAGAGAGGAGGAGCCAGCCTTTGGTAAGCCCTCTCGACACCAGACAGTAGTGATACCCACATTTGGATATCCTAATATGTGCACCTGTCAGACCTGTTATGAGAGCCAATCTGCGCCACCAGACTGAACTGGACACTTACTTAAGCACAGTACCCAACTCAACCCTAAAGGTAGCCTTTTATTTACCTGGCTGTTGTGGTTTTTCAGCCTTCAGTTATCAGGCTCCTCTCCTGTGGAACCATCTTCCAGTCTGAGTCCAGGAGGCAGACACCCTCTCTACATTTAAGAGTAGGCTTAAAACTTTCCTTTTTGATAAAGCTTAGAATTAAGGCTGGCTTAGGCTAGTCTTTAGCTATGCTGCTATAGGCTTAGACTGCCAGGGGACTTCCCATGATGCACTGAGCTCCTCTCTCCTCCTCTCCCTCTCCTTCTTCACACATTCATGTCTCATTAACTCATGTTATTAACTTGACTTCTTCCCCAGAGTCTGTGTGCTTTATCATCCTGTCTGTCCTCAAGGTTTCTGCCTGTTAAACTCAGTTTTTTTCTCTCCACTGTCTCCATGTTCTTGTTCCTGGGGCATTGTTGGGTCTCTGTAGAATAAAGAGCTGGTCTAGACCTGTTCTTTTGGACAGCGCCTTATTGGTGTGTCTTGATGTTACTTTTGTAGTGATTCTGCGTTATGTGAATATAAAGTGACCTACCTCATCAGAGTTTTATAATGTGCTATTGTACGGGCAACAAAACTCACGAATCCATCTCTTCTCTTTCTTGAAGTGTACACTGGTTTGCGTGGGAATGTTAAAGGTAGCCTACAGGTGAGCAGTTGGCCCTTGTGCATACTATGAATAATTTATTCTGGACAATTTCCAGATTTAATGTTGGCAATGTATGATTCTATAAGCAGTTCAGTTTTGTGTTGTGACAATGCTGTGTTTAAGGTTTTAACCCCACAGGATTAAGATCGTGTTTTTCCATTCTCAGCTGCAAATTATCTCGACGTCTTCTTAGAAATATCCAGCTTGTTGCCACAGGACTGGGTATCTATCTTTTCACATATCTGTCACCTGAATGGAAAATGAAATGTAACGTATACATCTTGCCATGATATGCATCAAGCTGACAAATTTAGCATAGTTTGCAGAAATATATAAATCTAATATTTTATTCTGATGTTTGGGAAGGACACGTTGAAACTGTCCAAAAGTTG
The DNA here is from genome assembly GCA_037577475.1 of Chaunax sp. Z400. Lineage (NCBI taxonomy): Eukaryota > Metazoa > Chordata > Actinopteri > Lophiiformes > Chaunacidae > Chaunax > Chaunax sp. Z400. The sequence goes on along the minus strand of CM075204.1, from coordinate 1,929,817 downwards.
ACCCAAAGAGGATGAAGGTACATGTCATGTCCCGTCCCACTACTTAGGTCATGTTTTATTGTCTCAGTCTTTTTAGTTCTGTTTCCTGTTTTATTTTGGTAACCCGTGTCTCGTCTCGTTTCAGATCCCACGTCCTGTCAGCTCCCCGCCTGTGTGATTGCTTTTGCCTGCCGATTTTATTCTGACGCCTTTATCTGACTGATTACCTGTGTACCGACCCTGTTTCCGATCAAACCACTGAACCTTCTTTTTGCCTCCCGCCTGCTCTGAGTCAATTCCCTTGTGAGCCATGATAGTACCTGGACAGCAGACGTGGGTCCGATGGGATAGATAGTGTACAGGTAGTAGAGGGTAGTGGGTAGTAGAGGGTAGTAGTGGGTAGTAGTGTGTGGTCGTGGGTACTAGTGGGCAGCAGTGGGTGGTAGTGGGTAGTAGAGGGTAGTAGTCACTATTAGTGGGTAGTAGTGTGTAGTAGTGGATGGTAGTGGGTAGTATTGGGTAGTAGTGGGTGGTAGTGGGTAATAGTGGATGGTAGTGTGTAGTAGTGCATGGTAGTGGGTAGTACTGGGTAGTAGTCAGTGGTAGTGGTTTGTACTGGGAAGTAGTGGATGGTAGTATGTAGTAGTGGATGTTAGTGGGTTGTAGTGGGTAGTAGTGCGTAGTAGTGCATGGTAGTGGGTAGTAGTGGATGGTATTGGGGAGTAGTGGTTGGTAGTGACTACTAGTGGGTAGTAGTGGATAGTAGTGTGTAGTATTGAGTAGTAGTGGTTAGTAGTGGATCGTAGTGGGTAGTAGTGGGTGGTAGTAACTACTAGTGGGTAGTAGTGGGCAGTAGTGTGTAGTAGAGGGTAGTAGTGGATGGTAGTGGGTAGTATTGGGTGGTAGTGGATGGTAGTGTGTAGTAGCGGATAGTAGTTGATGGTAGTGGGTAGTACTGAGTTGTAGTCAGTGGTAGTGGGTAGTACTGGGATGTAGTGGATGGTAGTGGGTAGTATTGGGTGGTAGTGGATGGTAGTGTGTAGTACTGAGTTGTAGTCAGTGGTAGTGGGTAGTACTGGGACGTAGTGGATGGTAGTGTGTAGTAGTGGATGGTAGTGGGTAGTAGTGGATTGTAGTGGGTAGTAGTGGGTGGTAGTGACTACTAGTGGGTAGTAATGGGTAGTAGTGTGTAGTAGTTGGTAGTAGTGTGTAGTAGTGGATGTTAGTGGGTAGTAGTGGGAGGTATTGGATGGTAGTGGATGGTAGTGGGTAGTAGTTGGTGAGTGGGTAGTAGTTGGTGAGTGGGTAGTACTGGGTAGTAGTGACTATTAGTGGGTAGTAGTGGGTGGTAGTGGGTAGGAGTGGGTGGAGGGTAGTAGAGGGTAGTGGGTAGTAGAGGGTAGTAGTGGGTAGTAGTGTGTAGTAGAGGGTACTAGTGGGCACTAGTGGGTGGTAGTGGATGGTAGTGGGTAGTAGAGGGTAGTAGTGACTACTAGTGGGTAGTGGTGGGTACTAGTGGGTGGTAGTGGGTAGTAGTGGGTGGTAGAGGGTAGTCGTGGGTGGTAGTGGATGGTAGTGGTTAGCAGTGGGTGGTAGTGGGTAGTACTGGGTAGTAGTGGATGGTAGAGGGTAGTAGTGGGTGGTAGTGACTACTCGTGGGTAGTAGTGGGTACTAGTGTGTAGTAGTGGGTAGTAGTGGGTAGTACTGGGTAGTAGTGGGTAGTAGTGGATGGTAGTGGGTAGTACTGGGTAGTAGTCGGTGGTAGTGGGTAGTACTGGGTAGTAGTGGATGGTAGTGTGTAGCAGTGGATGGTAGTGGGAAGTACCGGGTAGTAGTCCGTGGTAGTGGGTAGTACTGGGTAGTAGTCGAGGGTAGTGTGTATTAGTGGATGTTAGTGGGTTGTTGTGGGTTGTAGTGTGTAGTTGTGGATGGTAGTGGGTAGTAGTGGATGGCATTGTTTAGTAGTGGCTAGTAGTGGACGGTAGTGGGTAGTAGTGGGTAGTAGTAGGAGGTAGTGGATGGTAGTGGGTAGTTGTGGGTAGTAGTGGGTGGTAGTCGGTGGTAGTGGATGGTAGTATGTAGTAGTGGGTGGTAGTGGGTAGTTGTGGGTGGTTGTGGGTAGTAGAAGGTAGTAGTTTGTACTATTGGGTAGTAGTGGGTGGTAGAGGGCAGTGGTGACTACCAGTGGGTAGTAGTGGGTGGCAGTGCGTAGTAGTGGGTAGTAAAGGGTAGTCGTGACTATAAGTGCGTAGTAGTGACTATTAGTGGGTAGTAGTGACTATTATCGAGTAGTAGTGGGTAGTAGTGGGTGGTAGTGTGTAGTAGTGTGTAGTACTGGGTAGTAGTGGATGGTAGTCGGTGGTAGTGGGTAGTGGTGGGTTTTAGTGGGTGGTGGTGGATGGTAGTGGGTAGTAGTGGGTGGTAGTGTGTAGTAGTAGGTAATACTGGGTAGTTGCGGATGGAAGTGGGTTGTAGTGGGTAGTAGTGCGTAGTAGTGGATGGTAGTGGGTAGTAGTGGCTGGTAGTGGGTAGTGGTGGGTAGTAGTGGGAGGTATTGGATGGTAGTGGATGGTTGTGGGTAGTTGTCGGTGCTAGTGGGTACTACTGGGTAGTAGTGGATGGTATTGGGTGGCAGTGGGTAGTAGTGGGTGGTACTTGATGGAAGTTGGTAGTAGTGGGTAGTAGTGGGTGGTAGTGTGTAGTAGTGGGTAGTACTTGGTAGTAGTGGTTAATACTGGGTAGTAGTGACTGCTAATGGGTAGTAGTGGCTAGTAGTGTGTAGCAGTGTGTAGTAGTTGGTAGTAGTGTGTAGTAGTGGATGGTACTGGGTAGTAATGGGTAGTAGTGGATGGTAGTGGGTAGCAGTGGGTAGAAGTGGGTAGTAGTGACTACTAGTGTGTAGTAGTGTGTAGTAGTGAGTAGTAGTGTGTAGTAGTGGATGGTAGTGGGTAGTAGTGGGTGATAGTGGGTATTAGTGTGTAGTAGTGGATGGTAGTGGATGGTAGTGGGTAGTACTGGGTTGTTGTCGGTGGTAGTGGGTAGTACTGGGTAGTAGTGACTATTGTTGGGTAATAGTGACTATTAGTGGGTAGTAGTGGGTGGTAGTGTGTGGTAGTGTGTATTTGTAGATGGTAGCGGGTAGTAGTGGGTGGTAGTGGGTAGGAGTGGGTTGTAGTCGGTGGTAGTGGGTAGTACTGAGTAGTAGTGGATGGTAGTTACTACTAGTGGGTAGTAGTGGATGGTAGTGGGTAGTTGTGGGTCGTAGTGGGTGGTAGTCGGTAGTAGTGGGTAGTAGTGGATGGTAGTATGCAGTAGTGGGTGGTAGTGGGTAGTTGTGGGTGGTTGTGGGTAGTAGAACGTAGTAGTCTGTACTATTGGGTAGTAGTGGGTGGTAGAGGGTAGTCGTGACTACCAGTGGGTAGTAGTGGGTGGCAAGTGCGTAGTAGTGGGTAGTAAAGGGTAGTCATGACTATAAGTGGGTAGTAGTGACTATTAGTGGGTAGTAGTGACTATTATTGGGTAGTAGTGGGTAGTAGTGGGTGGTAGTGTGTAGTAGTGTGTAGTACTGGGTAGTAGTGGATGGTAGTCGGTGGTAGTGGGTAGTGGTGGGTTTTAGTGGATAGTAGTGGGTGGTAGTGGGTAGTAGTGGATAGTAGTGGATGGTAGTGGGTATTAGAGGGTAGTAGTGGGTGGTGGTGGATGGTAGTGGGTAGTAGTGGGTGGTAGTGTGTAGTAGTAGGTAATACTGGGTAGTTGTGAATGGTAGTGGATTGTAGTGGGTAGTAGTGTGTAGTAGTGGATGTAAGTGGGTTGTAGTGGGTAGTAGTGCGTAGTAGTGGATGGCAGTGGGTAGTAGTGGGTGGTAGTGGGTAGAAGTGGGTAGTAGTGGGTGGTAGTGTGTATAAGTGTGTAGTAGTCGACGGTAGTGGATGGCAGTGGGTAGTACTGGGTTGTTGTCGGTGGTAAGATAAGATAGAGAGATAAGATAAGATATCCCTTAATTAGTCCCACAGTGGGGAAATTTACAGCATTGCAGCGGCACAGTGTACAAAAAACACAGCAGGAGGAGGGGAAATAATATTTAAAAAATACAATACAATAAAGGAGGGGGGTAAAGTGTCTCAAAAATATTTCACAAATACTATTACAAAAGTGTCTCAGTATTGCAACAAAAAGTACTACAATTAGTTAGGTCTACTGGGAGCAGTGCTGATTGTATAGTCTAACAGCTGCAGGAAGGAAAGACTTGCGAAAGCGCTCCTTCACACACTTTGGGTGAAGCAACCTGTCGCTGAAGGAGCTCTCCAGTGCTGTTACTTGGTCCCGCATTGGGTGGGAGTGATTGTCCATTATGGATGACAGTTTAGTTGTCATCCTCCTTCCTCCCACCACCTCCACTGGGTCCAGGGGGCATCCCAGGACAGAGCTGGCCTTCCTTATCAGTTTGTCGAGTCTTTTCCTGTCCGACACTGAGATGCCGCTGCCCCAGCAGACCACTCCATAAAAAATGGCTGATGCCACCACGGTGTCATAAAATGTCTTGAGGAGTGCTCTGCGCACTCCAAAGGACCTCAGTCTCCTGAGCAGATAGTCTGCTCTGGCCTTTCCTGTAAAGTGCAGTGGTATTGTCTGTCCAGTCCAGTTTATTGTTCAGGTGAACACCCAGGTACTTATAAGATGTCACCATCTCAATGTCTGTTCCCTGAATGTTCACCGGGTCCGGGGGGGGAGTGTGTGTGCCTGCGGAAATCAACCACCAGTTCCTTGGTTTTCCCTGCGTTGATCTGGAGTTGGTTCCGCTGGCACCAGTCCACAAAGTCCTGCGTCAGTTCTCTGTATTCCCTGTCGTCCCCATCTGTGATGAGACCGACGATGGCAGAGTCATCAGAGAACTTCTGCAGGTGACAGGTGGGTGAGTTGTAGTGGAAGTCTGCAGTGTAGAGGGTGAAGAGGAACGGAGCCAGGACCGTTCCCTGTGGTGCCCCCGTACTGCAGACAACCATGTCAGACACACAGTCCCGTGACCTCACATACTGTGGACAGTTGGTGAGGTAGTCCAGTATCCAGTATGTGAGGTGGTGGTCCACACCAGTGTGCTCCAGCTTGTCCTTCAGAAGCACAGGCTGTATCGTGTCGAAAGCACTGGACAAATCAAAGAACATGATTCTCACAGTGCTTCCCGGCTTCTCCAGGTGAGAGAGGGCTCGGTGTTGGAGGAAGATGACGGCGTCGTCCACCCCGATGCCAGGTCGGTAGGCAAACTGAAGCGGGTCCATCGCTGGGCTCACCAGGGGGCGGAGATGAACAAGGACCAGCCGCTCCAGGGTCTTCATCAGGTGGGATGTTAGAGCCACCGGCCTGTAGCTGTTGAGGTCCTTGGGGTGCGGAGTCTTGGGGACAGGTACCACGCAGGATGTTTTCCACATCTGTGGCACTCTCCCCAGCTTCAGGCTCAGGTTGAACATGTGTTCAACTATCCCACACAGCTGGTCTGCGCAGGACTTCAGGAGCCTGGAGCTGATGCCGTCCGGACCCACAGGCTTCCTCGCCTTCATCTTCCTAAGCTGAGCTCTCACCTGGACAGTTGTGAGGGACAGGGTGGAGCAGGGGAGCTGTGTGCTGAAGTTTGTGGATGGGGGGGATGATGGTGTTGAGCTGATGAGATGAGCAGTGGGGGGTGGCTGTGAACTGAGTGTTGCAGGAAGAGAGGTGGAGGGGGGGTGGGGCAGTGTCCTGGAGGTGCCAATGAAGGGGGTTGCAGCAGGCCTGGCTGGGCTGGGGGAGGGGCAGATGACTGATCAAACCTATTGAAAAATAAGTTCAGGTCATTCACCCACTGTTGGTCCCCCACAGCCTGGGAGTTTGGTTCCTTATGGCCAGAGATGGTTTTCAGGCCTTTCCAAACTCCACTGATGTTTTTCTGCTGCAGCTGATCCTCCATCTTCTTCCTGAAGCTGTTCTTCCCCTCCCTGATCCTCCTCCTCAACTCCTTCTGCACATTCTTCAGCTCCTCTTTATTTCCTGACTTAAAGGCCCTCTTCTTCTCCTTGAGGAGAGCCTTTATGTCAGGGTTAATCCACGGTTATTTGTTGGAAAAACACCGTACAGTCCTGGTGGGTACGGTGTTTTCCACACAAAAGTTAATGTAGTCTGTAATACAGTCAGTGAGACTGTCGATGTCCTCCCCGTGGGAATCACAGAGTTCCTGCCACACAGTTGTATCAAAACAGTCCTTCAAAGCCTCGTCAGCCTCGTCGGACCATCTCTTCACTGTGCGGGACACAGCTGGTTGCCTGTGTACGAGAGGTTTGTACAAAGGCAGGAGATGAACCAGGTTGTGGTCTGATCTTCCCAGGGGAGGGAGGGTTGATGAGGTGTATGCCTCCTTGGTGTTGGCATACAGTAAATCCAGTGTTTTATTGTCTCTGGTGCAGCATGTGACGTACTTGGTGAAGGTGGACAGAGTGGAAGATGGAGCGGCGTGATTAAAGTCCCCTGATATAAGAAGGAGGGCCTGTGGATGCTGAGTCTGCAGCCTGCCTGTGACAGAGTGGAGGACATCACAGGCTGCTTCAGCGTTAGCAGAGGGGGGGGATATGCAGCTACCGCGATAACATGCGTGAATTCCCGCGGCAGGTAATAAGGTCTCATGCTAACAGCTAACAGTTCAATGTCCTTACAGCAGAGTTGTTCTTTAATAGTGATGTGCCCAGAGTTACACCATCTATCATTCACAAACACTGCCAGCCCTCCTCCTTTCCTCTTACCACTCTCCCTCGTCCTGTCCGCACGCAACAGCTTGAAGCCGTCCAGCGCTGCAGCCGTGTCTGGAGTTAGCGTAGTCAGCCATGTTTCCGTCAACATCATGATGCTGCACTCCCGGTATTCCCTCTGGTGCCGGGTCAGCGCCGCTAATTCGTCCATCCTATTGGGGAGAGATCTCACATTCCCCATGATGATGGACGAGAGGACTGGTCGATATCTCCTCCTTCTAGCACGATGCTCGGCTCCGGCACGGGTCCCCCGTCTCCTCCGCTTCAGCTCTCAGGGAACATCGGGTCTTTCGTGGGGCAGCACCGCTCTGTTACGGAGTGCTAACAGCTGATCCCTACTGTAAACATTAGGGCCAGGGCAGCGCACGAGGTCCCCAGACATGGTCATGGTCAGGAAAAAGCAGCAACAAACAAACAGCAGAAGGCCAAAGCAAAAATCGACTGCTTGGCCTCCATAGTGCAAAGAGCACCACTCAAGACAGAGAGGGAAAAGTTTAAAAAGTTTAAAAAGTTTTAAAAAAAGACACACTAGGACAGGAAAAAGCTCAAAGGTGAGCGGGAGCTACTGCAACAGGCTGCCACTAGCATGGCGCCATCTTGCATAGATAGTAGTGGGTAGTACTGGGTAGTAGTGACTATTAGTGGGTAGTAGTGACTATTTGTGGGTAGTGGTGGGTGGTATTGTGTGGTAGTGTGTATTAGTGGATGCTAGTGGGTAGTAGTGGGTAGGAGTGGGTTGTCGTCGGTGGTAGTGGGTAGTACTGGGTAGTACTTGGTACTAGTGGATGTTAGTGTGTAGTAGTGGATGTTAGTGGGTTGTAGTGGGTAGTAGTGCGTAGTAGTGGATGGCAGTGGGTAGTATTCGGTGGTAGTGGGTAGTACTGGGTAGTAGTCGATGGTAGTGGGTAGTAGTGGGTGGTAGTGGGTAGTAGTTGGTGGTAATGGCTAGTACGGGGTAGAAGTGGATGGTAGTGTATAGTAGTGGATGGTAGTGGGTAGTAGTGAGTGGTTGTGGGTAGTAGAAGGTAGTATTGTGTAGTGGTGGGTAGAAGCGGGTAGTGGAGGGTAGTAGTGACTACTAGCGGGTGTTAGTGGATGGTAGCGGGTAGTAGTCGGTTGTAGAGGGTAGTAGTGGATGGTAGTGGGTAGTAGAGGGTAGTAGTGGATGGTATTGGGTGTAGTGGGTAGTAGTGAGTAGTAGTGGGTGGTAGTGGGTAGTAGTGGGTGGTAGAGGGTAGTAGTGACTACTAGTGGGTAGTAGTGGGTATTCGTGTGTAGTATTGCATGGTGGTGGGTAGTAGAAGGTAGTAGAGGGTAGTAGTGGACGGTAGTGGGTGGTAGTGGGTAGTACTGGGTGGTAGACGGTAGTAGTGGGTGGTAGTGGGTAGTAGTGGGTAGAAGTGGGTGGTAGTGGGTAGTAGTGGATGGTGTGAGTAGTAGAAGTTAGTAGTGTGAACTAGTGGGTAGTAGTGGGTGATAGAGGGTAGTAGGGACTACTAGTGGGTAGTAGTGGGTATTCGTGTGTAGTATTGGATGGTGGTGGGTAGTAGAAGGTAGTAGTGGATGGCAGTGGGTAGTATTCGGTGGTAGTGGGTAGTACTGGGTAGTAGTCGATGGTAGTGGGTGGTAGTGGGTAGTAGTTGGTGGTAATGGCTAGTACGGGGTAGAAGTGGATGGTAGTGTATAGTAGTGGATGGTAGTGGGTAGTAGTGAGTGGTTGTGGGTAGTAGAAGGTAGTATTGTGTACTGGTGGGTAGAAGTGGGTAGTAGAGGGTAGTAGTGACTACTAGCGGGTGGTAGTGGATGGTAGCGGGTAGTAGTGGGTTGTAGAGGGTAGTAGTGGATGGTAGTGGGTAGTAGAGGGTAGTAGTGGATGGTATTGGGTGTAATGGGTAGTAGTGGGTAGTAGTGGGTGGTAGTGGGTAGTAGTGGGTGGTAGAGGGTAGTAGTGACTACTAGTGGGTAGTAGTGGGTATTCGTGTGTAGTATTGGATGGTGGTGGGTAGTAGAAGGTAGTAGAGGGTAGTAGTGGACGGTAGTGGGTGGTAGTGGGTAGTACTGGGTGGTAGAGAGTAGTAGTGGGTGGTAGTGGGTAGTAGTGGGTAGAAGTGGGTGGTAGTGGGTAGTAGTGGATGGTGTGAGTAGTAGAAGTTAGTAGTGTGAACTAGTGGGTAGTAGTGGGTGATAGAGGGTAGTAGTGACTACTAGTGGGTAGTAGTGGGTATTCGTGTGGAGTATTGGATGGTGGTGGGTAGTAGAAGGTAGTAGAGGGTAGTAGTGGACGGTAGTGGGTGGTAGTACTGGGTGGTAGAGGGTAGTAGTGGGTGGTAGTGGGTAGAAGTGGGTGGTAGTGGGTAGTAGTGTTTAATACTGGGTAGTAGTGACTACTAATGGGTAGTAGTGGGTAGCAGTGTGTAGCAGTGTGTAGTAGTTGATAGTATTGTGTAGTAGTGGATGGTAGTGGGTAGTAGTGGGTAGTAGTGTGTAGTAGTGGGTAGTAGTGTGTAGTAGTCGAAGGTAGTGGGTAGTACTGGGTAGTATTGGGTATTACTGGGTAGTATTGGGTGATAGTGGGTAGTAGTGGATGGTAGTGGATAGTACTGGGTTGTAGTCCGTTGTAGTGGGTAGTAGTGGATGGTAGTGTGTAGTAGTGGATGGTAGTGGGTAGTAGTTGGTAATAGTGGGTGGAAGTGGGTAGTAGTGGTTGGTATTGACTACTAGTGGGTAGCAGTGGGTAGTAGTGGGTAGTAGTGGGTTGTAGTGGGTAGTAGTGGATGGTAGTGGATGTTAGTGGGTAGTAGTGGTTGGTTGTGGGTAGTAGAAGATAGTAATGTGTACTAGTGGGTAGAAGTGGGTGGTAGAGGGTAGTAGTGACTACTAGTTGGTAGTAGTGGGTGGTAGTGGGTAGTAGTGGGTAGTAGTGTGTAGTAGTGGGTAGTAGTGTGCAGTAGTCGAAGGTAGTGGGTAGTACTGGGAAGTATTGGGTATTACTGGGTAGTATTGGGTGATAGTGGGTAGTAGTGGATGGTAGTGGATGGTAGTGGGTAGTACTGGGTTGTTGTCCGTTGTAGTGGGTAGTAGTGGATGGTAGTGGGTAGTAGTCGGTAATAGTGGGTGGTAGTGGGTGGAAGTGGGTAATAGTGGTTGGTATTGACTACTAGTGGGTAGTAGTGGGTAGTAGTGGGTAGTAGTGTGTAGTAGTGGATGGTAGTGGGTAGTACTGGGTAGTAGTGGGTGGTAGTGGATAGTAGTGGGTAGAAGTGGATGGTAGTGGATGTTAGTGGGTAGTAGTGGTTGGTTGTGGGTAGTAGAAGATAGTAATGTGTACTAGTGGGTAGAAGTGGGTGTTAGAGGGTAGTAGTGACTACTAGTGGTTAGTACTGGGTGGTAGTGGGTAGTAGTTGATAGTAGTGGGTAGTAGAGGGTAGTTGTGGATGGTAGTGGGTAGTAGTGGGTGGTAGTGGGTGGTATTGGGTGGTAGAGGGTAGTAGTGGGTGGTCGAGGGTAGTAGTGACTACTAGTGGGTAGTAGTGGATGGTAGTGGGTAGTTCTGGGTAGTACTCAGTGGTAGTGGGAAGCAGTGGGTAGTAGTGGATGGTAATGGGTAGTAGTGGATGGTAGTGGATGGTAGTGGGTAGTACTGGGTAGTAGTCGGTGGTAGTGGGTAGTAATGGGTAGTAGTGGATGGTAGTGTGTAGTAGTGGATGGTAGTGGGAAGTACTGTCTAGTAGTCTGTGGTAGTGGGTAGTACTGGCTAGTTGTGGATGGTAGTGTGTAGTAGTGGATGTTAGTGGGTTGTAGTGGGTAGTAGTGCATAGTAGTGGATGGTTGTTGGTAGTAGTGGATGGTATTGGTTAATAGTGGGTAGTAGTGGATGGTAGTGAGTAGTACTGGGTAGTAGTGAATGGTAGTGGGTAGTTGTGGGTAGTAGTGGGTGGTAGTCAGTAGTAGTTGGTTGTAGTGGATGGTAGTGGATGATAGTGGGTGGTAGTCGTTGGTAGTGGGTAGTACTGGGTAGTAGTCGATGGTAGTGTGTAGTAGTGGATGGTAGTAAGAATAAGGGGGGCAGTGGGTAGTAGTGGTTGGTGTTGGGTAGTAGAAGGTAGTAGTGTGTACTAGTGGGTAGTAGTGGGTGGTTGAGGGTAGTCGTGACTACTAGTGGGTAGTTGTGGGTGTTAGTGTGTAGTAGTGGGTAGTAAAGGGTAGTCGTGACTATTAGTGGGTAGTAGTGACTATTAGTGGGTTAGTGTGTAGTACTGGGTAGTAGTGGATGGTAGTCGGTGGTAGTGGGTAGTAGTGTGTACTAGTGGGTAGAAGTGGGTGGTAGAGGGTAGTAGTGACTACTAGTGGATAGTAGTGGGTGGTAGCGTGTAGTAGTGGGTTGTACTGTGTAGTAGCGAGTACTAGTGGGTGGTTGTGGGTAGTAGTGGGTGGTAGTTGGTGGTAGAGGGTGGTAGAGGGCAGTAGTGGGTGGTAGAGGGTAGTTGTGACTACTATGGGGTAGTAGTAGTAATTAATTAAACTTCAGAGATGTCTTACGGATATAAAAAAGTGGATAATGTCCAATTTTCTGTTACTCAATTCTGACAAAACAGAGGTTATTTTGCTGGGTCCAAAACATCTCAGAAACTCGCTATCAAAGGATATAACCATTATGGATGGAATTACCTTGGCTCCACATTGAGGAATCTGTGAGTTATGTTTGATCAGGATATGTCCTTTAATTCCCATATCAAACAAATTTCTAGGACTGCATTATTCCGCTTATATTATATAAGTATAAGTATAAGTAAGTAATATATATATAAACATTACTCTTCCACGCATAATATATAAAAAAAACAGGCACATTCTGTCTGAAAAAGATAGAGAAAAATTAATCCATGCATTTGTTTCTTCCAGGTTGGATTATTGTACTTCCTTATTGTAAGGCTGTCCAAACAAGTCTCTAAAGACTCTCCAGCTGATCCAGAATGCTGCTGCACATGTTCTGACCAGAACTAGTATCAGAGATCAAGTCTCTCCTATATTTGCCTCTCTGCATTGGCTCCCTGTAAAATTCAGAATAGAATTTAAAATTTTTCTCCTCACGTACAAAGCCCTTAATGGTCAGGCACCAACATACCTTCAGGAGCTCGTAGTACCCTACTACCCATCTTGAACATTACGCTTCCTGGATGCAGGGTTATTTGCGATCCCTAGAGTCTCCAAAATTAGAACTGGAGCCAGAGCCTTCAGCTATCAGGCTCCTCTCCTGTGGAACCATCTTCCAGTCTCGGTTCGGGAGGCACACACACTCTCTACTTTTAAGAGTAGGCTTAAAACTTTCCTTTTCGATAAAGCTTATAATTAAGGCTGGTTTAGGCTAGCCTTTAGCTACGCTGCTATAGGCCTAGACCGTTGGGGGACTTCCCGTGATGCACTGAGCTTCTCTCTTTTCTTCTCCCCCCTCCTTGCACACTCATGTCTCATTAATTCATGTTACTAACCTGACTTCTTCTCCGGATTCTTTGTGCTCCCTCATCCCGTAGGTCAATCTACTGCTGGGACCATGGTTGACACTCCCTGACATCATCATCATTATCATGATTATTATTATTATTATTAGTCTTACTATAACTATCAACATCAGTACCAATATTATCATTATTATCAGTGTTGTTATTGTAGTAGTTATTATAAATACTACTATAATCCCTCTATTATTATAGCTGTTGTTATTATTGTGGTTGAATATGTCTGTGTCCCTGTCCCCGACTCCATCCCTCCCCCTCCCTTTCCCTCTCTCCCTCTCCCAACGCCCCTCTCTCTCTCTCTCTCTCCCAACCTTTCTCTCTCTCTATCTCTCTAACTCCAACTGCTCAAGGCCGCCGACCTTGAGTCTCAGATCTGCTCGACGTTTCTTTTTTCATCGCCACTGTCGCCGAGTGCTTGCTCATGGTGGATTGTTGGGTCTCAGTTGTTGGGTTGAGTACTATGAAGAGTCGGTCTAGACCTGCTCTTTTTGTTAAGTGCCTTGATATAACTTTTGTTGTGATTTGACGCTATATAAATAAATAAATTGAATTAAATAAAATTAAATAAATTAAATTAGTGGGTAGTAGTGGGTGGTAGTGGGTAGTAGTGGGTGGTAGTGTGTAGTAGTGGGTAGTACTGGGTAGTAGTGGGTACTAGTGGGTGGTAGTGGGTAGTAGTGGGTAGTAGAGGGTAGTAGTGGGTGGTAGGGGATGGAAGTGGGTAGTAGTGGGTGGTAATGGGTAGTAGTGGGTGGTAGTGTGTAGTAGTGGGTAGTAGTGGATGGTAGTGGATAGTACTAGGTAGTAGTGGATGGTAGTGGGTAGTAGTGGTTAGAAGGGACTACTAGTGGGTAGTAGTGGGTAGTAGTGTGTAGTAGTGGATGGTAGTGAGTAGAAGTGGGTGGTAGTGGGTGGTAGTACTGTGTAGTAGTGGATGGTAGTGGGTAGTAGTGACTACTAGATTGTAGTAGTGTGTAGTAGTGTGTGGCAGTGGGAAGTAGTGGGTAGTAGTGGATGGTAATGGGTAGTAGTGGGAGGTAATGGATGGTAGTGGGTAGTAGTGGATGGTAGTGGGTTGTAGTGGGTAGTAGTGGGTGGTAGTGGGTAGTAGTGGATAGTAGTGGATGGTATTGGATGGTCGTGGGTAGTAGTCGACGGCAGTGGGTAGTACTGGGTAGTAGTGGATGGTATTGTGTACTAATGGATGGTAGTGGGTAGTAGTGGATGGTAGTGTGTAGTAGTGGATGGTAGTGGGTAGTAGTGACTACTAGTGGGTAGCAGTGGGTAGTAGTGGGTAGTAATGGGTAGTAGTGGATGGTAATGGGTAGTAGTGGGAGGTAATGGATGGTAGTGGGTAGTAGTGGGTAGTAGTGGATGGTAGTGGATGGTAGTGGGAAGTAGTCGACGGTAGTGGGTAGTGCTGGGTAGTAGTGGATGGTATTGTGTACTAATGGGTGGTCGTGGGTAGTAGTGGGTGGTAGTGGGTAGTAGTAGGTGGTAGTGTGTAGTAGTGGATGGTAGTGGGTAGTAGTCGGTGGTAGTGGGTTGTACTGGGTAGTAGTGGATGGTAGTGTGTAGTAATGGATGGTAGTGGGTAGTAGTGGGTGGTAGTGGGTAGTAGTGGGTGGTAGTGGGTAGTAGAAGGTAGTAGTGTGTACTAGTGGGTAGTAGTGGGTGTTAGTGGGTAATAGTGGTAATGGGTAGTAGTGGGGAATAATTTGTTTAATCTATGCAATCTGTTTTTATTTGTTTTATTGGAGTGCCCTCATGTGGTGGGAGGTGTTAATTATCGTGACCTGAGCTGCGAACTGACTCCTTCTGCTGCCGACGATCTTAACTGCGATACGTACCGGAAACGGCTCTGTGATTTTAGAAAACGGGGTTGTAAAACTAACTTCACCAAAGTGTACAGGAAATGACACGAACAGTCTCGCCATGTTCTGACTGTCAGTGTGTAAATAGTGGCTGCTTCAGTGTGATGACTGACTTCCTGTTCTAAGGTTTAGGACAGGAGCTGTCAGAGGTCTCATAAGGTTGAAATAGTTCTCCATTCAAAAATGAGAGATACGTTTAGTCTCCCCAAGTATTTTGAATAATGGTCCTGAACCAAACCAAACAATTTTAAATCGTTAAACCTACCTTCATGGTGAGATTTCTGATCTGACGTCAAGTTTGTATGGACTCTCTGATGTCCGTCTGATGTATAGTCGAAAGACGAATGAGTCACTGATCTCCTGAACGTATACGAACAGACTGTTTGTCCTTGTGGCGGCGTTTGATTACTCAACATTGTTATTACCAAACCTGACACGTCAACATGTTCTGGGGCAAGGTCCAACACGGTGACAGGATGTTTGACTATTATGGGTTTCACAGAAGTCATGGAATAAAACTAAAATCTGACAGCAAAGATTGAGGACCCAGAGACAAAATCCAGTACTAGTATCCAGTAGGGGTGTGTGGTCTAATGGGTGTCGGTTTAGATAGATAGATAGATACTTTATTCATCCCCTTGGGAAAATTCAGGTATCCAGTAGCAGCTCACACAGTACAGTAATGACAGACAATACAGTTGACAGATAATAAAATAGACAAACAATAATAATAGTCAGTGCTAATGTGTTAAAATGAGATCAATAAATAGGTGAGAACTATTGCATGTTAAGTGGTTTAGAAGGGTTCTGTGGTCTAATTGTTGTTGGTTTAGGGGTTTAGTAGCAGGTAGCCAGCCAGCATACTTCCTGGCTATGCTGCTGGGATGCGGTTCCCCTCAGACGGTAGGGGTCCTCTACCCCGAGTGGCTGCTGGTTTTCGGGGAGGGGAAGTCCATGACGGCCTGGGTGGGCTCGCTGGTGGTGGGAGTCGGACTCATTGTGGGTGAGGAACCAGAAGGTGTGTGTTGGCTGTACCTCACCTCCATCTTTCCATTCCTTCATCCCCCATTCTTCCCTCTCCTCCCCTCTAGGTCCTGTCTGCAGTGTTTTTGTGGTGAATTTTGGAGCTCGTCCCATCACCATCTTCAGCGGCGTGATGGTGGCAGGGGGGCTGATGCTCAGCGCCATCGCTCCCAATGCCCCCTTCCTCATCTTCTCCTACGGCATCATGGTCTGTAAGACTAAAACAGCACGCTCTGTGAAAATCTTTGTTTTCATGATTTAGACAGTAAGACTGTCTGATGACATCACATCATATAACGAACAGTGTTTCTACCAGCTTAGTGGAAATCTGTCCATGAGTTAAGCGTAATCCTTCCAGGACACCTTAGCAGTCGTGAAGTCCCTCCAGCTCAGCAAACACAGAGGTTCCCAGTGTGGGACTGAATGAATCCCAAAGTTAATCATGTGAATGATTATGTCACACTAAGTATGAGGCGTGAGCTCATCATTCATCCATCAGTGTGTTCGTCATCTTTAATGTGGGTACAACATGGATGCCACAAAGAAGATGTTTTGTTATTGAGTTTAAAAAAACAGGTTGAAGTGTGAAGCTTTATATCACAAAGTGATTTAGTCTCAGACTTGTTGCAGTAACCAATTAAAAAAACTGATATTCAGTATGTAAATTAGTAAGAAGTCTCACCATCAACCCGACATTTACCGTCATCCACCATGTTTCAGCAACTTCAGCATTAAAGTCAGGAGGTTGTTGTTCGCTAACATTGTCACATCTGCAGCAGCAGCTGAAGCTAACGTTAGCATGTCTGCAGGCTGCGCTCATTTATGGATAGTTGAACCCTCCATGAAACTTAAAGTGTGGTGAGGATGTCAACATCATGACATCATTGATGATGTTAGCTTAAAACACTAGTTTTAAAACCTATACTGAGCAACAGTGGAAACGCATAATTATAAAAACCCTGTAATTTCTATTCACTTGCCCTAATCTACTGAAACAAACAATTGTGTTTCACTGAATAGACGTTTTAAAGTACCCACAACCAAAACATGGTAAATCATGATTAACCATCATTTAGTCATAACATAGAAATAACAGTCATTGGTGCATGAAACGATGATGTTGGTGAGATTTTTTTCTGCATGATTGAAAAGACCTGGTCATGGCGATAATTTACCGGGGGTCTAAGTAACATCCTGTTTTCCTGTCGTGGGCCGTCTGTGTACCTTTGACCCCAGTAAGAGGTTGATTTATGTGTATATATGTATTTATCTGTTTGTCAATCACTTTCAACATGAAGACTTTAAAGTTTATTTCTTATATCATGATTCTTGTCGATTGTGATTTGAATGAAGAAAAACTTTTATCTGCACCGTCCTTCCTGTTTACAATTATTTTCATAATATGATGATCATAATATTTTCATAATCAAAACAGCCTCAAATATATGAATGGATGCAAATAAAGAAAAGTTTAGCTTCACCACTGTCACCAGTTTAAAAAGTTACCCTGGAGCCCTCGCTTTTGAGCTTACCTGGTCTGACAGGTGTCCCGGTCTGGTACGCGGTACTGGCAGCTGAACTCTGTCCTGTGTTTCCTCAGGTGTCGGCATCGGGCTGTTGTACTACCGCTGTGGTCAACATTACCTGTCGTATTTTGACAAGAAGAGAGGCCTGGCGCTGGGGATCGTCAGCACAGGTAGGTCTGTCACACTTCACCACATCCATCCAATGAAAGGTTAAACATTAAGATGTCTTTATTTGTTCAGTGTTCATTTGTTTTCCCTCCAGTGAGTTTTGGGTCTACCCCAGGGTCTCCTCCTAGTTGTCCAGAAAACCTACAGAGGGAGGACCCAGGAGGATCCTAACCAGATGATGAACCACCTCACCTTCTGTGTTCTTTTACAAATCCTAAAGGTCCCACACAGTCCAGGTTCATACAGTGAAACAGTCCAGGTTCACACAGTGAAACAGTCCAGGTTCACACAGTGAAAGAGTTTGGAGTAAAGCAGACGTCCTCCTGATAAATCCTGAGGCACCGTTAGAGGTGATGTCAAATGTCCATGAGGGTGGAGTCTCTAAATCCAGGAAAATCATTCGAAGACAATATAGGACAAAAAGGTGCGAAAGTCGACAAATGTAAATCTGTGTAGAAATGGTCATTGACTAGAGGAGGCACAGAGCGGAACCTGCCCCCCTCTGTCTGCCCACCTGTCGCAGCCAAACAACTACAGTGGCAGTGCAACAAACTGTGTGAACTGTCTGTGAGTTTAAATTTATGTTTATGTTTATGTGTGTGTATATGTTTTAATGCAGGTGCTGACTGCAAATGGTGTTGCTCTGATACTGAGTATATCAAAATGAAACAAAAAGAAAAATATAAATTACTAGTAAATGTCAAAGGTCTTAGAATGGCCCATATAAATATATGCAGCAGAAGAATAAATTAACTGAAGTAGCAGACATATTATTATTAGACAATTTACATTGGCAGTGTCAGAGACTCATGTAGATTCTACATTTGAGGATACATCACTAATGATACATGGATATAATATTTTTTGAAAAGATGGGAATGCACATGGAGGAGGGGCTGCTTTTTATGTTCAAAGTCACATACCGGTTAAAATTAGGCAGGATCTCATATCCTCAGATATTGAAGTAATCTGGCTACAAGTGAATCTGAAAACCCTGAAGCCAATATTAATAGGATGCTGCTACAGGCCTCCTAGTGCTAATAGTTGGTATTAAGAGAAAAATGTGTGACATATTGGATCATACTAGTAGTACTAATTATGAAATGTATTTTATGGGTGACTTGAATATAGACTGGAACTCCTCTCACTGTCCAATGAAAATAAAACTGAGTTTATCCGCTGCTTGTGGACTCTCACAGGTTATTGATAAACCAACTAGAATATGTTCGAAAAGTGATGGAACTCTTGTGGCTACTTGTATTGACCATATTTTTATAAATACACCAGAGCTTTGCTCTCACTCTATATCAGTGCCAGTAGGCTGTAGTGACCATCATCTCATTACAATTCTGAGAAAAATAAAAGTTCCCAATTCTGGTCCAAAGGTAATAATGAAAAGATCATTCAAACGATTTAATGAGGACAGATATGTGAAACATGTCACCAATGCAAACTGGTCAAATGTGTTTTTAGAAAAAGATCCTGAGGAAGCATTTAAAGCTTTCAATAGTACATTAATGACGTTTATAGATTATCACGCACCATTAAAGAAATTTACGGTAAAAAATGTCAACACCCCATGGTTAGATAAGGAATTAAAAGAACTCATGCTGGAAAGTGATCAAGCTAAATTAACAGCAATTTCATCGACTCTCGAATCAGATTGGCAAATATACTATACACTAAGGAATTATGTCACTAAGTTAAGCAAAAAGAAAAAGAAATTGTATTTCAAAAATAGAATAAGTGAAGTTAAAAATGATAGTAAGCATTTATGGAATACCTGCAATTATTTATTAAGAGGAAAATCTAAGTCCATCTCATTTAGAAATTGGAGGGGATTTTTTTTACTAAACCTACAGACAGCAAATCATCTGAATAATCATTTCATAACCAAGATAGAGAAGCTAAAAGCCACTCTAGAACCAAAGAATACAAATTTGTCATATAAATTAATAGAAGATATTATGAAAGAAAAAAAGTGTAGCTTTGAGATTAAGAAGTGAGTGTTGCTAAAGTAGAATTAATGTTAATGTTAATGACTGTTAATGACTGTTAATGAATGTTAATGACTTGGTGCCAATACCAAAGAACAAAAAGTTGTCGTTTTCAGAATCCAATAGTCGACCAATAAGGATACTACCAATTTTAAGTAAGATCATGGCAATAATTGTTTATGAACAGATTCAGTCTTATAATAATATATACAATAATAATTTGATTACAAATTTCCAACATGCTTATAGAGAAAATTATTCGACAGCCACTGCCCTGACTCAAGTGGTTGATGATTAGTGCACGGAATTAGATGATTATGCTTGATTCTTCTGCTGCGTTCGATATTATTGATCCTGAATTAATGTCAAAGGCATTCCGTCGTGGCGTTCTGTCTTGGCGTTCCGTCGTGGCGTTCTGCCGTGGCATTCTGTTGTGGTGTTCTGTCGTGGCCTTCTGTCGTGGCGTTATGCTGTGCCGTTCTGTTGTGGCCTTCTAGCGTGGCCTTCTGGCATTGTATTCCGTCGTGGCGTTCCTTCGTGGCCTTCTGTCATGGCGTTCTACTGCGGCGTTCTGGCATTTTATTCCGTCGTGGAGTTCCATCGTGGCGTTCCGTCGTGGCGTGGCGTTCCGGCGTGGAGTTCTGCCATGGTGTTCTGTCGTGGCATTCTGCTGTAGCGTTCTGCCGTGGCATTCTTTCATGGCGTTCTGCTGTGGCGTTGTGCCGTGGCGTTATGTAGTGGCCTTCTGTCGTGGCGTTAGGTCGTGGCATTTTGCCGTGGCATTATGTCGTGGCGTCCTGTCAGCGTTATGTCGTGGCGTTCCGTCGTGGCGTTCTGCCGTGGCATTTTGCCGTGGCATTATGTCGTGGTGTTCTGTCAGCGTTATGTTGTGGCGTTATGTCAGGGCGTTATGTAGTGGCGTTAGGTCGTGGCCTTCTGTCGTGGCGTTAGGTCGTGGCATTCTGCCGTGGTGTTATGTAGTGGCGTTAGGTCGTGGCCTTCTGTCGTAGCGTTAGGTCGTCGCATTCTGCCGTGGCGTTATGTAGTGGCGTTAGGTCGTGGCCTTCCGTCGTGGCGTTCTGCCGTGGCATAATGTCTTGGCGTTCTGTCAGCGTTATGTCGTGGCATTATGTCGTAGCGTTATGTAGTGGCGTTAGGTCGTGGCCTTCTGTCGTGGCATTCTGCCATGGCGTTATGTCGTGGCGTTCTGTCAGCGTTATGTTGTGGCGTAATGTCGTGGCGTTATGTAGTGGCATTAGGTCGTGGCCTTCTGTCGTGGCATTCTGCTGTGGCGTTCTGTCGTGGCATTCTGCCGTGGCATTATGTCATGGCATTCTGTCAGCGTTACGTAGTGGCGTTCTGTTGTGGTGTTAAGGATACGTTGTCTCCAGATGACTCTGGTTTAAGTAAAGTTAACTTATTACACTTAAACTCGTGTTGAGACCAAAATGGTGGACAGAGAGCGTTGATGGAACAAAAACAGTGACCATGTGTCAAGCCTGGATTTTAGGCTCCCTTTAAACGTAGATCTACTCATAAGGAAATGGGACGTGGATTTCAAATCCGGTACTGTGGTACAACAATTAAACAAGGTCGCTATGATTCACTCGACTTCGATGATTGGCTGAATATTGTAACAGCAGAAGCTGAACAATGGCATCGTCATTCAGTGACTCTGTTAATGTTGGTGAAAACGCTCCTTTGATGTTCGGTAAGGTGACAGAACGTTACCTGAAAACGTTCTTGTGAAGGTCGCTGATGACTCATGATGAGTCAGAGATCATCATCCTCTTCTCTGCTTGTGTTTCTGCTCCTACCTGGACCTCCAGGTACTCTCGGTGGTCCTGAGCTTCATGAGCGCCAATTGCACTCTGATCCCGTACGTCACCGGTCAGCTAGTCGGCGTGGAGAGGCTCACCGAGGCTCATGGGGTCCTCGTGTTTTTCGGGGGCGTCGGCCTCATTCTGGGTCCTTCTGTCGTAGGTAAAACCATCTTCAGACTTGAAGAGAGGTTTCACTTCATCCTTTGCTGGTTGCCATGGTAACAAGGGTTTCTGTTGTCCTCTTCAGGCTGTTTCTACGACTTCACTCAGTCGTACGACCTCGCCTTCTACCTCAGCGGCGGTGGCATTATAGCTGGCAGCCTCATCCTCTTCCTTAACGCCATTGTGCCGCAACCAAAACCTCCTCCTCCTCCTGAAACTGAACTCATCAGCTCCACTGCGAGAGACACTACGACTTCATCTGTCGCTTGACAGACGGATTGGATTTCAGATGAAGTTGCTTTTTTTAAACGAATATTCACTTGATTGTAAAAAGATAAAAACAAGAATGCAAGGGTTGGTCACCTGGAAGACCAAATTTGGGGACTGGAGCTTCAGGTGTTTTCAGGTGAATGAAAACAGCTGAAATATGTGACTGACGGTCAAGACAGAAATGTTCAGTCGTTACAGCGACGGTGAGAATATTTTAATTTGACTCATTTTTTAACCAATCACTGTAGCTTTATTTAAAATAGCCTCGTGTTGGGACAGCAGGATGATGGAGCTCAGTGCTGATTAATATTTGATTCATTCTGATCCAGTTTGACTTGAATTGTCATTTTATCAAAATGTTTCCTCTTTGTTGTTATTATGCTGTTATTATTATTTTTAATGTTTCTTTTTCGTTAATTTTAAAGGAAATGTCCATAAGAAAGAACAGAAAATGTTAAATTTGATCTGTGAGCATTATGAAGCTTCCTTTAGATCATGGAGCTCATCAACTGAGTTTTAAAGAATAAAGACATAAAAACAGTTTGCTTTCATCACACATTTGAATGAGGCACCACTGGAGCAGAGGGCTGGACTCTGCAGGTAAATGTCCTTTCAGGTTTGGGTCACATCGCTGCGGGACAGGTCGAGCCTCGTCCTCAGAAAGGTGACACTGTAAATGTTGATATGAAACATTTTGATATTCTGTTGAATGTAAGAACCTTAAAATGGTGAATGAAACCAGAATTGGAGAAAATGGAGAGAATGTCCCCAGAGCCCAGATGTGGGGTCGCTCCTGTCACACATCTGGACGTGGATGTGTGAGGTGATTCCTGGGTAAACGCTCTGCATATGTAGCATGGTTAATGATTCCACTTGCAGTTACTGTCTTATTTCTTGTTTTATACATATATTTTTAAAGTGCCGTAAATTACTACCTTTTGTTTGGCACACATGAACGCCTCCCTACTCCGGCAGACTTCACGGGGAAACCCGTTCTCAGGTAGCAGTCTGCCATGTTGAAGCTACCGGTAGGTCGATGGTGTTATGTTCTGCCTTTTTCTGACCTTATTTCGTTGGTTAACCCGGTTTTTAATTTGCCTGACGTATGTGAGACATTTCTGTTGTGTGCATTTTATGTTTATTGTACGTTCAAAGGTCTCAAAATGGGCGAGAAATGTTTATTTTATGAGTTAATGTATGTCGCTAATCTAGCGTTAGCATGAAGCTAACCCCTCGTGCGGCTGCCTGCATATCGGAATAGTAATGCAATTATTTGTTCATTTTAGTGTGGTTCTGCATTGCTGTGCTGTGAGAGACTGGAACTTACCACCATGTTTTGCCAGGTACATGGTTAACTGTGTTATAAGATGATGTGGTTTTATTTAATGTGCTAAATGAGCAGTCTGCCATGTTGAAGCTACCGTGTGGTTCTGCATTGCTGTGCTGTGAGAGACTGGAACTTACCACCATGTTTTGCCAGGAAATAAATGGCGTGTGGAGCGAAAGATGACAGACTGGGTGCATTATTAAAACACAACGCACGAGAGAGAGAGTACGAAACCCGCTATAATGGTGCCGTGACCCGGATACCTTCCCTTGGTTTCTGCGGAATCGACGACGTGGGAAGTACTCCTCCTCACACTGCTTCACTGGTGTGTCACTGTCGTGGCTTATAGCCTACTGTGTATTACTTATATGGACTAATTCATTACGTATGGAGAACTAAAAAAAAAAAAAAAAAAAAAAAAAAATCCCTCTCTTTTCATTGACAATGGATGTACCAAATGTGTCAGGTTTTGGCAGGGGTTCTAGGTTGTGGTTTAGTCAGCTTCCAACTATGGGTGGGCTCACAGAGGGTAGACATGCCACATCTACTCCTTACCATGCTAATGTGGATCATCGGTTATGTGATGATGTAAAGGAGGGACAACCTGCTCCTTCCAGTCAAAATGTTGAACATGTTCCTGTGACTGTTCTCACTGACTTAGTGAAACAGATAGGGGCTAGTATAAGTGAAAACATCGTCTCATGTCTTAAGTCTGTCCCAGCTAGTGAAGTTAGCATGTCACATTTAACCACACCTGATCTTTCTAAGATTAACCTGACAGTCACCCATGACAGTTATGAACCACACCCCTTTAGGGGGGACAAGAGCGACAGACTTACAGTCTCTGAGTGGGAAGAAGCTATGAGGAATTATCTTGGTAGACGGGGCATTGATCTGTGTACCCAGGTTGACGAGGTACTGGCCAAGCTACGAGGGAGGGCGCGGGATGTTGTGAGTGTCGGACTCCGTAGTAGACCTTCCTTAGACTTGGAGTCAGGGCCACAACCTGTGTTTGACATACTTAAACAGCACTTTGGTGACTCTGTGACCTCTTTCATGCCCCTCGCTGACTTTTATGACACAAAACCACACCCTACTGAGACTGCTGTGGATTACTGGATTCGGCTTAACAAAGCTATTGACAATGCCATAGATGGGCTGAAGAGACAAGGCAAAACCCTTGACAACCCTTCACGGGAAGTGACAGTCATGTTCATCACTCATTGCCCTGACCCTGAACTTTCACCAGTCTTCAGTTGCAAGCCGCTAGAGGAGTGGACTGCCTCTGACGTTCAAGTGCGGCTGGATGAACATCACCGTAAAAGGCGTCTCCGGCAGCGTCAACCTGCACACCCAGCGGACAGCTTGCAATCCACTCAGGCTTCAGTGATGTTACAAAGCCATGTTCAGACTACAGAGAAACCCTCGACCCCTCACACAAGTGCCCCCAATAGACAATCTTCAGATGAAGGTCAGTCACTCGGACATGTTATCACTCTTCTTGAGCGCTTACTGAAAAGAGAGGCTTCTCAACGTCCTGGACCACAGAGATTGGGAACTGACAGGCGCAACAGGCCTCGTGGTCCATGTGTCATATGTGGGAGTGACAATCATGACACACAATCCCACTGTAGGAGTGAGCGTCTGTGCTTCCGCTGCCATGCGGCTGGGCATCAGGCAGTGACGTGCCCCACCCCTGTGCCTGACTCACCTGGTACTCAATCTGGTGAGCTCAATCAGCAGGGAAACTAACTGGCCCACATGTGCAGGGGACAAGTGGAGGGCCAGATAACATGTCCCCACAAGATGAAGAGAATGTTGACCTTGAGTCTGTTTATTCACAGTTTTGTGCTTCATCAGATGATGACTCCATAGTGATATTTCAGAACACCCAGAGACTTTCCACAACAGACAGACTTTTCTACACTAATGTCTTGGTTCAAGATGCTGTGGAGCTGCGGGCCATGTTGGACAGTGGCTCGATGGCGTGTTCCGTGAGTTCTCGTATGCTTCCAGTCTTGGAGCAGGCTCAAGTTGTTTCCCAGGACTCCATCTCACCCACTTCAGTTGTCCTAGTTGGATGTGGAGGGTTGAGAACGAACCCTGTTGGAGTGTGTGAACTCCAAATGAAAGTATTTGACTGCCAAATCTCCGTCCCCACACTCATTGTACATGGCCAAAGTGATGATCTCATTCTGGGCAGCAATGTCATAAAGCATCTCATTCGGGTGCTGAAGTGTTCTGGCGATTTCTGGGAGAAAGTGTCCCTGTCAGATCAGCCCTCTGAGGAGGAAGCAAACCTGCTGCAGCTATTGGCCAATGTGGAGGAATGGAGAGGCAGTGAGAGCTCTGACATAGTGGGCACTGTCAAACTGAAGCATGCTGTAACATTGGAACCCATGAAGGAACACTTAATTTGGGGTCGTTTGCCTAGCCACGCCTGTCTTTCCGCTGGCAGCACAGTCATAGTGGAGCCAAGCCAGTCACGGACAGTGCCACGGACAATTGTGGTAGGACGAGTTGTCACTCCATTATGGGGTGACGGATGGGTCCCAGTGAGAGCCATTAACCCCTCCACTAAACCAGTGACTCTGAGACGCAACTGCAAGATTGCTGATGTGTCCTCATGTGTTGCGCTAGAGGACTTTGACACTGACTACTTATATGTAAACGACCAACATGACGATGTGAAGTGTACAGTGACCAGGACAGTGAATCTGACTGACACAGGCAGTGAGAAAAGCTTGACTGTTGACTCGCAGTGCTCTGTACCTAGACCTGGTAGCTCGACTCTCCGTGATTTGGGACTGCAGGACATTGACATTGACTCAAGTCAACTGTCTCCATTCTGGAAGTCAAAGCTTGCTGACCTGGTGGCCAGGTATGAGTCCATTTTCTCCCGCCACAGTTTAGACTGCGGAAAAGCCAAAGACTTTGTCCACCGCATCCGGCTAAGTGACAGCAAACCCTTCAGACTCCCCTATCGTCGCCTGTCTCCATCTCACTATGAAAAGCTGAGAATGGCTTTAAATGAAATGGAGGAGAGAGACATCATTAGGAAGTCTACAAGTGAGTATGCCTCACCACTTGTACTAGTTTGGAAGAAGAATGGGGATCTGCGGCTCTGCACAGATTTCCGGTGGCTGAATGCCCGTACTATCAGAGACGCGCACCCTCTGCCTCACCAAGCAGATTCCTTGGCTGCCCTTGGGGGGAACGCCTTCTTCTCAACGATGGACTTAACCTCAGGGTACTACAATGTGGAGGTTCATGAGGAGGACAAGAAGTTCACTGCATTTACATCTCCTTTTGGACTGTATGAGTACAATAGGCTGCCGCAGGGCCTCTGCAACAGTCCAGCCACGTTCATGAGGATGATGATGACTATCTTCGGCGATCAAAACTTCTTGAGCCTCCTATGTTACCTGGACGACATCCTCGTTTTTGCCCCCAGTGAACAGCTGGCGCTGCAGAGACTGGAGATGGTGTTTGAGAGGCTAAAGGTACACAACCTGAAACTGGCTCCCAAAAAGTGTCATTTCATGAGACCGTCTGTCAAGTTTCTAGGACACATTGTGAGGAAGGATGGCATCTGTACGGACCCTGAAAAAGTAAAGGCTATTGTGGACCTGACTGAGACAGATTTGATGGATGAGGGCTCCAACATACCATCTCCCTCCAAGATAAGGTCATTCCTTGGAATGGTTGGATTCTATCAACAATATTTTGAGGGCTACTCTCAGATCAGCAAACCCCTTTTTGCCCTGACCTCTGGTGGAAAGAGACCGCGACAGACTAAAAACAAAAAGGGATCACCTGCACCTAGGAAGCTCTCCTCCACTGACTGGACTCCGGAATGTAGCAACGCTTTCAAGAAACTGAAGCAGGCTTTGTTGGACAATGTCACCCTTGCCCATCCTGACTTCAGTAAGCCCTTCCTGCTGTCTGTTGATGCCTCCTCCAATGGCCTCGGTGCTGTATTGTCGCAACTGGGTGAGGGTGATGACATTGCCAGGCCCATCGCATTTGCGAGTAAATCACTCAATTATGCCCAGTCGCGATATCCCGCTCACAGGCTGGAGTTCCTCGCGCTCAAATGGGCTGTCTGTGATAAGTTCAGTCACTGGCTTAGGGGTCACCCATTCACCATCTGGACTGACAACAACCCCCTGACATACCTCCTCAGTAAACCGAAGCTTGATGCCTGCGAGCAGAGATGGGTCTCGAGGCTCGCCCCATTTGACTTTGATATCAGGTACATTCCCGGACCTAAGAATGTGGTGGCGGATGCACTCAGCCGTGAGCCATTTGTGCAACCAAGCATGCTCCATCGCCTCACAAAAGTCCCCTATGGTGCCCTCCTGGAGGAAGCAAATGCCTGGGACCTTGACTGTGTGCAGGACACTTTTCGTCTGTCCTGTGATCCTTTGAGTCGGCTACAAGCGCACCCTTCCTTCCCAGTGGTGTTCAACAATATAGTAGGGAAGCCCCATGTTCAACCTATCTCTGCAAAGGCTGTGTCAGCTGTACTGGAGCAGTCTTTAGACCAAGAGTGCCTGCCACCTCATGCCCTCTGCTTGCCTCAAATCATTCAGTCCATTCAACCACCAGAGATGTCTGATTTCCGCCCCTTACCTAGGGAAGTGCTATGGGATAAACAACATGCTGATCCCTGCTTGAGTCGGGTGCTTCACTTTTTGGAACGGCAGAGAAGGCCGTCAAGACGTGAACGCCAACATGAACCTGTCGATGCTCTGCGTCTTCTTAGACACTGGGACAAGCTCACTATCAAGAACGGTGTGCTGTATCGCACTTCTAAGGATGTTGTGACAAGGGTGACGACCTTCCAGTATGTTGTGCCCTCTGCCTTAAAGGAGAAAGTTCTGAGAGGTGTCCATGATGTGGCAGGTCATCAGGGACAGAGGCGGACTCTCTACCTGGCTAGACAGCGTTTCTATTGGCTTAGGATGGAAGCCGATGTCAAGGAGTATGTACAGCGCTGCCGTCGATGTGTATTCAGCAAGTCTCCAGAACCTGAGGCTAGAGCACCGCTTGAGAGTGTTAAGACCTCCAGACCTCTCGAGTTGGTTTGCATCGACTTCTGGTCTGCGGAGGACTCCAACAACAGGTCTCTTGATGTACTGGTAGTCACTGACCATTTTACTAAGCTGTCTCAAGCCTACCTCTGTCCCAACCAGTCGGCTAAAGCTGTTGCCCAGCAGCTCTGGAACAACTTCTTCTGTGTCTATGGCTTTCCTGAGCGGGTACACTCAGACCAAGGGGCGAACTTTGAAAGCAACCTGATTGCAGAGATGCTCGAAGTCGCTGGTGTCGAAAAATCTCATACAACTCCTTACCACCCCATGGGCAACGGAGTAGTTGAAAGGTTCAATCGCACCCTTGGGAATATGATAAGAGCCCTGCCGCCTAAGGCCAAACACAGATGGCCCCAGCTTTTGAGATCTCTCACCTTCGCATATAATGCCACAGTACACGAGACCACTGGCTTCGCCCCTTTTCAGCTCATGTTTGGCAGGACCCCCAGGCTGCCTGTTGACATGATGTTTGAGTCTGTGCTCTTGGATGACCAGGCGGTGGACTATGATACCTATGTCCAGTGTCTCAGACGTGATTTGGCAGAGGCTGTTAAGATCGCCCAAGTCTCAGCCACAAAACAGCAGGAGAGGCAAGCTAACCTGTACAACCGCAAGCTGAAGGGTGAACCAGTGGATGTTGGAGATAAGGTCCTTTTAGCTAACAAGGGTGAGAGAGGCAGAAGGAAGTTGGCTGATCGCTGGGAGGGACACGTCTACACTGTTGTAGAGAAATATGAGAACACTCACACCTTCAAGCTTAAGAACTGTGACACAAAGCAGGAGAAAGTGGTCCACAGAAATCTCATCATGCCTGTGAATTTCCTACCCATCCCAACAGACCCTGAGGACTGTGGTTCCGCTGTCAGTTACCTGACAGATGGTTGTGTGGATGAGTCTGTACTGGATGTGGACGATGAGAGTTCTGTGGCCTTGCCCGACTGCGGACCTGAGGACAGGACTGTGTCATGGATTTCCCGACTCCCAGCCACCGGTGGAGATCAGTTGACTGCTATGGCTAAGGTTCCAACTGATGCTGACCTGATGGCTGTAGACCAACCTGCACAGCCGGACACCGGTGTACCGACTGTAGACATTGACGGTTCTGCTACTTTGCCTGACTCCCGACCTGTTTCCTCTGCACCTCCGGTTGATGCACTGACCACTAGTGCAGGTTCTGTAGTTGCGTCAGGACCAGTGCGTACTCTTTTCAGTGACAGGACACTGGGTGTAAGGTCAAGATATGGAAGAGTCGTTAGACCTGTTGTTAGGTTTATTCAACAAATGCACCAGAAAGTTCTTACTGGTCATTGAGGTTTAAATGTACATGTGTGACTTTAATTGAACACGTATTTGTGTGTGGGGGAGATTTGTTTTTGTTTTTCAGGGATTTGGTAACCTGTGCGTGCCATGATGTGATGTGTAGGCCCAGGTGTAAATATGTGTATTTTTATTAAGAGATGTGATGCTAACTAATGTAACATGTATATGGGCATGTTTATCCTATGGGTGCCGGAAGGCTTTGCAACCTTTCCACATTCTAATTCCTCAGGAATAGTCACGAGACTGGAATGCTTAGTGTCAGTTGTCTACACTGAAATACACGCTTTGGTAATGTGTTTTTTTTATTTATTTTTTTATTTCACCACCTAATGTGACGTTGTTAGTACCTGGTGTGTTTTTGTTTGGGGTATTCTCACAGCTCAAGTTGGATTTTGGGGTAGCCTGTATGAGCAAGTGGAGATCAGCAGGGGGGAGTGTAGCATGGTTAATGATTCCACTTGCAGTTACTGTCTTATTTCTTGTTTTATACATATATTTTTAAAGTGCCGTAAATTACTACCTTTTGTTTGGCACACATGAACGCCTCCCTACTCCGGCAGACTTCACGGGGAAACCCGTTCTCAGGTAGCAGTCTGCCATGTTGAAGCTACCGGTAGGTCGATGGTGTTATGTTCTGCCTTTTTCTGACCTTATTTCGTTGGTTAACCCGGTTTTTAATTTGCCTGACGTATGTGAGACATTTCTGTTGTGTGCATTTTATGTTTATTGTACGTTCAAAGGTCTCAAAATGGGCGAGAAATGTTTATTTTATGAGTTAATGTATGTCGCTAATCTAGCGTTAGCATGAAGCTAACCCCTCGTGCGGCTGCCTGCATATCGGAATAGTAATGCAATTATTTGTTCATTTTAGTGTGGTTCTGCATTGCTGTGCTGTGAGAGACTGGAACTTACCACCATGTTTTGCCAGGTACATGGTTAACTGTGTTATAAGATGATGTGGTTTTATTTAATGTGCTAAATGAGCAGTCTGCCATGTTGAAGCTACCGTGTGGTTCTGCATTGCTGTGCTGTGAGAGACTGGAACTTACCACCATGTTTTGCCAGGAAATAAATGGCGTGTGGAGCGAAAGATGACAGACTGGGTGCATTATTAAAACACAACGCACGAGAGAGAGAGTACGAAACCCGCTATACATAGGTATCATGGTGCCAATCCGCTCCCCCTTCCTCACCGAACCCAACGTTTTATCAGGCTGGACGTAGAAGCACAGACAGAGGTAGTAATACATCAGTTACTACAGTAAAAATACAAATCCACATCAGTAAGTGCAGTAAAAACACAAAGACACATCAGTTACTGCAGTAAACATACAAATACACATCAGTTACTGCAGTAAACATACTAATACACATCAGTTACTGCATTAAAAACACTAATACAAATCAGTTACAGTACTTCAGTAAACATACAAATACACATCAGTTACTGCAGTAAACATACTAATACACATCAGTTACTGCATTGAAAACATTAATACACATCAGTTACTGCATTAAAAACACTAAACTACACCAGTTACTGCATTAAAAACACTAATACACATCAGTTACTGCTTTAAAAGAACTAATACACATCAGTTACAGCTTTAAAACCCTAATACACATCAGTTACTGCATTAAAAACACTAATACACATCAGTTACTGCTTTAAAAGCACTAATACACATCAGTTACTGCTTTAAAAGCACTAATACACATCAGTTACTGCATTAAAAACACTAATACACATCAGTTAATGTTTTAAAGGCACTAATACACATCATTTTCTGCAGTAAAAATACTAATACACAGGTTACTGCAGTAAAGATACCAATACACATCAGCAACTGCAGTAAAAACACTAATACACACCAGTTACTGCAGGAAAAACTAATACACAAATGTTACTGCAGTAAAAGCACTAGTACACTTAGGTTACTGCAGTAAAAACACACATAGGTAGTAAAAGTACTAATACCACACTGTAGAAATACTATATAATATTAAAGCTGCAAGCAGCGTTGAACGGGCCCTCGCACCCCGGTGCCCATCGGGGCGTGTGCCAGTCGGGCCGTGCGCCAACTTCGGCCTCACTACTGCACACCTGGATAAATGCAAGGCTCTGTATCTGCATGCATTATGGACACTGACGGAGGGATTGTGCTTCACCTTATTTTGTCCACTATGTGGCGCTAGACACCACCCTATAATTTTGACTCGTCATTGATTATATCATGTGAAGGCCACACCATGAAAATATAACGAAAATAGAACAAAAATTGTCACACTAGACATGTTTGCATTTGCCAGCAGGTGGCGCTATTACTGTTACTCAATATTGTTATGTAGATGTCTTCAGGGTGGGACTATAAACATGTCTACCAAGTTTCATACACATAGGTTAAACACAGACTCAGATATGCTTATTTGACGTTTTCCAGGGGGCGATGTGGAGCCATTTTGCCACAAACGATCCTGGAAACCATATGAGATGGTAAATACTACTACCTCTGACAAGTGTGTAAATTTTGGTGAGCATCTGAGCTTCCCTGGCCTCTCAACACCAACTTCCTGTTTGATGGCGAACATCAAATGCCGTGCCATGGGACCCAAACTCACAATATTTACAACAATGCTTCATCAAGGCCTTATGGCTTTACTGACTAAAGTTGAGGTCATTGTGGTGAACGGCCTGATAGTAGCACGTCAAAGTCTGAAGAATATAATATCCTGTTGCCACTAGGTGGCGCTGTGACTATTATCAATCACAAACTACTATCATCTGTATAGATGTTTTCAGGGCGGGACTTTTACAGGAAGTTTCAGGCAGATTGGACCATTGACAACAGTGTTATAACAACTTCCTGCTTCACGGCGAAACATTTAACATTCGCAAGCTACAACTTTGCATGAAAACACACAAGCTTCAGAATCCTGCATTACCAACTTGTTATAGCTGTTCTCACTGAATTTGGAGGCAATACGCTCAACAGCCTAGTAGTAGTGTATCAAAATGTAAAATTTGTCATTTCCTGTTGCCAGTAGGTGGCGCTATGACTATAGTTAAATTTTGTCATGTAGATGTCTTTAGGGCGGGACTCTTAACCAGCATGTGAAGTTTTATACAGATTGGACCTTAGACAATGGAGTTATGACAACTTTCTCTTTCATGGCGAAACATCAAAATTGGACGAAATGTAACGCATGGCCACGCCCATACTGTTCAACGAAAACTCAGGATTTGAGCAACTTTTGATCATGGGGTTTAGGTACTACTGATCAAATTTGAAGTCGATCGGGTAAAATCTCTAGGAGTTCGTTCAAATACATAGTGTGTGATTTTCCAAAAATGGCAAAAAAATGGCCACAAAAATCAAAATGGCCGACTTCCTGTTTGTTTGAAGGCATTGGTCTGAGCGACTTTTTTGTCAGTCTCGGTCAGTTACATATGTGTACCAAGTTTCATACATGTACCTTAAACTGGAGGTAGGGGCTGCACTTTAGGGGGCGCTAGCGAGCCATTTTGCCACGCCCATTTCCAATCACCATATCACACGTAAATTTCACACCTGACTAATTTTTCTGTCAAATTTCATGAGTTTTTGAACATGGGAAAGTCCCCAAAAAGGCAATTCATTTGGAAGAAAAATAACATATATATTATCATAATAATTCCTTGCAGAACAATAGGGTCCTCGCACCCTCAGTGCTTGGCCCTAATGATATAAAAAATACTGCATTAAACATGTTACTTTAAATATTTGTGAATGTGTGTAACAGTAACGCTGTCAGGTTAATGTAGTGAAGTATTTCCCTCCTTGTATTGCAGTAGTAGAAAGTACTAGAAAGACCAACTCTCTCCTCTCAGGTTGATGCCATTGTTGATGGCCCCCTTCGTGGGGTCAGTTTAAACGATGACGTTTCCGTGGAGCGTCACATCAAACGGAGCGTAGACCGCTGATCCATCAGTGCACACAATGTCCAGACCTCTGTGGTCCCTCATCCCCCTGGAACACAGGACACGCCTACCTGTCAATCACTTGTCCTAGTGATCATCAATGATGCAGGATGCAGTGATTAAAATATTAGGACACAGTATTTACACCGTATTTTGC
Source organism: Chaunax sp. Z400 (assembly GCA_037577475.1). Taxonomy (NCBI): domain Eukaryota; kingdom Metazoa; phylum Chordata; class Actinopteri; order Lophiiformes; family Chaunacidae; genus Chaunax; species Chaunax sp. Z400. The sequence goes on along the minus strand of CM075204.1, from coordinate 1,896,847 downwards.
AGCGCTGGACGGCTTCAAGCTGTTGCGCGCGGACAGGACGAGGGAGAGTGGTAAGAGGAAAGGAGGAGGGCTGGCAGTGTTTGTGAATAATAGATGGTGTAACTCCGGGCACATCACTATTAAAGAACAACTCTGCTGTAAGGACATTGAACTGTTAGCCGTTAGCATGAGACCCTATTACCTGCCGCGGGAATTCACGCATGTTATCGCGGTAGCTGCGTATATCCCCCCCTCTGCTAATGCTGAAGCAGCCTGTGATGTCCTCCACTCTGTCACAGGCAGGCTGCAGACTCAGCATCCACAGGCCCTCCTTCTTATATCAGGGGACTTTAATCACGCTGCTCCATCTTCCACTCTGCCCACCTTCACCCAGTATGTAAAATGCTGCACCAGAGACAATAAAACACTGGATTTACTGTATGCCAACACCAAGGAGGCATACACCTCATCAACCCTCCCTCCCCTGGGAAGATCAGACCACAACCTGGTTCATCTCCTGCCTGTGTACAAACCTCTCATACACAGGCAACCAGCTGTGTCCCGCACCGTGAAGAGATGGTCCGACGAGGCTGACGAGGCCTTGAAGGACTGTTTTGGTACAACTGTGTGGCAGGAACTCTGTGATTCTCATGGGGAGGACATCGACAGTCTCACTGACTGTATCACTGACTACATCAACTTCTGTGTGGAAAACACCGTACCCACCAGGACTGTACGGTGTTTTTCCAACAATAAACCGTGGATTAACCCTGACATAAAGGCTCTCCTCAAGGAGAAGAAGAGGGCCTTTAAGTCAGGAAATAAGGAGGAGCTGAAGACTGTACAGAAGGAGCTAAGGAGGAAAATTAGAGAGGGGAAGAACAGCTTCAGGAGGAAGATGGAGGATCAGCTGCAGCAGAATAATGTCAGTGGAGTTTGGAAAGGCCTGAAAACCATCTCTGGCCACAAGGAACCAAACTCCCAGGCTGTGGGGGACCAACAGTGGGTGAATGACCTGAACTTATTTTTCAATAGGTTTGATCAGTCATCTGCCCCTCCCCCAGCCCAGTCAGGCCTGCTGCAACCCCCTTCATTGGCACCTCCAGGACACTACCCCACCCCCTCCTCCACCTCCCCTCCTGCAACACTCAGCTCACAGCCACCCCCCCACTACTCATCTCATCAGCTCAACACCACCATCCCCCCCATCCACAAACTTCAGCACACAGCCCCCCTGCTCCACCCTGTCCCTCACAACTCTCCAGGTGAGAGATCAGCTCAGGAAGATGAAGGCGAGGAAGGCTGCGGGTCCTGACGGCATCAGCTCCAGGCTCCTGAAGTCCTGCGCAGACCAGCTGTGTGGGATAGTTGAACACATGTTCAACCTGAGCCTGAAGCTGGGGAGAGTGCCACAGATGTGGAAAACATCCTGCGTGGTACCTGTCCCCAAGACTCCGCACCCCAAGGACCTCAACAGCTACAGGCCGGTGGCTCTAACATCCCACCTGATGAAGACCCTGGAGCGGCTGGTCCTTGTTCATCTCCGCCTCCTAGTGAGCCCAGCGATGGACCCGCTTCAGTTTGCCTACCAACCTGGCATCGGGGTGGACGACGCCGTCATCTTCCTACAACACCGAGCCCTCTCTCACCTGGAGAAGCCGGGAAGCACTGTGAGAATCATGTTCTTTGATTTCTCCAGTGCTTTCAACACAATACAGCCTCAGCTTCTGAGGGACAAGCTGGAGCACACCGGTGTGGACCACCACCTCACATGCTGGATACTGGACTACCTCACCAACCGCCCACAGTATGTGAGGTCACGGGACTGTGTGTCCGACATGGTTGTCTGCAGTACGGGGGCCCCACAGGGAACGGTCCTGGCTCCGTTCCTCTTCACCCTCTACACTGCAGACTTCCACTACAACTCACCCACCTGTCACCTGCAGAAGTTCTCTGATGACTCTGCCATCGTCGGCGTCATCACAGATGGGGACGACAGGGAATACAGAGAACTGACGCAGGACTTTGTGGACTGGTGCCAGCGGAACCAACTCCAGATCAACGCAGGGAAAACCAAAGAACTGGTGGTTGATTTCCACAGGCACACACACTCCCCCCCGGACCCGGTGAACATTCAGGGAACAGACATTGAGATGGTGACATCTTATAAGTACCTGGGTGTTCACCTGAACAATAAACTGGACTGGACAGACAATACCACGGCACTTTACAGGAAAGGCCAGAGCAGACTCTATCTGCTCAGGAGACTGAGGTCCTTTGGAGTGCAGGGAGCACTCCTCAAGACATTTTATGACACCGTGGTGGCATCAGCCATTTTTTATGGAGTGGTCTGCTGGGGCAGCGGCATCTCAGTGTCGGACAGGAAAAGACTCGACAAACTGATAAGGAAGGCCAGCTCTGTCCTGGGATGCCCCCTGGACCCAGTGGAGGTGGTGGGAGGAAGGAGGATGACAACTAAGCTGTCATCCATAATGGACAATCACTCCCACCCGATGCGGGACCAAATAACAGCACTGGAGAGCTCCTTCAGCGACACGTTGCTTCACCCAAAGTGCGTGAAGGAGCGCTTTCGCAAGTCTTTCCTTCCTGCAGCTGTTAGACTGTACAATCAGCACTGCTCCCAGTAGACCAAACAATTAGTAGTACTTGGGTGAATTACTGAGACACTTTTTCTAATAGTACTGTGAAATATTTTTGAGACACTTTACCCCCCCTCCTTTATTGTATTGTATTTTTAAAAATGTTATTTCCCCTCCTCCTGCTGTGTTTTTTGTACACTGTGCTGCTGCATTATTGTAAATTTCCCCACTGTGGAACTAATAAAGGGATATCTTATCTTATCTTATCTTATCTTATCTTACCATCTCTCAGCAGCCTAGAAAACGGATATAGACATGCTGCAGCAGTGTTTTGCTGATGTGCTCTCCTCCCTGCAGGATGCACAAATCTCATACAGCATCATATTGAGACATCCCCAGGGGTGTCGGTGCGTTCACAGCTCTATCGTTTACCTGAACACAAGAGAAAAATAGTTCAGAGTTAATTGGCTGCTATGCTGGAGATGGGCATGATAGAAGAGTCCATCAGCGCCTGGTGTAGCCCCATTGTTCTGGTGGGTAAGAAGGATGGGTCTATACGGTTCTGTGTGGATTATAGAAAAGTAAATGGTGTTTCACGTTTTGATGCCTATCCCATGCCCCGGGTCGACGAGCTCCTGGATCGATTAGGCACCACTTGCTTTTTCACGACACTGGATTTAACCAAGGGCTACTGGCAGATCCCCTTGTCTCCAGAATCTAAGGAAAAAACGGCCTTTTCCACTCCGTACGGTTTGTACCAATTTGTCACACTTCCTTTTGGGTTGTTCGGGGCCCCAGCCACCTTCCACCTTCCTGCTGCATCCTCACACGTATGCTGCCACGTACTTGGTTGATGTTATCATCCATAGTGACACATGGGCGGAGCATGTGCAGCGGGTGGCTGCGGTGCTCGAGTCATTGAGGCAGGCGGGGCTCACCGCCAACCCAAAGTAGTGTGCAGCGATGATGCAAGGATTCTAGGATTCTAGGATTCTATGATTACATGATTCTGGGATAATATGATACATGATTCTATGATTCTATGATTATAGGATTATAGGACTATATGATTATATGATTTCATAATTTTATGATTCTAGGATTATAGAATTATATGGTTACATGATTATAGGATTATATGATTACATGATTCTGGGATGATAGGATTCTATGATTACATGATGATACTGGGATTATATGATTAAATGATTCTAGGATTCTATGATTGTAGGATTCTATGATTAAATTATTCTATGATTCTAGGACTATAGGATTATATGATTTCATAAATTTATGATTCTAGGATTATAGAATTATATGATTATATGGTTACATGATTATAGGATTATATGATTACATGATTCTGGGATTATATGATTACACGATTCTATGATTCTATGATGATAAGATTCCTTGAATACATGATTATAGGATTACATGATTTTATGATTCTATGATTCTAAGATTCTATGATTCTATGATTATAGGATTCCATGATTTTATGATAGCATGATTTTATGGTTATACGATAATATGATTCTAGGATTATTTTATTCTAAGATTCTAGGATTGTGGGATTACATGATTCTGTGATTCTAGGATTCTGTGATTCAAAAAACAAATTTGTCTTTAGTTCAAACAGCATGTTCATGTAAACAGTCTGATGTTATTACGGTTTCAAACAAATGTGTTCAAACAGTCTAAGTTAGGGTTCACCAATTAGCGACCCGTGGGCCAAATCTCAGCAGGCTATCTGGACTGTGAAGCCTTTTGACAAAATGGGAAAAAAGATGAATGGATGGATGGATAGATAGGTAGGTAGGTAGGTATGTCTTTGTAAGCAGGATGACTCTAAAAGTTTTGACCAGATGTCAGTGAGGTTTTGTGGAAAGGTGGGACTGGAGGAGAACAGGCGTTTAGATTTTGAGGCTTATATACATATATATTCATGTATTATAAATAAATAGCAACAGAAAATCCCATATTTAATTGAGTAGTAAAGAGGCAGCTTCATGTGCATAGATCAGTTTTCTCCTCATGTGACTACAGGTGTGACAAAAACCTGAAACCTGCAGATGTGAAACAGCGCCATCCACTGGACAGTAAAACAACACAAATAATTGCTGAGCTCCATTAATAACATCCCAAAATGAAAGGAGCTGCTGACGTATCAGACTGAATTTTAAAACAACATGCTGATGTGCACCGATGACCATCCTACAGATACAGAGAAACCGTTTAGTTCACGTTTTTATTGAAGTATAAAACTGTAACATGTTTTTGGTGATCTTGAACAACATTTATCTGTTCTTGAACACTTCTTCTGTCATCCAGGATGTTTTGGTAAAGATATAAAGTTATTAATAAACTCAAACAGGCATAAATACAGAGCCTATACAGGACAAATATGGAAAACAAAGTGGGATAAACCCTTCATCTCTTAAATACATTGTAAATAAATTATTTTCAGTCCATAAAAACATGACTTCCTAACTTTGATGACAAAGGTTAACTAGAGGGACTCGGAGAGTGTAGACCTACGCCAAGTCAATTTATGAATCCCAATATGCTGACACTATGCCCGCTCTACTCTGCCTCTGATTGGCTAGGTATGAAGATGATGTTTCTCATGTGGTCGAAGTTCTTTCATTAAGGAAGATGGTATGGATCCAGGATCCTACAAACCATTTACAAAAAAATTGGGACGCTGTGTGAAATGTAAATAAAAACAATATGTAACAATATGTAATGATTTGCAAATCACTGAAACCTCATATGTAACTGAAAATAGCACAAGACAACATTTCAAAATGTTGAAACAGAAAAATTTAATTGTTTTTGAAAATGATATCCTCATTTAGAATTTGATGCCAGCACCACGTTTCCATGTTTACCACTGTGTTGCATCACCATCATAGGACAGTTTTCCACTTCTCCTCAGCTGTCATTTGTGGATGCAGGGACAAACTGTTCACAGACAATCCTCATTAATGTTGAGATGTTCCACCAGGTGTTTTCTTTAAGAATTTACAACTTTTCCAGGCTTTTGTTGCCACTGTCCCAACTTTTTTGAAACGTGTTGCTGGCATAAAATTCAAAATGCCCATGTAATTTTCAACATTTGAGATGTCTTTTGAATATGGTGTTTAAATGTTTTACAAATCACATTCTGTTTCTATTTAGATTTTACACAGCATCCCAACTTTTTTGGAAACACGGTTGTAGTTTAGCAGCACTGACACAACTCCAGTGCATCACAACAAACCATATGAAGGCTGAACCCTGTGGCGTCCAGCTAATCCATCTACTGCTAGCTCTCTTCACCTCCACCTGATGTGGTTCAGTCAGTTTACATAAGGTTAAACAGGTTTCAGCTCGGACACTGGACCGTGTAGGCCTTAGTCAGGATATCGTTGTCAGGTGACTTTAGGTTTTGAATTCCTACTAAAATCATGAATCTACTCTCCTACTCCAGCAGAACCTCCACTATCGAACCACCAGAGTCTGACTGGAAGCATCCTCAGGTTTTTTTAGTCTGGTTGGATCAGACTCTGGCTGTTATCGTCCTCATGTGCAGGCTAAAACAACCCGTCAGATTCTGGAGCGCTTCCTTTGTGTTGACAACATGATCCAACCTCGTTCTCAGTCCAGTCGGATGTGGTGTTTGGATCCTGTTTGTGATCAGTAAAGTTGTTGTCAGTTGAGCATCAGCCCCTCACTGATGGGCATGTTGATGTGGGCGGTCAGAAGCGGGGAGCTCTTTCCCTCGTGCAGGACGAACACCTTGATGATGTCAGAGATGCCCTTGTCACTGGTGCACTCGACAAAGGTCTCGATGGGGTAGATGAGTCCTGGCACCAGCAGAGGGATCCTCATGAATGGGTTCCTCATCCTGTACAGGCTCTCATCGTACAGGAAGCTGATGGCCAGGTTCATGACAGGCCGACATGCCGCCGTGTTCTGGATGTTCAGGGTCAGTTTGAAGGACGGGCCTAGACCCTGCACCACAGCATTCATCTTGAGGGGCTCGGTGAGGCTGGAGGACATCGGTGTCAGGCTGGACTCCAGGGCCTTGACGTAGGCTTTGGCTGCAGACAGACGCATACGGCTCAGATCCATCTGGAAGGCACGGTGCATGGCCACGCCATTCTCACGCTCCCTCAGCGTCTGGTCTACGTACAGCTTGGTCTTCTTGGGTACATTGAGGCGGATGCTCTGGGCCAGTGGGGGCCCAGGAGCGTTGTCCCTGTCGTCGAAGGCTGCCGTCCTCTTTAGGATCTTCACCATAAGGCCCCCTCCCTTGGTGGTCATGATGAGGGTTCCATCTTCGCGCCCGTACCGGCCAAAGCAGATGGTGGTGACTGTGTCTGGCGTCTTGATGATGCTCAGCAGGTTCTTGTCCCGATACAGATGGACCTCACAGTTTGCCAGGCCCACCAGAACTGCCTGGAAGCCTCTGGTGGGGAGGTCCATGGCAGCCATGGTGGTGATTGGGGCGGGGAGGATGGCCTTCCAAAGCTTCTTCCCCTGAAGACACAACAAGAGACAGTTCACTGTAGCGTTTCATCAAAGATTCACGGTGAGATGAAACTGTTTTAAAACACTGTTGAGAGTTGTTGTCTTTCCTCCCCTCTGAACTGAAACGTCTCAACAAACATGATGGATTGAGATGAAATTGAGTTTGAACATTGGGTTTCCCTCAGGATAAAGTCTAATAACTTTGGTGATCCTTTAGTCCGTCTGACACACCACTGCAATGAAGACCCCTCTCTACACCGCATGTGTTTATTTACACTGAGCAACGGTCACCTCGTAACATGGTTCATACAAATATGATATGGCTCCTCCATCTAATGAAGAGAGATGTTCTTCAAACTATGTCAAGGTTCCTCCAGTTTGGAAAGGCCTGTGGTCTTACAGTGCATTCAGGTATGTCGGATTAATTGAAAAATGATTGGGAGAAATCACAAGAAGGCCGCCTCAAATCAGAACAACTCATCATAGATGCAGAAACATGGCAGATGACAGTAAATTTTTGATTGATGGTAAGGAACAACGACGACCCAACTTAGGAAATGGAACCATCTGAGGAGAATGTGAAACTGACCATTAGGATGTTCCGTGTGGTGATAGCTTTCTCCTCAGATGACATTTGATGTACCTTCTGTGTGAAGCCCTGCAGGCTCTCGTCGGTGCAGCCGACCACCACGTTCTTCCCGACTCTCACCAGCCCAACCGGATGAGACAACAGCTCGATGCAGTACTTCGGTTTGTCCGACTCCCTGAGGAGCAGCACAGACACCCATCAGGCCTCAAACACAAACACCTCACGTTTCAGCTTCAACATCAAACAAGGGACAAAAGCTTTGTTCACACATCATTTAGCAGCTGTCTTCATCTCACCTGCGCAGGATGTAGATGTTGCCGTTGCGACACACCACCGTGATGCGAAACTCCACGTCGAACTGACCCGTCACGTCCATCATGGTGGGAGCAGCGGGCAGCGACATCTTCAACAGTCACACAAACACCTTTCAACAGCAGCTTTGCAGAAAAACATTTAACTTACTTGCTTTCGAGACTTTCAACCACAACACACATTTTCCTCAGTTTGTCATCATGTGATCTAATATAGTGTTTTATATTTTCATTCAGCAGTTGTCACATGACAGAACATGCTGCTGTAAATGTCCGGGACTGTTGGGCCCAGCAGGCCGTTTCAGTTAAAATAGACCCAAATCCCAGTTATTATATTAACCTAACATTCATCAAGTTGTTTAGTCAAGTCGCTTTGGGAAGAGTTTCGAGCCCTATAAGGGCTCTAAACTACCTGGGCACGCTGCAAAGATGTGAAAACAAATTTCCTCTAACCAGAGGACAATAAAGTATGAATCTGAATCTGAATCCATAACTGATAAAAATGCACAATGGTAAAGGAGGTGAAAGAAATTCATGGATCTGCCTTTATGGATCCATTCCAAAATCTAATGGCTTCTTCTCTGTAATCCTGACAACCAGCCGCTGGTGACAACATAACGTCCCGGTTGTTAGGGTTCAAAAAAGCAGGACCCAAATGCAGACGACACAAGAGGCGGAGTGCAGTTGAAGGATTTAATTAAGGATGATTTCAAAGTCCAAACATAACCGTCCATAATCACAAAAAACACAAAAGGTAGAAGCAAATTCCAAGAAAAGGCAAAAGTCCCAAAAAACCAAGAACACTTTCACAGAACACAGGGAACACTAGGGAAGCATAAGCTCAGACATAGACGACACGTAGATGTGGCATTGACGACGAACTGACCCGGGGGACAGAACCAAACAGACAGAAATACAAGGACTAACGAGAGAATGACACACAGGTGGCACAGGGAGGGGGAGACAACAACAGGTGGAGACGATCCGACAATCACACACTGGAGGGAAAATAAAGAGAAGGGAAACCTTAACGGGGAAAACATGGAGGATAAACTGATCATAAACTAACACGACAGAGCAAACATAAACACAGCAAACTGGAACTAAAAACATAGAAGACTAAAACACAGACAGAGGAACCATGAGTGTAAAACAGATCAAAAGAAAACACAGGAAGTGCAAAGCAAAAACACATAACATGGAAAACAGACTTTCAAAATAAAACAGGAAACAGGCAACAGGCAACCTAAATACATGACCATGACATGATCAAATCAAATCAAACGAAGTCAAATAATCAGATAAAATGATGTGAAGTAATCCTGATCCTCACTAAATCAGACAGATTCATGACTACCAGCTGACTGAATGTGCTTCATTTGTTCTCACTGACACCTCTGCTGCCCCACAAAGTCCAGTATTTGCAAAAATGACAAACTAAGAAAAAAGATTTTTGTGTTTTCCTTTCACCAAGGGTAAAACTCAAAAAATAAAAACACAATATCTCTGGAAAATCTGGCTGTAGAATGACGACAGTGAAGAGAAGATATGGCTCTTTTGATTGGATAAATATTTGCAGACAACACTTTGCCGAGTATAGCTTCTTATTGAGAAATCCAATAAAATCAGATCAGATCAGATCAGATTCAACTTTATTGTCATTGATCATAGTACAAGTTCAGTACAGTGACAACGAAATGCAGTTGGCATCAATCCAGAAGTGCAATAGAAGCAGTAAAGTACAGAGAAAGTGCTTAATGTACATATATATAAATGTACATATATATAAATGTGAAAATGTGTAGTTTATAGTGCATCCAGATAATGGCATGGTTACAGGCATGTTTATACTGAAACAGTAGAAACCATCAGATGTTCAAGGATGATTTCTTTTTATCAAGACATATTAGATAATTCTGTCATTTTGTTAAACTTCTCCATGACTGAACTTTTTAAATGTTTGTAACAAAATGAAAGAAAAAGGAGAGTATCATCAGCATAGAACTAAATCTGGCATGTTGATCGTACGTCTTCCTATAAAAACTGATATTAAAATTACTCATAAAGGCCAGAACACACTGATGGGGTAACGTCAGTATAATATTCATTTCCACAGCACAAGTGCATCGCACATATAACAGTAGTTTTTCTATTCACCTGTTATTTCCAATGATGAGTCCTGTCAGTGGAGATTTTATTTTATTTCATTACAATTCACCAATAATGTGCAATGATGTTGTGGAAATTACAGTACAACACATTATTCTGATTCTTATATCGTACACCATCTGAGACTTTACCCCATATTAAATGTAAAGGGGCCGAGTGTTGAACCCTGTGGTACTCCACAGGTCAGGCCAGCGGGACCAGTTGAAACCAGTATATAGTGTGTGATGTAAGTTCACCTTGGAGAGGATGATGAAAGCTTCGGGGTCGAGGACATAGATGTTGCAGCTCTCTGTACCGATCACCAGACAGCTGACGCCGTCCTCATCAGCTGTGCTCTTCTTCAAAGTCCCGATGCAGGTGATGACAGTCTGGAATGCAGATCGACCAATGAGAGGGACAGTTCACCCAAAAATATAACATTTAGTCATCAGCTTCTCACTAATAGAAATAGATGAAGTTTCTGAGTTCACAAACATTTGTAGAGCTTCATAGTAAAACATTACAGCATTCTGCTAAACACCTGAAGAAGATGAGGACTCAAATTTATTTAAAAAGATGTTATTTACACCCTTTTAAGCTAAAAACTAACAGCATTGGCACCTCAGTGCTTACCTGCTACCCAGAAGTTAGTGTCACACAACAGAGAGAGCTCTTATCCAGGTCTGAGTCGCGGTAGCAGCAGGGTTACCAGAGCATGAGTGCACGCTAACGCTTTTAGGCTACAGAGAAGATTCCAGCTTAAAAATCAAATAAAATCATCTCAGATCAGTTTGGAATCTTCTGCAGACATGGATTACACCGTACGAGCTGAATGGATTCATTTTATATTTTTTAAAACTAGTCTTCTTCTTCAGGTGTTTAGCAGAATGGTGCGATGCTGTTTTACTGAAAAGCTCCAGAAAAGATCTCCTGACTTCACATCAGTTTAAGGAGATAATGAACTGAGTGAACTCTTCCTTTAAATCAATCCTGACATGTATGTGACGTGTGACCTATTCTCACAGGATACTGAACTTTACCTGTCGCCTGATTGGCTGCTGTTTGTGCAGCTGGACGAACTCCTCCATGTCGCTGGTGTCCAGAGAGAGGAATCTGAGTGAGCGGACGCACAGCAGAACGTCTGCCTTCTTCCTGATGCTCTCCAACATCTCCTTTAGGGTCAGAGGGTCGATCTGACCTTCCCTCACCTGCTGCCACAGGTCCTGACCAATCAGAGCAGAGTTTCTTGATGACACCGTTTGTAATGAACACTCCGTGGACTTTACACGACAATCCTGCTCTTTCTGCAGCTTTTGATTTAGGAGGGTTTTTTCAAAAACTTGAGACACCTGGGACAGGTGAACCCAAAGGCCCAAACCTCAGAGCACCTGACAGTCGCTTTAGTTACTAATGTTGTGTTGAGGTAGAGGGTCAGAGCAGTTATTGCCCTGGTCTGGGTGGCTTCCCCTCTTTTTGTTCTTTTTGTTGGCGGCCAATCAGACTTTGGGTTTGTTTTCTTGGTTAGTTTACAGATTGCTTAATGAATTTAGAAAATTTGTTTATTGCTGCAACCGGCTCTTGTGATAACATGAGTTCACTTTTGGGGCACGTAAAGATCGCTTCTTTTCATCCTTGTTGGTGCTAAATACAGATTTTATTTTGAAATAATTTATTGAGAGGACAACTTCATGTATTTCAGAACTCCTGAGATCTGCACTAAAAGATTTAAAAAACTATTTTCACATATTATTATAATACAATATTATATGTAAATGGAAGACTCAAGTCTCATCGCTAGTTTCCAACTGACAGTCATCATTTTCACATCCTGCATCCATGTAATTTAAGTACCAGATGTTGTTGCATCCATGTTAGTGCTGGTGTTAAAATGATGTGTGGTCAGGAGCAGGTGATATCATCAATATTGTCCTCATTAATGATGGATTATTTCCACCTGCATCCCATTAATCAGAATGATTAGTTTTATAATCAGACCTGCTCCAGCGTGTTGACCTCCAGGCTGGGCAGCGTGAACTTGAAGTACGGTCTGAGGTTTTTGTAGACATAGATACAGGGTCCGGATGCTACGGCAACAGCGGGGATTCGTGGCTCGTGCAGGTCCATAAAGAAGGCGACAAGGCCGGCGGGCAGGTCCAACAAGGTGCTCTCGCTCACCAGTGCTGTGCCCCGGTACACCTTCAGCTTCATGCCTGATGAGCCAGAGCCCAAGTCCCCCACCACAAGCCGGCTCTCCCCGTCCCCGCTCAGGTCTGCCAGGTCCACGCAAGACGAGAAGGTGTACAGGCCCGCCACCGGGTCGTAGTGAGCGTCCAGCCACTTCCCACCATCACTACTTGACTCCACAGATGACATGAGGACAGTTCTGCTCTACAGCCGAGCCCTAAAAACATACATCTGAATCAGGACAGCTGCAGTTTACATGGGCACCGGTTTTACTCTTAAACCAGTACCAGTACCCAGTGGTACCATTTTTCAGGGCTTAACTCCCTCTTTAGTAACAAAAATGTAATTTCAGTTATAAAAATCAGTCATCAAACATGTTGTCACAGCTTCAGAGGAGGAATCAGTTCACAGATCTGGGGTCAGCTGGAGAAACAGTTTTTACTCTGAACTCTTTACTCAACCTGATAACTGGACTAACATGAAGAAACTGATGAATGTCAGCTCAGTATTGGACTAAATAAATATATATGTTCTATACAACAGTTTCATAAAGTTTGAACCACAAATAACTTTTATTAACGTTATTGATGGAGTTATTGATGCACGCACGCACCTATGTCATCGCTATTAGTTTGGTAGCAGAGGTTCACATGTCAGTCATTTTGTGGCAGACAGCCCCATCATGTGGAGCCTTGTAATCATTACATTACAAGTGTACATGTGGCAGTTTAATCCTATAAAAGATTCCTGGATCCAGATGGTGATCCGGATCACCACCAAAATCAAATCAATTCTTCCTTGGGCCACTTCCAAGATCTCCTGAAAATTTCATCAAAATCGTCCATTACTTTTTGTGTGATCTTGTTAACAAACAAACCAAAGCCAGGAAAAACATAACCTCCTCACATGGCGGAGGTAACTAGAATGTCACCCAGTGGAGCACATACTGCCACCAAGGCCAAACAATCCAAAAGGTATTCATCCACCAAATCTGGATCAACTCAAAAAATCACAATACATACAAATACTATATGTCTAAAACTGTAGGAGATGACTCCAACCGACCAACAGACAAACCAAGAGAAAAACCAACCAACCAACAGACAAACCAACCAACCAAACAATAAATTAAATTTAACCCTCAACACATTTTTACTAGTTGCTCAATGTGTCCGCCATCTTTAAAATGGTGTCACAGTATGGTGATCAAGTTTCTAACCCTGCCCCTGTTACAGCTGTCAGATAAATGTAGTAAAACACATCTATAATGTAGCATAAAATGGAAAAACTCTAGCAAACTATGTTTGTGTAGATTCTCAGTCATCCAGGTCATGGTAATCCTTGAAGGTTGATTCAAAAGCAACTGGACTTCTTTTCTTTTGGGGTTGCTGGGACCAGCCGTCACTCGTATGTATATTTGACCATTATGTGGGTCGTTAACATAACGATGGTGAAACCGGCGTGGAAGAGAAGTCAGGACTGCATTGTATGTAGGTGACAGGTGGCGTAAACCCCCACCCCTGTTCAGAGATGGTCGTTCCAATTTGACATAGATGGCTTCCCCAATGACCCACAATAGGACTGGGAAGGACCAGGAAGAAAAGGAAGGGAACAGGTTACCTAACGACTCTCAAGGTAGTTTACATCTCACAGAGGATAAATACCCTGACCCCGTACCAACAGTTTAGAACTGATGAAGCCTCTTGGATGAGAGGTGAAACATCTTCAAGCTAAGAAAAGAATTTCAGTTGCTTTTTGAATCAACCTTCAAGGGTCTAGCAAACTATGAATACTTGAGTATTATACTTAAATCCAGTAATTCAGAGTACAGAGTTAGTATCTATCAGCATAGATGATGCAGTATTACAGTGAGATACAGTTTGATCATTGTACCATATGTTTGGTTATTAATCTGATCTGTAATCCGCTGCTGATCAATAACAGAAATGACGCTCTCACCGTTGTCAAGGAAACCGGGTCACTGCTTCTCCTCAGCTCGTGACGTCTTCTGCCTTTAAATCGTGTTTATTACGAAACAGTTTGACGTCATTTCAATAAAAATGATATAACCTGTTCCACAGAGTCAGATTCTATCGAATGAAGTCTTACAATAGCAGCTAGCTGCGGTCTCTGAGGCTCTAATCCACTGATCCGCTCCAAATCCTCTTTCACTCTGCCGCCGTCCCTGGCAGATGACGTCATCGGGACCCGCCGCTGTTTACTCTGATAGAAATATTCACTAGATATATTCCACCACAGGAAGGCTGTGATATTCACTTAATTCATTGTTTTAGATGATTTCAACTCTAATTTATTTTTCAATTCATATAATTGAACCATTATGTTTTGAATTATTAAATAAAAAATTGATTCACGGAAATAAATACAAAGTTGGATTTTTCTACTAATTTATACACAGTACACAATTTTTGATATATTATTTGAGTAACATAGTCTCGTAAGATACTTTTTCGATTTAAAAACAAAAACAATAATATAAATGAATATATTATATTATTGTTGTGTAATAATAATAAAGATAATTGTATTATAATAATAATACGATAAAATGATTTATATGTAATATAATATTTTGAAATCAAAAACATTCATATATGAGAACAGAAGAACTATAAATTGTTCTTTCAGTAACCAGACCCATTTTTAAATTTTTCATGTGAAACATGTGGGTAGCGCTGTTTCCTCACAGCAAGAAGGTCCTGGGTTCAGATCCACCTGAGGACCTGGGACTTTTCTGTATGGAGTTTACATTTTCTCCTTGTGTTCTTCTCGCGGTTCCGGCACCACCAAAAAACTGAACTGGTGACTCTAAATTGACCGTAGCTGTGAATGTGAGTGTGAATGGTTGTTTGTCCTTCTATGTGGCCCTGTGATGAACTGGTGACTTGTCCAGGATGAACCCTACACCCCGTCAGCTGGGATAGGCTCAAGTCCAGACCCCCCACAGGATAAGCGGTTACAAGAAACATGTTTATGTAGATTCTCAGGAAACGGATAGATAAATGACACTAAGTGGACTCCCTAAATTTCTGGTTCTGTCAACAGTCTAAGAAATTGTGGAAAGATGTTTCCATATTGATTATTGACATTTTGTAAAGATAATGCATTTCTTTCTGTTATATTCAAATTATTTACCTGTGACAGGAAATTTGAGGAAAAGACAAATATACTAAATCTATCGATTATTCCAGCCAATTCAATAGAGATAAGTATAAGTTTACAAACCAAAGGTTCCCCTTTTACTGTTTACAGATGTTTGAATATTTAAAAAAATCTTGAACATTTTGCCACAAAAAACTGTATATGTTGCTTGTATATTATGTATAAATAAAATGTGACCTTCGCTGGTCTCAGCACAGTTTAATCAACATTTATCAAAAATTGTCCTACCTCAAAAGTTCTTTTTAAAATGTATTTATTGTAGTTATTATGTAGTTATTTTTCTCCAGTTTCTCACCATTTGCAGATGCCCTGGCAAGTTTGATTTTATGAATTTTGCACTTGGACTTTACTCTTTCATTTTATTTTCCAATTAATTTTCAATAAATATTAAAAAGATACTAGCTATTGGTATACATTGAAGGAAGATACGATCAAATCAGTGCGTTTAGGAGGGGTGTGGTATCTCATTGTTTTTATCTCCTCTTATCAAAATATCTACATTTTAAATAGGCTACTTTATAAATGAGAAAATGCATCGAGTCTGAGTAAACAGCCAC
The DNA here is from genome assembly GCA_037577475.1 of Chaunax sp. Z400. Lineage (NCBI taxonomy): Eukaryota > Metazoa > Chordata > Actinopteri > Lophiiformes > Chaunacidae > Chaunax > Chaunax sp. Z400. Next base: position 1,880,778 of record CM075204.1, on the reverse strand, counting down.
TCATGTTCATGTTCATATGTTCATATGTTTATTTGAGAACTTAAGTGTATTTTATATGGGCACACATCAGGTAAACAACACACATTTTAACTACTTTATATGAGACAAATTAAGTGCATTTTGTTGTAATAAACAGACTCTTATTTCCCTCTCATCATTAAATCAAACAGAATATTGCTTGTTCTTTGGTATTGCAGTCAGGTGTACAAGAGGAGAACTCCATGTGTGGTGGAGCTAGAAACACGCTCTCTCATGTGGCTGAAAGATGTACTGCAGATATAAATCTAGAATAATAGTAAAATAGAATCCTAACTATTTTATTTGGCGACCCAAATAAAATCTCCTGCGACCCACCCGGGTGGTCGCGTCCCATACTTTGGGAACCACTGATGTAGAGGATATACTAGGGGGAGATTTACATTAAATAATTTTAATTATATAATTATAAGTTTAAGAAACTATAACACCAGGCATCCAAACCTTTTCCAGGCTGGAGCAAAAAAAACAAAACAAAAACAAACAAACAAAAAACAAACATCGAGATCCAAGCAAAGACCATAATGTTTTTTTAAAAAGAATTGAGAAAACAACACTTATCTTTCTTGCAGTCCAATTAGAGTCCTACTAGAGTATTTACCCATAAGTAAGACTATATTTATTATGTCAGAAACTGATGAATTCCAATTATCCATATTAAAAAGAATGTGAGAGATATCAAATGTTGGAAATGTCATTAATCTTCAATGATAACTAATCCTTTATGTCAGACACAGGGCATAAAAAAAACATGTGGTCAAAGGGTTTCTTCATTCTCATCACAGAGGGTACAGGGATCAACCTCAAATTTAAACCTCTTGGGGCACGGATAGCGGAGTGGTTGGAGTGCACGCCCTATGTGCCAAGGCTGTGATCCTCTGGCAGTCGGTGCGGGTTTGATTCCAACCCGTGGCCATTTGCCGCATGTCTTTCCCCCAATCTTTCTCCCACATTTCCTGTTGCCTCTTCAGGTGTACTGTCTTATGAAGGCATAAAATGCCCAGAAAATCTAACTTGAAAAAAAAATTAAATTAAACCTTTTCTTAAGAAACACAGCTGTTGGACAAATTTTGTGAATTATCTTAAAATGTGTTTCTTTAACTTTTGAGGAAAAAGGCCACTTGATAAATTTAGAACATGCTTTATCCATAATAGATAATGTCACAGACTCTGGGGCCTGTGTATTTAACCCTCTGTAATAATCATGAAAGACCTTAGATTTTAAGACAGTACTAATAAACTTGTTGTTACATTTCTAATCGTACAATTTAAATTCTTCTATAACTAATTTTGGTAGTACTGCCTTAACATTTGAAAACATTAAGATGCTTTTAATCATCTGGATCAACGGTTTACAGACCTTATTGAATTCTCTATGACAAAGATTTAAATTATATTTATCTACAAAAGTTGTATAATCCGATATGTTTACCATTACAATCCAATAAATCGGTGACAAACATAGTGCCTCTCTCAAACCAGTCATTCATGAATATAGATTTTCCGTTGACTAGAATCACTCTATTATTCCACAGGGTTGTTCCATGAGGAGAAAAATTATGAGTAAATATCATTTTCCAAAACTGGAGAATCTGTCTGTGGAAATTAGACAGTTTAATAGAATTTTGTTCACCTCAAAGTCACATTTTAAAATAAAGTCTAGACCTCCTATTTTGTTAAACAAGAAGCCTGAAACATGAAACCACATGGAATTTGGCTGACACAGATGAGCTTTTATCCAATTTATCTTAAAGGTACCGACCATTGATGCAAAATCAACAGCTTTAATGCCACCTTTATCATATTCTTTAACAAGTTGTGACCTTTTAAGGTAATGGATTTTGTTTCTCCATAAGAACTGGAAAATAACTGAATTGGCTTTTGTGATATTGTTAGAGGAAATATGCAGGGAGTGACATGGGTAAATTAATTTGGAGATGCCCTCAGCTTTTGATAAAATAACTCTACCAAAAATAGTGAGATCTTTGGTAAGCCAACGACTGAGGGATTTCTTTTTATCAGTAATATGGTTAGATATATAAATGCCTTCTCTGATATTGTTATTGCTAAATATTTTACTTCAGATTCAACTCTTATTGAAGCAATAGTAGAACCAGTATTTGTATGAATGGAGAGTAGTTCACATTTTTTAATATTAAGGGATAGTCCTGAAGCATTGGAGAAAATTGAGATTGTATTGAGAGCGTTATCCACCATACATTTATTTCTTAAGAAAATGGATGTATCATCCGCGAACTGACTTATTTTAAGTTCTTAATTAAAAATTGTTATACATTGTATTTTTGTAGTATGGTTAATAAGAATTGTTGTAGTTGATTTGCCAAAATGAAAAGCTTTGGATAGATAGGGTAACCCTGTCGAATGCCTCGAAGTACCTTAAAACTAGGGGTGACTCGAGGGTTCAGGGAAACACAGCTACTTATGTCAGTATAAAACATTTTCGCAATATTACTAAATGTTTCCCCAAAACCCCAAATGTGTAATGCTTCCAACAGGAAGGGATGTTCAATGCTGTCAAATGCCTTATAACACATAGAAATAACACATAACTTTCTGTATTAATAAAATCTCTATAATCCAATATATCAAGTATCAGTCTGGTGTGGTTATGTAGATTTCTACCCTTTATAAAAGCTGACTAACATTCGTCGACTCAACTTGAGTACGTGTGCTAGCAGTTTATAATCATTACACAATAGGGTTATGGCCTCCAATTATCCAGTGAAAGTTTATCCTTATTGGGTTTTGGGATTAAAGTGATAAGACCCCGTTTCATGGTAGGAGACATAAACCCCGCTGAGATACACTCTGTAAATGCATTGTAAAGTAGCTCTCTGATATCTTTCCAAAAAACTTCTATGGTTAACCAGTCTAATCCTGGTGACTTTCCCTTGGACATCAAACTCTTCAATTCTGAGCTTAACCTCCATCTGTTGCTTTAAATTATCATCCATCATTTACTGTATTTCCTCATTCTATTAAAAAACAGAAGACAATTTTCCTCAGAGAATTTGGATTTAAAGAGGTTGCTATAAAAAAGTCTTATTTCCTCATTTACTTGGCCTTGATTGTCTATGGTTACACCATTAACAAGTAACTTCAGGATTTTCTTTTTGGTTTGTCTTTGTTTTTCCAAACTGAAAAAATAGGAAGAATTCTTTTCCCCATCTTCTAGCAAGCGAGCTCTTGACCGTATAAAAGCCCCTTTTGCTTTTTCCAAATAAAAATTCAGTTTTATGACATAGTTTGTTAATTTCACTGATTATTTCTTGTTTATGCTTTTTGGGTTTAGTCACATATTTACTTGTTTTAATTTTAATAAAAACTCTTGTGTTTTAAATTTAAACCAGTCCCATTTATACAAGGGTGACAATTCCACTTTTTTCCAAATTTCTTGAACCAATTTTTTAAAACTTTTTTGCAGGAATCAGTATTTTCCAGAAGACTATTATTTAATTTCCATACAGGGTTTAAATTAGATTCAACATAATGCATCTGAAAGGACAGCGTGATTACACAATGGTCTGTTCGAATTTAGAATCATTATTGATCAGGTTGTTTGATATTAACCAGTAATTTAACCGTGAGCACTGACCGTTATTGGCTGAATTAAACCAAGTATACTGTGAAGTGTTAGGATTTTTCCTTCTCCAGTAATTAGTTAAATTTAGTTGAGAAATAAATTCAGTTATAGTTTCCTCATAGTGATGACATTGCCCCCTAGATGGAAGGCGATCTAACTAGAGATCAGGAACCATACTAAAATCTCCTCACATTATGATTTTATCAGTTCAATAAGTCACTTTCCAACCATCAACCAACCTGATCAAGGATGAAAAGAATTTTTTGTTTTGTGTTTTTTGGTTATATCCATATACACAAACCAGGATATAGTTGACATAATTAAACTCTATTGCCACCATTAGGCAATGTCCATTAGTATCACTTGTGTGGTTGATTATCTTCCCATGAAACCTGTTGAACAAGATCATTACACCAGCTAAATTCTGGAAACAGCAATCTTCAGTCATGTGAAGATTGCTGTTTCCAGAATTTAGTGTCAGTCTCTATTGAATGAGTCTCTTGCAAGAAAATAAAGTTTATCTTTTGTTCCTTACAGAAAAGAAACGTTGCCTTACCACTTCACATTATTTTTCAACCACCTAGTATTAAAACACATAAAAGATAACATTCACCAAGTCAAAAATTCCTTTAATGATGATGAATGTAGGAAAGATGTGATGTGCAGGAATTGTAGGGATTGTGAAATAGTTTCATGGTGTTTTACTGCAGGGTGTGTGCATTATGTGCTATGGATGTGCAATATTTGTATGTGCAATATGGATTATGCACAATTTCTTTTTTTTTCTTTTTTTCTCTCTTTTCTAAATATCTGTCTGTACGTATACTTGTGGTTTGTGCCAAGATTTGGTAAAAACCATTTCTTAAAATACATGCAGTTTGATCTTGCAGCAGATAATTAGTATTTCTGTGCTTGTGAGTGTGTATGTGACCTACACCGGCCCTCTTTGAAAGACTAGCCTATTGCATTTTATTTGGAACTAATACCCATCTCTCATCAAAGAGGGCGTGGTCCACCATGAGTGAAACAGAGAGACAAAACAAGAGAAACAGGGACGAGAGGATAGGCAGTAACACCAATGAGCTGTGTCCTGGTTTGTGTTCCACCCCCAGCCAGCCCAAAGCCTAAAGAGTCCTGAGAACCGAATTCGGAGCGGTGATGTTGGCAACAAACACTGGCTCAGCAGCCACTGGTGGCCCCAATCAACACTGAAGATCGGGTTGTAGTAGGTGCTGGTGTGTTGGGCCGGGATCATGCAGCAAAGCCGACACCAGTGCACAGGACTCCCTCCAGAGTCCAAGAGAAACCAGATAGTCCGTAAGTCCCCCCAGCCGTGAGAACATCCGGGACGCAGAACCCACAGCACCATAGGGGCCCAGGCATGATGTACGAGCCCAGGGCACAGGAAGTTACCCGACCAGCGCCGCCAGAGGGCCCAGGCGCACCACCAGGGACACAGGGCAGAGGGGGCCTCCAAGGGATCCACCAGACGCTCCCCCGGGCCAGCCCAGACCCCCCAAGGACCACCAATGTGGAGGGCCATAGCGCACTACTGCACCAAGACCTGCCCAGCAAAAACATCCCTCACCCCAACCCAAAACCCCAAGCCCTATTGTGAGTCCTACTGTGCAAAATAAACAAATGTGAACATTCTAGTGTATTGGTGTGTGCTAAGCTAGTGAAGTGTATTAAGAGAAACAAGGCCTGCAGTGCCCTGCCACCCAAGGCCAGAGACCAGGGAGTCAGAGGTGTCTCCAGACCCCTCATCCCACACAGCCCCCAGCACCCGGGAGGGCCAAAGCACACAGCGGCTCTCCGGGGGCACGGGACAGGCCCAAGAGAGCCATCTGGCAATCACCAGGGAGCCAGCAAGCCAGTGCAGGTCGGGCACCACAAACAGCGCGAGGCACATGCCAGATGGTGTCCACAACACCAGTCCCCCAGCCAGGAGCATGGCATGCGCTAACAAGTGGGAGGGAGCAAAGCCTAGTGAAGGAGACCATGGAGGAAGAATAGTAAAATCAGGCATGCCAGACATGTGGAGGGACCCAGGTAGGCAGCCCTATATATTCAAGTCAGAGGACCATCCCCCTCAGCCCACACATCTAGCCCCAAACACACTCTGGCACAGCACGGCAGGCATGAGCATGCCCCCCCCTTGTCCCGGACCTGACTGTCAGCAACCCCGCCTGTGAGCAGGCCCAGACGGCGCAGCCCTGGGGCCACCCCACCAATCACACCCAACCCCCCACCCGGCCCCCCGAGCCATGAAGAGCGCCCCAAGACCCCAAAGGAAGGGGGGCGGGAGAGGGAGGGGGGAGGCGGCAGGAGAGGACCCAGGGGCCCCACCAGACCCACAACCCCAGAGCGAGATAGAGCACCCCAGACAGCACCAATTGGCGCCACCCCCAGAACCAAGGGCACATCCGCAGGCCCAGGGCCCCCTGAGCGCCAAGAGCCCCACTGCCCAAACGCACACACCAGTAGGGAGAACCGGCCAGCCACCCAGGTCCAATCACAGCCAGAGGGTCACCCCGGGTTCAGAAGATACAGGCCACCCTGCTTTTTTGTGCTCGAGCCATAGTAGGAACCATATGCTGGATGTAAAGAGAGACAATGAGCTGGAACCTGGAACTGCAACACAGAATAAAAGAGTTAATTATGCAGAATTGTTACATACATCATACATACATTATAGTTGCATTACATACATTATGGTTATACAGTTATGTGATGTAATGTGTTGTAACGTGAGTGGCATTAGTTCTGTCGGACTCACTGATTAGCTCAGTCCCAAAAAAGACGGGAATGGTGTCCATCTTTCTTTGAAGTGTTTGATGTTGTTGTGAGCAGTGATTTTTTCCATGGCTATGTAATCTGAGAGGAGGTTTTTCCAATGGCTAATGTTTATTGAATTTTTTGATTTCCAGTTGAGTAGAATGGTTTTCTTGGCAATAGAGAAATGAATAGGCTGTTATTGTATTTGTGCGGCATATTAGTCTCTGACGTGTCTCCTAACAGGCAGAGTTGTGAGGATGGAGGGATTCTGCAGGTCAAGGTGGTGGAAAGTTGTTGTGTCACTGTGTTCTAAAAAGAGTGAACTGGCTAGCAGGCCCAGAGTGCGTGAGTGCCAATCCCATTTTATACATTTTGTGTTGCGTGACGTGTGTTCTATGGATTACTTTATATTGAATTAGCTGTAGGTTTGTATTGGTTGTCATAGAAAAGATGTTATTGTTTATTCCTATCCATAAGTCAGTTGAGGGGAGATGGATAAGTCAATATTCCAACTGTTTTCTGGGAGTGATCGAATTATCGGAGTCTGATAAAAGTTTGTAGAGTTTAGAGATTAGTTTGTTTGGGCTTGTGAATTGAATAATCTCATTAATTATTTTGGGGGATTCTAGCAGATTATGGGTTATACCAATTTTTGTTCTGATTATAGATTTAAGTTGGAGGTAATTGGAAAAATTGGTATCTCCCCAACTCGTGCTTCTGTATAAGGTGATTGAAGTCTATGAAATGATAATATTGAAAAAGATGGTGAAGGTGTGTGATCCCTTTTGCTTGCCCATGTGTGATAGTGGAGAGGTGTTCTGTTGAACTGGAAGTCTGGGTTGTGCCAGATAGGGGTGTATTTACATGGTGTTGGTGTGGAATTAAACATTTTAATGACTTTCCACCAGGCTGTCAGAGTTGTAGAGATTGCCATTTTTGTAACAGGGATGACGTTTCACAGATGTGCTGAGAAAAGGTAAATCTGAGAGGGAGATGTTTTTGCATTAGTGTTGTTCCAGATCCATCCATGAGTTATGTTGGTTAGTGAAGTTTATCCATTTAGTGATATAGTGCAGATGATTAGCCAGGAAATATAACAGAAAGTTAGGGGCATCTAAGCCACCATGGGATTTACTTTTTTGTAGAGTAGATAATTTAATTTTAGGTTTTTTGTTTCTCCAGTATAATTTTGTAATGAGCGAGTCCATTGATTTGAACCATTTATCTGTTGGATTTATTGGGATTTATTGGTTTAGTGGGTTCTGTCTTGTTCATGTGTGGTCTGTTCTGCACAGCATTTCAGTCCAAGACCAATTTCCCTATGGGAACAATAAAGTATATTGTATCAAATCCTATCGTATCGTATCGAATCATATTGAATCGTATCGAATGAGTAGCTTTGTCCTTGAAAGCTCACTAATTCAAGCAATTTAGTGCAACAACACAGATGCATCAAAAACAATAGATAACAGAGTAGGGATATTATTTATCATTCCAAAACTAGAGGTAATGTCGAGTAAAAGGGTCAGTGATAACTTAGCAATATAAAATATATGGTTGTAAAACATAGCAAGGCTGAGTTAAAAAGTATTTCAAATCAGAAATGAAAACAAAATGGCAGAAGGAGTGGGATATGGAAAATAAGGGCAGATACTATTACAGCATTCAAAGGAGAGAGGGAGAGGAGAGAAGTCTGTAGAAATAAAAAAAAGGAGGACACAATATCAAGGATGAGGTTTGGTCACAAAGGTCTTTTTTTTAAGTCAGTACTTTAAAAATGATGAACAAGGTGGCTTACAGGAGACAGTAGATCATGTAATATTAGATTGTCCAAGATACCAGAGAGAGAGGGAGATGCTTGAAGTCACACTCAGGAAGAACCACATGAGAGTATGTACGAGGGAGATACTTCAGAGAAACTCGGGGGATGTTGGTGTCAGGGCCGAGAACGGGGGTCAGTAGGAGAATCTAATGTTATAGTGCGCCATTCTGATCCACACTCCAGCTCAGAAGGTGGCGGTAACGCACCTTAAAAGAAGAAGAAGAAGAAGAAGAAGATGGGGTGACGTCTCCTTGTGTCAGCAATCTGATTGGTTCTCCTGCCTGAGTTTAAAAACGAACCCGCGAAGAGCAGCCCCAAGCTAACGTTATAGCCAGTCGATGTTTTCTAGTTTATATACCGTGTCTGACTAATAAAACACAACCAGGTGAGTTAAGGTTCGATAAAGCGTCGCTGCTAATTTCAGAGATGGAATTTAATTTGATGGGGGTTTTTTTCTCAAAAGACGTTTAAACAAAAGTAGTTGCATGTATGTATATGACGGTTAGCTAGCTGTGAGAAATGCTAAACAGTAAAGAACAGTAAGAATAGTTTAGAAAATATGCCCAGCTCCTGATGTTTGGCTGCTGTGTGCTTTTCTTCTGACTGCTAATTGATACTGTTTATCTGGTTTGTACCGGATAATCTTTACCGAGTTATCGAACCTGTGTGATTATTCAGCTAACATTAACTAGCTCCGTCCTGTCCTCGTCTACTGTTAAACGTGTCATGCTACACACAAGGTAGGCCGTGATTTAGGAATATATTCAGTTTATAATGGTAGGTTTCCACTGGTACAATCGGCTTACAGTTGGAAATGTTTCGGAAAAACACTTTATTATCTGTAGTATAGGTCTACTTAAACTGTTCTTGTTTGATATGGTAATTGTAAAGAGCTGATCAATAGTAGATATTACCAATAAACCTCATATACAGTACGGGATGAATCATTTTGTTTCAACTGTTGTTGATGTTACTATCAACCCATGACATGGAAAATATAACATCACACCCAAAAACATTTTTCATTTTCATGTGTCTGGAAAACATTTGAGTGTTTACAGTGAAAGAACAAATTAAGTATTGTTTCCCTTCCCGAGCTACAAAAAGCAGTTATAAGTGTTGAACTTAGATTTAATAATAATAAGTCTTTGACTTATACTAACACAATGTTTGTCTAAAATACAACAAGCCTTTTTAAAAAAAAACACATTTAATCGGTAATGATGGAGGACCAAAAGAACTTTGCTGCAGGAAGGAGAACTAAGTCCAAACCATTTCTAATGTGTTTGTTACTGCATGATTTATAGAATCGATAAAGATGTGCTTGGACATAATGCTATCTTCTAAGATTACAATTCTTCAAAAACTGAAGTGAGCCTGTTGGAACTGAATTAAAGTCTATAACATACTTTAGGAGTGACTGAGGGAATTCTGACTATGACATTAACATACCAGTTTTGTTTACCAGTTGACTGAATTCTGTTGTCGAGTAATGACCAATAAAATGGTGATTCATCGAACTGATTGATACTTGTTCCATCTAATGTTGCATTTAATCCATATTTGGAGGGACCGAGGTTTAAATTTCAGTGTGAGATGGAATGAACGTACAGAGAGGAGAGAAGTTTAGAGGAAAATCGAATTGCTGTTCCTATGTTGTGTGTCAGTGTGTTAGATGATGGAGTCCTGTTTGTCTGGGATGCCAGAGAGAGCAGGTCCGGTGGAGGTGGACGACATCAGGAGAGATCTGCTGGGTGACTTCACTGCTCTGCCAGCACAGGTCACGGTTGGTGGGTGTTGGTATCATGAGGGTGTTGCTGATCTTGCTATATGCTGGAGTGATTTCTATTCTTTCTCTCATCAGGACAGCATTCAGTCTGAGAACCTGCAGGTCTACCTGAGGATTCGGCCGTTCACTGCAGCCGAGAGCGACAATGGAGGGTCACAGGTAACGTACACACCTCTTGATTTATGCCCTGTTCACACCTGATATTAGCATCCATCATCACACAGCTGTGAGTGCAGGAGTGAAGACACGTTGAGCATTGGATCTGATCAATAAGGCTGCATTCACATCAATAGTTATTCGTGACCTTAATGTGACACAAATGAGATGTGAGTCTCTCTCGTATGTGGTCTTAGATCAGATCAGATCCATAGCCGATGTCTGTCTGAACCCAATGAAGGTGTAATGGGGTGTCAGTTTGTTCCACCTCTGTGACCCCTTGGAAGGTAGTAACAGCGCCGATACAGGCGTCTGTCTGAATGAAGTGCCCGGCGTTGCAGAACGCGTGTGATGTTGTCGTAAAATGTTTAGGTGTGTGACCTACCCCGGAGGATCTAACAATGCGGTAGCAACAGGAAGTCTGTTATTTGAAGAACAAGCACAGAAATGACCACTAAACTGGGGAGATAGTGAAATATATCAGCTTTTATAATCACTGTTGCGTCATACGTCACATTGTGGAACGCTGGCATAACTGTGAACGCGCACACAGAGGTGGCTTTGTGATGCCTTGGTCTGGTCCAGTTTGAACATATCGAAGGGGTCACACAGAAGGGAATTCGTTTTGGCGCTGCTGTGCAATGTCTGTCTGAAAGTGTCTTATGACGTTTGTTGTTGTTGGTGATAAGATGACTCGTGTAAAAATGTATCAGTGATCACATATCTGCCATTTGGAGGACAGATGTGTTCACATTAGAGCTGGATACAGGTCAGTGGGATCATGGACCGTCAACATTTAGCAGCTGTTTATTTACACCAAAGTTATGAAAAAAGGATTGTATTGAGCTTAAACACGTCAGGCGACTTGTTTCTCCTCAGACTCTGTTAAAGTCAGTTTTGTGACTGACTGAGTCAGAAGAACCATCCTAACAACAAATTCGTAATTACTTAATTAAATAATAATTAAATAAATTAATTTATCAAATGCTTGACATTAAGTTATTTCTTTCTTTGTATTAAAACCATTGTTTGTCTCAGTGATGTTCGTTTGAGTGGGAAATTGAGGTGTGATCACTTGTGGTCTCTCATGTGCATACGGTTACACCAGGTGTATGTATCCCTGATGGGAATGCTCTCAATAACAACTCTTTAAATCAGGTGTCAGTTTCTTTGTATTTCGCTCTTCAGAGGTGTGTGACCATCGAGGGACCGGACACAGTGGTGCTGAAGGCTCCCAGGAGCTGCCATTCAAACCGACCGAGTGAGAAGTCCCTCCCTCAAACAGCACAGAGGTTCACCTTCACACAGGTAGAGCCGACATCATTTCCGTGACAAAGATACAGCTGTTAGTGTTGAGTGTTAACATTCCCTCTGGTGGTTGTGTCATTCAGGTGTTTGGTCCGAAGGCCACTCAGAAGACGGTGTTTGAGGGGTCAGTTTGGGGTTTGGTCCGAGATGTCCTGAATGGAGGAAACTGTCTGGTGTTCACCTACGGAGTCACCAATGCTGGAAAGACCTTCACATTCCTGGGTAAACTATGTGTCAGATTTTGAATCAAGGGCCACAAGTTTGACCTAATCTACTGCAGCAGATAATAAAGCTCACCACAAAATGTTATTCTCTTATTTTTAATGATTTTTGGTAAGATTTTGACTGTGATGCACACGCTCACCTGGACAGATGGAACCCAGTCCTATACCCTTTGACTCACAGAAGCAGAACATTAAAATATCTCAGGTTACTTTTTCAGGGGTGGAGTGGAGTGATATCAGCCAATGGATGAGCTATCATCTTTCTCCGTGGTTATTATATCTCCTCCTGAAAACCTGATGGTTAAATTCCTCACTGCTCAGGAGCTGGTCTGACACTGTCCTACAACAAAGGAGGTCACTTCAGCAATCAGTGACACAAGTTTTATAGATTCAATATTGATTGGTCTTTTATAAGCTGAATATCATGAATGGACAGTGACAGCATAAATATAACCACAGAGGTCTATAGTTAACGTTCCTTCCTCATAATACTGAAACGTCTCAACTGATGTGCGATCTGATGACTGCTACAGGTGTATGACTTGAGTTTCTGTCTGTCACTCAGGTCCAGATCATGACAGCGGTCTGCTGCCCAGGTCTCTGTCCGTCATCTTCAACGGTATTGAAGGTCGTCTGTACGGCCGGACTGACCTGAAGCCTCAGCGCTGCAGAGACTACAGCAGACTGACTCCAGACCAGCAGGCAGCAGAAAGCACCAGCAAGAAGAACCTGCTGAGGCTGTTCAAAGAGGTCTGACACACACACACACACACACAACCACCCTCTGTCAACAGTGCGATGATGGAGTCTGTCTCATCTGTGTCTCTACAGAGCGACAAAAGTCTGACGTCCACAAGATCAACGCTCAATGGTCAGTAGAATTCACTCTGATGTCACATCCTGTAAGATGTGAAGGTTCGATCCACCTGTGTGTCCGTGTGTCTGTGTGTGTGTGTGTCTCTAGGCTCCTCCCTCATCACTGACAGCAGCGTCAACAGCATCTCTGACGCCGACAGCTTCTGTCTGGACGTGGCCTCAAACGTCCGTTTCTCCGTCTGGGTTTCATTCTGTGAGATTTACAACGACAACATCCACGACCTGCTGGAACAGGTGACACACACATTTGTGGTTCTATACCAGTGAGGACCCTCACAGTTATCCTAGCTGCTAACTGCTACTAATTGCTTTTTGAATCTGGCACATACAGTATAACATCAAAACGTGACACCCGTCATATCTTGCTGGCTCCTTGCTCCTTTAATACAGACAACCTCTGCTGACATTCATCTGTCAGATGAACTCTTTAAATCTTCTGCTCTCAGTCACAGAGAATCAACATGAACACAGTCTCCTGTTCACTGATGGGATTGGTTTACTGGATTTACGCATGTCTCTCTGTATCACTGTAAATGTTTCTGTGTGCATTGCACACATCGTTAGATGATGATGTCATACGTCCATCCAGTGTGTTACACATGTGCCAGCAATTCAGTCCAATGTGGATCTTGTAAATGAGACCACACCGTTTCTGTGATGTCACACATGTTTAATCATTCAAAGCTTCCAGGGTGACAAACATCCACAAATTAGCAGCTCAATAAAATACATAGACGATAAAACTCGTAACAACTTTAAATTAATCAATCAAACACATCCACCTGAGGCTTTGATTGATCATCTGATTGGTCTTGATGCTCAGGTTCCCAGTGGACATCACAAAAGGACGGTGCTGCGTCTGTCCCAGGATGTCAAAGGAAACTCCTTCATTAAAGGTAACTGAGTTTATCTTCAGTAGTGTGGCCTTAGTTAGTACCGACAGACAGACAAGTTGTTACACCAGGAGGAGGGAGAAAGGGAGCATTTAAACCTTTGCTATTTTTAAACCTCTATTCTTCTATTTCTGCATTTCATTTATTTAGTTTCTAGATTTGTCTCTAAAACACTAATTGGTACCAGATGTTTTGGAACTGTTGCCTCAGGCTGTAGCCATAGAACAGGTTTCAGACCAAATCTTTGAAAACTACAGTGTGAGTTGACAAAAGTTTAACATGTAACACTGAACTAGAGAATTCATTTTTGACTGTATTGTATCTGCTCTGTGTTTCAGACCTGCGGTGGGTCCAGGTGAACAGTTCTGAGGAGGCCTACAGAGTGATGAAGATCGGGAGGAAGAACCAGAGTTTCTCTGCCACCAGACTGAACCAGCTGTCCAGCAGAAGGTCAGAATCACCCCGAGGTCCTATTTAATCCATCTACAGATCAGGTATTTAGTCTGTTAATTATTCATAGGTATGTTTTAACATGAATTCATCCAATCACAGTTCATCTCGATCCCCTTTAAACGCCAGGTGTGTCTCACCTGGATCATTGCTATTTAACCAGCATCACTGGTCTTCACTGAGGGACAGGTATGTGGTCCTTGGACCCTCTGCCTACCGTCTCCCAGTCCTCTGTCCCATCAACGACTCCATCTGACTGCATATGGCTGGTCCAGAACTGCTGCAATCAATTAGACATAAACTAGCTGGGATTCTTGCATTGTGCTGTCTGCCAGGCAGAAGATGGAGCCTTAAATCATTGTATTTTATTCCTTCAGAACAGTTATTATATTACTTTGTTGTATTGAGGGTAATTCAATTCAATTCAATTTATTTGTATAGCACCAAATCACAACAAACGTTATATCAAGGCACTTTCCAGAAAGAGCAGGTCTAGACCGACTCTTTATTCTAAAGAGACCCAACACTCCTCCATGAGCAGCACTTGAAGAACCTAGAAACCACCCAGAGGACAAATAAAGCATTACCAAAGTGGATTTAGGAAAGGAAGAAGCACAACAGATCCAGCCCTGAACTTGGAACATGAAGTTAGAAAAGCTCAAGTTAAAGAAAGTGTACAGTAGTGGCTGTATTCTTCGATTGTGTGCTGCTGCCTGTCTTGTCTGCCTGTTTTGGCCAGGACACTCTTGCAAGAGATTTTTAATCTCAATGGGACTTTCCTGGTAAAGTAAAGGTAAAATAAAATAAAATTTAAAAAATGTGGAAAATGCCTACGACATGATGTGGAAAGAGGGGTACTAATAAAATTGCATCAGATCGGAATAAGAGGAAGAATGCATAGATGGGTTAAAAACTTTTTAGGTGATAGGACAATCGCAGTAAGAGTAGGGAAAGATAGTAGTAGTTATTTAGTGGAAAATGGAACCCTTCAAGGAAGTATTGTAAGCCCCATACTGTTCACCATCATGATAAACAATATATTTAACAATGTAGATGGGTTCATAGGGGTCTCCTTATTTGCAGATGATGGGGTTATGTGGAAGAGAGGGTGTAACACAAAATTTATAGTTAAGAAATTACAACAGGCAATAGGAAAAGTAGACGCATGGACACTACAGTGGGGCTTTAGATTCTCAGTTACAAAAACAAAGGTAGTTAATTTCACGAAAAAGAAAATAGACAATCAAATCAATCTGAAATTATATGGAAATAACCTAGAAAGTGTTGACTGTTTCGAATACCTAGGAATCTGGTTTGACAAAACTGACTTGGAAAACACATATTGAAAAAATAGTTGTGAAACGTGAAAGGATAGGGAATATTATCAGGTGTTTGCGGGGCATAGAGTGGGGAGCAAATAGGCCAACTCTGAAAACAATATACCTTGGTTTAATCAGATCAGTTCTTGATTTTGGATGCATAATCTATGGATCGGCATCAGAGACATTATTAAAACAACTTGATGTAATCCAAAATCAAGTTTTGAGACTGTGTTGTGGGGCCATAAGAACTACGCCAATGCCAGCCTTACAGGTGGAAAAGGGTGAAATGCCTTTAAGATTAAGGAGGGCACAATTAGCTTTAACCTATTGGACTAACTTAAAGGGACACAACGAAAATCATCCGAACCAAAGCCTATTAACACCATGCCAGGAGAAGGAAAAAGGACAGACGAAGAGTTTTAGGTGGATCATTGAGGGAAAAGCAGGTGAAGTAGGAATAGCTAATATAACGTTAAGCCCTACAGTACCACTTTCTGCTGTCCCACCTTGGACTCTAGAAGAAGTAAAGGTCGTCTTAAACCTGCTACAGAAAGGAAGACACACAGATAGAAATGAGGTCAATAAACACATTGAGGAAAGGTACATGGAATATGTGAAAATATACACAGATGCATCAAAAACAGTAGATAACAGAGTAGGGATATCATTTATCATTCCAAAACTAGAGGTAATGTCGAGTAAAAGGGTCAGTGATAACTTAGCAATATAAAATATATGGTTGTAAAACAGCAAGGCTGAGTTAAAGTATTTCAAATCAGAAATGAAAACAAAATGGCAGGAGGAGTGGGATATGGAAAATAAGGGCAGATAAGGG
This sequence comes from Chaunax sp. Z400, assembly GCA_037577475.1. Lineage (NCBI taxonomy): Eukaryota > Metazoa > Chordata > Actinopteri > Lophiiformes > Chaunacidae > Chaunax > Chaunax sp. Z400. The sequence goes on along the minus strand of CM075204.1, from coordinate 1,864,685 downwards.
ACTGTTACAGCATTCAAAGGAGAGAGGGAGAGGAGAGAAGTCTAGAAATAAAAAAGAGGAGGACATAATATCAAGGATGAGGTTTGGTGACAAAGGTCTTAACAGTACTTTAAAAATGATGAACAAGCATCCTACAGGTGGATTACAGGAGACAGTAGATCATGTAATATTAGATTGTCCAAGATACCAGAGAGAGAGGGAGACGCTTGAAGTCACACTCAGGAAGAACCACATGAGAGTATGTACAAGGGAAGAAGAAGAAGATCGGCGTAAACAAACTAGCTGAGATTCTTGTGTTGTGCTGTTTGCCAGGCAGAAGATGGAGCCTTAAATCATTGTATTTGTGCAATATAAAATGTAAATTTTGTAAACAGTAAACTATGTAAAATTTGGGCGGCTGTGGCTCAGGGGGTAGAGCGGTCGTTCACAGAACAAAAGGTCGGTGGTTCGATCCTCAGCCCCTGCAAGTCCACAAGTTGAAGTATCCTTGAGCAAGATACTGAACCCCAATTTGCTCCCCGGGCGCCGCGTGTAGTGGCAGCCCACTGCTCCTCAGGGATGGGTCAAATGCAGAGAAAGAATTTCCCCATGTGGGACTAATAAAGGTATCATCATTATTTTATTCCTTCAGAACAGTTATATTACTTTGTTGTATTGAAATACAACAAATACTAATTCAATTCAATAAATTTATTTGTATAGCACCAAATCACAACAAAAGTTATATCAAGGCACTTTCCAGAAAGAGCAGGTCTAGACCGACTCTTTATTCTAAAGAGACCCAACATGAGCAGCACTTGGCAAAAGGCAGAAACGTCGAGCATATCCGAGACTCGAGGTGGGCGGCCCTCTGCTTTGACCGGTTGGGGTGAGAGAGATAGAGAGAGAGAGAGAGAGAAAGCATGCAACTACTGGAAACTGCCATAAATCCAGTAATTGATTTTAAATGTTTGTCAGATAGAATTACTTCACAGACAAGATTTTTCAACCAATTGCTGCAGCTGTTTTGTGTTTTTATGCAGCGGAGGTACGGTGCAGACTTTACAAAGTAATCTACCAGGAATGTGTGCTTTGAGTATTTGAATGGCCAAGGCAGAAAGCCTTGTGTGCTTCCACCTCCTCTGTTGAAATGAAGGAGGAGACTGTGTTTAGTCACTCAGCAGTATTTGTGGACATGAAAGCAGGGGCTCATCTGAGTTCCGTGTCTCTGCAGCCACAGCATCTTCTCCATCAGGATCCTCAGAGTGGACAATGTCGGAGTTCCCAGAGTCCTCGGCATCAGCGAGTAAGACAGATTCACACAGTTTAAACAGTTTCCTCCTCTCAGTAACACCTCAGTGCTGGCTGTGGATGACAATCTGTGTGTGTTTAGGCTGGCTCTGTGCGACCTGGCCGGCTCCGAGCGCTGCTCTCGGACCCACAACACCGGAGAGAGACTGAAGGAAGCTGGAAACATCAACAGCTCACTGCTGACACTCGGGAAGTGCATCACTGCCATGAGACTCAACCAACATGCCAAGTAAGACGACGCTGCCTGTGTGTGTTCAGTCTGAGCTCCCTGATACGTGAAACAACTTCGTGATGACACATGATCTGGTTCTCTGCAGGTTCCAGCATCATGTTCCCTTCAGGGAGTCCAAACTCACCCACTTCCTGCAGTTCTTCTTCTGTGGTGCCGGCCGGGTCTCCATGGTGGTCAACATCAACCAGAACGCGTCCTGCTTTGACGAGACACTCAACGTCCTCAAGTTCTCTGCCCTTGCCCAGAAGGTGAGCACTCACAATCACACCTGTACAGGTGAGTCGTGTCAATGAGCAGAGTGGGGTTCTGAACCTCCGAATATTTCTGTCAGGTACTGAAAAATCAACCCTCTGCTCCAATTCTGAGCACAATGACTTTTTAGGTTTCTTCACTTTGAGTGTTTCTGGTTATTCAATGTTCTTGTAGTCAGAAAACATAAAACAAAAACATCTGTTGTTTAATAAAACAATTTTATTTATATTTTTCAAAATTAGTGAACTAACTTGTTTTGCTAGGCACATAAATGGAAAATAAAAAGGATCAAGACAGGAACCCTAAGGAACACCACAGCTTAATATTGATAAAATCTTATTTTATCAGCTAATTTTCTCCACTAATCAATAAGTCTGCAGAGACTGCAGTAGTCAGTAACAGTAGCATTTTGTGTCACATTTGGGAGAAAATATCTGTTTTGATCTATTTAACCAGAATTGTTATAGTTGATTTGGCAAAAATGAAAAGCTTTGGATAGATAGGGCATCCCTGTCGAATGCCTCGAAGTACCTTAAAACTAGGGGTGACTCCAGGGTTCAGGGAAACACAGCTACTTATGTCACTATAGATCAGTGGTTCCCAAACTTAGTTTCTGTGGACCCACATTTTTAAAATGACAAACCATCGCGACCCAAATCACAACAGATCTTATCTATAAATTACAAGATTAACAATTTGTGCATAAATGAACATTTCTGACCATTTTTACTGCCATCTGCATCATCATATCTTGAAAAGGTAAACCAGCCATTTCAAAGTTAGAAACTATATTGTATGCTTATTGAAAATATATACTGGACATATTTTAAATATATTATTTTCAAATCAGTGCATTTAGGAGGGGTGTGGTATCTCATTGTTTTTATCTCCTCTTATTAAAATATCTACATTTTAAATAGGCTACTTTATAAATGAGAAAATACATTGAGTTAAATGGGCACACATCAGGTAAACAACACACATTTTAACTACTTTATATGAGACAATTAAGTGCATTTTGTTAACAGACTTTTATTTCCTTCTCATTAAATCAAACAGAATATTGCTTGTTCTTTGGTATTGCAGTCAGGTGTACAAGAGGAGAGCAACACGCATATCGGGTGTAGCATTTAGTCTCTGTGCGGTAGCTAAGCTAACAAAACCTGCAGCAGTCTGGTCCTTAGCTGGGTCTTGTCGCTGGTCTCTAGCTATGCCTTTCTTTTTTATTAGCCAGGCATCCATGTTTGTGACCACCTGCAAAATCTGTTCATTACTTTGGTGGAAACTATGGTGGACACCTGGGTGCAAACCCAAACGAGTTCTGAACAAGGCACCACCTGCCTGGCTCAAATGATTGGCAGAACTCCATGTGTGGTGGAGCTAGAAACACGCTCCCTCATGTGGCTGAAAGATGTACTGCAGATATAAATCTAGAATAATAATTGGGGGGCGGCTGTGGCTCAGTAGGTACAGCAGTCGTTCACGGAATGAAAGGTCGGTGGTTCGATCCTCAGCCCCTGCAAGTCTACAAGTTGAAGTATCCTTGAGCAAGATACTGAACCTCAATTTGCTCCCCGGGCGGCGCATGTAGTGGCAGCCCCCTGCTCCTCAGGGATGGGTCAAATGCAGACAAAGAATTTCCCCCTGTGGGATTAATACAGTATCTCCAAAATAGAATCATAACTATTTTATGTGGCGAGCCAAATAAAATCTCCTGGGACCCACCTGTGGGTCGCGACCTAGAGTTTGGGAACCACTGATTTAAACTGTTCTTGTGTGATTTGGTTATAAATGCTGATCAACAGTAGATCTTATCAATAAACCTGATTTGAATTATTTTGCTTCAAGCTGTCGCTTTGGCGTACCAACCTAATGCAACCATCAGCGATCACATCAGCTGGGTAGATGTCTGCATGTCAGTAATGAAACAGAACCCACAACATTTTAGGTGAACATGAGCATCTTGAAGCTGATCCTCCTTCAGTTTGCTGATGTCACTCTGATTGGCTACCAGCTACACTGCCAGTGCTTAACCACGAGAATACAAGCTATAGCCTGAAACACTGTGACCTGTATTACATGTCTGTTTGTATGTCCAGGTGGTGGTGTTGAACTCAAGGCCGGTTGTCCTGGACGACACCACCCACAGGTCGGCCATGGAGCTGTCGATGGTCATTGACGAGGCTGACCGGCGCAGAAATGTGTCTGGGCGGAGCAGGAAGAGCTCGATGGTTGCTTGGGAGATGACTCTGGAGGATGTACTGGAGGATGAGGATGGCGAAGATTGGGAGGAAGAGGAGCAGAGTGTGATGGAGGGAACAGTTCTGGAGACAGGGGGTGAGGAGGAGGAGGAAAAGGACAGGACCACAGAGGAAGGGGAAAAGGTATGGCTCCTTTGAGATGTTTTAAAGCCATGAAAACTGTGGCATGATGAAGCTGATGTTCTCCTGTGTGTCTTCAGTTGGATAGAGAGGCGGCGCTGCGTCTGGTTCTGGAGGCTCAGATCAGAGAAGAAGTCTACACTGAGTTCATGGAGCTCTTCAACAAAATGGAGAAAGACTACAGGTAAAGGCTCATTTATCCTCTACATAGCAAAATCAATATAAAAATAAGTCTTCTTCGTTGTGTCCATACACATTTGTCGTGTCATGCTTCAATCAGGCAACACTGCCCCCAACGATTTCCAGAGGAAGTGCTCCATTTCATTCGTAGCCATAAAACTTCAGGAAATGTGGACAAATGAGTGGTTTTACATTGAGCATAAATCAGCCGTAACAGTCCTGACCATGTGACTGAAACGGCGCCTGATGAGGGACTAGAGAAAGGTGTCGTGTGTTTTGTTGTGACTGTGGTGATGATGTTCTCCTGTCGGCATCAGGGACAGTCTGGAGAAGGAGAGGGAGATCCTGGAGGAGAGAGCTGACAAGAGAATCGAGATCCTCAAGAACCTCGTCAGCAAGACTGCCGACCTGCCCGCCGCCGCCACCGACAACAGCAAGGTGATTTAATAACACATTGTCTCATCACTGATGAATTCATTGGTTATTGATAATGATTAATTGGTAGGAGGAGCAGGTGGCTGTGTTGGAGGGAATCATTAGCTCATTGACTGAAGACCTGGAGAAGATCAGAGAGGACGCTCAGAGTGTTCAGCACTGTCTGACGGAACACACACACACTGAAGGTACACACACACACACACACACACACACACACACTGAAGGTACACACACACGGACCTCTGACTTCTGTGTTTATTTTTACCAGCAGAGCTTGAGGTGCTGCGATTGGAGAAGCAGCAGTCACATGACAAACTGCAGGAAGCCAAGGAGGTACTCCAGATTCTTCTTCTGTGGTGTTGCTGTGTCGCCTTCTTCTTTGTGGTTTTGGTGCATGTAATATTTTTTCTCATCTACCAGAGTGAATGTTTCTGCTGTGAGATGTTTCATGTTTCAAAGAAAATTAAATGCATGAACTGCTGAACTTCACCCTGTACAGGATCTGTTGTATCAATAAAGCTGAGTTTAATCTGCTTTTCCAGAGTCTGGAGCAGCAGCAGCAAAAGCTGTCAGAGCTGATGGAGATGTGTCTGCAGAAAGATGACATCATCAACAAACTGCAGGCAGCCATGGACGCCACCGTGGAGGATGCCACCAGAGACGTAACCACACGTTTATTACACAAGTTCAAGGAGCTCCTCCACTACAAATATGCTGCCCCACAGTAGCTCCTCCCCTCATTACTGTCCATGTTTCAGAGGGCTCTGGTGGAGTCGATCAGGTCGGAGCTTCTGCAGCTTCAGCAGACCTGCTGCTGTCTGAGGAGGACAGGAGGAGAGGAGGTGAAGGAGGAGGAGGTGAAGGAGGACAGTCAGAAATGCCAGCGGGAATCCCTGGAGGATGAGGATGAGGAGGACAGGGGGCCGGCAAGGAAGAGAGGTGAGAGGAGGAGAAGGAGCAGAAGGAGATGAGTTTAAACCACAGAGCCTTTATTTCTTATCCTCCCTCTCCTCAGTGGTTCTGGAGGAGGAGATCTGGAGGCTCCAGGAGGAAAATGACAAGAAAGAGGAAATCATTGCAGAGTTGAGAGAAAAGGAGGAGAGGAGGAGGGGGCTGGAGGAGGAGCTGAGGAGACGGGAGGCAGAGGTTGGAGAGTTGAAGAAGGAGCAGGTTTTGCTGGAGCAGAGAGTGAAGAGGCTGACAGGTAGGAGCTGAACCCTCATGCAGAGTTCACAGGGAAAATACACTCCATGGCCAGAAGTTTTGGTCATACTGTGTATTTGAATCAAACAGAGAAATACAAAATGCTGATAACAAGACCTTCAGGTTTCTAATGGTTTTGTGTCACTCCCCATCTTTCTCTCTGTGTCTCTATGACTCCTCCCCCCTCTGCCACCCCCACCCCCTCCGTCACTCCCCCTCTTGTAGATCTGGATGAGTGTCCAAACTGTGACTCTGTGTTTTCATCTCTGGAGTCAGAGCAAAGGGAAACCTCCAGACTAACGAAGGAGAACAAAGCTTTAGTTAACGGCATCTTCCAGCTCCAGACAGAGGTACAGCTCCACATCACATGACCACCACCATAATGAGATCACCCTCGTCTGTTTGGTTGTGTGCAAGATTTCAATATTTTGTGGAGAGATGGGCATAATATATTTATATATATAATATATTTATATATATAATATATATATATATAGATATATATAATATATAGATATAAATATATATATGTAATATATATAATATATATATTATATATATATATATATATTATATATATATTATATATATATACAGTATATATAAATAAACAAAGTGCTGCTGGATGTTGATGTAAAACATCACAACGCTGTAGCTTGAGGATCTCCAGCATGCTATCTGACATCACACACCGGAGCGGCGTTATGACATCGTTGGTTTGTTCAGTGTAAACAAACGAAGGCGTAGAGATGCATCTTTGCTGCAGTGCTGTTTGTGGTCCCTGTAAAATGGGCTCATGACGACGCTGATGAAGAAACAGAACTAAATTAACATGTCATTGACGGTTTAAACAACTGAACACAAAAAAGTCGACTTTATTCAACTGTCCAGCTGTGATGAAGTATAATAAAGGTAAGAGAAATAACAATAACCGATCCACACAGGGCTGAACTTGAAGAGGCTGATGTTGTGATGTCTTTATGTCTGTGATATACTGATCATCTTCTTCATGTACAGAAACAAAACACGTCTTAACATTGCAAATGGAGCCATCTGTCACAGCTGTTATCTACCACTGCTAAATGTACGATTAATCTACGCAGTGGAACATCAACAGGCTTCTCTTGTAGATCAGAAAAAAAGTGTTGATTTGTCTGAGTCGACCTTTGGTGTCATGAAACCCGACTCTTTGTGACGTTGATGCTGAAACGATTCCTCCTGCTGCTGTAGAAATATGAACTGTTAATCTGTTAACTGTTGTCTCCAGGTGACCAATCTCCGGACACTGCTCAAACAGCAGACTGACATGTGTGACAGCCAATCAGAGCAGCTCAGCACTGCACAGACCCGCCTCCAGGAGCTGGAGAGTCAATCAGAGGAGAAGACCGGCACCATTAGCAGTCTGAAGCAAGAAGTTGAGCGTTTGAGTCAGGAAGTCAAGGTTCCTCCTGTTTTAATTTGTAGTCATTAAGCAATTGGTTGATTGATCTGTCATGTTTCTGATCAGGTTGATCATTCATTCAAACACAGTGACAACATGAACATTCATAGGGAAATCTCAGCTTCAAGATTGATGAATGACATCACCTGTTCATGGTCACTAATCATCTCGAAAACCAAACTAGTTTTTATTGGTGTGAGGTGAAATGTCCCGGGACCAGGGGTGTGAGGACACACTGACCACACACCAGCAGCTGTGACTGATTGATCCATCATTTCAGGAGGAGGAGGGGCAGCGCAGCAACAGCAGCAGTGTTTTCCACGCTGCCATGGAGGAGCTGAAGAAGGAGAGCCAGGCGGCACTGGAGAGATCGGCTCAGAAATCCCAACAGATCCAAGATCTGCAGCGAGAAAAGAGCCAGCTGCAGGAAACTCTGACACACAGGTATCAATACTGCCATCAATCAGGTTTACTGATCATTAAACAGCAAAACCAATAACACATAGCTCTCTTGTCCTCGTCTTCCCCCTGCAGCGAGAACAGGTGTGCTGAGCTCAGAAAAGAGGCAGCCAATCAGAAAGCAGAATTCTCCTGTCAGCTCCAGAGCCTGAAGGCAGAGCTCGGGTCTGAGAGTGAAGCTCTGCGAGCGAGACTGGAGGAGATGGAGCGACAGCAGGAGAGGGAGAGAGAAGGTGAGGAGGTGAACTTAGCCTTCATTTAGGGTGTGGCCAACTCCCTTTTAGTTAAACAGCATAAACCGATCAGAAGTCAGGCACAAGGCACAACGGGGTTGTTCTTCCATTAACAGCTTCCATCGACAGCTGATGGACCTCAGGAGGGTGACGGAGTATTATCTATAGATCAAATACTCAAATATGTCAAGTTAAACATACATATGACATCACGTTTCATCAGAGTCCAGGTCAACTACATGACATTACTATACATTTTAAATGGTAAGTAGACTGTTGTATCGATTTGATTTGGGTTAATCTAAATGAAAACGGTGGACGTATGACCATGGACCATTTGACCACCTCCTGATGGTTTTACTACAGTTAGTTAGGACAAATGTGCTTCTGAATAATACTAAGGGTAAAGTTGTTAGTGTGTTTCTACATCTCCTTTGAGTTTTTTGCTGTTTTGAGCAGAGATCCTAAATGAGGACAGATGTCTCACTTCGCTCTAAATCCAGACACCATAAACAGACAAACATACAGATGCATTCTAGGTGAATCTTATTTTACTTTCTCCCCTCATGTGTCATCACATCATTGGTCCTGGGCATGAAAAGGGATTTGCTGATTGCTCTTCAGAGGGCCGCCCATAGTCGTTGATGTGTTGAGAGCAGACACTGATCTGAGATCTGTTCAGGTTGTAATCTGAGTCTGTGTGTGTCAGAGCTGCGTCGAGTGGCGTCAGAGAAGAAGAAGCTCATAGAAGAAAGTTACAGACAGACGGAGGCTCTGAGACAAGGTATCATCATCATCATCATCTTCTTCTGAAATAACAGAGGGCGTTTCATTGATCAGCAGATTTTGTCCTCTCCGTTAGAGCTGGAGCGTCTGAAGGAGGACCTGCAGAGGAGGGAGGAGGAAGAGAAGGAGAACAGAGGGGTGGAGGAGAGGAAGGTATCAGTGGTGGAGGAGCTGAAGCAGGAGATCCAGCGGCACCAGGAGAGGAGGGGGAGGCGGCAGCAACAGGAGGAGGACAGGAGCAGGGAGTTTGAGGCTGTGAAGAGGGAGGTGGAGAGACTACAGAGACAGAAGGAGGAGAGAGAGACCAACCTGCAGGGGGAAACACAGGTGAGTCTGTCTGTTCTGCTATTGGTACATACCAGAAAATGTCCAGAAAAGTTTGGCTTTGAGACCCTCAAAAGGGAAACTGGACCTACTACTACTAATAGTACTACTGCTACTGGTTTTACTACTATTACTGTTAGTACTGGATGTGAAAATGACACCTGCATCGGTTGGTAATCACAAAATGTGCAGCCCAACAACAAACCAAATCTGACAGCGATTGTAGAAACTCTGTTGAACAACTGCAGAAAGGGCTGATGGTTCACCGCTCAGGGTGGGCGGGGACACGGTTCAAACACACGAACCTGCCAGGGATCGCACAATCATCGTTTTTACACAACATCACATCTATGGACTGATTAATGACTCTATTAACTAATAATCACTAATGTTTGTCAGTGTAAGATTTGATCCATAGAATCATGATCAATTGTGTGTTTGTGTGTCTGTGTATAGAGGTGTGGTGGGCGTGTCCTTCCAGAACAGGATGTTTATGTCTCACCTCTGAGGTCCAACATGGCCGACAGGAAGAAAATCGCCCAAACTACAGGGAGGAAGAGGAAGAGCTGCGAGGTGGAGGTGTGTGTGTTTGTCATCTATGATGATTGGTTAAATTTGATGAGTTGCAGTTACATGGACAGATTGCAGGTTTGTGAAGATGTACAGGGATTGGTTGAATTACATTGACATCCCAGATAATTCAAGGCGTTTGACAGGATAATAAAATACAACAAAGGTTTGACAGTTAAGGAACAGACACAAAGTCAGCAGCTGATGAAGTTAAGCCTACCTGACCCAGGATCCTACCCAATCCTGGGTCAGGTAGGCTGCAGAGGACCGAAGGTTCAGACTGGGTTTTCAGACCTACATGTGTGTTTTCAGGAGCTGGTGTTCAGTGAGAACAAGAGGAACCGACTGAGAGGAAACACTCGAAACAACAAACAGGTGAGCACTAAAACCTGAACTGTCCTCCTCTCAGCTGTGGTTTACAGAGGGGAGTAGTCCTCGTTTGTGGGTCAAACTGTTTCTGGAGGAGTAAGGGTCGAGGCCAGTTTAATTTTTTTATTAAACTATTCCTGCGACCTGAAATCAGATTGTTTTTTTCTGAAGTTTCTGCTAAAACCACGTCTTAATAATAATTTTAGTTGAGTCTATAACAGTTGGTTTATTTTTGGTCACTGCTTTGGAGGAAATGCTTGTATATTATTCACATTCATTTTGTGCTTCTAGCTGATTTTGATTATTGTACGTATCGTCGATCATGTCTATAGATTCTCCGGGTGGCTAATTCTCACCTGAAAATATCTTCCTCTTTCACCATCTTGGGTTTAATGTCTGTCTCCCTCCATCCAGTCTTCTTCTGTGGTGAAGGAGAAGAGAGACGGGACTCGGCAGAAGATTGAAGACTTGATCCACAGCTCTCCCTCCATCCTGGGCAGCAAAGGTCAGTGTGACGTCAGACAGGTGAGTGTGAGGTCACCGCCTTTAAGGTGTTTGTCCTGCTGCTGAGGCCTGAGATGCTGTGAAGGACAGACTGACAGATGAGTGAAGGTGACATCATCTAGTCTCTAAAAACCCTCCATCAGCAGAGGGCGCTGCTGCTCCATATCTGGACTCCAATGTCAGGATCAGAAATAATTTATTGATCCCTTTTGTTCCCCCTCATAAATAACAGTCTGTAACGTAAGGTCAACAGATTTGTGTTTGTTTCTGACATTAAATGTCTTCTGACCTCGAAGCTACACTTCAAACAAAATGTTTTTAGGGCCAAACATTCAGTTAATAGTAAAATCTGGAATCTGAGACTGTTTGGGTTTATGGCGAGGTGGCAGGGTCCTGGAGGAGCTTATACCTAAAAACATAGTCATTGAGCAGCGTAAAAAAATATATAAAATAAATAATTGTTCATTAATATCGAGGTAAGAGTTTGAAACACCAGGAGTGACGTTTCCACCTGTAAGAAAAGAAAAGGCTGCAGAGGGAACCTCCTCCTCAAGGAGAGGAAGAGGAAGGCGATCCAGGACCAGATGATGATCATAAATAAAGAAAATCAGGGTGACATGAATCAACGTTACCTAGATTATTTTATATGCTGAGGTGTTAAATGTTGGATATTTTTCTTTTTGTTCGGTGTCGTCTTCACTGAAGGTAAAAACGTGTTTTCAACGTCTGATTGAGACCCTCGTATCATCTGACGTGAGTGAACGCAGACAGGGAGGAGTCACGTGACTCAACATGATGTCATAGTTTTTTAAGGACAGTTCATGAGCGCGCATTTTGGGGACAGTATGAATGGACTTGAACCAACATGAGCAGGATCATGTTCTAAATGTCTGTTTCCATGTACTGTCGGTTACTAACCCCGCCCTAGAGAGCCTCACCTGTTGGCTGTTAGTCTGGATTGAATATCTGTGTCCCCACTTTCATTTTGAGATGTTCTTCAGTGTTTCTGTCCTCTGTCTGGTCCCTGCAGCTAAAACCATCATCAGTCTTGTCGGTGGACGTTCGGTGGAGGAGACGCAAACCACCAAACTGAGACGAGGACGGAAGAAGCTTTATAAGACCAACTCCTCGTCTCCGCTGCTCAACTCTCCGCACGCGGTGAGAAGGACAGCTTCTGTTAGGATGTTAAATAAAGTCAGGATGACATCATTAGGATGTGACCAATCATCTGAGGACAAGAAATGAGACAAGGTTTACGTAAAGTGAGGCGGGGTCGTCACCCTGAAGAGATTATAGAGTTTAATACTGAACTGATGACCATCTGTTTGTTGTATTTGTGTTCAGGTGTCTGCAGGAGCAGAGGGGAAGGAGAGTGATCACCTGACCATTAAGAGACAGCTGCGGTCCAAGACCTGCAGGAAGTGACATCATCATCACTTGACAACACTACGCTGTAAGAGCCAGTTTTCAGGCAGGATTAATAGTTGAAGACGTTTCTCTTCAGTAAGTCTGAAGAAGAGTCAGATTTTAAATATGTATTCGGAGACAACAGCAACGACCTTCCTCACTTTCTGGAGAATAAAAATGATTCCCAGCATCTGTCTGACCAATCTGTCTGCTTCAGTGTTCTGGGAAACCATTCTAGAAACACTAGTCAGGAACAGACAACTGAAACCCACCAGTGAAACCAGCACAATAAATAGCTAGATTGCTAGCATCCAGCTAGCATCTAGCAAAATAAATGCATAAGCACCCTATTTAAACCATCCATAGCTCATGTCTGTTGTCAGCTGTTAGCTGAGTGTTAGATGTTTATTAGTTGTTTGTTAGCTTGTAATAAACTTTGAAATCCCAACTATATTTTGTAAAAAGTAATTATTTGTAACTTTGTTTATGTTTCTAAAACTATGAAATAATCCCAGAGTCGTTTTGTGTGTTTGGACCTCAGTGAAGCAGCTTTAAACATAAAACTACGTATTAGGAGTTTTTAAAGATTATGACACCGATATGATTTTACAGATGCTGGCTAACCCGGTGGGATGTACAGTATGTGGGACATCAGCTAATTCACTTTACATTGTCCAACCGTACTGCATGATTTAAATGCCAAAAACAATAAACACACATAAGAGAAATTATGTTAAGTGTCTTATAGTTAGTTTTTGTTTGATTTGGTTTTATTTATTTTAAATCCTTCATAGACGCTGCCTAGTGGTTGTCAGAGGAAAAACATTTTGATGAACATCTCAAATGAATATCCTGACTTTGTGCATGCCTAACAAAGTGGACACAGAGTTCAGAGGCAGAGTTTGAATAATTTCATAATGTTGACCTGAAAAAAACTATTATTTTCTCCAATAATCATTTGATTTAAAATCTATCAAAAAAGAGTGAAATGTCTACAACACTTGTGAAAGACCGAACAAATTCACATCTTTGAGTTACAACAGTCCAGTGACTAGTCCAGGGTGAACCCTGCCTCCTGCCCAAAATCAGCTGGGATAGGCTTCACGCACACACACACACCCGTGCGATTCTACACAAGGTGAGCAGTTACAGAATATTAATGAATTAAAATGGGAGCTGATGATGCAGTTGGTTGGACTTCCAAATTAGCATCACTAGAACCAGCACAAAGTTTACTACGTTTTCATGTCAACATTATGGATGTGGAGTAAAAACTGAGGGAGTGAGAACAATTTAAAGAGAAGATTTTTGACCATTTTCCAGCTCACCTCCACTAACGATGATGTCATCCACTCTAATGATGAGGTCACCCAGTCTGTCAACATTCCTGCAATACACACTCATTTGAAAATATGAAACCAGTCAAAATGACCCCAAACCTAAACTGGGATGTAATGAAAACCAGTCTACATATCAAAATGTCCATTTAGTCCAGTAAAGTCCAGAATCTGGTGACCAGTTTAAACTTTTAATCCTGTTTCTATGTTCAGGTATTGTGAAGCAACATGGCCCTAAAGGGGCGGGGGTGAGAGTAGTATCTTATATTAAAATAAACATGTTAAATAAACATACAGTAGTATCTTATATTAAAATAAACATGTTAAATAAACATACAGTAGTGGACAAAAACATTGTCATTAAACCCACTCCTTGAACAGGGACACAACTTCCTGAGACAAACCCATCAGAAATGATTGGTGCATAACCTGCTGCAATCTCGGCTGCACTCAAGGTTTTAATTTGCATCTGAAGTGGAGTCACCAACCTATTTTTATTGGTAGAGGCAATCGGCACAGATAATGCAGAAGATTTAACTGGTGACACATTAAAGCCTCTCTTTGTCTTCAAAGATGGACATTCCTTTTTCCAATGCATATGTTGATGACAGAAATTACAAACTCCATCATTTTTCAAATAAGAGTCATTGTCTTGAAAGTGAGACTTAACACTAGAATGTGGACCACAATCAGTCCGATTCTGATCACCAAAAATAGGTTTATGTGTCAATACATACAGGTTAAACATTGGCAGCAACTTCAAATTATTGGCAATGTCAAATCGAGTAGTAGATATACCAACAACTGCAGACAGGTCAACCAACTCACTAAGTGAGATTTTACCTTCTTTCACCAGGTCAAGTTTACATTGTTCCATCTTCAATTTTTCTTGCTCTGTTTTTTGTTTCATTACTTCCACTTCTAACTCTCTTTGTTGCATACATTTTTCATGTTCCCTAATATTTATCCCTAATAAAGGGATGTCTTGTCTTGTCTTGTCTTGTCTTGTCTTGTCTTGTCTTCCATTCCATCTGAATAATCATTAACTCCCTTTGTTGCTCAAATGTTAAATTTGACATAGAAGACATAGAGACCTTAGTAACCTGCTTAGGTTTTTCATTTACCAAAATCCCATCTTCCATTAAATTAGCTTTCAGAATACTCTACAGTTTCCTTCAGACGATTTGACCCAATTTCAATGTTAAAATGTTCAGTAATCTTTAATAACTGCTCTTTAGTACACTGTTCGAGCAATGTTTAAGAAGGAGACTGAATGAAACAATCCACAACAGATGCCATACTCTTAGTTTAGGAAATTGTTCCAACTGTCAGTATTCTTAAGCAAACAAAAAGTGTATTTACCTATAACCAACCTAATCACAGGTGGCCAAACACACTGGAGTCTCTCCCCCCTAAACTAACTAATGTACCTATCTAACTGACTAAGTACACTCAAACCTAGTCTTTGTGCAGTTACCAGTGAGGGGTATTTACTCACTGTAAACCAGCGGGGCTGGAAAGCACCTGCTATGCAGCCACTCCCAGGAACCCACGGACGTGAACCCGAGCATATAGCTCTACTCACTTTCACCACCACACTAAAGCAATAAAGTTGCAACAAGCTCTCTAATAGGAGAAACTCCAATAAAACAAAGCCACCCACAGTTAGGTTAGCAGTTACCAAAGAAACAATTGCCCTACAAACCCAGTAGAACAACAAAGGAACTAGACCAAAGCTCTCTACAATCCTAAAATCATGTGTGACACTCTCCAAAAAACTTATTTTGTTAGTCAGCCTACTTAGCAAACAAGCTTTTTAGCAACTTACAAAATACCAAATCACAACCTTTGGACGAACCCCCAACTTTGTAACAGCCCAGCTCAAGGGACGGACAAAGAGGAGAGGACAATACATGACTTTTAACTAATAGTTTATTTAACAGAACATAATTAACCAAAGACAATAGTGAAATGGGATGAACAAAGCATATGAACACAAAATAAATCTACCCAACGAACCCGATGTACATGTGCCCAGAGAGAGAGAAAACCCTGCTGAAACCATCAGCTTATATAACTGAGGAGCAGCAGGCACAAGGGAAATCAATACCCTTCCTGTTTCCCTCCTAACGAGAAAGGCAGCCCAAACAGGAAGACAAGAGGGTTGTCACACTATGTTAAAATAAACATGTTAAATAAACATACATTATTATCTTAAAATAAACATGTTAAACATACAGTAGTATCTTATATTAAAATAACCATGTTAAGTAAACATACAGTAGTATCTTATATTAAAATAAACATGTTAAACATACAGTAGTATCTTATATTAAAATAACCATGTTAAGTAAACATACAGTAGTATCTTATATTAAAATAAACATGTTAAACATACAGTAGTATCCTAGGTTAAAGTAAACACATTAAATAAACATACAGTAGTATCTTATATTAAAATAAGCATGTTAAGTAAACATACAATAGTATCTTATATTAAAATAAGCATGTTAAGTAAACATACAGTAGTATCTTATATTAAAATAAACATGTTAAATAAACATACAGTAGTATCTTATCTTAAAATAAGCATGTTAAATAAACATACAATAGTATCTTATGTTAAAATAAACATGTTAAATAAACATACAGTAGTATCTTATATTTAAATAAACAAGTTGAACATACAGTAGTATCCTTGTTAATATAAACATGTAAAAGACTCCCAACCTTTTTCTCTCTCTCTCTCTCCCCCAACCTCTCTCTCTCTCTCTCTCTCTCTCCCAACCTTTCTCTCTCTCTATCTCTCTCACCCCAACCGGTCAAAGCAGAGGGTCGCCCAGATGCTCGACGTATCTGACATTTTAAAAAAGGCAGTTTTTTTCTCTCCACTGTCTCCATGTTCTTCTCATGGAGAATTGTTGGGTCTCTTTAGAATAAAGAGTCAGTCTAGACCTGCTCTTTTTGTAAAGTGCCTTGATATAACTTCTGTTGTGATTTGGCGCTATACAAATAAATTGAATTGAATTGAATAGTCTTCTTTGCCCCACACTTATGTAAGCATACATTTGTCAGTCATCATTTTAACGGCATACTCCAGTTAGGGAATAATAAGTAAAGTATTTTTTTTATAAGTAAAAATGCTGATTTTTACTAGACACTGCTTATGTTTCACAAAATGTTGACGGAGGATGACCCACCAACTTTCCTGGACATGTTTAAGGCAACGGTGGTGGATTGTGGTTGGCTGGCAGAGGAGTAGACTGTGCGACTGCAGCCTCTGCTGTTGGGGTAGGCTCAGACAGCCGCGCTTAACCTGCTGCCGATGGTGAGGAGGAGCTTTGAAGATGTCAAGAGGGCCATCCTGGGCCATCCTGGGCTCTCCCCGGTCGTCAGTGGAAGTTCAGGGGTGCCAGGTTGGGACCTATCTCTTCAACTTTGCACAGCAGCTGAAAGACACAGTGGGAAAATGGCTGCACACAGAGGATTCTGATGGCGAGAAGAGGATGTTGGAGCAGCTGATCCTGGAGCAGTTCCTGGAGGGGCTCCCAGCTGGAGCCCCTCTCACGCAGTGTTGGTTAAGCCCTAGTTTGTTTACTTTTAGAATATATATGCTCTTTTAGTTGTTGAAGTCATAAAATGACTGGTTCTTTAAATGTTGTGATTGTAAATTATAGAAAAAGCTGTAATTATTCATTATTATCATTGTGTAATGTAGAGGAATGCAAATGTGACAGAGTTTTCTCTCTGGTTTTCTTATTTGCATATACAGTGTCTGCCTTGTATGCTGTAAAACATGTTGAGAATGTTCATGCACAGTATGTTGAAGATACTTCAATAAATATTTCATAAAGATTAACATCTCTACATGCTTACCTTTCCCAGTACTTGTTGCAGTTTAGGAATATTTGGCTAAGCAAGGGAAGTTTGTATAGTGCATTGCACTCTTCTTCAAGCAGCAGGCTTTCAAGAAGAAGAAAAAAGTGATATTAGTAATGGGGGGCCTGTGCCCCAGTAGCGCTTCATGTCTAGCAACGCCCCTGGTTGAAACCTTTTTAAGCAGAATTAACTTCCACCGCTTCATGTGTGCTCTTTGAGATGCACCAACCAAAACTGTCCCCAGGGCAACACAGAACGTAAGTGTACTTCCTACGTGGTGTTATTAGAAAACAAATCAATATTCCAGAAAATACGTAATATAAACAATACATGTAAACAAACATATGAAACAATGACATAATATTTATGGCAGTTAAAGTAGAACTAGATCCAGAATATTTCTTAGAAGCTGAGCAAGGCAGGGTAGCTGGAGATCCACCTGATACTTAGGACACACAGAGAGAAAGAGGGAGAGAGAAATGTAGCAGGGAGGCACCATGACAAAACATTTGAATTGGTAATTACTAAAAGCTCAAAAAGTTTGAAATACACCGCTGAAAATGATTTAACAATTTAACAGACCTGCGGCCACATTCATAGAGTTAGAGGATACAGAGAATTATGACATCTTCTAATCTCTTAAAGTTAAGACTAGATCCTGGTCACAAAGCATCCGAGCCATGACAGACTGTTCAGATTAGGGAGGAGGACTTTTAAGAGGCATTAGAGTTTCTTCAGCAGAGGAGAAAATGAAAGACAAAGAGATAGGAGAAATATTCTCCCAACAATGAATGACAGTGGGTTATGAATATTGATTAGATCATGCAGGGACAATGATTCTGTTGATCTCACTAAAGATGTTCTCACTTCTCGCACCATACAGTAACAATAAAAGTTATCACAACACTAAATATATGTTGAAACTGGATAAACATGCAACATGAAGTACTAGAGTTACCTGGGTGGTATAAACATAAGCAAATAAATATAACTATCAGCATGTGAAGCGACTAGTGCAGGAGTTGGCCTCTCAAACATTTGTAGGCTTTTTTAAAGATGTAGCTGACAGAGATATTATTAAATAATATTCATAACTACTAATGGAGACTAAATTCTATGTCTACTGATTCCTCTGGCTACAATCGGTGTAACAGAGATACAAATGCACTTAATTAATTTCTATTGTCAGTTTGTATTTGTGAAATTTATTTATCATTTAATGATTTATTTTTATTTTATACATACAGTATATATAAAAAATATAAAAAATATAAAAAAAATATATATATATATATATTTTTTTTGTGTGTTTTTTTTGTGTGAATTGTACCTCAATGAGTTATTTTATTTATCAGTATTTTCATTGTTTCCCGTGGAAAGGTCTTTGCTGCACATCACCTCTTTTGTACCTTCTGGGTTTCCGTAGCTCATCCCGACTTCCCCTCAGTGCTGCTTTGCATTTGCTGATTACTGGGTAAGTTGTGTGGGAAAAATGGTGATGCTCTATTTTAGCCTTTTCTTTATAAAACTGGGTCATTTACGCTGTAAACTTTGGTTTATATTGGTTATTATCAATACTTTTATGCTAATAGGATGTTTTCTGCTGGTTTTAACAGTAAATATCAGTTTTATAGCAGTCTTAATTGATGGTATTTGGCGCGATTTGTACTACAGTGGGGTTCTCCGTGTCATGTGACCAACATGGGGTTGTAAAAATTTCAGCATCATTTCTAGTTGTAAACTGTGCTACTTTGTATGTTCAGGAGCAGAAACACAGAGATACTGTATATGAGAGGCAACCAATGTGTGGTATTTGTCTACAGAATGCTGATTCTGAGAGGAGTGAATGAATGCTGGAAAACATCTTTCTGAGTCGTCTCTTATATGCTTAATCCGCATCCGTAACATCTGTACATGATCTCAGTTCAGTTTTACTTTAGAGGTTTCTTAAAAAGGCAAAAACTCCAGCAACACTTGCAGTATTATGAACAACTTTATTGTTAGACTAACGCGTTTCGGCTTGTGGCCTTCATCAGGGTAATCATAAAACACATTGCAAACAGCATTTAAAAGGGGTATGTATGAAGCAGACAAACAATTCAAAGAGGCAGAAAAAACTTTAAATAAATGAAAGACATTTGCACACATATCAGCCAATGAAGCACCTACAAGGATAGGCTGGGAAGATGGTCATATGCTTTCAGGCCAATCATTGTCTCAGGCTGGCAGAGAGGCCAAGGGCGTGTCCAATAATGGACAAGGATAGCACCATATTTGGTTGATAACCTGGAGAAGTGCAGACAAACATCAGACTGGTTAGACATGGAGTAGTCGGGCTGCCTCAAACCGACACGTTTCACAAGGACAGAAACATAATGTGTTGTTTTAACGGTGAATTCACAAGAAGAGCCGTTGATTTAGAATCTGTCGGAGCCGTTTGGTGAATTAAGTTTCTCCTGACTCAACATCTCTCAGAATTGTGTGATTCCTCTAGTCTGCTGATGTTGTGGTCACTAGTTCAGTGAAACGGTGTGTTCACCAACATCTGCTGCTTATATTAGCATGTCAAACAAACATGTCACTTACACTACCAGTCAAAAATTTGGACACAGTTTCCCATTCAAGCGGATGGGAAACTGTGTCCAAACTATTGACTGGTACTGTATATCATAGTGAATCTCGTGTTAATCAGTGTGTGATCCATTCTGTCTGTTGTTGATATTCTTCTAAACAAGGCAAATTCTTTTTTTAATTTCTTTAAAAAAAAAATGTATCCATTTGTCCCAGTGATGTTTGTGTTTATTTGCGTATAGAGTGATGAAGTGAGATCGAATCACTGGAGATGTGAACTCATTATAATGGCAGGAGTGAAGACGTTTTTTAGCACCACAGTACCTCTAAATCCAGCCTGGATCGTATGCATAACATACAGGTATCATCAGTGTCGGTCTGTCAGCCTTTATTATGGATATCATAATAAAGATAGAATGTAGAATAAAGAATATATTTTCCTCTGTAGGGTGTTAAGCCTCCAATATGAGAGTCTTTGCAGAACAGATGGACACCAGGGAGCCATTATAGTAATATATATATTATATAATATAACAATGCTTTGCATTGTGGGTAAAAAATGCTCATTTATTGACCATTTGGTGGCAGCAGTTACTGCAGCATTACTGTAGCAGCGATTACTCCAGTCTGTTTGTCACGAAACACACAAATCTTCTGCTCCTCCTGCTCTAATAATCAGGCTGTAAATTCACAAGTTTACAAGTTCAGAAGTTTTTGTGATAAAAAAGAGACTTGTTGAAGCTGTTGAGGAACTATAGGCAGCAGCTACAGGGAGTAAGTAAACTGACCTGAGGTCCACTTGTAGGGTGCACTCTGTGGTCTACCCATAAACCACCACAGTCCAGACAGACCAGAGGTCTCATTGGCCGCTCCATATGCACAAAACAGGCCCTGAAACACGAGTATGACATCATACACAAAAGGCTGGGACCTATAAAAGCAAACTTGACTGGATAACGTGCGCACCTGTACGTGAACTTCTGCAGATGGTGAGTTGGTGAAGTGAAAGCAAATTAGTGATGATATATGATCCTCATTAGATTTCACAAATGTTAATAAATTATAGATCCACACTATCATTAACATGGTTGCACGTGTGATTGTGGGGAACCATAAACACCTTTAATTATAAAACTATTGTAAGTCACCAACTTATTCTCCACCCCCTGATGATCAGCTGGTATAAACATTAGATGACATCAAACAGCATAAGACAGAACAGAGCTTCTTCTTCTTTTTCCTTCAGCTTCCCGTTAGAGGATCATCCATCCATCTCCATCTGTCCCCCAGAGCAGAGCTACTGCTGTACCAGCTATGGTTGTAGTGTTCATATAGTTTAATGTGTACGTTTCACAGTGGACTGTGATGTGTGCTTCTATATGGTTTTATAAATTTGATTATTTTTTGGTGAGCATCATTTTCTGCTTTTGTGAATTTTGTTTAGAATGGATCCTACTGTTTTATAAATGAGACCTGTGATCACACGCTGAATCACGCTGAAGCTCAAGCAGTGACAGCATTAGAGATATGTATAAAGGCATAAAGCCCACTGTTTGATCACAGGTTAATGTGTTTGTCCAATAGGGTTGGGCATCGAGATCTGGTTCCAAATTGGAACTGAATCCAAAAGTCAGATTCCATTGGAATCATTAAGAAACTTTAATTTTGATTCTGCTCATCGGTTCCTAAACACATCTCACTCGTGCCCAAGTTAAGTTTCAGTTTCTTTGGTGGTGACACTGTACTTTGAGTCGTGCTCCGCCACGGACCACAGCAAACAGCACTCAAAACTGTGGCTTTATTCTGCCCTGAATATGTCCATAACTTAGTTGTGTTGAGCCTCTAAAGCCTGTAACAAAGTTAGACAGGCCGGCTCAGTGCTAGCCACGGGCCAGTTGTAATGTCAGGTCATTTTACCGTCACGTCCTAGATCTTGATGGTTTTAACTAATGCTTTATCTTTATCATTAAACTGTTAAATTTATATACTGTTTTTACCAGATTTGATGACCATGTTCTGGACTTCTGGAGAGGAGGGACATAAGTTCTTGTCAATCTTGTCAACGATGAACTATTAATTATTAATAGTTTAATCCTACCCTACCAACAAGTGAGCACCTTGAAGAAGCACAAATCTGACATATTGGACACGATAGAACAGAATTGCTGTTAATCAGCAATGTCCAGATAATATTGATGTAAATTGTTTTAGCTGATGCTACTAACATTAAGTATCTCTAAAACAAAGCATGACTTTCTTTTCATTAACCAGAAGCTAACCATGATGGCGTTCCAACAAGCTGCAGTGTGACGGTATTCCATCTGACAGCCGTCCACCGGCTCCTCACGATGGAGGAATCAGATGACTGTCAGCCATCAACGGTGACTCAGACATTATGCCTTTTCTACAGGTTGGAACTGTCTGAGCTGCATGTCCACATGTATCAGTAGGTTACCAGTAAAGGCTGTTTAATGAAACAGGTTGAAGAAGATGAGGCTGACAGCCTTCCTCTGATAGCTGTCATTAAAGATGGGTTTGTCTTTCAGATGATCGCTTCCTTGTAAAACATCATCATCACGTTTAGAGACAGGGCATAGTCCATATACCATACACACTTTTCAATAGATATAAATGTAATGGCTGTTATCAGATGTCATTTTCCATATATTCATATGAAGTATTAACAGGGTTGCTACTTTGTGTTGCAGGGAGACATTAGTTGTTAGTATAGAACTGACCCAGAGTCAGCAAGTAAAAAGCATTCTAACAAGCTAATTTGGAGCTGACACATATTTTTCGCATGATCTCATGTGGTTTTGTAGAGAATTAAGGGGACAGTTTGCCTTCATTAGTCTTCTTTGTTTGCAGCAGAAATGAAGCACCATGTTCCCAGATCCTGTTTGACTCCCAGTTCAGACTGGTAACCAGTGTTCTCTGGCAGCTGGTTGGACAGGACACCATGGG
Organism: Chaunax sp. Z400; assembly: GCA_037577475.1. NCBI lineage: Eukaryota > Metazoa > Chordata > Actinopteri > Lophiiformes > Chaunacidae > Chaunax > Chaunax sp. Z400. The sequence continues at coordinate 1,841,865 of CM075204.1, read as the reverse complement.
CACACATGTCTTTCTTTACCAGCTGACATTGAGCAGGAGGCGGGGTTCACCCTGGAAAAGTCACCAGTTCACCACATAGAACAAACAACCATTCTCACTCACATTCACACCTACGGTCAGTTTAGAGTCACTAGTTCACCTCTACTGCATGTTTTTGGTGGTGGAAGGAAGCTGGAGAACCCAGAGGGAACCCACACAGACACGGGGAGAACATGTCCCAGGTCCTTAGGTGGATCTGAACCCAGGACCTTCTTGCTGTGAGGAAACAGTGCTACCCACTATACTATGCTGCCCAGCTCAATTAATGTGAAATAACAACATTAACGTACCCACAGTCTGTGGATGAGCTGACACCAGAGCTCTCTTCTTCTACTGTCCTTCATAGGGCATAAAGAAAACATAAACTGATTTTTTATTGTCTGACATGTAAAAAGTGACACAGATTTTAGACTTGGTGCTGCTACTGTCTTCAGTTTAGAGTTGACACTTTTAAATGTGTTGCTTTAATGGACACACACCATGTATGTCTGCTCTGCAACGGTTCAGACCACTGAGACAGGGACATAAACAAAACCCTCTAAAACCTCTGAATTATTCCACAACTGGAGTCTTCTATTAAATGCATATTTTCAATTACATGATTTATTTTGAAATAATCAGGTCTTGGGTCTAAACTGGCAGCACCTGTCAGGTTTAATCCAGATGGGTCTTAAAGGTGTGGGTGCAGGCCGAGCCCAGGTAGAACTATGGAAGCTGAGAGAGGTCACAGCGGCAGTTATTTATTTAAAGCCGTTAATTAAGTCTTAATTATTAAATCTTTATCAGGAGAAAACCAAAGGTTGTTTCCCCCGACTATCTCTGCTCATCAGAGATCAGGAGTGAGATGGTTGCCAAGGTGACATCTTGATTAATGTCATTGATTTAAGCTGAAAACATTCAATGAGTGATCAATCAGACTCTACTTCAGCCTGTCTAACACAGGCTGAGACTGCAGTATGTCTTTCTGTTAGAGATGACATTCAGGTCAGTCCTGATCATTTATGGAGAACGGCAGCTTTCCTTTAAGACGAGTGAACCCCAGTGATCCTTCATCAGTAACCAGAGAGGGGGATCAGGGTGTCTTCATGGTCACCAAGTGATGCAGGAGAGGTGTAAATGATCTAGAATGTGTCACCTGAGACTTGGTTTACGAGGTTCAGTCCCAGTTCCCAGTTATACATGGACTATTATGTTTTAACGTCATTTAATCTGCTAGCTCTTCACCTAGTAACCCCTGATGTATGACAGGTTATTATAGACAGGTCCAGTTACTGAACGGTCAAAAGCAGATTGACATTAGATCCTGGACCTGAAAACGTTCCTGCTAACAGGAACACTGGTGCTGTCCTGGGCCTGGTGTGTAAAGATGGTGGACAATGCATGGAGGAATGACATCCAATGTTCTGTTTCCCCCGTCTGCTCCTCAGCCCCTCTGCAGCCACGTTCTCTCATCTCCAGCCCTCTGTATGGCTCTCTGTCCGTTTGCAGCTCATCCTCTACCTGTCCACCAGATGCCCTCAGAGTTCTCCTCCATTCCCCATCCACACACCTGTTCCCACCTACCTGGTCCAGTAATCACCTGCAGCCCATTTCCTCATCAGACACTCACCTAATACCAGTATTCTGCTGTTCTGTGTTGATTTACCAGGTGCTTCATGTCATGCTCTCCAGCCTCTCTGTCTGTGTTCATTTCATCAGGTCTTTTCTACCATTGGCCATCAAACTGTCTAACTCCACCCCCTCTGCAGGAAGGACAAATGAGAAATCGACAGAAGACACTGTGAACAAAAATAAAGTAATGGGCAATATAACTTTTTTCAAAATCATGTGGAAAGTTTACACTCATTATGTATATTATTACTTTTCATTGTTAGTTGTCATGTTCAATATTATGTTAATATCATATCTTATGTTCATTAGTATGTGAATCCATGGATGTATCTTTTCATTGTTATCATGTACAGAATTATGTTTACGTTACGTTTACGTTTGTCATGGGCAAATCAGGTTTTTATCATGCAATACTCCTTTTCAGTATAATTATCATGTACAATGGTACATTAATTATTATGTTTTCATCAGATTCAATATTAATTTGTATTACTCTTCTGTATCGTAGTAGTAGTACTTCTTCCTTTTTAGTTTAGGTTTATTCTTAGGTTACTCTGTTATTTAATTTATCTTATATTTCTAATGTTATTCTATAGGCACTGGTTTTTGCATTTTCTCCTCATACTTCGGATTTTATTTTATTATTTCACTGATATTTCATACTCTGTTTGTTTGTGTTTGGTTCGGTTATTGTGTTTGTTTGTTTGTGATTAATAAAGTTCTATCTTATCTTATCAAATCAAGAAGAGGAGTTTCACATAAAAATCTGATAAAAATTAACACCACCAGTGAAGTAATTCAAAATAACAGGAGAATAAAATGTGGACTCTTGAACATTAGATCTCTGGCATCTAAAGCTGTTTTAGTAAATGACTTAATATCAGAATATCAGATTGATTTATTCTGATTTGTTTTAGTGTACCGCGCTCCTGGTCCATATACAGACTTTTTAGCTGAATTCTCAGAGTTCCTTTCAAGTTTAGTCCTTAAAACAGAAAAAGTCATTATTGTGGGTGATTTCAATATTTATGTAGACGTAGAAAATGATAGTCTCTGCTCTGCCTTTATCTCATTAATAGAGTCCATTGGCTTCTGTCACGGTGTACATAAACCTACTCACCACTTTAATCACACCCTTGACCTTGTTTTGACTTATGGCATCAAAACTGACAACTTAATAGTCTTTTCAGAAAACCCTCTTCTGTCGGATCATTATTTAATAACATTTAAATTCGTATTACTCGATTACACGACGCTAGAAAAAAGCTTCTACACTAGAAACCTATCTGATGATGCTGTAGCAAAATTTAAAGAGGTGATTCCATCAGTACTAAATTCATCACCATGTCTGACTATAACAGAGGACTCCTTCACTAATGTCAGTCCCTCCAATATTGATCATCTCGTTGATAGTGCTGCAGGTTCACTAAGAGCAACTCTGGACTCTATTGCCCCTCTAAAAAAGAAGAGTCTCAAACATAGGAGATTAGCTCCATGGTATAACCCTCAAACCCACAATCTAAAGGAAATAACACAAAAACTAGAGAGAAAATGGCGTCGCACTAAACTGGAAGAGTCTCCATTAGCCTGGATAGACAGCCTTAAAAGCTATAGGAAGGCCCTACACAATGCCAGAGCAGACTATTACTCAGCACTAATAGAGGAGAATAAGAATAACCCCATGTTTGTGTTCAGTACTGTAGCCAGGCTGACAGAGAGTCACAGGTCTATTGAGTCCAGTATTCCTATAAGCCTCAGCAGTAACGACTTCATGAGCTTCTTTAATGACAAAATTCTACTTATTAGAGACTAAATTCATCACCTCCTGCCTTCAAATGATATCAGTTTACCTTCAGACACAGGAAGTTTAGACACAGCTGTAAGACCTGATGTATATCTGGACTACTTCTCTCCCATTGACCTTCAACAACTAACTTCTACTATTTCTTCATCTAAACCAACAACCTGCAATAAATATGTTTTACCCTTAGTCAGCACTTAATAGTAGATATGATCAATCTGTCATTAGTAACAGGTTATGTACCACAGTCCTTTAAACTGGCTGTAATTAAACCTCTTCTTAAAAAGCCTACTCTTGATCCAGAGGTCCTAGCTAACTATAGATCTATATCTAATCTTCCCTTCCTCTCTAAAGTTCTAGAGAAAGCAGTTGCTTAACAGTTGTGTGATTTTCTACATAACAATAGTTTATTTGAGGATTTCCAGTCAGGCTTCAGAGAGCATCATAGCACAGAGACAGCATTGGTCAAAGTTACCAACAACCTTCTAATGGCATCAGATGAGGGATTTGTCTTTGTGCTCCTCTTATTAGATCTCAGTACTGCGTTTGATACCATTGATCATCAGATACTACTACAAAGACTCGAATATTTAATTGGCATTACAGGAACTGCGTTAAGATGGTTTAAATCCTATTTATTAGGTCGATCTCATTTGTACTTGTTAATGACGAATCCTCCATGCACAGCAAAGTTAATCATGGAGTCCCTCAGGGTTTTGTGTTTGGACCAATATTGTTCACCCTATATATGCTCCCTTTAGGTAATATCATCAGGAAACACTCGGCATGACAATTTTCATTGTCATGCAGATGACACACAGTCAATGAAACCACGTCAAACTAATCAACTAATTAAACTTCAGGCATGTCTTACGGATATAAAAAACTGGATGACGTCCAATTTTTTGTTACTCAATTCTGACAAAACGAAGGTTATTGTGCTGGGTCCTTAACATCTCAGAAACACACTATCTAATGATATAACCACTATGGATGACATGAGGAATCTGAGAGTTATGTTTAATCAGGATATGTCCTTTAACTCCCATATAAAACACATTTCTAGGACTGCTTTCTTTCACTTGTTAATATATCAAAAATCATTCTGTCTAAAAAAGATGCGGAAAAATTAATCCATGCATTTGTTTCTTCCAGGCTGGACTATAGTAATTCCCTATTATCAGGCTGTCCTAACAAGTCTCTAAAGACTCTCAAGCTCATCCAGAATGCTGCTGCATGTGTCCTGACCAGAACTAGTATCAGAGATCATATCTCTCCTGTATTAGCCTCTCTGCATTGGCTCCCTGTAAAATCCAGAATAGAATTTAAAATCCTTCTCCTCACGTACAAAGCCCTTAATGGTCAGGCACCAACATACCTTCAGGAGCTTGTAGCACCCTACTACCCGTCTAGAACATTACGCCCTCTGGATGCAGGGTTACTTGCATTCCCTAGAGTCTCCAAAAGTAGAACGGGAGTCAGAGCCTTCAGCTATCAGGCTCCTCTCCTGTGGAACCATCTTCCATTCTCGGTTCGGGAGGCGCACACACACTCTCTACTTTTAAGAGTAGGCTTAAAACTTTCCTTTTTGATAAAAATTATAATTAAGGCTGGCTTACGCTAGCCTTTAGCTACGCTGCTATAGGCCTAGACTGCTGGGGGACTTCCTGTGATGCACTGAGCTTCTCTCTTTTCTTCCCCCCCCCCCTTTGCACACTCATGACTCATTAATTCATGTTACTAACTTGACTTCTTCACCAGAGTCTTTGTGCTCCCTCATCCCGAAGGTCACCGTGGACCAATCTATTGCTGGGACCATGGTTGACACTCCCTGACATCATCATCATTATCATGATTATTATCAATATCAATATCAATATCAGTATCAATATTATCATTATTATCAGTGTTGTTATTGTAGTAGTTATTATAAATACTACTATAATCCAATTATTATTATAGCTGTTATTATTATTGTGGTTGAATATGTCTGTGTCCCTGTCCCCGACTCCATCCCTCCCCCTCCCTTTCCCTCTCTCCCTCTCCCAACGCCTCTCTCTCTCTCTCACCCCAACCGGTCAAGGCAGAGGGCCGCCCACCTTGAGTCTCGGATCTGCTCGACGTTTCTGCCTTTTTAAAAAAGGCAGTTTTTCGTCGCCACTGTCGCCGAGTGCTTGCTCATGGTGGATTGTTGGGTCTCTTTAGAATGAAGAGTCGGTCTAGACCTGCTCTTTTTGTAAAGTGCCTTGATATAACGTTTGCTGTGATTTGGTGCCATATAAATAAATTGAATTGAATTGAACCCATGGTGCTGCATGAGAGCAGCTGATAAATCAGTTTAACTTTGGTTTCTTACAACTTGGATCTTATTTTTTTGTAGCTTTAGCCATGATCCAGTGTTAAAGTAAAGTTGTGAGATGTGGGAAGTCACATTCATCCAGAACTCTATCAGGTCAGGTGATCAGACAGGTTTCACACACGCCCATAGATGATGCAGAGAATCTAAACCAGCACCAGTCGGAGCAGCGTAGAAACACTGAGGGCTTCAGTTTAAACTTCAGGTAATTCTTTTATGGACAGACACAGAGCATGCTATCAGCTAGCAGTAAATGTGACAGACTTACATCATGAGATCATTTGAGTCTGACAGCAGTCACTGAACACATCAAACAAAGTTAAACCAACAAGCCCACCTGATCAAACATGGCGGTCCTCAGTGACCTCACTGAGATAAAGGTTATAAAATAAGACCCAAGTTGTAATTGAGTGAGAGTATTCTTGAACAGGTCCCAGGTCAGCTGTTGTTTGTGGGTTAACTGTACTGTGTCTCCAATAGACGGTTGCACTGGTGTCACTACTGTTGTTTAAAGCTCAGCTCTGGATGACTGGATGTATCTGTGCCTTCACCACCACCTACTCCATTTGGTCCTGCTGTCCTAATCACTGCATTATGATCATCCTCCATGATATGCACCAGTACAGCAGAAACAGTTTGAAGATATGAAAGTACTGCTTTGACTGACTTATTTCTATTCATTTTAATTTACTGATTTACACATGAATGTGATGGAATACACCGAGTATATGATGCGGCAGTGATACTAGAACTTGTTAATTTAAACACACACAATCTCATCTCCTTTCCAGCTGTCCTTCCTATGTTTGGCCTGGATTGACTTCTTCATCCTTATCTAGTGTTATATTAGTTCTTCTTCTGTAGATGCCACCCTGCTGACTGTCCACAGGCCCTGTTACACAGCCTGTTCAAGGTGAGACTGTTGCTCCTCTCCATCTTGTATAAAAGGTACAGAGACAGGGGTCATTGTAGTTCCACTTCTGAGGCAGCAGTGACCATGGCAACAGTGCTGAATCACAGTCTGTATAAAAGCAGTGACCTGGTGATGCCACGGGACAGGACTGGGGTGTGATGTTTAGTAATAGCTAAGTTAGCTGCTAACAGCTAGCAGCAGTTAACGGCCAAATCAAAGCAGAAGAAAATCTAAAATGTCTGCATATTGGGGAAACAGTGAGACGTCCTGGTGCTCCTCACCCTCCAGATAGAAGATAGGATGAGCCGCCATCGAACAGGAACGGTAAATTATTTTTGTTGTCATGTGATTCCATTGTTTACAAAGCGCTGCTGGACACAATCGTCTAGACAATGACGCTGCTGATATTGGCCACGCCTCTTTTGTCTGTAGAACGCTGTCATGCTCTCAGAAACCACACCCCGGAATGCCGTCATGTCACTGTGGTTTTGTTCAGTGTAAATAAAAAAATGATTGACGTACTGAGACGATGACCGGTCAGTGTGACTGACTGTGTTTTAGGATATCCTGGTATGTGGAACTTGCTTCATAGTAAAGGCCTCTGGTCTTGGCTGTCGGTGAGAGAAAACCTGTGAGAAACAGCAGATCTTCACAGACTCAGAATGAAAAGCTGGAGCATGTTCTCATCAGATGAATAATTTAAGTCTTCCAAAGATGCTCAGGACAGCAAAGAACAAAGTTGAACCTTTACAACAACTCTTTATGTGCTGGAATGTGCAGATGAGGCAGGAGTCAGATGGTTAAACAGGATCCGACATCTCTCCATTGTCTTTATCAGAGCTCAGACAACCACAGGGCAGGACGCCACTTTGTCATTATCATCTTTTTTACATGATGATAATGTAAAAATGATGACACACACACACACACACACACACACACACACACACACACACACACACACACACACACACACACACACACACACACACACACACACACACACACACACACACACACACACACACACACACACAGACTAACCTCCATGACTACAATGGGTAAAGTCAAACAAACACGTGCTCTGAAGGGACTCAGTCGACAGTTCCTTCACAACATGGGGGTTCAGTAAAAAGGAAAATACACTCAAGGTGGAGAGCATGTATAAAAGGCTAAATGGACAGATGGAATGAATCTCCATGAGAAGAAAAGGTCATGACAGTTTTCTCTGGAATATTCTGTACAGTAATGTACAACAGTGGAGCTCCCTGATCTCTGGATCACTGGAGGGAGCTGAACACTGACAGTTAACCGATGTCCACTAAACCCCATCCCAGCCCAGTGAGTCACATGACTGTAAGTCTGGTCTGCATGAACAATCCCACAAGAGGCTCTAAGAGACTCATCTTTACTGGATCTGAACCATCTGACTCCAGTAGAGTTCTCCACAATCAGACCAGTTGACTGAAACATTTCATTCAGTGTTAGAATCACTCATCCAAAATTCAGTCTTTCAGTGTCTCCATGAATTTCCTTTGCAAGGTCAGGGTCCATTTCAGTACAACATATCAAACACAACTTGAAATTTTTGATAATATTTCTTCAGTTTTTAAAAAATATTTTCAAAATAGCAGATCGTTAAGACACCCATTTTTAAACACACACACAAAAAAAATCTATAACCAGGAGAGACTGGAGATGAGTGGAGCAGGTTTTCTGTTTTTTGTTCTGTGGTTAGTCTTCTCTTTAGCAGACAGTGCCGTTCTCCTGTCTGGACTTGGGGCAGGTAGATCGGGGTATGGGCTGAACTGAGGGAGCCAGGGTGCAGAAGAAGCCGGCGATGAGGGTAAGGCCGAGGCCTCCCCATGCGCAGAACATGGACCAGCCATAGCCGTGGCCGATGTCATCAGGCAGGCCGTACAGGTACCGCGGGTAACGAGAGAGCTCGAAGTTGATGCCAGCAACGCAGGTACAGAGGGAGATGATGCAGAAGGTTCCTGAAATGAGAGAATCAGATACTGAAGGAGGAAAAATACACCAAAACTCTGTCTCAGTAAGAGAAATCAGTCTTAGCCCCAATCTACCCAACATCTACGTCAGCTGTTCAAATGGCTGCACACACAAGGTTTCTATTCATTAATTACAAACATTTCCTCATGATGTTTGTGAGAAATCTGATCCTAATGTAAAGCATAGATCTTATTGGTGGCACTGATGAATCAACCATTATGTTTCAAGTCCATCAGGTGTCCATCAGTAGACCAACACTAGTATTTCCAGAGTCCTGACTGCCCATGAGCCTGTTCAGACCTGCTATGGTCATATGTCGTCGGTGATCCAATGAGAAGTCCAGGTTCACACTTGACATTAGAATGTGTCCACATGCATCTCCTGGGACCACTTTCATTAGACCTCAGTTCCAAATACATTAAGACGTACATCACTGGGACAAACAGACACATAATTTTAACACAAAAAGAAATAACTTTGTGCATATGTTTTGCCAAATTTACAAAGAGGCCTTAATAATTAAGCTTAACAAAGTTAACACTGTTTTTCTTTTTTCTTTTGACTCAACAACTCACCAAACGGATTATTTTAAGGGAGTCTTTCCCCACAGGTGAAAAGTAGCTTATATTGTTATTGTCTTATATTGAATATATTGTTGTGTATATATTGTTCACTATATCTGTAAAATATGAAATGTTTACCATCAATAAAATCTTTATCTTCATTTGTATAAAGGCTGTGTTCAAACAGCTGTTTATCTGATGCTGTGTCTCAAATACTACCATGTACTATACTATAAGTACAATTACTAGCGTAGTGGGTACATTTTGACAGTGTTGTGTTGTCTCAAGTGGAACACTGCCACCAAACACTGGAAAAGACGGATGCCATATTGGACCATGAATGTCACGTCATTTGAAATTGAACATTTCAATAGCACTCTCTGTTTCATGCCAAATGGTACTTTGTTGGTATTTATATGTTGTAGTATTGTTCACAGCCGTAACTGTCGCCTACTCGGCCATTATTTTCATAAGCTTGAAAAGTCTCGTAAGCCCTGCCCCGTCTGTTACATAACCAAGATGGCGACCATTTAGGTTGAGAAGTGTCCATTGTTCTACTACCATTTGGAGTATGACGTCATAGTATTTTTTATTTCAACACACATTTAAACACTCAAACTGGTAAGGTTAAGTAATGAAGTATGTGATTTGAGACCCAGCATAGACTGTTTGGACATGGAGTAGTCAGGCTGGTTCAGTGATGCTGCCTCAAACCGACACGTTTCACAAGGACAGAAACATAATGTGTTGTTTTAATGGTGAATTCACAAGAAGAGCCGGTGATTTAGAATCTGTCGGAGCTGTTTGGTGAATTAAGTTTCTCCTGACTCCACATCTGCTGCTTATATTGGCAGGTGAGAGAAAACATTTATATCATAGTGAACCATGTGTTAGTCAGTGTGTGATCCATTCTGTCTGCTGTTTCAGAGGATGTCAAGTAAGTGGTTGTCACATTAGTGGTTGCACTACTGAAAGACTGGCCACATGTGATCTAGACCACCTCTGAATGCCTGTACTTAGAGGTGTCCACTAGTGATCAGTTTTCTGGTGGACAGCCTTAAATTGAAGTGGTAAACATCACCAAACCACTGACAGGCCTTCTTTAAATTCTAGCACTATGTTAAAGACCCTGTTCCCTCCATGTCATCTGAATGAAACTATTCTGGTCTGGTAGAAACCACCTCATCCTGGCAGCTCCAGACTGACCCAGCCGATTTCTGGAGCATTTATTGCCAGGCAACATTTGTTTTATTTTATTAAACCTTTATTTTACCAGGAAAGTCTCATTGAGATTAAAAATCTCTTTTGCAAGAGTGTCCTGGCCAAAACAGGCAGCAGCACACAAACCAAGTTACAAACATACAGAATACATACAGTTAGCAATTTACACAGAAAATAAAGGAAAAACGTCATAAATTGAGATGTCAAAGACGTCTCCAGGCCATGCAACTAAATTTGGCAGTGCACTCACCCCCATCGGTGAACGGATTATATGGTGACCCAGGGTCTCCCCTTTACAGACACGCCCATTTATTCTAATACCATGCAGCTATTTTCACCTATTGTAAAATTCCTGTATTTGAATATTTCCACATACTGGTCTGACTGGAAAGCTGAGACTCTTGATTCAGTGTGTGGTTTGTTCTATTACATCACAATTCTTGTAACAGACAGGAAATCATGGACGTCCATAACCAGATCAGAATGACTGAAGAAATCCACATGTACTGTGTGATGAATATAAATATGTAAATAAATAAATATGTATGTTTCTAGAATCTTCTGGATTTGATTCCATCAGTATTAGAGGCTGACTGATGAGGTGGTGATAGAAAGAGCAGCTTTCATTGTGTCTGCGTCTGTGGGTGTGGAGCTCACCTCCCATGAGGAAGAGGAGGCCAGCCACATATTGCATGAGGCCTCTGTCCCAGCAGCAGCCGAGCACACCAATGATCCAACCGAACAGAATGATGGCCACCGCCATGCCCATGAAACCTGCCGTCATTCGCCGCAAGTCTGAGGAAACAGAAGGTGAAAATGTGAACACGAGGAGAACACTGGCCTGAACAGGATACTGACAGAAAACAGGACACACATGTTCAATCGCCTCTTCTCTTCAAACACAGGAGCTCTGAGATATAACCAGCACTGTTGAAACATTAATAAATTAATAAAACATACATTTTTATACTTCCTGCTAGCAGAAATTCAACAGGATGGCACCTCCTCTCCATAAAAACATCAATTCTACAAACTCCTACACATCCAGCTGTCCTGATAAACCTGTCAGACGTCTGTGTATCAGATTTACTCAAAGGTGGCATCTGAAGCTGACAGGAACATGCTGTGAACATTTAAATCCAAATATTAAAGCAGCATTAGCTGAATTAACGTCCACTTGATGGCTGAAGATCTGACATATTATCACTTTATTCAGTTCATATGGTGACTGTATTGGTGAACAGCTACCTCCATCAGCAGAGAAACAGCAGACTGGGAGGAGGCAGGATGTCTCTGTGTGATTCAGTGTAGGCTCTATGAATGGGGTGCTGTTACCACTGCCTATTATTCCTGATATTTAAAGGGTGCATTGTTTGCATAGTAAGATGTTCCACGATAGGTGGATTTATGGGGCCATTAATGTAGCAACATTATGTGCATGTGTGTGTGGAGAGTTGTGTAACTGTATCAATCCATGTGTGTAAAATGAAATTGAAAATGTACAACAGAATTTTCAAATCTCTGACATGCCGACAGGATCTAATGTTAATGAATATTCTGTGTTCTTCTACACATCCTAAAGGTCTCACACACAGTCAAGGTTCATACAGTGAAACAGTCCAGGTTCATACAGTGAAACAGTCCAGGTTCACACAGTGAAACAGTCCAGGTTCATACAGAGAAACAGTCCAAGTTCACACAGTGAAATAGTCCAGGTTCATACAGTGAAACAGTCCAGGTTCATACAGTGAAACAGTCCAGGTTCACACAGTCCAGGTTCATACAGTGAAACAGTCCAGGTTCACACAGTCCAGGTTCACACAGTCCAGGTTCACACAGTCCAGGTTCATACAGTGAAACAGTCCAGGTTCATACATTGAAACAGTCCAGGTTCACACAGTGAAACAGTCCAGGTTCATGCGGTGAAATCCTGAGGCACAGCTAGAGGTGACGTCAAATGTCCATGAGGGTGGAGTCTCTAAATCAGAGACAATCATTGGTTCAGGTGGGTGGATGAAACATACCTGCAGACTGATGTCAGAGCTGGTACATTCATGACAAGTGCATGCATGTTGTCAACCAGCCAATAGGCCCATCTGATGCACCCTTAAATAGCAGGAGAAAAAACTGACTTTCAGGTATTCTGGGGCTCAAGTACATTTGCTATGTAAACAACATGGGCACTGGGGCTGAAAAGGAAAACTGGGTCAGTCAGACACTCTTGCACCACTATGTGCCAGAAAATAAAGCCTTAGACTTCATGGTCTGTATGTGTGTGATCCATACACAAATGTAAAATTTGTTGACATTTTAATGCTCCCCTGAGATTGGAGCTTTAATTGTTTCATTCATTCAACTTCTTGACACAAAATGATCCAATAAGAGTTGAGAATCGGGTAAACCTTCATATACTCTAATAAAATGCTAACACCTAGCTGACAGTTACAGTATGCGAGTGTGAGCTGTACTTCTATTAGGTTAGATCACCCCTCAGAATGATCTCAGTCAGGAGGCAACTGTGGGAATCAGGTTTATGCACTCAAAAGGACAAACATTGCTGTATGTTTGTCCTTTTGAGTGCATAAACCTGATTCCCACAACCTGACCCTTTGTGGCATACTCCAGAGTATAGTTGAACAGTTTTATTAATTCTTCTGTCCTGTCAGGATGCTGCCATCTTTCCTATGTTTACAAAGATTGAAACAGCACCCCTCTAAATGTTATCTGGTGAACGTGTAGTGAAAGAGTATATTACAGTCCCTCTGTGGACTAATATGTCCACAAGGAGACCAGGGGCCTCATTTATAAATCTCAGGGTTGATTCCATCCTAAAACATTTTGTACTCACAAATCTAAGAATGTTCTTACACAAGAAAATGTTCACATCTATAAAACCATGCGGTGCAGACCTGTTTGCAGTCTTCCCTTTATGAATACCAGCCTGTGGTAAACTTTGCAGGTACAGTCGCCTCCCAGTGTCGTCCCACTACTCCTCCCAGTGTCGTCCCACTACTCCTCCCAGTTTCGTCCCATTACTCCTCCTAGTGTCGTCCAAATACTCCTCTCAGTGTTATCACTACTCCTCAGAGTGTCATCACTCTCCTCCCAGTGTCATCCCACTACTTCTCGCAGTCTCATCACTACTCCTACCAGTGTTGTCCCACTACTCCTCCCAGTGTCGTCCAACTACTCCCAGTGCCGTCCCACTCCTCCTCCCAGTGTCGTCCCAATACACCTTCCAGTGTCGTCCCACTCCTCCCAGTGTCGTCCCGCTACTTCTCCCAGTGTCTTCCCACTATTCCTGCCAGTGTCATCACACTACTCTTCCCAGTATCGTCCCATTACTCCTTTCAGTGTCGTCCCACTGCTCCTCCTAGTGTCGTCCCATTACTCCTCCCAGTGTCGTCCCACTACACCTCCCAATGTCGTCCCACTTCTCCTCCCAGTGTCATAAGTACTCCTCCCATTGCCGTCCCACTCCTCCTCCCAGTGTCGTCCCAATACTCCTTCCAGTGTCGTCCCACTCCTCCCAGTGTCATCCCGCTACTTCTCCCAGTGTCTTCCCACTATTCCTGCCAGTGTCATCCCACTACTCTTCCCAGTATCGTCCCATTACTCCTTCCAGTGTCGTCCCACTACTCCTCCTAGTGTCGTCCCATTACTCCTCCCAGTGTCGTCCCACTACACCTCCCAATGTTGTCCCACTTCTCCTCCCAGTGTCATAAGTACTCCTCCCAGTATTGTCCCACTACTCCCCCAAGTGTCGTCCCACTACCCCTCCCATTGTCGTCCCATTACTCCACCCAGTCTCGTCCCACTACTCCTCACAGTATCGTCCCACTTCTCCTCCCAGTGTCATAAGTACTCCTACCAGTGTCGTCCCACTACTCCTCCAAGTGTCATCACTACTCATCGCAGTGTCATCACTCTCCTCCCAGTGTCGTCCCACTACTTCTCGCAGTGTCATCACTACTCCTCCCAGTGTCGTCCAACTACTCCTCACAGTGCCGTCCCACTCCTCCTCCCAGTGTCGTCCCAATACTCCTCCCAGTGCCGTCCCACTCCTCCTCCCAGTGTCGTCCCAATACTCCTTCCAGTGTCGTCCCACTCCTCCCAGTGTCCTCCCGCTACTTCTCCCAGTGTCTTCCCACTATTCCTGCCAATGTCGTCCCACTACTCTTCCCAGTATTGTCCCATTACTCCTTCCAGTGTCGTCCCACTACTCCTCCTAGTGTCGTCCCATTACTCCTCCCAGTGTCGTCCCACTACACCTCCCAATGTCGTCCCAGTTCTCCTCCCAGTGTCATAAGTACTCCTCCCAGTGTCGTCCCGCCACTCCTCCCAGTGGTCTCCCCCTCCTCCTCGCAGTGTCGCCCCACTACTCCTACCAGTGTCGACACATTACTCCTCCCAGTGTCGTCCCACTATTCCACCCAGTGTCTTCCCACTACACCTCCCGGTGTCGTCCCACTACTACTCCCGGTGTCGTCCCACTACTCCTCCCACTGTCGTACCACTACTCCACCCAGTGTCGTCCCGCTACTGCTCCCAGTGTCTTCCCCCTCCTCCTCCCAGTGTCGCACCACTACTCCTACCAGTGCAGTCCCACTATTCCTCCCAGTGTCGTCCCAGTACTCCTCCCAGTGTCGTCCCACTACTACTCCCAGTGTCGTCCCACTACTCCTCCCACTGTTGTCCCACTACTCCTCTCAGTGTCAACACTACTCCTCCCAGTGTCGTCCCACTACTCCTCCGAGTGTCATCACTACTCCTCCCAGTATCGTCCCACTACTCCTCCTAGTGTCGTCCCATTACTCCTTCCAGTGTCGTCCCACTACTGTTCCAAGTGTCGTCCCATTAGTCCTCCCAGTGTCGTCCCACTACACCTCCCAATGTCATCGCACTGCTCCACCCAGTGTCGTCCCACTTCTCCTCCCAGTGTCATAAGTACTCCTCCCTGTGTCGTCCCACTACTCCTCCAAGTGTCGTCCTACTACTCCTCCCATTGTCGTCCCATTACTTCACCCAGTGTATTCACTACTCCTTCCAGTGTCATCCCACTACTCCTCCTCGTGTCGTCCAATTACTCCTCCCAGTGTCGTCAAACTACTCCTCCCAATGTCGTCCCACTACTCCACCCAGTGTCGTCCCACTACTCCTCCAAGTATCATTACTACTCCTCCCAGTGTCGTCCCACTACTCCTCCCAGTATTGTCCCACTTCTCCTCCCAGTGTCATAAGTACTCCTCCCAGTGTCGTCCCACCACTCCTCCAAGTGTATTCACTACTCCTCCAAGTGTCGTCCCACTACTCCTCCTAGTGTCGTATAATTACTCCCCCCAGTGTCGTCCAACTACTCCTCCCAATGTCGTCCCACTACTCCACCCAGTGTCGTCCCACTATTCCTCCAAGTATCGTTACTATTCCTCCCAGTGTCGTCCAGCCACTCCTCCCAGTGTTGTCCCATTACTCCTCCCAGTGTCGTCCCACTATTCCTCCCAGTGTCGTCCCACTACACCTCCCAGTGTCGTCCCACTACTACTCCCGGTGTCGTCCCACTACTCCTCCCACTGTCGTACCACTACTCCACCCAGTGTATTCACTACTCCTTCCAGTGTCATCCCACTACTCCTCCTAGTGTCGTCCAATTACTCCACCCAGTGTCGTCCCACTACTCCTCCAAGGATCATTACTCCTCCTCCCAGTGTCGTCCCACTACTCCTCACAGTATTGTCCCACTTCTCCTCCAAGTGTCATAAGTACTCCTCCCAGTGTCGTCCCAGCACTCCTCCAAGTGTATTCACTACTCCTCCCAGTGTCGTCCCACTACTCCTCCTAGTGTCGTCCAATTACTCCTCCCAGTGTCTTCCCCCTCCTCCTCCCAGTGTCGCACCACTACTCCTACCAGTGCAGTCCCACTATTCCTCCCGGTGTCGTCCCACTACTCCTCCCAGTGTCGTCCCACTACTACTCCCAGTGTCGTCCCACTACTCCTCCCAGTGTCGTCTTACTACTCCTCTCAGTGTCAACACTACTCCTCCCAGTGTCGTCCCACTACTCGTCCCACTTTCATCACTACTCCTCCCAGTGTCGTCCCACTACTCCTCCTAGTGTCGTCCCATTACTCCTTCCAGTGTCGTCCCACTACACCTCCCAATGTCATCGCACTCCTCCACCCAGTGTCGTCCCACTTCTCCTCCCAGTGTCATAAGTACTCCTCCCAGTGTCGTCCCACTATTCCTCCCAGTGTTTTCCCGCCACTCCTCCCAGTGTCGTCCCATTACTCCTCCCAGTGTCGTCCCACTATTCCTCCAAGTGTCGTCCTACTACTCCTCCCATTGTCGTCCCATTACTCCACCCAGTGTATTCACTACTCCTTCCAGTGTCATCCCACTACTCCTCCTAGTGTCGTCCAATTACTCCTCCCAGTGTCGTCAAACTACTCCTCCCAATGTCGTCCCACTACTCCACCCAGTGTCGTCCCACTACTCCTCCAAGTATCATTACTACTCCTCCCAGTGTCGTCCCACTACTCCTCCCAGTATTGTCCCACTTCTCCTCCCAGTGTCATAAGTACTCCTCCCAGTGTCGTCCCACCACTCCTCCAAGTGTATTCACTACTCCTCCAAGTGTCGTCCCACTACTCCTCCTAGTGTCGTATAATTACTCCCCCCAGTGTCGTCCAACTACTCCTCCCAATGTCGTCCCACTACTCCACCCAGTGTCGTCCCACTATTCCTCCAAGTATCGTTACTATTCCTCCCAGTGTCGTCCAGCCACTCCTCCCAGTGTTGTCCCATTACTCCTCCCAGTGTCGTCCCACTATTCCTCCCAGTGTCGTCCCACTACACCTCCCAGTGTCGTCCCACTACTACTCCCGGTGTCGTCCCACTACTCCTCCCACTGTCGTACCACTACTCCACCCAGTGTATTCACTACTCCTTCCAGTGTCATCCCACTACTCCTCCTAGTGTCGTCCAATTACTCCACCCAGTGTCGTCCCACTACTCCTCCAAGGATCATTACTCCTCCTCCCAGTGTCGTCCCACTACTCCTCACAGTATTGTCCCACTTCTCCTCCAAGTGTCATAAGTACTCCTCCCAGTGTCGTCCCACCACTCCTCCAAGTGTATTCACTACTCCTCCCAGTGTCGTCCCACTACTCCTCCTAGTGTCGTCCAATTACTCCTCCCAGTGTCTTCCCCCTCCTCCTCCCAGTGTCGCACCACTACTCCTACCAGTGCAGTCCCACTATTCCTCCCGGTGTCGTCCCACTACTCCTCCCAGTGTCGTCCCACTACTACTCCCAGTGTCGTCCCACTACTCCTCCCAGTGTCGTCTTACTACTCCTCTCAGTGTCAACACTACTCCTCCCAGTGTCGTCCCACTACTCGTCCCACTTTCATCACTACTCCTCCCAGTGTCGTCCCACTACTCCTCCTAGTGTCGTCCCATTACTCCTTCCAGTGTCGTCCCACTACACCTCCCAATGTCATCGCACTCCTCCACCCAGTGTCGTCCCACTTCTCCTCCCAGTGTCATAAGTACTCCTCCCAGTGTCGTCCCACTATTCCTCCCAGTGTTTTCCCGCCACTCCTCCCAGTGTCGTCCCATTACTCCTCCCAGTGTCGTCCCACTATTCCTCCAAGTGTCGTCCTACTACTCCTCCCATTGTCGTCCCATTACTCCACCCAGTGTATTCACTACTCCTTCCAGTGTCATCCCACTACTCCTCCTAGTGTCGTCCAATTACTCCTCCCAGTGTCGTCAAACTACTCCTCCCAATGTCGTCCCACTACTCCACCCAGTGTCGTCCCACTACTCCTCCAAGTATCATTACTACTCCTCCCAGTGTCGTCCCATTACTCCTCCCAGTATTGTCCCACTTCTCCTCCCAGTGTCATAAGTACTCCTCCCAGTGTCGTCCAACCACTCCTCCAAGTGTATTCACTACTCCTCCCAGTGTCGTCCCACTACTCCTCCTAGTGTCGTCCAATTACTCCTCCCAGTGTGATCCAACTACTCCTCCCAATGTCGTCCCACTACTCCACCCAGTGTCGTCCCACTACTCCTCCAAGTATCGTTACTACTCCGCCCAGTGTCATCCCACTATTCCTCCCAGTGTTGTCCCGCCACTCCTCCCAGTGTCGTCCCATTACTCCTCCCAGTGTCGTCCCACTATTCCTCCCAGTGTCGTCCCACTACACCTCCCAGTGTCGTCCCACTACTACTCCCGGTGTCATCCCACTACTCCTCCCACTGTCGTACCACCACTACACCCAGTGTATTCACTACTCCTTCCAGTGTCATCCCACTACTCCTCCTAGTGTCGTCCAATTACTCCACCCAGTATCGTCCCACTACTCCTCCAAGTATCATTACTCCTCCTCCCAGTGTCGTCCCACTATTCCTCCCAGTATTGCCCCACTTCTCCTCCCAGTGTCATAAGTACTCCTCCCAGTGTCGTCCCACCACTCCTCCAAGTGTAATCACTACTCCTCCCAGTGTCGTCCCACTACTCCTCCTAGTGTCGTCCAATTACTCCTCCCAGTGTCTTCCCCCTCCTCCTCCCAGTGTCGCACCACTACTCCTACCAGTGCAGTCCCACTATTCCTCCCGGTGTCGTCCCACTACTCCTCCCAGTGTCGTCCCACTACACCTCCCAATGTCGTCCCACTTCTCCTCCCAGTGTCATAAGTACTCCTCCCAGTGTCGTCCCACCACTCCTCCAAGTGTATTAACTACTCCTCCCAGTGTCGTCCCACTACTCCTCCTAGTGTCGTCCAATTACTCCTCCCAGTGTGATCCAACTACTCCTCCCAATGTCGTCCCACTACTCCACCCAGTGTCGTCCCACTACTCCTCCAAGTATCGTTACTACTCCGCCCAGTGTCATCCCACTATTCCTCCCAGTGTCGTCCCGCCACTCCTCCCAGTGTCGTCCCATTACTCCTCCCAGTGTCGTCCCACTATTCCTCCCAGTGTCGTCCCACTACACCTCCCAGTGTCGTCCCACTACTACTCCCGGTGTCATCCCACTACTCCTCCCACTGTCGTACCACCACTCCACCCAGTGTATTCACTACTCCTTCCAGTGTCATCCCACTACTCCTCCTAGTGTCGTCCAATTACTCCACCCAGTATCGTCCCACTACTCCTCCAAGTATCATTACTCCTCCTCCCAGTGTCGTCCCACTACTCCTCACAGTATTGCCCCACTTCTCCTCCCAGTGTCATAAGTACTCCTCCCAGTGTCGTCCCACCACTCCTCCAAGTGTATTCACTACTCCTCCCAGTGTCGTCCCACTACTCCTCCTAGTGTCGTCCAATTACCCCTCCCAGTGTCTTCCCCCTCCCCCTCCCAGTGTCGCACCACTACTCCTACCAGTGCAGTCCCACTATTCCTCCCGGTGTCGTCCCACTACTCCTCCCAGTGTCGTCCCACTACACCTCCCAATGTCGTCCCACTTCTCCTCCCAGTGTCATAAGTACTCCTCCCAGTGTCGTCCCACCACTCCTCCAAGTGTATTAACTACTCCTCCCAGTGTCGTCCCACTACTCCTCCTAGTGTCGTCCAATTACTCCTCCCAGTGTGATCCAACTACTCCTCCCAATGTCGTCCCACTACTCCACCCAGTGTCGTCCCACTACTCCTCCAAGTATCGTTACTACTCCGCCCAGTGTCATCCCACTATTCCTCCCAGTGTCGTCCCGCCACTCCTCCCAGTGTCGTCCCATTACTCCTCCCAGTGTCGTCCCACTATTCCTCCCAGTGTCGTCCCACTACACCTCCCAGTGTCGTCCCACTACTACTCCCGGTGTCATCCCACTACTCCTCCCACTGTCGTACCACCACTCCACCCAGTGTATTCACTACTCCTTCCAGTGTCATCCCACTACTCCTCCTAGTGTCGTCCAATTACTCCACCCAGTATCGTCCCACTACTCCTCCAAGTATCATTACTCCTCCTCCCAGTGTCGTCCCACTACTCCTCACAGTATTGCCCCACTTCTCCTCCCAGTGTCATAAGTACTCCTCCCAGTGTCGTCCCACCACTCCTCCAAGTGTATTCACTACTCCTCCCAGTGTCGTCCCACTACTCCTCCTAGTGTCGTCCAATTACCCCTCCCAGTGTCTTCCCCCTCCCCCTCCCAGTGTCGCACCACTACTCCTACCAGTGCAGTCCCACTATTCCTCCCGGTGTCGTCCCACTACTCCTCCCAGTGTCGTCCCACTACACCTCCCAATGTCGTCCCACTTCTCCTCCCAGTGTCATAAGTACTCCTCCCAGTGTCGTCCCACCACTCCTCCAAGTGTATTAACTACTCCTCCCAGTGTCGTCCCACTACTCCTCCTAGTGTTGTCCAATTACTCCTCCCAGTGTGATCCAACTACTCCTCCCAATGTCGTCCCACTACTCCACCCAGTGTCGTCCCACTACTCCTCCAAGTATCGTTACTAGTCCGCCCAGTGTCATCCCACTATTCCTCCCAGTGTCGTCCCGCCACTCCTCCCAGTGTCGTCCCATTACTCCTCCCAGTGTCGTCCCACTATTCCTCCCAGTGTCGTCCCACTACACCTCCCAGTGTCGTCCCACTACTACTCCCGGTGTCATCCCACTACTCCTCCCACTGTCGTACCACCACTCCACCCAGTGTATTCACTACTCCTTCCAGTGTCATCCCACTACTCCTCCTAGTGTCGTCCAATTACTCCACCCAGTATCGTCCCACTACTCCTCCAAGTATCATTACTCCTCCTCCCAGTGTCGTCCCACTACTCCTCACAGTATTGCCCCACTTCTCCTCCCAGTGTCATAAGTACTCCTCCCAGTGTCGTCCCACCACTCCTCCAAGTGTATTCACTACTCCTCCCAGTGTCGTCCCACTACTCCTCCTAGTGTCGTCCAATTACCCCTCCCAGTGTCTTCCCCCTCCCCCTCCCAGTGTCGCACCACTACTCCTACCAGTGCAGTCCCACTATTCCTCCCGGTGTCGTCCCACTACTCCTCCCAGTGTCGTCCCACTACTACTCCCAGTGTCGTGCCACTACTCCTCCCACTGTTGTCCCACTACTCCTCTCAGTGTCAACACTACTCCTACCAGTGTCGTCCCACTTCTACTCCCAGTGTCATAAGTACTCCTCCCAGTGTCGTCCCACTACTCGTCCCACTTTCATCACTACTCCTCCCAGTGTCGTCCCACTACTCCTCCTAGTGTCGTCCCATTACTCCTCCCAGTGTCGTCCCACTACACCTCCCAATGTCATCGCACTGCTCCACCCAGTGTCGTCCCACTTCTCCTCCCAGTGTCATAAGTACTCCTCCCAGTGTCGTCCCACTATTCCTCCCAGTGTTGTCCCGCCACTCCTCCCAGTGTCGTCCCATTACTCCTCCCAGTGTCGTCCCACTATTCCTCCAAGTGTCGTCCTACTACTCCTCCCATTGTCGTCCCATTACTCCACCCAGTGTATTCACTACTCTTTCCAGTGTCGTCCCACTACTCCTCCTAGTGTCGTCCAATTACTCCACCCAGTGTCGTCCCACTACTCCTCCAAGTATCATTACTACTCCTCCCAGTGTCGTCCCACTAGTCCTCACAGTATTGTCCCACTTCTCCTCCCAGTGTCATAAGTACTCCTCCCAGTGTCGTCCCACCACTCCTCCAAGTGTATTCACTACTCCTCCCAGTGTCGTCCCACTACTCCTCCTAGTGTCATCCAATTACTCCTCCCAGTGTCTTCCCCCTCCTCCTCCCAGTGTCGCACCACTACTCCTCCCAGTGTCATAAGTACTCCTCCCAGTGTCGTCCCACTATTCCTCCCAGTGTTGTCCCACTACTCCTCCTAGTGTCGTCCAATTACTCCTCCCAGTGTCTTCCCCCTCCTCCTCCCAGTGTCGCACCACTACTCCTCCCAGTGTCATAATTACTCCTCCCAGTGTCATCCCACTATTCCTCCCAGTGTCGTCCCACTATTCCTCCCAGTGTCGTCCCACTACTCCTCCTAGTGTCGTCCCACTACACCTCCCAATGTCATCGCACTGCTCCACCCAGTGTCGTCCCACTTCTCCTCCCAGTGTCATAAGTACTCCTCCCAGTGTCGTCCCACTATTCCTCCCAGTGTTGTCCCGCCACTCCTCCCAGTGTCGTCCCATTACTCCTCCCAGTGTCGTCCCACTATTCCTCCCACTGTTGTCTCGCCACTCCTCCCAGTGTCGTCCCACTATTCCTCCAAGTGTCGTCCTAGTACTCCTCCCATTGTCGTCCCATTACTCCACCCAGTGTATTCACTACTACTCCCAGTGTCGTGCCACTACTCCTCCCACTGTTGTCCCACTACTCCTCTCAGTGTCAACACTACTCCTACCAGTGTCGTCCCACTTCTACTCCCAGTGTCATAAGTACTCCTCCCAGTGTCGTCCCACTACTCGTCCCACTTTCATCACTACTCCTCCCAGTGTCGTCCCAGTACTCCTCCTAGTGTCGTCCCATTACTCCTTCCATTGTCGTCCCACTACTGTTCCAAGTGTCGTCCCATTACTCCTCCCAGTGTCGTCCCACTACACCTCCCAATGTCATCGCACTGCTCCACCCAGTGTCGTCCCACTTCTCCTCCCAGTGTCATAAGTACTCCTCCCAGTGTCGTCCCACTATTCCTCCCAGTGTTGTCCCGCCACTCCTCCCAGTGTCGTCCCATTACTCCTCCCAGTGTCGTCCCACTATTCCTCCAAGTGTCGTCCTACTACTCCTCCCATTGTCGTCCCATTACTCCACCCAGTGTATTCACTACTCTTTCCAGTGTCGTCCCACTACTCCTCCTAGTGTCGTCCAATTACTCCACCCAGTGTCGTCCCACTACTCCTCCAAGTATCATTACTACTCCTCCCAGTGTCGTCCGACTAGTCCTCACAGTATTGTCCCACTTCTCCTCCCAGTGTCATAAGTACTCCTCCCAGTGTCGTCCCACCACTCCTCCAAGTGTATTCACTACTCCTCCCAGTGTCGTCCCACTACTCCTCCTAGTGTCATCCAATTACTCCTCCCAGTGTCTTCCCCCTCCTCCTCCCAGTGTCGCACCACTACTCCTCCCAGTGTCATAAGTACTCCTCCCAGTGTCGTCCCACTACTCCTCCCAGTGTTGTCCCACTACTCCTCCTAGTGTCGTCCAATTACTCCTCCCAGTGTCTTCCCCCTCCTCCTCCCAGTGTCGCACCACTACTCCTCCCAGTGTCATAATTACTCCTCCCAGTGTCGTCCCACTATTCCTCCCAGTGTCGTCCCACTATTCCTCCCAGTGTCGTCCCACTACTCCTCCTAGTGTCGTCCCACTACACCTCCCAATGTCATCGCACTGCTCCACCCAGTGTCGTCCCACTTCTCCTCCCAGTGTCATAAGTACTCCTCCCAGTGTCGTCCCACTATTCCTCCCAGTGTTGTCCCGCCACTCCTCCCAGTGTCGTCCCATTACTCCTCCCAGTGTCGTCCCACTATTCCTCCCACTGTTGTCCCGCCACTCCTCCCAGTGTCGTCCCACTATTCCTCCAAGTGTCGTCCTAGTACTCCTCCCATTGTCGTCCCATTACTCCACCCAGTGTATTCACTACTACTCCCAGTGTCGTGCCACTACTCCTCCCACTGTTGTCCCACTACTCCTCTCAGTGTCAACACTACTCCTACCAGTGTCGTCCCACTTCTCCTCCCAGTGTCATAAGTACTCCTCCCAGTGTCGTCCCACTATTCCTCCCAGTGTTGTCCCGCCACACCTCCCAGTGTCGTCCCATTACTCCTCCTAGTGTCATCCCATTACTCCTTCCATTGTCGTCCCACTACTGTTCCAAGTGTCGTCCCATTACTCCTCCCAGTGTCGTCCCACTACACCTCCCAATGTCATCGCACTGCTCCACCCAGTGTCGTCCCACTTCTCCTCCCAGTGTCATAAGTACTCCTCCCAGTGTCGTCCCACTATTCCTCCCAGTGTTGTCCCGCCACTCCTCCCAGTGTCGTCCCATTACTCCTCTCAGTGTCGTCCCACTATTCCTCCAAGTGTCGTCCTACTACTCCTCCCATTGTCGTCCCATTACTCCACCCAGTGTATTCACTACTCCTTCCAGTGTCGTCCCACTACTCCTCCTAGTGTCGTCCAATTACTCCTCCCAGTGTCGTCAAACTACTCCTCCCAATGTCGTCCCACTACTCCACCCAGTGTCGTCCCACTACTCCTCCAAGTATCATTACTACTCCTCCCAGTGTCGTCCCATTACTCCTCCCAGTATTGTCCCACTTCTCCTCCCAGTGTCATAAGTACTCCTCCCAGTGTCGTCCCACCATTCCTCCAAGTGTGTTCACTACTCCTCCCAGTGTCGTCCCACTACTCCTCCTAGTGTCGTCCAATTACTCCTCCCAGTGTCGTCCAACTACTCCTCCCAATGTCGTCCCACTACTCCACCAAGTGTCGTCCCACTACTCCTCCAAATATCGTTACTACTGCTCCCAGTGTCATCCCACAATTCCTCCCAGTGACGTCCCGCCATTTCTCCCAGTGTCGTCCCATTACTCCTCCCAGTGTCGTCCCACTATTCCTCCCAGTGTCGTCCCACTACACCTCCCAGTGTCGTCCCAGTACTACTCCCGGTGTCGTCCCACTACTCCTCCCACTGTCGTACCACTACTCCACCAAGTGTCGTCCCATTTCTCCACCCAGTGTCGTCCCGCTACTCCTCCCAGTGTCTTCCCCCTCCTCCTCCTAGTGTCGCACCACTACTCCTACCAGTGCAGTCCCACTATTACTCCCAGTGTCGTCCCACTACTACTCCCAGTGTTGTCCCACTACTCCTCCCACTGTTGTCCCACTAC
This sequence comes from Chaunax sp. Z400, assembly GCA_037577475.1. Lineage (NCBI taxonomy): Eukaryota > Metazoa > Chordata > Actinopteri > Lophiiformes > Chaunacidae > Chaunax > Chaunax sp. Z400. Next base: position 1,816,498 of record CM075204.1, on the reverse strand, counting down.
TCCTCTCAGTGTCAACACTACTCCTGCCAGTGTCGTCCCACTTCTCCTACCAGTGTCATAAGTACTCCTCCCAGTGTCGTCCCACTACTCCTCTGAGTGTCATCATACTCCTCCCAGTCTCGTCCCACTACTAGTCCCACTTTCATCACTACTCCTCCCAGTGACGTCCCACTACTACTTCTAGTGTCGTCCCATTACTCCTTCCAGTGTCGTCCCACGACTCCTCCTAGTGTCGTCCCATTACTCCTCCAGGTATCATTACTACTCCTCCCAGTGTCGTCCCACTACTCCTCCCAGTATTGTCCCACTTCTCCTCCCAGTGTCATAAGTAATCCTCCCAGTGTCGTCCCACCACTCCTCCAAGTGTATTCACTACTCCTCCCAGTGTCGTCCCACTACTCCTCCTAGTGTCATCCCACTACTCCTCCAAGTATCATTACTACTCCTCCCAGTGTCGTCCCAAAACTCCTCCCAGTATTGTCCCACTTCTCCTCCCAGTGTCATAAGTACTCCTCCCAGTGTCGTCCCACCACTCCTCCAAGTGTATTTACTACTCCTCCTAGGGTCATCCAATTACTCCTCCCAGTGTCGTCCAAGTACTCCTCCCAATGTCGTCCCACTACTCCACCCAGTGTCGTCCCACTACTCCTCCAAGTATCGTTACTACTCCTCCCAGTGTCATCCCACTATTCCTCCCAGTGTCGTCCCGCCACTCCTCCCAGTGTCGTCCCATTACTCCTCCCAGTGTCGTCCCACTATTCCTCCCAGTGTCGTCCCACTACACCTCCCAGTGTCGTCCCACTACTACTCCCGGTGTCGACCCACTACTCCTCCCGTTGTCGTACCACTACTCCACCCAGTGTCGTCCCACTACTCCTCCAAGTATCGTTACTACTCCTCCCAGTGTCATCCCACTATTCCTCCCAGTGTCGTCCCGCCACTCCTCCCAGTGTCGTCCCATTACTCCTCCCAGTGTCGTCCCACTATTCCTCCAAGTATCATTACTACTCCTCCCAGTGTCAAACCACTATTCCTCCCAGTGTCGTCCCGCCACTCCTCCCAATGTCGTCCCATTACTCCTCCCAGTGTCGTCCCACTATTCCTCCGAGTGTCGTCCCACTACACCTCCCAGTGTCGTCCCACTACTACTCCCGGTGTCGTCCCACTACTCCTCCCACTGTCGTACCACTACTCCACCCAGTGTCGTCCCATTTCTCCACCCAGTGTCGTCCCGCTACTCCTGCCAGTGTCTTCCGCCTCCTCCTCCCAGTGTCGCACCACTACTCCTACCAGTGCAGTCCCACTATTACTCCCAGTGTCGTCCCACTACTACTCCCAGTGTCGTCCCACTACTCCTCCCACTGTTGTCCCACTACTCCTCTGAGTGTCATCATACTCCTCCCAGTCTCGTCCCACTACTAGTCCCACTTTCATCACTACTCCTCCCAGTGACGTCCCACTACTACTTCTAGTGTCGTCCCATTACTCCTTCCAGTGTCGTACCACGACTCCTCCTAGTGTCGTCCCATTACTCCTCCAAGTATCATTACTACTCCTCCCAGTGTCGTCCCACTACTCCTCCCAGTATTGTCCCACTTCTCCTCCCAGTGTCATAAGTAATCCTCCCAGTGTCGTCCCACCACTCCTCCAAGTGTATTCACTACTCCTCCTAGTGTCGTCCCACTACTCCTCCTAGTGTCATCCCACTACTCCTCCAAGTATCATTACTACTCCTCCCAGTGTCGTCCCACTACTCCTCCCAGTATTGTCCCACCTCTCCTCCCAGTGTCATAAGTACTCCTCCCAGTGTCGTCCCACCACTCCTCCCAGTGTCATAAGTACTCCTCCCAGTGTCGTCCCCCCACTCCTCCAAGTGTATTTACTACTCCTCCCAGTGTCGTCCCACTACTCCTCCTAGGGTCGTCCAATTACTCCTCCCAGTGTCATAAGTACTCCTCCCAGTGTCGTCCCACTATTCCTCCCAGTGTTGTCCCGCCACTCCTCCCAGTGTCGTCCCATTACTCCTCTCAGTGTCGTCCCACTATTCCTCCAAGTGTCGTCCTACTACTCCTCCCATTGTCGTCCCATTACTCCACCCAGTGTATTCACTACTCCTTCCAGTGTCGTCCCACTACTCCTCCTAGTGTCGTCCAATTACTCCTCCCAGTGTCGTCAAACTACTCCTCCCAATGTCGTCCCACTACTCCACCCAGTGTCGTCCCACTACTCCTCCAAGTATCATTACTACTCCTCCCAGTGTCGTCCCATTACTCCTCCCAGTATTGTCCCACTTCTCCTCCCAGTGTCATAAGTACTCCTCCCAGTGTCGTCCCACCATTCCTCCAAGTGTGTTCACTACTCCTCCCAGTGTCGTCCCACTACTCCTCCTAGTGTCGTCCAATTACTCCTCCCAGTGTCGTCCAACTACTCCTCCCAATGTCGTCCCACTACTCCACCAAGTGTCGTCCCACTACTCCTCCAAATATCGTTACTACTGCTCCCAGTGTCATCCCACAATTCCTCCCAGTGACGTCCCGCCATTTCTCCCAGTGTCGTCCCATTACTCCTCCCAGTGTCGTCCCACTATTCCTCCCAGTGTCGTCCCACTACACCTCCCAGTGTCGTCCCAGTACTACTCCCGGTGTCGTCCCACTACTCCTCCCACTGTCGTACCACTACTCCACCAAGTGTCGTCCCATTTCTCCACCCAGTGTCGTCCCGCTACTCCTCCCAGTGTCTTCCCCCTCCTCCTCCTAGTGTCGCACCACTACTCCTACCAGTGCAGTCCCACTATTACTCCCAGTGTCGTCCCACTACTACTCCCAGTGTTGTCCCACTACTCCTCCCACTGTTGTCCCACTACTCCTCTCAGTGTCAACACTACTCCTGCCAGTGTCGTCCCACTTCTCCTACCAGTGTCATAAGTACTCCTCCCAGTGTCGTCCCACTACTCCTCTGAGTGTCATCATACTCCTCCCAGTCTCGTCCCACTACTAGTCCCACTTTCATCACTACTCCTCCCAGTGACGTCCCACTACTACTTCTAGTGTCGTCCCATTACTCCTTCCAGTGTCGTCCCACGACTCCTCCTAGTGTCGTCCCATTACTCCTCCAGGTATCATTACTACTCCTCCCAGTGTCGTCCCACTACTCCTCCCAGTATTGTCCCACTTCTCCTCCCAGTGTCATAAGTAATCCTCCCAGTGTCGTCCCACCACTCCTCCAAGTGTATTCACTACTCCTCCCAGTGTCGTCCCACTACTCCTCCTAGTGTCATCCCACTACTCCTCCAAGTATCATTACTACTCCTCCCAGTGTCGTCCCAAAACTCCTCCCAGTATTGTCCCACTTCTCCTCCCAGTGTCATAAGTACTCCTCCCAGTGTCGTCCCACCACTCCTCCAAGTGTATTTACTACTCCTCCTAGGGTCATCCAATTACTCCTCCCAGTGTCGTCCAAGTACTCCTCCCAATGTCGTCCCACTACTCCACCCAGTGTCGTCCCACTACTCCTCCAAGTATCGTTACTACTCCTCCCAGTGTCATCCCACTATTCCTCCCAGTGTCGTCCCGCCACTCCTCCCAGTGTCGTCCCATTACTCCTCCCAGTGTCGTCCCACTATTCCTCCCAGTGTCGTCCCACTACACCTCCCAGTGTCGTCCCACTACTACTCCCGGTGTCGACCCACTACTCCTCCCGTTGTCGTACCACTACTCCACCCAGTGTCGTCCCACTACTCCTCCAAGTATCGTTACTACTCCTCCCAGTGTCATCCCACTATTCCTCCCAGTGTCGTCCCGCCACTCCTCCCAGTGTCGTCCCATTACTCCTCCCAGTGTCGTCCCACTATTCCTCCAAGTATCATTACTACTCCTCCCAGTGTCAAACCACTATTCCTCCCAGTGTCGTCCCGCCACTCCTCCCAATGTCGTCCCATTACTCCTCCCAGTGTCGTCCCACTATTCCTCCGAGTGTCGTCCCACTACACCTCCCAGTGTCGTCCCACTACTACTCCCGGTGTCGTCCCACTACTCCTCCCACTGTCGTACCACTACTCCACCCAGTGTCGTCCCATTTCTCCACCCAGTGTCGTCCCGCTACTCCTGCCAGTGTCTTCCGCCTCCTCCTCCCAGTGTCGCACCACTACTCCTACCAGTGCAGTCCCACTATTACTCCCAGTGTCGTCCCACTACTACTCCCAGTGTCGTCCCACTACTCCTCCCACTGTTGTCCCACTACTCCTCTGAGTGTCATCATACTCCTCCCAGTCTCGTCCCACTACTAGTCCCACTTTCATCACTACTCCTCCCAGTGACGTCCCACTACTACTTCTAGTGTCGTCCCATTACTCCTTCCAGTGTCGTACCACGACTCCTCCTAGTGTCGTCCCATTACTCCTCCAAGTATCATTACTACTCCTCCCAGTGTCGTCCCACTACTCCTCCCAGTATTGTCCCACTTCTCCTCCCAGTGTCATAAGTAATCCTCCCAGTGTCGTCCCACCACTCCTCCAAGTGTATTCACTACTCCTCCTAGTGTCGTCCCACTACTCCTCCTAGTGTCATCCCACTACTCCTCCAAGTATCATTACTACTCCTCCCAGTGTCGTCCCACTACTCCTCCCAGTATTGTCCCACCTCTCCTCCCAGTGTCATAAGTACTCCTCCCAGTGTCGTCCCACCACTCCTCCCAGTGTCATAAGTACTCCTCCCAGTGTCGTCCCCCCACTCCTCCAAGTGTATTTACTACTCCTCCCAGTGTCGTCCCACTACTCCTCCTAGGGTCGTCCAATTACTCCTCCCAGTGTCGTCCAAGTACTCCTCCCAATATCGTCCCACTACTCCACCCAGTGTCATCCCAATACTCCTCCAAGTATCGTTACTACTCCTCCCAGTGTCATCCCACTATTCCTCCCAGTGTCGTCCCGCCACTCCTCCCAGTGTCGTCCCATTACTCCTCCCAGTGTCATCCCACTATTACTCCCAGTGTCGTCCCACTACTACTCCCAGTGTCGTCCCACTACTCCTCCCACTGTTGTCCCACTACTCCTCTCAGTGTCAACACTACTCCTGCCAGTGTCGTCCCACTTCTCCTACCAGTGTCATAAGTACTCCTCCCAGTGTCCTCCCACTACTCCTCTGAGTGTCATCATACTCCTCCCAGTCTCGTCCCACTACTAGTCCCACTTTCATCACTACTCCTCCCAGTGACGTCCCACTACTACTTCTAGTGTCGTCCCATTACTCCTTCCAGTGTCGTCCCACGACTCCTCCTAGTGTCGTCCCATTACTCCTCCAAGTATCATTACTACTCCTCCCAGTGTCGTCCCACTACTCCTCCCAGTATTGTCCCACTTCTCCTCCCAGTGTCATAAGTAATCCTCCCAGTGTCGTCCCACCACTCCTCCAAGTGTATTCACTACTCCTCCCAGTGTCGTCCCACTACTCCTCCTAGTGTCATCCCACTACTCCTCCAAGTATCATTACTACTCCTCCCAGTGTCGTCCCACTACTCCTCCCAGTATTGTCCCACCTCTCCTCCCAGTGTCATAAGTACTCCTCCCAGTGTCGTCCCACCACTCCTCCCAGTGTCATAAGTACTCCTCCCAGTGTCGTCCCACCACTCCTCCAAGTGTATTTACTACTCCTCCCAGTGTCGTCCCACTACTCCTCCTAGGGTCGTCCAATTACTCCTCCCAGTGTCGTCCAAGTACTCCTCCCAATGTCGTCCCACTACTCCACCCAGTGTCATCCCACTACTCCTCCAAGTATCGTTACTACTCCTCCCAGTGTCATCCCACTATTCCTCCCAGTGTCGTCCCGCCACTCCTCCCAGTGTCGTCCCATTACTCCTCCCAGTGTCGTCCCACAATTCCTCCCAGTGTCGTCCCACTACACCTGCCAGTGTCGTCCCACTACTACTCCCTGTGTCGTCCCACTACTCCTCCCACTGTCGTACCACCACTCCACCCAGTGTCGTCCAACTACTCCTCCAAGTATCGTTACTACTCCTCCCAGTGTCATCCCACTATTCCTCCAAATGTCGTGCCGCCACTCCTCCCAGTGTCGTCCCACTTCTCCTCCCAGTGTCATAAGTACTCCTCCCAATGTCGTCCCACCACTCCTCCAAGTGTATTCACTACTCCTCCCAGTGTCGTCCCACTACTCCTCCTAGTGTCGTCCAATTACTCCTCCCCGTGTCGTCTAACTAGTCCTCCCAATGTCGTCCCACTACTCCACCCAGTGTCGTCCCACTACTCCTCCAAGTATCGTTACTATTCCTCCCAGTGTCGTCCCGCCACTCCTCCCAGTGTCGTACCATTACTCCTCCCAGTGTCGTCCCACTACTCGTCCCAATGTCGTCCCACTACTCCACCCAGTGTCGTCCCACTACTCCTGCAAGTATTGTTACAACTCCTCCCAGTGTCATCCCACTATTCCTCCCATTGTCGTCCCGCCACTCCTCCCAGTGTCGTCCCACTATTCCTCCCAGTGTCGTCGCACTATGCCTCCCAGTGTCGTCCCACTACTGCTCCCGGTGTCGTCCCACTACTGCTACCAGTGCAGTCCCACTATTACTCCTTCCAGTGTCGTCCCACTACTGTTCCAAGTGTCGTCCCATGACTCCTCCCAGTGTCGTCCAACAACTCCTCCCAATGTCGTCCCACTACTCCACCCAGTGTCGTCCCACTACTCCTCCAAATATCGTTACTACTGCTCCCAGTGTCATCCCACTATTCCTCCCAGTGTCGTCCCGCCACTCCTCCCAGTGTCGCCCCATTACTCCTCCCAGTGTCATAATTACTCCTCCCAGTGTCGTCCCGCCACTCCTCCCAGTGTCGTCCCACTATTCCTCCCACTGTCGTCGCACTATGCCTCCCAGTGTCGTCCCACTACTGCTCCCGGTGTCGTCCCACTACTGCTACCAGTGCAGTCCCACTATTACTCCTTCCAGTGTCGTCCCACTACTGTTCCAAGTGTCGTCCCATGACTCCTCCCAGTGTCGTCCAACAACTCCTCCCAATGTCGTCCCACTACTCCACCCAGTGTCGTCCCACTACTCCTCCAAATATCGTTACTACTGCTCCCAGTGTCATCCCACTATTCCTCCCAGTGTCGTCCCGCCACTCCTCCCAGTGTCGCCCCATTACTCCTCCCAGTGTCGTCCCACTATTCCTCCCAATGTCGTCCCACTACACCTCCCAGTGTCGTCCCACTACTACTCCCGGTGTCGTCCCACTACTCCTCCCACTGTTGTACCACTACTCCACCCAGTGTCGTCCCATTTCTCCACCCAGTGTCGTCCCGCTACTCCTCCCAGTGTCTTCCCCCCCCTCCTCCCAGTGTCGCATCACTACTCCTACCAGTGCAGTCCCACTATTACTCCCACTGTTGTCCCACTACTCCGCTCAGTGTCAACACTACTCCTCCCAGTCCCGTCCCACTACTAGTCCCACTTTCATCACTACTCCTCCCAGTGACGTCCCACTACTACTTCTAGTGTTGTCCCATTACTCCTTCCAGTGTCGTCCCACGACTCCTCCTAGTGTCGTCCCATTACTCCTCCCAGTATTGTCCCACTTCTCCTCCCAGTGTCATAAGTAATCGTCCCCGTGTCGTCCCACCACTCCTCCAAGTGTATTCACTACTCCTCCCAGTGTCGTCCCACTACTCCGCCTAGTGTCATCCCACTACTCCTCCAAGTATCATTGCTACTCCTCCCAGTGTCGTCCCTTTACTCCTCCCAGTATTGTCCCACTTCTCCTCCCTATAAGTAATCCTCCCAGTGTCGTCCCACCACTCCTCCAAGTGTATTCACTACTCCTCCCAGTGTCGTCCCACTACTCCTCCTAGTGTCATCCCACTACTCCTCCAAGTATCATTGCTACTCCTCCCAGTGTCGTCCCATTACTCCTCCCAGTATTGTCCCACTTCTCCTCCCATTGTCATAAGTACTCCTCCCAGTGTCGTCCCACCACTCCTCCAAGTGTATTCAATACTCCTCCCAGTGTCGTCCCACTACTCCTCTTAGTGTCGTCCAATTACTCCTCCCGGTGTCGTCGAACTACTCCTCCCAATGTCGTCCCACTACTCCACCCAGTGTCGTCCCACTACTCCTCCAAGTATCGTTACTTTTCCTCCCAGTGTCGTCCCGCCACTCCTCCCAGTGTCGTCCCATTACTCCTCCCAGTGTCGTCCCACTACTCCTCCCACTGTCGTACCACTACTCCTCCCAGTGTCGTCCCACTATTCCTCCAAGTATCATTACTACTCCTCCCAGTGTCATCCCACTATTCCTCCCAGTGTCGTCCCGCCACTCCTCCCAGTGTCGTCCCATTACTCCTACCAGTGTCGTCCCACTATTCCTCCCAGTGTCGTCCCACTACACCTCCCACTGTCGTACCACTACTCCACCCAGTGTCGTCCCATTTCTCCACCCAGTGTCGTCCCACTACTCCTCCCAGTGTCTTCCCCCTCCTCCTCCCAGTGTCGCACCACTACTCCTCCAAGTATCATTACTACTCCTCCCAGTGTCGTCCCACTACTCCTCCCAGTATTGTCCCACCTCTCCTCCCAGTGTCATAAGTACTCCTCCCAGTGTCGTCCCACCACTCCTCCCAGTGTCATAAGTACTCCTCCCAGTGTCGTCCCACCACTCCTCCAAGTGTATTTACTACTCCTCCCAGTGTCGTCCCACTACTCCTCCTAGGGTCGTCCAATTACTCCTCCCAGTGTCGTCCAAGTACTCCTCCCAATGTCGTCCCACTACTCCACCCAGTGTCATCCCACTACTCCTCCAAGTATCGTTACTACTCCTCCCAGTGTCATCCCACTATTCCTCCCAGTGTCGTCCCGCCACTCCTCCCAGTGTCGTCCCATTACTCCTCCCAGTGTCGTCCCACAATTCCTCCCAGTGTCGTCCCACTACACCTGCCAGTGTCGTCCCACTACTACTCCCTGTGTCGTCCCACTACTCCTCCCACTGTCGTACCACCACTCCACCCAGTGTCGTCCAACTACTCCTCCAAGTATCGTTACTACTCCTCCCAGTGTCATCCCACTATTCCTCCAAATGTCGTGCCGCCACTCCTCCCAGTGTCGTCCCACTTCTCCTCCCAGTGTCATAAGTACTCCTCCCAATGTCGTCCCACCACTCCTCCAAGTGTATTCACTACTCCTCCCAGTGTCGTCCCACTACTCCTCCTAGTGTCGTCCAATTACTCCTCCCCGTGTCGTCTAACTAGTCCTCCCAATGTCGTCCCACTACTCCACCCAGTGTCGTCCCACTACTCCTCCAAGTATCGTTACTATTCCTCCCAGTGTCGTCCCGCCACTCCTCCCAGTGTCGTACCATTACTCCTCCCAGTGTCGTCCCACTACTCGTCCCAATGTCGTCCCACTACTCCACCCAGTGTCGTCCCACTACTCCTGCAAGTATTGTTACAACTCCTCCCAGTGTCATCCCACTATTCCTCCCATTGTCGTCCCGCCACTCCTCCCAGTGTCGTCCCACTATTCCTCCCAGTGTCGTCGCACTATGCCTCCCAGTGTCGTCCCACTACTGCTCCCGGTGTCGTCCCACTACTGCTACCAGTGCAGTCCCACTATTACTCCTTCCAGTGTCGTCCCACTACTGTTCCAAGTGTCGTCCCATGACTCCTCCCAGTGTCGTCCAACAACTCCTCCCAATGTCGTCCCACTACTCCACCCAGTGTCGTCCCACTACTCCTCCAAATATCGTTACTACTGCTCCCAGTGTCATCCCACTATTCCTCCCAGTGTCGTCCCGCCACTCCTCCCAGTGTCGCCCCATTACTCCTCCCAGTGTCATAATTACTCCTCCCAGTGTCGTCCCGCCACTCCTCCCAGTGTCGTCCCACTATTCCTCCCACTGTCGTCGCACTATGCCTCCCAGTGTCGTCCCACTACTGCTCCCGGTGTCGTCCCACTACTGCTACCAGTGCAGTCCCACTATTACTCCTTCCAGTGTCGTCCCACTACTGTTCCAAGTGTCGTCCCATGACTCCTCCCAGTGTCGTCCAACAACTCCTCCCAATGTCGTCCCACTACTCCACCCAGTGTCGTCCCACTACTCCTCCAAATATCGTTACTACTGCTCCCAGTGTCATCCCACTATTCCTCCCAGTGTCGTCCCGCCACTCCTCCCAGTGTCGCCCCATTACTCCTCCCAGTGTCGTCCCACTATTCCTCCCAATGTCGTCCCACTACACCTCCCAGTGTCGTCCCACTACTACTCCCGGTGTCGTCCCACTACGCCTCCCACTGTCGTACCACTACTCCACCCAGTGTCGTCCCATTTCTCCACCCAGTGTCGTCCCGCTACTCCTCCCAGTGTCTTCCCCCCCCTCCTCCCAGTGTCGCATCACTACTCCTACCAGTGCAGTCCCACTATTACTCCCACTGTTGTCCCACTACTCCGCTCAGTGTCAACACTACTCCTCCCAGTCCCGTCCCACTACTAGTCCCACTTTCATCACTACTCCTCCCAGTGACGTCCCACTACTACTTCTAGTGTTGTCCCATTACTCCTTCCAGTGTCGTCCCACGACTCCTCCTAGTGTCGTCCCATTACTCCTCCCAGTATTGTCCCACTTCTCCTCCCAGTGTCATAAGTAATCGTCCCCGTGTCGTCCCACCACTCCTCCAAGTGTATTCACTACTCCTCCCAGTGTCGTCCCACTACTCCGCCTAGTGTCATCCCACTACTCCTCCAAGTATCATTGCTACTCCTCCCAGTGTCGTCCCTTTACTCCTCCCAGTATTGTCCCACTTCTCCTCCCTATAAGTAATCCTCCCAGTGTCGTCCCACCACTCCTCCAAGTGTATTCACTACTCCTCCCAGTGTCGTCCCACTACTCCTCCTAGTGTCATCCCACTACTCCTCCAAGTATCATTGCTACTCCTCCCAGTGTCGTCCCATTACTCCTCCCAGTATTGTCCCACTTCTCCTCCCAGTGTCATAAGTACTCCTCCCAGTGTCGTCCCACCACTCCTCCAAGTGTATTCAATACTCCTCCCAGTGTCGTCCCACTACTCCTCTTAGTGTCGTCCAATTACTCCTCCCGGTGTCGTCGAACTACTCCTCCCAATGTCGTCCCACTACTCCACCCAGTGTCGTCCCACTACTCCTCCAAGTATCGTTACTTTTCCTCCCAGTGTCGTCCCGCCACTCCTCCCAGTGTCGTCCCATTACTCCTCCCAGTGTCGTCCCACTACTCCTCCCACTGTCGTACCACTACTCCTCCCAGTGTCGTCCCACTATTCCTCCAAGTATCATTACTACTCCTCCCAGTGTCATCCCACTATTCCTCCCAGTGTCGTCCCGCCACTCCTCCCAGTGTCGTCCCATTACTCCTACCAGTGTCGTCCCACTATTCCTCCCAGTGTCGTCCCACTACACCTCCCACTGTCGTACCACTACTCCACCCAGTGTCGTCCCATTTCTCCACCCAGTGTCGTCCCACTACTCCTCCCAGTGTCTTCCCCCTCCTCCTCCCAGTGTCGCACCACTACTCCTACCAGTGCAGTCCCACTATTACTCCCAGTAACGTCCCACTACTACTCCCAGTGTCGTCCCACTACTCCTCCAAGTGTATTCACTACTCTTCCCAGTGTCGTCCCACTACTCCTCCTAGTGTCGTCCAATTACTCCTCCAAGTGTTGTCCAACTACTCCTCTCAATGTCGTTCCACTACTCCACCCAGTGTAGTCCCACTAGTCCTCCAAGTATCGTTACTACTCCTCCCAGTTTCATCCCACTATTCCTCCAAGTATCGTCCCGCCACTCCTCCCAGTGTCATCCCACTATTCCTCCCAGTGTCGTCCCACTATTTCTCCGAGTGTCGTCCCACTACTACTCACAGTGTTGTCCCACTACTCCTCCCACTGTTGTGCCACTACTCCTCTCAGTATCAACAATACTCCTGCCAGTGTCGTCCCACTTCTCCTACCACTGTCATAAGTACTCCTCCCAGTGTCGTCCCACTACTCCTCCGAGTGTCATCATACTCCTCCTAGTCTCGTCCCACTACTAGTCCCACTTTCATCACTACTCCTCCCAGTGATGTCCCACTACTCCTCCTAGTGTCGTCCCATTACTCCTTCCAGTGTCGTCCCACTACTCCTCCTAGTGTCGTCCCATTACTCCTCCAAGTATCATTACTACTCCTCCCAGTGTCGTCCCACTACTCCACCCAGTGTCGTCCCACTACTCCTCCAAGTATCGTTACTACTCCTCCCAGTGTCATCCCACTATTCCTCCCAGTGTCGTCCCGCCACTCCTCCCAGTGTCGTCCCATTACTCCTCCCAGTGTCGTGCCACTATTCCTCCCAGTGTCGTCCCACTACACCTCCCAGTGTCGTCCCACTACTACTCCCAGTGTCGTCCCACTACTCCTCCCACTGTCGTACCATTACTCCACCCAGTGTCGTCCCATTTCTCCACCCAGTGTCGTCCCGCTACTCCTCCCAGTGTCTTCCCCCTCCTCCTCCCAGTGTCGCACCACTACTCCTACCAGTGCAGTCCCACTCTTACTCGCAGTGTCGTCCCATTACTACTCCCAGTGTCGTCCCACTACTCCTCCCAGTGTCGTCCCAATACTCCTCCAAGTGTCAACACTACTCCTCCCAGTCTCATCCCATTACTCGTCCAACTATCAGCACTACTCCTCCCAGTGTCGTCAGCCTACTTCTCCCAGTGTCATCTAATTACTTCACCAAGTGTCATCCCATTATTCCTCCCAGTGTTGTCCCACTTCTTCCAGTATCGTCCCACTTCTCCTCCCAGTGTCATCACTACTCTTCCCAGTGTCGTCCCATTACTCCTCCCACTATCATCACTACTCCTCCTAGTTTCGTCCCATTACTCTTCTCAGTGTCGTCCCACTACTCCTCCCAATTTGTCCCATTACTCCAACCAGTGTCCTCCCACTACTCCTCCCAGTGTCGTCCCACTACTCCTCCAAGTGTCGTCCCACGACTCCTCCCAGTGTCGTCCCACTACTCCTCCAAGTGTAGTCCCACTAATCCTCCAAGTGTCATCACTACTCCTCCCAGTCTCGTCCCATTACTCGTCCCACTATCATCACTACTCCTCCTAGTGTCATCCCATTACTCTTCTCAGTGTCGTCCCACTACTCTTCCAATGTCGTCCCATTACTCCACCCAGTGTTGTCCCACTACTCCTCCCAGTGTTGTCCCACTACTCCTCCAAGTGTCATTACTACTCCTCCCAGTGTCGTCCCATTACTCCTCCCAGTGTCGTCCCACCAATTCCTCCCAGTGTTGTGCCACTACTCCCCCCAGTGTCGACACTACTCCTCCAAGTCTCGTCCCATTACTTGTCCCACTATCATCACTACTCCTCCCAGTGTCGTCCCACTATTCCTCCCAGTGTCGTCCCACTTTTCCTCCCAGTGTCGTCCCATTACTCCAACCAGTGTCGTCCCACTACTCCTCCCAGTATCGTCACACTTCTCATCCCAGTATCGTACCACTTCGCCTCCCAGTGTCATATGTACCCCTCCCAGTCTCGTCCCACTACTCCTCCAAGTGTCAGGACTACACCTCCCAGTCTTGTCTCATTACTCGTCCCACTATAATCACTACTCCTCCCAGTGTCGTCACACTACTCCCCCCAGTGTCATCTAATTACTCCACCAAGTGTCGTCCCATTACTCCTTGCAGTGTCGTCCCATTACTACACCCAGTGTCGTCCCACTACTCCTCCCAGTAATCCCACTTCTCCTCCCAGTGTCAAAAGTACTCCTCCCAGTTTTGTCCCACTACTCCTCCAAGTGTCATCCCGACTCCTCCCAGTCTCGTCCCACTACTTTTCCCACTATCATCACCACTCCTCCAAGTGTCGTCCCATTACTCCTCCCATTGTCGTCCCACTACTCCTCCCAGTGTCGTCCCACTTCTCCTCCCAGTGTCATCAGTACTCTTCCCATTGTCGTCCCACTTCTCCTCCTAGTTTCGTCCCATTACTCCTCCCAGTGTCGTCTCACTACTCCTCCTAGTGTCGTCCAACTACTCCCAATATTGTCCCACTCCTCCCCCCAGTGTCGTCCCACTACTCCTCCAAGTATCATTACTACTCCTCCCACTGTCGTCCCACTACTCCTCCCAGTGGCATTACTACTCCTCCCAATGTCATCCCATTACTCCTCCCAGTGTCGTCCCACTATTCCTACCAATGTCGTCCCACTACTCCTCCCAGTGTCGTCTCATTACTCCTCCAAGTGTCATCCCACTCCTCCTTCCAGTGGCATCCCACTACTCCTCCCAGTTTCGTCCCACTACTCCTCCCAGTGTCTTCCTACTCCTCCTCCCAGTTTCGTCCCACTACTCCTCCAAGTGTCGTCCCATTAGTCCTCGCAGTGTCGTCCCACTTCTCCTCCCATTGTCGTCCCACTACTCCTCCCAGTGTCATCCCTACTCCTCCAAGCGTCGTCCCATTACTCCTCCCAGTGTCCTCCCATTCCGCCTCCCAGTGTCGTCCTACCATTGCTCCCAGTGTCGTCCAACTACTTGTCCCAGTGTCGTCCCACTGCTCCTCCCAGTGTCGTCCCATTACTAGTCCCACTATCATCACTACTCCTCCTAGTGACGTCACATTACTCTTCTCAGTGTGGTCCCACTAGTCTTCCCAATGTCGTCCCATTACTCCTCCCAGTGTCGTCCAATTACTCCTCCCAGTGTCATCCAACTACTCCTCCCAATGTCGTCCCACTACTCCTCCTAGTGTCCTCCCATTACTCCTCCCAGTGTCGTCCCACTACTCCTCCTAGTGTCGTGCAATCACTCCTCCCAGTGTCATCCAATTACTCCATCCAGTGTCGTCCAACTACTCCTCCCAGTGTCGTCCCACCAATTCCTCCAAGTGTCGACACTACTCCTCCCAGTCTCATCCCATTACTCGTCCCACTATCATCACTACTCCTCCCAGTGTCGTCCCACTACTCCAACAAGTATCATTACTACTCCTCCCAGTGTCGTCCCACTACTCCTCCCAGTGGCATCACTACTCCTCCCAATGTCATCCCATTACTCCACCAAGTGTCGTCCCACTACTCCTTCCAGTGTCATCCCATAACTCCTCCCAGTTTCGTCCCACTACTCCTCCCAGTGTCTTCCCACTCCTCCTCCCAGTTCGTCCCACAACTCCTCCAAATGTCGTCCCATTATTCCTCGCAGTGTGTCCCACATCTCCTCCCAGTGTCGTCCCACTACTCCTCCCAGTGTCATCCCTACTCCTCCTAGGGTCGTCCAATTACTCCACCAAGTGTCGTCCCATTACTCCTCCCAGTGTCGTCCCATTCCTCCTCCCAGTGTCGTCTCACTATTCCTCCCAGTGTCGTCCCACTACTGTTCCCAGTGTAGTCCAACTACTCATCCCAGTGTCGTCCCACTACTCCTCCCAGTGTCGTCCCATTACTCGTCCCACTATCATCACTACTCCTCCTAGTGACGTCACATTACTCTTCTCAGTGTGGTCCCACTACTCCCCCCAATGTCGTCCCATTACTCCTCCTAGTGTCGTCCAATTACTCCTCCCAGTGTCGTCCAATTACTCCTCCCAGTGTCGTCAAACTACTCCTCCCAATGTCGTCCCACTACACCTCCTAGTTTCCTCCCATTACTCCTCCCAGTGTGGTCCCAATACTCCTCCTAGTGTCGTCCCACTACTCCTCCCAGTGTCGTCCAATTACTCCTCCCAGTGTCGTCGAACTACTCCTCCCAATGTCGTCCCACGACTCCACCCAGTGTCGTCCCACTACTCCAAGTATCATTACTACTCCTCCCAGTGTCGTCCCACTACTCCTCCCAGTGGCATCACTACTCCTCCCAAAGTCATCCCATTACTCCACCAAGTGTTGTCCCACTACTACTTCCAGTGTCATCCCACTACTCGTCCCAGTGTCTTCCCACTGCTCATCCCAGTGTCGTCCCATTACTAGTCCCATTATCATCACTACTCCTCCTATTGACGTCACATTACTCTTCTCAGTGTGGTCCCACTACTCCTCCCAATGTCGTCCCATTACTCCTCCTAGTGTCGTCAAATTACTCCTCCCAGTGTCGTCCAATTACTCCTCCCAGTGTCGTCCAACTACTCCTCCCAATGTCGTCCCACTACTCCTCCCAGTGGCATCACTACTCCTCCCAAGGTCATCCCATTACTCCACCAAGTGTCGTCCCACTACTCCTTCCAGTGTCATCCCACTACTCCTCCCAGTTTCGTCCCACTACTCCTCCAGGTGTCTTCCCACTGCTCCTCCCAGTTCGTCCCACTACTCCTCCCAGTGGCATCACTACTCCTCCCAAGGTCATCCCATTACTCCACCAAGTGTCGTCCCACTACTCCTTCCAGTGTCATCCCACTACTCCTCCCAGTTTCGTCCCACTACTCCTCCCAGTGTCTTCCCACTGCTCCTTCCAGTGTCGTCCCATTACTCCTCCCAGTGTCGTCCCACTATTCCTCCCAGTGTGTTCCCATTTCTCCTTCCAGTGTCGTCCCATTACTCCAGCCAGTGTCGTCCCACTACTCCTCCGAGTATCGCCCCACTTCTCATCCCAGTATCGTCTCACGTCTCCTCCCAGTGTCGTCGAATTACTCCACCAAGTGTCGTCCCATTACTCCTCGCAGTGTCGTCCCATTACTTCACCCAGTATCGTCCCACTTCTACTCCCAGTGTCGTCTAATTACTCCACCAAGTGTCGTCCCATTACTCCACGCAGTGTCGTCCCACTACTCCTCCCAGTATCGTCCCACTTCTCCTCCCAGTGTTAAAAGTACTCCTCACAGTGTCGTCCCACTACTCCTACCAGTGTCGACACTACTCCTCCCACGCTCGTCCCATTACTCGTCCCACTATCATCACTACTCCTCCCAGTGTCGTCCCACTACTCCAACAAGTATCATTACTACTCCTCCCAGTGTCGTCCCACTACTCCTCCCAGTGGCATCACTACTCCTCCCAATGTCATCCCATTACTCCACCAAGTGTCGTCCCACTACTCCTTCCAGTGTCATCCCATAACTCCTCCCAGTTTCGTCCCACTACTCCTCCCAGTGTCTTCCCACTCCTCCTCCCAGTTCGTCCCACAACTCCTCCAAGTGTCGTCCCATTATTCCTCGCAGTGTGTCCCACATCTCCTCCCAGTGTCGTCCCACTACTCCTCCCAGTGTCATCCCTACTCCTCCCAGGGTCGTCCAATTACTTAACCAAGTGTCGTCCCATCACTCCTCCCAGTGTCGTCCCATTCCTCCTCCCAGTGTCGTGTCACTATTCCTCCCAGTGTCATCCCACTACTGTTCCCAGTGTAGTCCAACTACTCATCCCGGTGTCGTCCCACTACTCCTCCCAGTGTCGTCCCATTACTCGTCCCATTATCATCACTACTCCTCCTAGTGACGTCACATTATTCTTCTCAGTGTGGTCCCACTACTCCTCCCAATGTCGTTCCATTACTCCTCCTAGTGTCGTCAAATTACTCCTCCCAGTGTCGTCCAATTACTCCTCCCAGTGTCGTCCAACTACTCCTCCCAATGTCGTCCCACTACTCCTCCCAGTGGCATCACTACTCCTCCCAAGGTCATCCCATTACTCCACCAAGTGTCGTCCCACTACTCCTTCCAGTGTCATCCCACTACTCCTCCCAGTTTCGTCCCACTACTCTTCCCAGTGTCGTCCCATTACTCTGACCAGTATCTTCCCACTACTATTCACAGTATCGTCCCACTTCTCATCCCAGAATCGTCCCACTTCTCCTCCCAGAATCGTCCCACTTCTCCTCCAAGTCTCGTCCCATTACGCGTCACACTATCAACACTACTCCTCCCAGTACCGTCACCCTACTCCTCCCAGTGTCGTCCCACTACTCCTCCCAATGTCGTCCCATTACTCCTCCCAGTGTCGTCCCACAATTCCTCCCAGTGTTGTCCCACTACTCCTCCCAGTGTCGACACTACTCCTCCCAGTCTCATCCCATTACTCGTCCCACTATCATCACTACTCCTCCCAGTGTCGTCACACTACTACTCCCAGTGTCGTCTAATTACTCCTCCCAGTGTCGTCCCACCAATTCCTCCCAGTGTTGTCCCACTTCTCCTTCCAGTGTCGTCCCATTACTCCAGCCAGTGTCGTCCCACTAGTCCTCCCAATGTCGTCCCAGTACTACTCCTAGTGTCGTCCAATTACTCCTCCCAGTGTCGTCCAATTACTCCTCCAAGTGTCCTCAAACTACTCCTCCCAATGTCGTCCTACTACTCCTCCTAGTTTCCTCCCATTACTCCTCCCAGTGTCGTCCCACTACCCCACCCAGTGTCGTCCCACTACTCCACCCAGTGTCATCCCACTACTCCTCCAAGTATTACGACTACTCCTCCCAGTGTTGTCCCACTACTCCTCCCAGTGGCATCACTACTCCTCCCAATGTCATCCCATTACTCCTCCCAGTGTCGTCCCACTATTCCTACCAATGTCGTCCCACTAATCCTCCCAATGTCGTCCCATTACTCCTTCCAGTGTCGTCCCACAATTCCTCCCAGTGTTGTCCCACTACTCCTCCCAGTGTCGACACTACTCCTCCCAGTCTCATCCCATTACTCGTCCCACTATCATCACTACTCCTCCCAGTGTCGTCACACTACTCCTCCCAGTGTCGTCTAATTACTCCTCCCAGTGTCGTCCCACTATTCCTCCCAGTGTGTTCCCACTTCTCCTTCCAGTGTCGTCCCATTACTCCAGCCAGTGTCGTCCCACTACTCCTCCGAGTATCGCCCCACTTCTCATCCCAGTATCGTCTCACTTCTCCTCCCAGTTTTGTCCCACTACTCCTCCAAGTGTCATCCCGACTCCTCCCAGTCTCGTCCCACTACTTTTCCCACTATCATCACCACTCCTCCAAGTGTCGTCCCATTACTCCTCCCATTGTCGTCCCACTACTCCTCCCAGTGTCATCCCACTACTGTTCCCAGTGTAGTCCAACTACTCATCCCGGTGTCGTCCCACTACTCCTCCCAGTGTCGTCCCATTACTCGTCCCATTATCATCACTACTCCTCCTAGTGACGTCACATTACTCTTCTCAGTGTGGTCCCACTACTCCTCCCAATGTCGTTCCATTACTCCTCCCAGTGTCGTCAAATTACTCCTCCCAGTGTCGTCCAATTACTCCTCCCAGTGTCGTCCAACTACTCCTCCCAATGTCGTCCCACTACTCCTCCCAGTGGCATCACTACTCCTCCCAAGGTCATCCCATTACTCCACCAAGTGTCGTCCCACTACTCCTTCCAGTGTCATCCCACTACTCCTCCCAGTTTCGTCCCACTACTCCTCCCAGTGTCTTCCCACTGCTCCTCCCAGTTCGTCCCACTACTCCTCCCAGTGGCATCACTACTCCTCCCAAGGTCATCCCATTACTCCACCAAGTGTCGTCCCACTACTCCTTCCAGTGTCATCCCACTACTCCTCCCAGTTTCGTCCCACTACTCCTCCCAGTGTCTTCCCACTGCTCCTCCCAGTTCGTCCCACTACTCCTCCAAGTGTCATACCATTATTCCTCGCAGTGTGTGCCACATCTCCTCCCAATGTTGTCCGACTACTCCTCCCAGCGTCGTCCAATTACTCCACCCAGTGTTGTCCAATTACTCCTCCCAGTGTCGTCCCATTCCTCCTCCCAGTGTCGTCCCACTACTCTTCCCAGTGTTGTCCAACTACGTGTCCCAGTGTCGTCCGACTAGTCCTCCCAGTGTCGTCCCATTACTCGTCCCACTATCATCACTACTCCTCCTAGTGACGTCACATTACTCTTCTCAGTGTGGTCCCACTACTCCTTCCAATGTCGTCCCATTACTACTCCTAGTGTCGTCCAATTACTCCTCCCAGTGTCGTCCAATTACTCCTCCCAGTGTCCTCAAACTACTCCTCCCAATGTCGTCCCACTACCCCACCCAGTGTCGTCCCACTACTCCACCCAGTGTCGTCCCACTACCCCACCCAGTGTCGTCCCACTACTCCACCCAGTGTCGTCCCACTACTCCTCCAAGTATTACGACTACTCCTCCCAGTGTTGTCCCACTACTCCTCCCAGTGGCATCACTACTCCTCCCAATGTCATCCCATTACTCCTCCCAGTGTCGTCCCACTATTCCTACCAATGTCATCCCACTACTCCTCCCAATGTCGTCCCATTACTCCTTCCAGTGTCGTCCCACAATTCCTCCCAGTGTTGTCCCACTACTCCTCCCAGTGTCGACACTACTCCTCCCAGTGTCGTCCCATTACTCGTCCCACTATCATCACTACTCCTCCCAGTGTCGTCACACTACTCCTCCCAGTGTCGTCTAATTACTCCTCCCAGTGTCGTCCCACTATTCCTCCCAGTGTGTTCCCACTTCTCCTTCCAGTGTCGTCCCATTACTCCAGCCAGTGTCGTCCCACTACTCCTCCGAGTATCGCCCCACTTCTCATCCCAGTATCGTCTCACTTCTCCTCCCAGTGTCGTCGAATTACTCCACCAAGTGTCGTCCCATTACTCCTCGCAGTGACGTCCCATTACTTCCCCCAGTATCGTCCCACTTCTCCTCCCAGTGTCGTCTAATTACTCCACCAAGTGTCGTCCCATTACTCCTCGCAGTGTCGTCCCACTACTCCTCCCAGTATCGTCCCACTTCTCCTCCCAGTGTCAAAAGTACTCCTCACAGTGTCGTCCCACTACTCCTACCAGTGTCGACACTACTCCTCCCACGCTCGTCCCATTACTTGTCCCTCTATCATCACTACTCCTCCCAGTGTCGTAACACTACTCCTCCCAGTGTTGTCTAATTACTCCACCAAGTGTCGTCCCACTACTCCTCCCAGTGTCGTCCCACTTCTCCTCCCAGTGTCGTCCCATTACTCCAACCAGTGTCGTCCCACTACTCCTCCCAGTATCGTCCCACTTCTCCTCCCAGTGTCAAAAGTACTCCTCACAGTGTCGTCCCACTACTCCTACCAGTGTCGACACTACTCCTCCCACGCTCGTCCCATTACTTGTCCCTCTATCATCACTACTCCTCCCAGTGTCGTAACACTACTCCTCCCAGTGTTGTCTAATTACTCCACCAAGTGTCGTCCCACTACTCCTCCCAGTGTCGTCCCGCTTCTCCTCCCAGTGTCGTCCCATTACTCCAACCAGTGTCGTCCCACTACTCCTCCCAGTATCGTCCCACTTCTCCTCCCAGTGTCATAAGTACCCCTCACAGTGTTGTACCACTACTCATGCAAGTGTCAACACTACTCCTCCTAGTGTCGTCCAATTAGTCCTCCCAGTGTCGTCCAATTACTCCTCCCAATGTCGTCCAACTACTCCTCCCAATGTCGTCCCACTACTCCACCCAGCGTCGTCCAATTACTCTTCCCAGTGTCGTCCGATTACTCCTCCCAGTGTCGTCCCATTCCTCCTCCCAGTATCGTCCAACTATTCCTCCCAGTGTCGTCCCACCACTCCTCCCAGTGTTGTCCAACTACTCCTCCCAGTGTCGTCCCACTATTCCTCCCAATGTCGTCCCATTACTCCTCCCAGTGTCGTCCCACTACTCTTCCCAGTGTCGTCCCATTACTCTGACCAGTATCTTCCCACTACTATTCACAGTATCGTCCCACTTCTCATCCCAGAATCGTCCCACTTCTCCTCCCAGTGTCATAAGTACCCCTCCCAGTGTCGTCCCACTACTCCTCCAAGTCTCGTCCCATTACGCGTCACACTATCAACACTACTCCTCCCAGTACCGTCACCCTACTCCTCCCAGTGTCGTCCCACTACTCCTCCCAATGTCGTCCCATTACTCCTCCCAGTGTCGTCCCACAATTCCTTCCAGTGTTGTCCCACTACTCCTCCCAGTGTCGACACTACTCCTCCCAGTCTCATCCCATTACTCGTCCCACTATCATCACTACTCCTCCCAGTGTCGTCACACTACTCCTCCCAGTGTCGTCTAATTACTCCTCCCAGTGTCGTCCCACCAATTCCTCCCAGTGTTGTCCCACTTCTCCTTCCAGTGTCGTCCCATTACTCCAGCCAGTGTCGTCCCACTAGTCCTCCCAATGTCGTCCCATTACTACTCCTAGTGTCGTCCAATTACTCCTCCCAGTGTCGTCCAATTACTCCTCCCAGTGTCCTCAAACTACTCCTCCCAATGTCGTCCTACTACTCCTCCTAGTTTCCTCCCATTACTCCTCCCAGTGTCGTCCCACTACCCCACCCAGTGTCGTCCCACTACTCCACCCAGTGTCGTCCCACTACTCCTCCAAGTATTACGACTACTCCTCCCAGTGTTGTCCCACTACTCCTCCCAGTGGCATCACTACTCCTCCCAATGTCATCCCATTACTCCTCCCAGTGTCGTCCCACTATTCCTACCAATGTCGTCCCACTACTCCTCCCAATGTCGTCCCATTACTCCTTCCAGTGTCGTCCCACAATTCCTCCCAGTGTTGTCCCACTAGTCCTCCCAGTCTCATCCCATTACTCGTCCCACTATCATCACTACTCCTCCCAGTGTCGTCACACTACTCCTCCCAGTGTCGTCTAATTACTCCTCCCAGTGTCGTCCCACTATTCCTCCCAGTGTGTTCCCACTTCTCCTTCCAGTGTCGTCCCATTACTCCAGCCAGTGTCGTCCCACTACTCCTCCGAGTATCGCCCCACTTCTCATCCCAGTATCGTCTCACTTCTCCTTCCAGTGTCGTCCCATTACTCCAGCCAGTGTCGTCCCACCAATCCTCCGAGTATCGCCCCACTTCTCATCCCAGTATCGTCTCACTTCTCCTCCCAGTGTCGTCGAATTACTCCACCAAGTGTCGTCCCATTACTCCTCGCAGTGTCGTCCCACTACTCCTCCCAGTATCGCCCCACTTCTCCTCCCAGTGTCAAAAGTACTCCTCACAGTGTCGTCACACTACTCCTCCCAGTGTCGTCTAATTACTCCACCAAGTGTCGTCCCACTATTCCTCCCAGTGTGTTCCCACTTCTCCTTCCAGTGTCGTCCCATTACTCCAGCCAGTGTCGTCCCACTACTCCTCCCAGTATCGTCCCACTTCTCATCCCAGTATCGTCCCACTTCTCCTCCCAGTGTCGTCTAATTACTCCACCAAGTGTCCTCCCATTACTCCTCACAGTGTCGTCCCATTACTTCACCCAGTATCGTCCCACCAATTCCTCCCAGTGTTGTCCCATTACTCCAGCCAGTGTCGTCCCACTACTCCAGCCAGTGTCGTCCCACTACTCCTCCCAGTATCGTCCCACTTCTCATCCCAGTATCGTCCCACTTATCCTCCCAGTGTCGTCTAATTACTCCACCAAGTGTCGTCCCATTACTCCTTGCAGTGTCGTCCCATTACTTCACACAGTGTCGTCCCACTACTCCTCCCAGTGTCAACACTACTCCTCCCAATGTCGTCCCACTACTCCACCCAGCGTTGTCCAATTACTCTTCGCAGTGTCGTCCCATTACTCCTCCCAGTGTCGTCCCATTCCTCCTCCCAGTGTCGTCCAACTATTCCTCCCAGTGTCGTCCCACCACTCCTCCCAGTGTTGTCCAACTACTCGTCCCAGTGTCGTCCCACTATTCCTCCCAATGTCGTCCCATTACTCCTGCCAGTGTCGTCCCACTACTCTTCCCAGTGTCGTCCCATTACTCCGACCAGTATCTTCCCATTACTATTCACAGTATCGTCCCACTTCTCATCCCAGAATCGTCCCACTTCTCCTCCCAGAATCGTCCCACTTCTCCTCCCAGTGTCATAAGTACCCCTCCCAGTGTCGTCCCACTACTCCTCCAAGTCTCGTCCCATTACTCGTCACACTATCAACACTACTCCTCCCAGTATCGTCACCCTACTCCTCCCAGTGTCTTCCCACTCCTCCTCCTAGTTTCACCCCATTACTCCTCCCAGTGTCATTACTACTCCTCCCAGTCTCTTCCAACTACTCCTCCCAGAGTCGTCCCATTACTCATCCCAGTGTAAACACTACTCCTCTCAGTGTCGTCCCACTATTCCTCCCAGTGTCGTCCCACTACTCCTCCCAGTGTCGTCCCATTACTAAACCCAGTGTCGTCCCACTTCTCCTCCCAGTGTTATAAGTACTCCTCCCAGTGTTGTCCCACTACTCCTCCAAGTGTCATCACTACTCCTCCCAGTGTCGTCTCACTACTCCTCCTAGTTTCGTCCCATTACTCCACCCAGTGTCGTCCCACTAGTCCTCCCAATGTCGTCCCATTACTCCACCCAGTGTTCGTCCCACTACTCCTCCCAGTGTCGTCCCACTACTCCTCCGAGTGTCATTACTACTCCTCCCAGTGTCGTCCCATTACTCCTCCCAGTGTCGTCCCACCAATTCCTCCCAGTGTTGTCCCACTACTCCTCCCAGTGTCGACACTACTCCTCCCAGTCTCATCCCATTACTCGTCCCACTATCATCACTACTCCTCCCAGTGTCGTCACACTACTCCTCCCAGTGTCGTCTAATTACTCCACCAAGTGTCGTCCCACTATTCCTCCCAGTGTGTTCCCACTTCTCCTTCCAGTGTCGTCCCATTACTCCAGCCAGTGTCGTCCCACTACTCCTCCCAGTATCGTCCCACTTCTCATCCCAGTATCGTCCCACTTCTCCTCCCAGTGTCGTCTAATTACTCCATCAAGTGTCCTCCCATTACTCCTCACAGTGTCGTCCCATTACTTCACCCAGTATCGTCCCACCAATTCCTCCCAGTGTTGTCCCATTACTCCATCCAGTGTCGTCCCACTACTCCTCCCAGTATCGTCCCACTTCTCATGCCATTATCGTCCCACTACTCCTCCCAGTGTCGACACTACTCCTCCCAATGTCGTCCCACTACTCCACCCAGCGTCGTCCAATTACTCGTCCCAGAGTCGTGCCATTACTCCTCCCACTGTAAACACTACTCCTCTCAGTGTCGTCCCACTACTCCTCCCAGTGTCTTCCCACTCCTCCTCCCAGTTTCGTCCCATTACTCCTCCCAGTGTCATTACTACTCCTCCCAGTCTCGTCCAACTACTCCTCCCAGAGTCGTCCCATTACTCATCCCAGTGTAAACACTACTCCTCTCAGTGTCGTCCCACTATTCCTCCCAATGTCGTCCCACTACTCCTCCCAGTGTCGTCCCAACCCTCCTCCCAGTGTCGTCCCATTACTAAACCCAGTGTCGTCCCACTTCTCCTCCCAGTGTTATAAGGACTCCTCCCAGTGTTGTCCCACTACTCCTCCAAGTGTCATCACTACTCCTCCCAGTGTTGTCCCACTACTCCTCCTAGTTTCGTCCAATTACTCCTCCCAGTGTCGTCCCACTACTCCTCCTAGTGTCGTCCAATTACTCTTCCCAGTGTCGTCCAATTACTCCTCCAAATGTCGTCCCAATACTCCACCCAGTGTCGTCCCACTACTCCTCCCAATGTCGTCCCATTACTCCACCCAGTGTTCGTCCCACTACTCCTCCCAGTGTCGTCCCACTACTCCTCCAAGTGTCGTTACTACTCCTCCCAGTGTCATCCCATTACTCCTCCCAGTGTCGTCCCACCAATTCCTCCCACTGTTGTCCCACTACTCCTCCCAGTGTCGACACTACTCCTCCCAGTCTCATCCCATTACTCGTCCCACTATCATCACTACTCCTCCCAGTGTCGTCACACTACTCCTCCCAGTGTCAAAAGTACTCCTCCCAGTGTCGTCCCACTACTCCTCCCAGTGTCGACACTACTCCTCCCAATGTCGTCCCACTACTCCACCCAGTTTCGTCCCACTACTCCTCCAAGTGTCATCCCTACTCCTCCCAGTCTCGTCCAACTACTCGTCCCAGAGTCGTCCCATTACTCCTCCCAGTGTAAACACTTCTCCTGCCAGTGTCGTCGAATTACTCCACCAAGTGTCGTCCCATTACTCCTCTGAGTGTCGTCCCATTACTTCACCCAGTTTCGTCCCACTACTCCTCCCAGTATCGTCCCACTTCTCCTCCCAGTGTCAAAAGTACTCCTCTCAGTGTCGTCCCACTACTCCTCCCAGTGTCGACACTACTCCTCCCAATGTCGTCCCACTACTCCACCCAGCGTCGTCCCATTCCTCCTCCCAGTTTCGTCCAACTATTCCTCCCAGTGTCGTCCCACCACTCCTCCCAGTGTTGTCCAACTACTCGTCCCAGTGTCGTCCCACTATTCCTCCAAATGTCGTCCCATTACTCCTCCCAGTGTCGTCCCACCACTCTTCCCAGTGTCGTCCCATTACTCCGACCAGTATCTTCCCACTACTATTCACAGTATCGTCCCACTTCTCATTCCAGAATCGTCCCACTTCTCCTCCCAGTGTCATAAGTACCCCTCCCAGTGTTGTCCCACTACTCCTCCAAGTCTCGTCCCATTACTCGTCACACTATCAACACTACTCCTCCCAGTATCGTCACCCTACTCCTCCCAGTGTCGTCCCACTACTCCTCCCAATGTCGTCCCATTATCCCACCCAGTGTTCATCCCACTACTCCTCCCAGTGTCGTCCCAATACTCCTCCAAGTGTCATTACGACTCCTCCCAGTGTCGTCCCATTACTCCTCCCAGTGTCGTCCCACCAATTCCTTCCAGTGTTGTCCCACTACTCCTCCCAGTGTCGACACTACTCCTCCCAGTCTCATCCCATTACTCGTCCCACTATCATCACTACTCCTCCCAGTGTCGTCACACTACTCCTCCCAGTGTCGTCTAATTACTCCTCCCAGTGTCGTCCCACCAATTCCTCCCAGTTTTGTCCCACTTCTCCTTCCAGTGTCGTCCCATTACTCCAGCCAGTGTTGTCCCACTACTCCTCCCAGTATCGTCCCACTTCTCATCCCAGTATCGTCCCACTTCTCCTCCCAGTGTCGTCTAATTACTCCACCAAGTGTCGTCCCATTACTCCTCTGAGTGTCGTCCCATTACTTCACCCAGTGTCGTCCCACTACTCCTCCCAGTATCGTCCCACTTCTCCTCCCAGTGTCAAAAGTACTCCTCCGAGTGTCGTCCGACTATTCCTCCCAGTGTCGACACTACTCCTCCCAATGTCGTCCCACTACTCCACCCAGCGTTGTCCAATTACTCTTCCCAGTGTCGTCCCATTCCTCCTCCCAGTGTCGTCCAACTATTCCTCCCAGTGTCGTCACACCACTCCTCCCAGTGTTGTCCAACTACTCGTCCCAGTGTCGTCCCAGTATTCCTCCCAATGTCGTCCCATTACTCCTCCCAGTGTCGTCCCACTACTCTTCCCAGTGTCGTCCCATTACTCCGACCAGTATCTTCCATTACTATTCACAGTATCGTCCCACTTCTCATCCCAGAATCGTCCCACTTCTCCTCCCAGTGTCATAAGTACCCCTCCCAGTGTCGTCCCACTACTCCTCCAAGTCTCGTCCCATTACTCGTCACACTATCAACACTACTCCTTCCAGTATCGTCACCCTACTCCTCCCAGTTTTGTCCCACTACTCCTCCAAGTGTCATCCCTGCTCCTCCCAGCCTCGTCCAACTACTCCTCCCAGTGTCGTCCCATTACTCCTCCCAGTGTCGTCCCACCAATTCCTCCCAGTGTTGTCCTACTACTCCTCCCAGTGTCGTCTAATTACTCCACCAAGTGTAGTCCCACTATTCCTCCTAGTGCCGTCCCACTTCTCCTCCCAGTATCGTCCCACTTCTTCTCCCAGTGTCATAAGTACCCCTCCCAGTGTCGTCCCACTACTCCTCCAAGTGTCATCACTACTCCTCCCAGTCTTGTCCCATTACCCATCCCACTATCATCACTACTCCTCCTAGTGTCGTCCCATTACTCTTCTCAGTGTCGTCCCACCACTCCTCCCAATGTCGTCCCATTACTCCACCCAGTGTCGTCCCACTACTCGTCCCAGTGTCGTCCCACTGCTCCTCCAAGTGTCATTACTACTCCTCTCAGTGTTGTCCCATTACTCCTCCCAGTGTCGTCCCACCAATTCCTCCCAGTGTTGTCCCACTACTCCTCCCAGTGTCGACACTACTCCACCCAGTGTCGTCCCACTACTCCTACCAGTGTCGTCCCACTACTTCTGCCAGTGTCATCCCATTACTTCAACCAGCATCGTCTTTTTTTTGGGAGGTTTTTTTGGGCAAAGATTATGACAGGAAATGGGGAGAGAGAGTGAGCGGGTAGACATGCAGCAAAAGGCCGTGAGCTGGATTTGAACCCACTGAGCTTTAAGTGGCCAGTTATGCACTGGGTGGACTAAATGAAAATAGTGTTCATCTTCCAATGGGTAAGATGGCAAAAATACACTGCCCTCAGAAAATTAAAATAAATTGCCATTAGAGAGTTTTGTCCAAGTCATGAAATCAATATTGTGTGGACTGTAGCATAACACTGTATTCTATATCTGCAGTGAGGGCTGTAGGTTTAGATCATGGACATTAAAAGAGGGATTTTAGATTCCTAAGAACAAATGTCAGCACTTCTCTGACAAGAAGATGAACAGATGGAGGAAAGAGAATATCAGGCAGAGTGTCAGTCAGAGTTGGAGGAGAGGAGAGTCAGCAAACAGTAACTAAAGGCACTTTGGCTAAATTCTGTGTGGGTATATGGTTGGTGACAACAACAATTATTTTAAATACATACACACATTTTTGGCATAGACTGATAGGGATGTCAAGTCAAGTGAATTCTTATTTATATAACAAAAGTTATTTGAAGGTACTTTCCAAAAACAGGAGGTCTAGACCAACTCTTTATCCTACAGAGACCCAACAATCCCCCATGAGAAGAACATGGAGACAATGGAGAGAAAAAACGGACTTTAACAGGAAGAAGCCTGGAGCAGATCCAAGACCAAGGTGGGAGGGGAGAGAGAGAGAGAGAGAGAGATAGAAGGAGATGGGGGAGACAGAGAGAGATGTCATTTCTTTTCAAAGATAAATCTGTTACTTTTAGACCAGTGACTGTACAAACAAACATCTAATTCCATTAGAATCAATTGATATCAATGATTCCTTTCCTATTATTCATGTACAAATCACACTATGAATGTTTAGTCAGTTAGTTAATTAATTAGGTTAGTTAGTTAGGATCTGTGTTGAGCATAGTATTCTGGGGGGTAGTGCGAGGGGCACAGGAGGACTGGGTATAAAATACTTTAAAAAGTTCCTTGTCAGTCTGTTCCTGCACAAAGGCTGTGTTAAAAAACTGTGGGGCGGGGGTCTAGGTTTGACTGATATTCTGTTGTTTCTGAATTGACTGTGGCCAAGGGATAGGGCGACAGCTTCCCAACCCGAAGGTCGTTGGTTCGACCATCTCCTCTGAAAATGGAGAAGGTGGTCATTCTGACAGCGTTCATGATCTGACGTGCGTCAATGCGGTCGCCATATTGGGGCTGGCAACAGTCTGGAGTAGACTAGAGAGTATCCAGGGAAGAGAGACCATAATTCAGAAAAAATCAAGAAGATGCTGTAGTCTTGTGTAACATTTGGCTGTTAAAATAGACGGACAGTCGATAACAGGCACCGCGGGATTACTCTTCACGAGTGGTAGTTTTATTGTGTTTTAATGTTATATAAGTTAGTGAAAGTGATACTGACCTGTCACAGTAATGACCACTTAATGTTACTGAATAAAACTACGTAACTAGGGGTAAACGTGATGTGTACTTAATGATGATCTCATTTTTGTAGTTTTCTTTATGAAAATTGTCATCTGGAATGTGTTTGTGTTTATGAGATTATACACACAAACTAGCCCAATTTAGTGTGAACCAGTAAGCGATATTTGGCTCCTGGTCTGGAGAGCCAGCTCTTCAGACCAGGACTCAACAGTCCACCTACATCTAAAGGACAAGGAACAACACCAGGAGAGCCTCTTCAGGCACTATGAGACCATCTGACGTCTACTTCATGAAACAGAGTGGTTACATCTGTAACAGTCCATGAAAAGAAAGAAGAGCTGCTGCTTCAGTCTGACATCCTGTAGTCAGAGACAACATGTCCTATGATGACTAACTCCAGCACAGCAGCTCACATGTTGCATCTCCAGGCAGGTTATTGTCTGTTTATGGGTGGCTGAGCATTGACAGCTTCCATGTTGATACCTCACTGACACCTGATTTCTGTCAACCTGTCTGTGTTGATCTGTGGATCACAGACATGTCATTGCAGCAGTCTGGACTCAGACAGGCCTGTGTGTTGGCTGCAGCTGGGAGCCGTCAGATGTCATTCATTCCTGTGTATTTTACTACATCTCATCTCCTGTTTGAAAAGCATTAGTGATGGGTACACCCTAGGTTGTACTGGGGGTCCACCTGTTTATTATGCTACCATTCACTATGAGGACAATATGGAGAGACATGCAGAGCAGCCAGGATCCTTTGTAATCCTAACCACATGGTAGTTACCATGCACTGGTGTTGTAGCATTGGTTTCTTCTCAAAAATACAAAAATCACATGGTTGGATCGATGTTACGTGTGAGGAACAACTAAAACATGACAAAGTCAACTGGGGTTCAGTATCTGGCTCAAGGACACTTTGACATGTAGACTGCAGGGGTCAAAGTTCAAACCATCGACCAAGTAGACGACTGCTGTACCTCCTGAGCCACAGTCGATCCATTTCAGCTTCATATGTCGGTTGTAATAAATACAAACTGTACATTCAAAATATAAATAAAAATGTTTCATATTTAAAAAGTGTCATAAACAACCAGGTATGCTTGTTCCATTCCACAGAATGATACCAGTCATTTCTGGTTTAGTGAGACTAGTTGGAAGACAAACAGAATTCATTTCTGTTTGCTCAGACAAAATGACTTTGGCCTACCCAAAATTAAAATCCTGTCAGCGTATCTAAGTAGAACTCACACTGACTAGACCGGGGTCCTATGGGGTTCTACGGGTTCTATAGGGTCCTATGGGGTCCGACGTCAGCGTTCACCATGAAATTGGGTCTTTTGCATCTCTATCCCTAACCGGACACTGGTTCTATAGAGACAGTTGTTAATGGTCCAGCTGTCATTGCTCATCTGTCACATTTAAGATGTTGCTGCTGTTGCCATTCAAACAGTGGAAGCAGACAGAAATGAGTGAATTAATGAATTGTTGAGAAGAACAATAAACAGATGAGACACAGATGATCAGAACATCCATAAGCTCACAGTGAATCCTCCTGATTAAAAGAACTTGATCATAGCTGTGCTCATTTGTGTACTGTATCAGCAGAGAACAGGCTGCTGTCTGTCTGCTTTTCTCTGCTGCTTAATAGCTTCTATTGTTCAGCTCTGTTCTACAATTCCCTTTTAATTACATTCTCTGCTCAAGGACCAGTGGTCCAATGAAGTTTTTATTCACAAAGGGAAAAGTCTGTTTGAGCCTGTGAGGAAATGTTGTTTTCTCAGTCAGATAGATGGAGAAGGAAATGTTCTGTCTGTCACAGCTGAAAGACCGGTGGTAATCAGCCCTGCTGCTCCTTCACACTGTTACCATATACAGGAGCACAGTGATGGAACTCTGCAGCAGAACTGGTGCAGGGCATCTGTGACCTGAGGCAGTTTACTGTCTCCTCCACTCTTTACATCCTGCATATCCCAGACTGTTGTATCTAAAACCAGCTGACTAGTGTGTGTCTAAGGTGTGTGACTCCTCGACCTCAACATGACTTGTGGTTGTACTACACCCTGGTCTAGGTCTGGGCCACTGTTGGCATCTGACCTCATGAGATAGGTTTTAGTTAACCTTCGGGGCAGACATCTGTCTTTAACCTGCCACCAAAGCTATGGTCTCCAGACCTCCATCTATCATCATCAGGTCTGCTCCACAGATTTCTGTAACATGAACCTCCTGAAGTCATTTACAGTCAGTCATTAACTTTTGTTTTGGTTGTTATTTTTAACGATGCTGCATGAAAAACGTAGGAACTACATTAAAAACACTTCAACCCTAGACTACACAACACAACGTGACCTCTATTGCCTCCAAGGGGGAATTTGCTTTGCACAGGAAGCATACACAACACAAAAATATAATATTAAAAACATGAACATGACATAAGACAGAGCATAATAAAATATCACCAGGTATCCTCAGTGAATAAATAATAAAGTGCAGATTTGAAGTGCCATTCAAAATTCAAGTAAACTTGTTCAGAGCTTGTTGAGCAGCTGAATGCTGCGTGGGATGAAAAATGTGACGCCTCTTTGTGTTCTCATCCTGTTCATGCTGTACCTCACCCTGAGGGGTCAGCTATGATCTTATGAGCTAGATTTATTGTATACTGGTCCACCAGTGATACTGCTCATTGCTTTCCCAGTTATTTTCCCACCCAGTTTAGTGACCCTGTCCAGTTTGTTTTTGTTTTGTAGAGAAGGTGCTCCCCTCCAGCACTGAATACAAACGGTTAAAATGCTCTGAATATAAGTCTTATAGTATAGTGTCAGCATGGTTCTGTCGACATTAAAACTTCTAAGTTTCCTTAAAAAGTAGAGCCGTTGTTGAGCCTTTGTGAACCTAGCACTGGTGTTAGCATCCCACGTCAATTAGCTGTCAATAATAGTGCCCAAGTACTCCTGTACATTTTACATTGTTGTATTGTTCATGATTACAGGAGCCAGAGAGGAATTTTTCCTAAAATAAATGATCATTTCTTTAGTTTTCTTTGTGTTTAAAATCAGTTATCTGAGCAGCAGTTGTAGAAGTGGTCAATCTCAGCTCTATAACTGGTCTCATCGTCAGTTAAAAGGCCTATCAGCGCCGCATCATCAGCAAATGTTATCAATGTACAATTATTCTGGTGACTAACACAGTCATTAGTATATATTGTGAACAATAAGGGTGAGAGGACGCAACCTTGTGGAACCCCAGTCTGAGTGTTGATGACAGATGACTGTCTTCCATGGACATGGACATACTGTTGCCTCTCAATAAGGAAGTTGTTTATCCATCGTATGAGGGTAGGACTTACACCCATGCTGTCCAGCTTCACTGTCAGTGGATCTGCCTGGACAGAGTTAAAGGCAGATGAGAAATCAGCAAACAGTATGCGCACGTGTCCACTGGTTTCTGATTTTAAATAAAACAATTCGCTCAAAATATTTTACTGCAACTGAGATTAACGCTACTGGTCTAAAATCATTTAATTCAATGGGATTTGCCTTTTTAGGTATCGGGATTATTTTAGACATTTTCCATGTCCTCTGAATTATTTGCGAGTCCAATGATGCTTGGAAGATTCTAGTGAAACAGGGCTTAACTGCTCACAACACTTCTGTAGTGTATTCCTGTCCAATCCATCGGGACCAGTGGATTTCCTAGTGTTGATCTGGGAGAGAGTGCGTCGTACTTCCTCCGATGATACATATATTGGTGTGCCACCCTCTTTCCAGTCTCCCTTGGACTCATATTGTGATGATTCAGTCTCATAGCGTGCAAAAAAGTGATTTAAGTCATTGGCAAACTCCAGCGTATGCGCAGAGTTGGTCCGCTGGGGATTAAGGCCAACCATCGTCTGGGTTGTGACCCACAGGTGGGTCGCAGGAGATTTTATTTGGGTCGCCAAATAAAATAGTTATGATTCTATTTGACTATTATTCTAGTACATCTTTCAGCCACATGAGGGAGCGTGTTTCTAGCTCCACCACACATGGAGTTCTGCCTTGTTCAGAACTTGTTTGGGTTTGCACCCACCTGTCACCTGACACCTGTCCACCATAGTTTCCACATGAACAGATTTTACAGGTCACACAAACATGGATGCCTGGCTAATAAAAAAGAAAGGCATAGCTAGAGACCAGGGACAAGACCCAGCTAAGGACCAGACTGCTGCAGGTAATGTTAGCTTAGCTACCGCCCAGAGACTAAATGCTACACCTGATATGCGTGTTGCTCTCCTCTTGTACACCTGACTGCAATACCAAAGAACAAGCAATATTCTGTTCGATTTAATGATGCGAGGGAAATAAGAGTCTGTTAATTACAACAAAATGCACTTAATTTGTCTCATATAAAGTAGTTAAAATGTGTGTTGTTTACCTGATGTGCATATATTTTTGATAAGCATACAATGTAGTTGTAATTTAAATGTACAGTATATCACTTTGAAATGGCTGGTTTACCTATTCAAGATAATATGATGATGCAGATGGCAGTAAAAATGGTCAGAAATGTTCATTTATGCACAATTTGTTAATCTTGTAATTTATAGATAAGATCTATTGTGATTTGGGTCGCGATGGTTTGTCATTTTAAAAATGTGGGTCCAAAGAAAAAAAGTTTGGGAACCACTGATCTAGTGTAACATTTGACATATCGCTGATAGTGTGGCAGCACTGATGTTAAAGAACAGCCATTAAAATCTCCGAATGTTAATTTTGGTGCATCAGGTGAGATAGCTTCCAGATTCTGGACATGTTAATAAATAGTTTCTGTGGCCACTTTTTAGTTTGCATCTGGAGGGATGTAAACCAGGGTCACAAAAATCTGACCAAATTCCCGAGGCAGGCATGTGGGCCTCAGTGAAACCGAAAGGAGTTCTATGTTAGGCGTGTTTATGGGGATCACAATATGCTTTTGCACCATTTGCTGTTTATGTACAAACACACGCCCCCTCCTATCATCTGCCCCGTGGCCTGTTGGTCTCTATCCAGGTGAATCGGTGTAAGAGGTGTAAGTGTAAGAGTCTCATTGTCAATTGATGGATTCAACAGATGTCTCGGAAAAACACAGAATGCAGCTGTCTCTATACTCATACAAATATTGTACGGGAGCATGAAGTTCCTCAGTCTTATTTCTCACTTTGGATAAGATTAATGTCGGTAGCGGAGGTTTTGTTCCTCTCGCCTCAATCCGACGACAGATTCCACCCTGTCCACAGGCACTCCACCGGGAAGTCAGCTGTGGGTCTCCAGGGCTGGCGGAGTATTCGCTGTGCCAGCTGGAGCAGCTCCTCCCTCCCATAGGTAATGTCTCGCAGCTTGCAAAAAGTTGACTAATCCATAAAATCAGCAGCAGAAATCCCAGTTTACAGGCGATGACATTATCAGATCGTCACAATTGTTGGGCCGCATGGTATAGGCCCCTGAAACAAAGAAGGCCTGTAGATTCCACAAAGCCTGACTCAGGCCTACATGTAGCCTGATAAGACAATAGAGCACAAAGGACTCCAGTTCCCAGGCTGCCATGCTGTGTAGGTGTGAAATTCCTCGACCAGACTCTTGGCTGTAATTGGAGGAGACCTAATAGAAACCACAGGGGTCCCTCTGAAGTCACCAGGAGTATATAAGTGGGAACTGAACGATTCTCGCTCTCTCTTTCTTTTTTGGTTTTCCTCCTCCATCACCTTTGGGTGTCACCTCTCCTTTTGGACCCCCTCTTCCTTTTTTTTTACCCTGAGGACCGGCGCCGCCGCACGCAAGCAGCAGTCCGATCGTCTCCTTGCCAGTCCCTGTAACGATCACCGTATAACGCACGGAGTGCTCCCGTACCGCTCTCATCGAGATAAAAAGGTCCGGAGACGACCCCGTGTTACATCAGCCACATCAACCCTGCTGTTTTCCTCCGCCGCACTGCGAGAGCCAACTAAAGGGGCTCTAAACGCTGTCCTGCCGAGGATCAGCTGAATCTCATGGCAACAGAACAACACTTCGTCAGGACCCGCGACTCGAGCCGGACCGCAAAGGACGAAAGAACCTCTTCGCCAGCTTCCCTTCAACAAAGTAAGAGGCTTAAGTCTGGGGAGAGTAGATTGTTTGTGTATTGTTGAACTTGCTGTTGTTGCTGCTTTAACTGTTAGAGCTAGCTGCTGTTATTGTGCGCTGACGGTGTTAACACACACCGATTGTTGTATGCTGATCGTTGGGATTTCCTTCTCTTCCACCCGCTCCTTTCCTCTACTTTCCTATTTCTTCTCTTGCTCCTTCTTTCTCTTCACACACACACACACACACACACACACATACTGGTTTAAGATCATGGTGAGCCCCAGCGCCATTTGCTGTGTTCAAACTTCGTGGCCATCTCGGATTACTCGCTCTACGTGACGCAACCCCCCCCCCCCCCCCCCCCTTTTTGGGTTACGTCACATACCTCCTCCTCTCCCTTAGATCCTCCACACACACACATACACATATAAGCACATCCACACACATAGAGACATACACACACATCCACACACACATGCTTGCTTGTACCTGCATGATTGCCAGGAGTAGTTTTTAGATAACTGGGTTCATTAATTGAAGTGTGTTGACCGAAGGTCGATATTGCTAATTTTAATAAACTTTGTTATGCTTTAAAGAGAAGTTGTTTGTATTATTTGCATTAATACTGTTTGAAAGGCTGGTTGCGAGGGTCAGTGCAGTATTCTTCCCTTCTATTAACCAAATTTGCCCTATTGACAGCCCCAACACAATGATGCCTCATTAAAGACAGTATATAAAAATGCTCGTGGATAGCAACACACAAAAAAAGAACTAAAAACAAACAAACAGACAGACAGAGCTTCTTTGTGCGTGTCAGCTGCAGAGCAGAGAAAGTTTCCATCCAGACACAACAACCATCAGTTTAAATGATTTCTCAACACATTTTGCAAAGCTTCTTTAGATAAGTGGCCACCAGAAAATACAAATGATGTGAAAGATGAAAGCTGAAAACGTGAAGCATGTTATTGAAGACTGAAATCAGTCTGTGTGTTCGCAAGCGATTCAATGTTTCTCAAATCTCTTTACATAACTGGATGATTGGTAGACCTCCACTCTCAGTCCATGGTGCTGAAATACGCACCAACGTGGATATGATGAGAGGCATTTTCACTGCTCTTTCTTAGACATGCAAACATTACAGATTTCACTGGATCATTTGACTCTTCATATTATTGGCTGTCAGTGGGGACATCTTTCACTTCCTTCCAATGAGAAATGTTGTTTTTAATCTGTTATTTGCCAAAGCGGTTCTTTACAGAGTGGTGGACTTGGCCCATCGTGAATGGCAGAGTCTTCAGAGTACATATTAAAGAGATCCATGAGATGTCACTCTTACAATCTGAAAGTGTGACGAGAAGCCTGAGTGGTCATATGATCACATAGGTTGGAAAAACACCAGAGATGATCTGATCCTACAAACCATTTCATTTGGAAGTAAAGGTGAAACTATTACCTCTATGCCATGAGCTGCAGTCACCATGTTCCTAAGATCTCAGCAACCTACGTGGTCTTAAAATGGACTTAGCAGACCTAACCTTATTTTAAATGCATCAGCTCTGACTGGCCATTTAAAGCTAACCACAAAACAACTATTACACTGTCAGGTGTTCATGTCTGAGGACATGTTTTCTGATGAGAGCTGTTGCTAGGATGAGGTTTCAGTGGAATTTGCTGCTGTAAGCATGTGACCTGTCACAGAGAAAGCCTGCAGCTGCAGCTCATTGGGGACGAGGGGTAGAACTTAAATTCACTACTTCATGTAAACTGCCACCGGGGAGAAAACAATTAAGTGGCAAAATCAAATAGTACAAGCTAGCAGGGAGGAGGAGGCTGTGAGGCGGGTGGGGTTGGCAGCAGCGAGAGCTGAGTCCAGTGTCTTTAAAAATATGCACTCTTTGCTGAGGAAGCCCCAACAACACACCCTGTGGCTTTTCAGCGGCTCTAGTGTGAAGCCTCATTCTGTCCTCTGGGGATGGGGCCATATGGGAGATTTCATGGTGTGTCAGTCAACGGCAGTGTGAGCACCCTGCAGGTTGAGTCAGAGACCCAGGGAACCGGCTGAGTGCATACAGAGATGGGTAGATGGAGAAGGGACAGGAAATGATCACTGACAGCCGTCTCCTGGGGAAAATCAGACACTTGGGTCCTAGCAGAGCTGATGGTTGGAGCAGGAGCTGGAGTATGGGAGGGTCTCTACAGTAACACTCAGTGTCTCCATGGCGACAGAAGATGGAACTCTGACAGACCTTTCGTACGACACATGAACACTAAAACAGGACATCAGCTCAGTGATGAAGGGCCCCAACGGTCCAGGGGCTAAATGTAAAATAAAACATGGATGAAGAACGTTCTGCTTCTTTTTTACATTCTTCTCTAAGTTTCTGGTTGGTGGATTTTGAGCGAAGTGGGACATCTGTTCTGTTAAGGATCTTTGCTCCACAGTGTGGTGTTCGTTCATGTCATGGATTCATTTTCCTGTGCTGTTATTTTTTATTTTCACTCTATTTTCATATTTCTGTTGTCTCTCTTGTCTTGTTCTTTTCAGCTTCATCTTGTGGCAGTACCTAAGTGTTGTTAAGAGTTTTTAACCGTCCAGATGCTGCTTGTTGGCCTGTGATGCTGGTAGTTTGAGAGCCACTACCTGAGGTTAGGATGTCAGGTAAGTATCAAACTAGGCTCAACCAGAGTAAAGCTTGAATTGACATTGGAAGGTGACAATGACGGCCCGGATTTTATCGCTCTGATCATGGACACTGCTTACTTTATGCATAGAACAAGGAGGAAGACGTTTCAAAGGTAGAGACAAACTTTAATACTCGCAGTTATTGAATTCTTGCCCATTAGAAACAAATGCCTGGCCATTAATTTCCTGGGACTGCATCCCCCCTGCACTCATTTCACCAGCTTTGACAGAAAGCGACTGAGCAGGGCAATGGTTTCTGTTAATAAGGGTCAGAAACTACAATCTAACTACAATGAATCTGCTGGATTAATTCATGTCTAAAAGCATCTGATGATCATAAAACAGAAACAGAAACCAGCTGGCAGAACTAAAAGGAAACTGGATCCTCCCCATAGCCATTTGATATATCCCTATGCTAAAGTACAATAGGATTCTGAAGCTCAGACAGGAGCAGAGGCTCTGACAGCCAATCACTGCAAGGCATCATCAGAGCTTAGGTTTGGTTGGCTGTTACATGTCCCTCTGACGGTCTGCTCCACTGGCACTGTTGATAAAACGGGACTTCTGTGACTCAGCGTTTCTAAGAGAAGATTTTCTTAATCTTTGCAAGACCAGTTCTAGGTTGTTGAGTGAATGGCACTCCAGTCTGGACCCTGAAAGGACTGGAAGGCAGTACAGGAGGCAGGAGTGAGGCAGAGCTGTAGGAGAGATATTAAAAGCTCCTATGTTATCTGCAGCTGGAGATGAGCATGGAAATGAGAGTGTTGCTCATTTAGAAGGCATACAGAGCTGAGAGCAGTGACTGAAATAGAAAGAGGACGTGACGTGATGGTTCTGATGAACTCACACATTCCTTTCCTCAATTTAAAGACACTAATGCATCCTTTTGAAAAGATGAGCCAAGTTAAACATGATGTCACTGCCTCAGAAAGTCAGAGCCCTCAGAACCATGTTATATAATAATGTCAAAGAAAGATCTAGAGATATAACACAGAATGCTGATGTAACAGAGGTCTGTACATAACATGAATTTCAAGGCTTAAAGTTTATCCTTTGGAGACTGAATTTACACAGAAAAATCCTCATTGAGTCATAATTTTTCTCTTTGTCATAAACCAAGATGTTGGAGGTTTTTAGCTAGTTAGTGGTCAGGACTGGTCAGGATCACCATGATCACTATTAGTCATCCTTTGGAGATTATTAATATCCACAAAGAATCTCACAGCAATCAGTTGATTAGTTAGATCTTAGGGTGTTGGATATGGATCAGGTGATGCCTTAAACTGGTGATCTGGACCAGGGTGTTGGATATGGATCAGGTGATGCCTTAAACTGTTGATCTGGACCAGGGTGTTGGATATGGGTCAGGTGATGCCTTAAACTGTTGATCTGGACCAGGGTGTTGGATATGGGTCAGGTGAAGCCTTAAACTGGTGATCTGGACCAGGGTGTTGGATATGGGTCAGGTGATGCCTTAAACTGGTGATCTGGGGACAGACTGTGACAGAACTGTTGATGTTCTGGACAGTTGATGCAAGTCAGTGCTGGGAACTGGGTACATCAGCTATAATGATGGCCAGTCCTGGTGTTCAGAACGAATTCAGTCCTGCAAGACATCATGCAGGGGCCTTTATTGGTGTGGCCATATTTCTTCAACTAGTGGTAAGACATAAAAATTGATCCAGTACGTCCAGTTTGAGTGACAGGTCTGTGAATATGCAGGTGTTTTTTTTTATTGTGATAGGTTCAAGGTCCAAAGCACGACTACAGCTTTCTTAAGTAACCCAGCAGGAATACATGTTTGCATCAATGCAGCACATCCATCCATCCATCAGGGTTGGGTCACAGTGGCAGTGAGTAGGGTATTCCGGATGCCCCTTTGCTCAGAAAGGTAAGGGAGGTACTCAGGAGGTATACAAACCAAATCCAAATCAGAAATCAAACTGATCAGTCCTCCAGACACCATCAGCCTCAGTAAACATCACCTCAGTCCATTATCCTCCAACATTAAGCCAGCCGCCAGAAACCCGGTAGTTATAGTTGACTCAAATCTCTCCTTAGATCAACATCAAAAAGTCCAGTCTAATTATCTACATTTATGAACTATTGCCAAAATCAGACCCGCGCTATCCCCCCCGATCTAGAAAGTCATTCATACATTCTCCTCCTCCAGACTGGACTGCTCGAATCCTGTCGGTATGAATCAGAAATCACTGTCATCTCCAACTGGTTCACAAAGCAGCAGCTTAGGCTTCTGAACAGATGACATCACATCACTCCTATCCCGGCTTTGTTTCATTGGCTCCCTGATCAACTTAGAATTGATTTTAAGTTTTTACTGATCACTTTTAAAGCATTTTCTGTGTCCTTTTGCATTCAGGGAGCCTCAGCTTTGGAACAACCCTCCTGAGGAGATGAGGCTGCAGAATCAATGATGTCACTTCTTAAAACACGTTAAAGACGTGCTTTTATGTGATGTCATCCTCTTTATTGTTTATATCCTTTGATTCTATTGTTTATTACTTTTAGTTTGGATGTCATGTTTTATTCCTTTTGCTTTATTGTTTCTATTTAATGATCTTTTTATTCTTCTTTTATTTCCATTCTTCATTCTTTTTGTATTTATTGACTTTCTGTCTCACATCTTTACCATCTGCTGTGTCTCTAGGGTCTTTTTGTGTTCTTGTTTTTAAGGTTATCATCTCTGTCTTGCATTTGTTTGGCTCTATGGCTTTGAACACTCATTATTATTATTATCATCTTATTAATACGTGCCAAAAATGTGTCTGACCACAACCCATGGCCACACTAATGGGTTTAAGTACATTTGTTAATAAAACAACATGAGCTCTGGGTGTGAAAAAGACCGGCATCGTTTGGAAACTAGCAATGACACGAGACACAGTAGAAGATAGAGCCCAAATAGATAGATGGATGGACCTGAGTTCTGTTCAACTAGCCCCATATGCAGAAGGCCTCCTCCTCATTGGCTAGTCATATTAGTGTCAATCACAAGAATAGATGAACAACTTTGGTTCCTTTCATGCTTGTTCTAGAAAGATGGCAGCTCACACCAGAGTCTACATTTTAAGGTAATTTACATTACCTTAAAATTTTAAGGTAATTTTAAGGCTGAGAGTTGATTACTAAAGGACCACTGAGCCACTGCTGCTACAGGATAACATATGTTACTCTTTTAGGTCAGACATCCTGCTATATAATGTCACAGCCAAGCAGCAGTCTCTGGCTGGTCATTTTTCATGTCAATCAAATAGCAGCAGCAGAATTTTGAACAGTGAGGATTAGTCTACGCCCTAACTTCAGTACACACCTAATCTTATATTTTATCCTGACCCTGACCTTCAATCTTCTACTTGCACGTTAAACAAATGCAGAGAACCAAAGTTGCCTCAATTTGCATTAAAGTCTAAAAGTAGTGAGAAGATCCTCCATTATTTGGAATCATCTCTCCTGAACCTGAAGTGGCTCCATTTCCGCTGCTCATTCTGTCACTGAAGAAGTCTAGAATACTGTGATGATATCTTAATAGGCTATCAGCAGTGAGGAGAGAGGAGACAGATGGTGAAAGTAATTATTACTTAAGCTGTGAGAGATTAAAGAAGACAGAGGGTGAAGAAGTACACTTTCTATTTCAACCCCAGGAAAGATGAATCAACCATGTGGTAGATGTTAGCTGGTGTTACCATTACACTGCTCTGGTAGGGTATTCTCCACCGGGATCATACGACTACTTTGACCTACATCCGGACTTTCTCAAGACGTGTCAATGAAAACAATGCCCCAGCAGATAGTCATTCCTAAAGGTAAAACACCTACAAGCTGTTTGCCAACCACTGTTAAACTCACACAGCCATGCCTAATAGTTGTGAAGCCATGTATTGTTCACACAACCTCAAACTAGAGGGGAAGTATTGTTTGTTACTTTTCCACGGAGAAATCTTTCCCCAGGGAAATGATATATACAGATAAGGATATTGACTGTGCATATGAAACATTCTTGAGAATATTCAGATTATTACATGAAAAAAACTGTCCAATAAAGCAATACAGCAGGAAACAAAAAAAATACAGATCGTCCATGGATCACAAAGGGATTACAAAATGCCTGTAAGAAGAAAAATACACTTTACAAAGTTTTCATAAGACAGAGGACCAAAGAGGCAGAAAATAAATATAAAAAATAAGTTAGCTAATATAAGGATATTATAGAAGGAATACTACAATAAAATATGAGATGATAATAAAATAACATTAAAGAAATATGGATATATTAAACAGTATCATTAGAAATGGGTCTAGACAAATAAGTTACCCTCAGTATTTTATTCATAATGATAATGAAAATTATAATATGAGTGATGTAGTTAATGGCTTCAATAAATGTGTTGGACCAAACCTAGAAGGGAAAATCCCTAATCCACCAGTGACATCTGAAGAAAGGAATGGTAATTATATAGAAAAGAATCCCAGATCAATGTTTCTTACAGCAGTGGAGGAGAAAGAAATCATAGATGTTGTTAATAAATGTAAAAACAAGAAGTCTACCGACTGTAATGAAATAGACATGACACTAGTGAAAAGGGTCATTGAAGGGATTTCAAAACCGCTAACATACATCTGCAACCTGTCACTCCAAACTAGTAAATTTCC
The DNA here is from genome assembly GCA_037577475.1 of Chaunax sp. Z400. Lineage (NCBI taxonomy): Eukaryota > Metazoa > Chordata > Actinopteri > Lophiiformes > Chaunacidae > Chaunax > Chaunax sp. Z400. The sequence continues at coordinate 1,773,399 of CM075204.1, read as the reverse complement.
AAACAAAATGAAAATAGCTAAAGTCATACCGTTGTACAAAACTGGGAACAGAAACCACTTCACAAATTACAGACTGTTTCTTTACTCCCTCAGTTTTCCAAAATTCAAGAAAAACTCTTTAATGACAGATTGGACAAATTCATCAATAAACATAATTTACTTACTGACAGTCAATATGGATTCAGATCAAACAGATCAACATCACTAGCATTAATAGAATTAATGGAAGAACTTACAAACTCCATAGAACATAAAAAGTATGCAGTAGGGGACCTCAAAAAAGCATTTGACACAATCAATCATGAAATATTAATTAATAAACTGGAACGATATGGCATCAGGGGCATTGTACTGAACTGGGTAAGAAGTTACTTAAGTAACAGACAGCAATTTGTGAAGTTGGGGGAGTTCTCGTCATCATGTATGGACATTGCTTGTGGTGTACCCCGGGGGTCAGTGTTGAGTCCTAAACTGTTTATTCTTTACATAAATGATGTATGTAAAGTATCTGATATATTGAATATGGTGTTGTTTGCTGACGACACAAATATTTTTTGTTCTGGGGACAATGTAAAACTGATGCTGGAAGTGATCAGTGCAGAAATGCGAAAACTGAAAAGCTGGTTTGACATAAACAAATTATCATTAAACTTGAATAAAACAAAAATCATTTTATTTGGTAATTGTAAAATAAAAACTCCAACTCAAATTCAGATAGATGGTGTGGACATTGAAATGGTACACGAACACAAATTTCCTCCTCTGTTATAACAGATGAAAGAATTAGCTGGACACCACACATAAAACATATACAAGCCAAGCTGTCAAGAAGTATTTCAGTACTGAGTAAAGCTAAACAGGTTCTGGATCACAAATCACTCCATATTCTCTACTGTTCACTGATTTTTACCATATTTAAGTTACTGTGCAGAGGTTTGGGGCAACATCTATAAAAGTTCACTGTAATCATTATCTATACTACAAAAAACGGCCATAAGCATAGTTCTTAACGTCGGATATAGGGATCACACCAACTCATTATTCATACAGTCAAAAACATTCAAATACACTGATCTTGTCGAATTTCAAGTCAAACTTTATTTATATAGCACATTTAATACTGTACAATGAGGGTTGACCAAAGTGCTTTACAATGTAAACAGTACAGAAGGAAAACAAAATGCATCATAATAAAAATTAAAATCAGCTGGGATAATAAAAGGTACAAGGAGAAAATAACTATAGATTATAAAAACATAAAAGTAAATGGTTAAATAAAAGTTGTAAAATCTGTTGGGAGCACTGGTCTCACCTCGAAGGGAAGGCCAAGGAGAATAGATGAGTCTTCAGTAAAGATTTAAAACATTCCAAATTGGGGGCAGATTTGATTTGGAGAGGTAAGCTGTTCCACAGGTTTGGAGCTGCTACTGCGAAGGCTCGGTCTCCCCGGGTTTTAAGCCGAGTTTTGGGCACAGTCATTAGCAGCTGATTTGACCTCAGCGCTCTAGCTGAAATATCGGTGTGAACAAGATCAGCAAGGTAAAGCGGTGCTGATCCATTCAGAGCTTTGTAAGCCAACAATAAAATCTTGAAATTGATCCTGTATCGGACAGGAAGCCAGTGGAGTGACAGCAGCGCAGGTATGATATGGTCCCTCTTTTTACTACCAGTCAGGAGGCGAGCAGCAGCATTTTGAACCAGCTATAGACGCTGAATGGAGGAATGGTCTAAACCAACATACAAAGACGGGACGTTATGAATGCATGGATCACCGTCTCTAGGTCTTTAGGAGGGAGATATGCCTTCACCTTGGCTATCAGTCTCAGCTGGAAAAAGCTAGATTTAACGACTGAAGAAATCTGCTTATCAAATTTAGAAGCATTGTCAAAAAAGACACCAAGACTCTTAACAGAAGAGTGAACACTAGAGGCTAGAGAGCCGAGAGCACCTGCATCCAAGAGTTCAGGATGTCCAAACACGATGACCTCAGTTTTATTTTTATTTAAGTTGCGGAAGTTTAGGCTCATCCATGTTTTAATGTCTTGTATACACTCAAGTAAGGGCTGCAGTGAACCCTTCTTTTTTAATTTCAGTGGGAAGTAAGTTTGCACGTCATCTGCAAAGAAGGAGACATCATATTTTTTGAATATTGACCCCATGGGCGGCACGTAGAGAGAAAATAGGATGGGGCCCAGAACAGAACCTTGAGGGATGCCACAAGAAAGTGGGGCCATCTCAGAGGAATAGTCACCCAGGTTGACAGAGAAACTCTTGTTTGTCAGGTAGGACTGAAACCACCTGAGTGCTGCACCTGTAATCCCTACACAATTTTCAAGTCTCGGAGTCTCCTGAATCAACAGTCAAAATCAAATCATTAAAAACACTTAAGAGAGCAGTTTCAGTGCTATGACCAGGTTTAAAACCAGACTGAAACTTCTCATATATGTCATGGTTGACTAAAAATGTTTGCGGCTGGGTGAGGACTATTTTCTCCAGGACTTTAGACAAGAAGGGCAATTTAGAAATGAGCCTGAAATTAGAAAGAACAGAGGGGTCAAGATGTTTCTTTTTTATCAAGGGCATCACAACAGCATGTTTAAAGGCAGCTGGAACACAACCACTATCAAGACAGGTATTTAACAGTGCAAGGATACATTATCCAACAGTGTCAAATACTTCCTTGAGAAGACGAGAGGGGATACTATCTGAGGGGCAGTTTGGGGGCCGTAGATGCCGAACCACCTCAGATAGAGAGGAGATGGATATGGGCTCAAACTGGTCCAGGACAGCTGGGCACATAGGAGGAACAGAGGGGTCTGTGTCAGAGGGCGTGGTTAAAGTAGATCTGAGATCAGAAATTTTTTCAACAAAGAATTTAAGGAAGTTGTCACAGAGTGTAGGTGTAGGTACAAGAGGAGCAGGATTAGTGGGATTTATAAGAGAGTTAAAAATGCTAAAGAGAATCTGAGGTCTGTACCCACAGTTAAGCAATCCGTGCGCACGGTTTAGTACGGATTGCTAAACCGTGGGTACAGATTTACAGATGGATTTTTTTTTCTCAACTCACACTAGGGGGGCTCCGTAGATTTCACTGACATAAACACATAAACCATGAGACAGCGGGAGATCTAATGTATGCCCCTGTTCATGTGTAGGACCAGACACGGACTGGGTGAGATTAAAGGCATTAATCAGATTCAAGAAATATTTTGCCATAGGTTTGGTTTCACAGCATACAGGTATATTAAAATCACCACATATTAAAAAAATTATCATAGTCCAACATAATACCTGCTAAAAAGTCTGCAAACTCTTGCATAAAATCGTTATTGAATTTCGGTGGACGGCGCATAGCACCGGAAAGGAGACCTTTAACTCAACAGCTGCAGCTCAAAGCTGGAGTAAGTGACAGGTACAATCAGTTTACACTGAAAAGTAGATTTAAATACAGTGGCTAGGCCTCCACCTTGGCCAGTGGTCTGAGAAATGTACAATTAGGAGGGAAAGCTCAGAAAAAGATGCGGACTCACCAGCATAAAGCCAGGTTTCAGTCAGGAACATAAAGTCCAGTTCACGAGATGTACAGAAGTCATTCAGAATAAAAGTTTTATTGGCTAGAGACCTAGCACTGATCAGGGCCATGCGAAGAGTTAAATCCACACTGTCCAGTTTTGGCGTAGCGGGCGAAGATTGACGGAGTTCACACCACGGTGGTCAAGCAGACGCTCGGTTATAGGCACCGGGTTCCCGAGTCCGGTGGTAGCCCCCAGCAGTCCAGCTGCCGGGCTGGGAGGAGGAGGGGGGCGCTTCGGAGGGGCGGTGTCGGTACCAGTCGCTGTCAACCAGGCGGCGGGAGCGAAGCCCATCGACGGAGCAAGATAATGATCGGGCGCTAAAGTCAGGCCGACAAGAGCAAAGCCCACAGCATACGCACCGGGCAGCGCAGCAAACGGACCAGGAAAGACAGGTCGGACCCATGGCAGGCGCGGGACAGCCTGGAAATGGCGGCCATCACGACAGAAGGAGTAACGAGGAGCCACACATGGGGATTTCAGGTAGGCCTTGAGTCGAACCAGCACACCGGCGCACTTTCCCCGTCGTCTGTGGCGCTTTTTCAGGGGAAGGTCGTACCTGTCAGGGATGTTTGACAGCAAAGGTGGAACGCTTCGAGTCTGTTCCCCAAAGTTATCTCTAGACAACCTCAGCTCTTCACAAGAAGCTCTGATGTTTAATAGAGCTTGGCAATCATAAGCAAGAAGAGTATTACATCTCGACAGCAAAAACATAAAAATAATGCTGCAGCAATCAAAAGGTACAGGTAGCGAGACGCTGACAGACGGCTGGCCAAACACACTGGCGCAATCATGTCTTCTCTTTCAAACAGCACAAATTATGTACAGAGCCAAAAATAAACAACTACCAGGAAATATTCAATATTATTCGCTGATAGGGAAGGGACTTACAACTTGAGGGGGAAACTAAATTTAAAAACGGTAAAAGTACGCACGACCATGAAAAGCTTTTGCATTTCTGTTTATGGAGTAAAGCTATGGAACAGGCTGAAAGGGGAACTAAAGCAAAGTCCAAACATGATCCAGTTTAAAAAGAGGTACAAGCATATGATGTTCACAAGGTACAGGGATGAAGAAGGGCTTTGACAATCACATATGAATGTATTAATATGTATATGTTTCAATTCAGACACAAAGAACTACAGAAGATAAGAATATTATATTTTTATTATTATTGATATGTATATGTGTATGTAGATATGTATATATATATACATATATACATATCTACATATATATATACATATATATATATATATACATATATATACATATATATATACATACTGTATATTTCATGTATTGTATGTATGTGAGTATGTATATATGTAGGTATATGTACACACAGTATATAGTTATAGTGTATGTGTGTATGTATGTGTGTGTGTGTATATATATATATATATATATATATATATACTTTATAACATATATATTTATATGTATCTAAATTTTATGATATATATATATAATTTATAGTGTAAATAATATAATAATAACAATATTAATAATTTAATAATATTATATTATTATATAATAATAATATAATATCTGTACTATATAATATATATTTTACACCGGAAGCATACTAAGAATTATTAGTTAATGAATAATGGAGAAGGGGTGGGATTAGATAAATTATACTTCTTCCCACTCCTTTTTGGACATGTGATGTAATTCAACATTTGTTTTTTTCTCTCTTTTTTGATATATTTTTGTGTGTGTGTGTTATGTACAAGGCTATTTAATTTTGCATATTTAAATGTTTTTAAAAAAAAATTAATTAATTTTGTATTACATGTTCAAAATAAAGACTCAAACTCAAACTCAACTGTTCTCTGTACAGTCATAAGATGGCCGCTCTATTTGCCACGAAAACCACTAGCATGTCCGCTCTAGTGTTTTTTTTTACCTCTATGGTTTCCCCTATATTCACCGCACTACTAGATTATGAAAATGTCTCACGATCACTAATATCAACGAGCCACTCATGATTTTCACTCTCATACTGTGTGAGCACAACAACACCCAACGTTATCTTGCAACTGTTTTGAGTCATCGACTAGTGAATCAAATCCTCCGGGACCCTACCCTTGCCTCAGTCTTCAAAGGACACCTACGTAAACGGTGACGTTAGAGCAGCGTAGCTCCTTTAGGGAATAGGACAGGGCGTAACAAGCAAGAATCAGAATCAGAATCAGCTTTACTGGCCAAGTATGTGTACACATACAAGGAATTTGACTGCAGTTTTTGCTTGCACTCAAGGTACTGGACAATAAGTTAAACAAAGATACAGAAAGAAATTTATATATATATATATATACTGTATATATGTGTATATATACAGTATATATACACACACACACACGCATACACATATATACATACATACAAACATACATATACACACACACACATATTTATATATACATAAATGTGAGTGTCAGTAGAAATATGCAGGACATTAAAATGTACAGGACTGAAAAATATAAGGGACAGACAAATATATATGACAGAAATATACAGGATCGAGAAAAAATGTACACTGGTATATGGTAGACTTATGGACATTTTGCAGAAAATGTGCAGAAAAGTGACGAAGCGGTGAATGCAAGCAGAACAGAGGAAAAGGTTAGCAGTAAGTTTTCAATATGTGTCACTTAATAAATGCTGCAGCTTCTTAAGACCAAGAAAAGTCGTATGTTGTTTCCCAACTGCTGCTATGTAACGTTAGCTACATTCATAGGAAGTCATGTTAATTAGCTGCTGGTCATTTCTACCTGAGTGTCCAGTGTTAAGATCCTCTGTTAGTAACTACAGCATAACTAGTGACATCACTACCTCATTTACTTGTCCAGTAAGTGAACGTCAGTTACAAACTTAGACTAAACTCACATTTGTCCTGTACACATACATCTGGATAGTTAAATTATATTTCACTTTTCAGATGAGTCTATTAAACTGTTTGGTTAGGAGGAGAAAGGAGGATGGTGACATGGAGGAGCTGAGGATAGTAAAGATAATAAGGGATGCAACTAGTCACCTTTTAAACTAATGAGAAGTTTCTTTTAGATTTCAATGAACAAATGTCTACAGAATGGAGTCAATAAAACACTGGTTACATGTTCTTCAAATCTAAGTACTAAAGTGTGTTACAGAAAAAAAAGACTGGTAGAGCAGGTGAGAGAGGAAAGACAAGCAAAGAGGACGGGAGAGAGAGGGAGCAGTGGGAGGTCAGGAGCTATGAGAGGAGGGAGGAGAGAATTTTATCTTGAAAAAATGTTTAAACATGAATAATCTTATCTATAGTGATTCTAAGGTCATTTAATTTGAAGCTATTCTGACTCATGAATACGGCTGATGTCACATCCTCATGGACACAACAGCACCGCTGCTGGAAAAGATTACAGGGGAAACACTGTAGCATGTTAAAAAAAAGTACTATTATATCAGTGAGTATTGTTTGTCATTAAAAGATCACGAGGTGACATTAGTATTTGGTATGATTATTTCTGAATTGAAAGACACCTGTACAATAATGTAGTAATGATAATGTTGTCAACATAAACAATTTATAATCTGATTATTGCAAATGTGTTTGTGACGGACAAAGAATGAAGACATAGATGTGTTGAAGACAGATAGATGACATTAGTGACAGCAGTGATTCACTCATTTACTCAGAATACTGGGCTTTGAGCTCATTTGTTTTTCTGTCTTTACCTCAAACTTCAAGCTTCATGTATTAAACGCTGTTTAATCTTTCTATTTTTGACCACTGCAACAGAGACGTAGCTTGTTGGAGGAACAATAAATTTGTACTTTTCTGTCCCATCATCTCAGCATCTGTCTCAGTTTTCAATGTCAACTTTTATCATTTTTAAAATGCCATTTTTCATACATTTTGTGGCCTCTGTAGCTGAACATAGTGTACAACTTACGTAGCAGCATATCTTAGCAGCCTCTTGTAGCATAGCAGCGTAGCACCCAGAGGGCTCTACTGAGCTGACTGCACTGTTCTATATTCCATCTATGCTACACCCATGCTCCACTAATTGGTGACCGCTGATTTAGAGTCATTAGTGGTGCCTCAGGATTTATCAGGAGGACGGCTGCTTTACTCCAAACTGTTTCACTGTATGAACCTGGACTGTTATGAACCTGGACTGTTTCACTGCGTGAACCTGGACTGTTTCACTGTATGAACCTGGACTGTTATGAACCTGGACTGTTTCACTGTATGAACCTGGACTGTTTCACTGCGTGAACCTGGACTGTTTCACTGTGTGAACCTGGACTGTTTCACTCTATGAACCTGGTGGACGTTGGCCAAGGACCACATACCTGTCCCTCAGTGAAGACCAGTGATGCTGGTTAAATAGGAATGCTCCAGGTGAGACACACCTGGATTTTAAAGGGAATAGAGATGAAAATCTAATTGTTTAAGTCATGTTATGCCAAAATATACTATTTAATAATTAAATGACTAAATAAAACCTTTCTGTGCCTTACTTTATTCCCAGATTGTGAGAAGTTAACTAAGAAAAGAGAGGTGAACACACCCTGAATGCATTTGAAAGCCTCTGACTTTGGGCCATGCTCTGAAGTTCACACAAGGGCAAAGGTGGGGAACACTGTCAGGTTAGCATGGAGAATAAATTATGAATATGAATGTAAAGTGAGATCTGGCTACAAATGTTAACATTTCTACCATGGATAAAAATTGATGCTGCTTTTTTAATATGTAAATTAAATACATGCTGAGGTGAACCGAGGTATGAAATGAAGCCTTGACAGGTCTAACTTCTAAGACTTCTCCTCCAGCACCCAGCAGCTTGTCCTTTGTCAGCACATGCCTCACTTTGAGAAGGACGGTGCTTCTATTCTCATGAGCCAGAGACAGACTGAGACAGACGGCAAATGACCTTGTGTTTTCAGTGAGGAGCAGCTCTTCTGCCCACATGCACCGAGGAGATAACAACAGTGCTGAGGAGCCGATGTGACAAACTCTGACGACACACAACTAAAGCTGGACACAGAGTTTCCACTGCACTGAGATAGGCTGTGCTTATACTGTGGGACTGGTTTATGGGATGCATCCATTCTACATCTGTCCCCCGTTTCGCTGCCCCATTTATGGACTCATTTTAACCAAGTTTTATTACAGTTGGAGTGAATAATGAATCTTTTATTCTGCCTGGGCCCTGTTTGATGGTTTGTTCATCCAACAGCCGACCATCCTTAAGAATAAACAAAGAGGGAGGAACCAATTGAAAGCTCAGAGTGGATATGTTAGGTTTAACTAATTCTCCACTCAGGTAATCTGATTACAGTGCATAAAGGATGGATTTATAAAACATGGTCTTTGTCACATCCTTCCTCAAGGCTTAAAGGAGGCTGTTGTAATCAGTTTGTCCCCGTCTCTGGTTTTCTGTCGCGGGTTAGAACAATCCCTGAAGGACTTCTGCAAATCTCCACCCCTCTTTGTTCAAGAGAGCATCCAAAAAACAGTCATCTGTAGAAATATGATCCAAAGAAAGAAAACATGGCTGACAACAACTGGCATGTATAGATATGGTAATTGTGTCTGCTGCAATACCATGAACACAAAATCCTTCAATTGTCCTCATACAGGAAAGATTTAGAGACTGTCAGTCAGCTCATGTCATTTACATGTTACTGTGTCCATGTGGTCTAGCATGCTATAGATAGGTCAAACCAAACGACCCCTCAAACAACAGATAACGGAACATAACATCTGTACAGGAAACACAGATAATGTAATTGCTAAACACGATGCTGAAGCAAATCCTGGTTCACCTTCTTCCTTAACAGTTTATGGGATCGAAAAGATCATGATGCCCCCCTAGAGGAGGAGATGTGTTGAGGAAAGTGGCCCAGAGGGAAATGTTCCAGATACAGACTCAACACCATGACTCCAAATGGACTCAGTGATGACATCAGCCTGTTTTTAAGTCAAAGCTGTCTGATGTTATAGATGTGACTCTTCATCATTATTAAGACAATGAAAATGAAGAAGTTTCATCTGTGGCTCTTTTTATTACCATTTAGTGAATGGTTGGAATTAAAAACCAAAGGTGGCTGAAATCGTGCATATTTGTGATTGGTCCTTGTATGGGAGAGGAACACTGATTGATTCCCAGATAATTGGGTTCAAACTGCAGCTGTGTACAGACTTTGGACTCATATATTTTTTTCATTTTTACTGACATCTCAATGCTCTGGCAACTGATCTTAGCAATGTAGTGTAATGTCACTGGTAAAACGTATAAGAGGAATTATTCTATATGGTTATATGCAGCAGGTCTCTGGGACACCGTAGCACATAGTTTCCCAGTGTTTCCTATGATGCTTCATATTCTAGGTTTCCTTTTCCCCTGTAAAGTCAACAGGGAGCTAATTCCTCCAGTGCTGCCCTGGAAAGAGACGACTCAACAAATAAGAGACTTTACCAGATCTGTTCAGCACATACTCTATGATGGAGCAAGGGGGGAGAGGGGTTCTTAGGGTGCTAACTTTGAGCTAATTACACTAAAGCAGGAAGATGACGGCACGCTGTGAAATGTTGTATGGCAGCTGGTCAGAGGAAGAAAGCTCTCTGTTTTTCTTCTGGATGTCTGAGCTGGTGGAAACACTCTGTGATGTGACTAACCAGATTAACAGTTAGCTAGAAAACGCATGACAAACTCTTCATCCTCTGCTGCAATGGCAACAAATGCAGCATTAAATGTATGGAAGGTACGCTCAGAAGGAAACTTCACACACAACATCAGCCTCTGCAACAAAGTGAGTATGAGGATAAACTGTGTTCTAGCATTGTTTATAACTGGAAATGATGGCTGAGCCACAAGTTATGTTTATCCAACCAAATGATGATCAGCTTTATCTGGTCTGACATTGTTCCAGACAGAGGACACCAGAGGAGATAAACCATTTGCACATCGTCAAACATACAACCCAGGGTTAGAAAAGATGGGACCAAACAAAAGTAAAAATAGAGCCAATCATTCAGACAGACTGTTGGCCAACATCCTGACTCCATCAGTAACATCCTTTATCTTTTATGTGTTTCACAGAGCGGTGAACCTGAACCCATCCTTTCATACTCAGTCAGGATTCTGTTACCACTGAACCTTTTTACCTGTATACTGGTCTAAACCGGTGTTCATTGAGCATGTCACAACATTCCCAGTCTTTTGTCACCCCTTTCCCAACTTTTTTGAAACATGTTCCTGACATCAAATTCAGGAATAAGCATGAGCAACAGTAGAAACCAATATTTTTTGATGTCATGCTATCCTGTTCATATTAAATATTAAAGGTAAATTATGGTTCACACATCTTTATTCACCCTTTAGCCATACAGAGAAATCATTTTTGTGCAGATTAGTTTTTTCTTATAAGACAAAACTAATCAAGTCAGAAAGTGTGGATGGTGAGACAGAGAACAACAATAGTCACTACCGTGCGTGTCTACCTCCAGCATTTATCACTACTTTACACCTCCTGAATGGATAAGATGTTATTCTGGACTTGTAGGATGACATGCCATTCTTCCTGCAGAGCTGTGACAAGTTGTTCATGTGTTGCTGGAGCAGGATCTTTCTGTCTCTCACCTGGTGATCCTGAGTGTCCCATAGATGCTGGTTGAAATCAGGTGGATGCCGGTCAAGGAAGGACAGCGACATTGTTCTGGTCCAGGTAGGCTACTCCTGCCAGACATGAGCCACATATGGTCTGGCATTGTCATGCATGAAGGTGATGCCTGATTGCTGTATCCTGGGAATGACGTGTGGACCTAGGACCATATCTGGATAACAGATAGCTGTCAGTGTACCGTGGATCTGGACAAGTTTTGACCGTCATCCATTCGCTATGGCTCCCCACATCATGACATCACCACCAAAATGGTCCACCTCCTGGATGTATGCTGCAGGATAGCGTTCCCCACAACGACGATACAAACGCCTATGACCATCAGCTCTGTGCAAGTTAAATCTGGACTTATCACTAAATGTGATCTCGGTAACATCTGTGCTACACGTGTCTGCAGAGTTCTGACCATCAGCATCATCAGCATCCCAACTGCCCGTTCACGTAAGTTTAGCGGAAGCCGTGGCATCATCAGTTGTTTCAGTAGGACATTAATTAGACCTGGTTAATTATCTCCTTGACCAGGTCTTTTCAATCATGCAGAAAATAAAATCTCACCAACATCATGGTGTACTCTGAAATGCACCAATGACTGTTATTTCTATGTTATGACTAAATGATGGTTATTCATGATTTAACATGTTTTGGTTGTGGGTACTTAAAAAAGTCTATTCAGTGAATCACATGATTGTTTATTTCAGTAGATTAGGGCTAGTGAATAGAAATTACAGGGTTTTTAAAAATATGTGTTTCTACTGTTGCTCAATATATTTACAAAAATCTGTTTATTTGATGAGATTACAGATTAAATTTATTGTCTTTGTACTGTTTTAAATTGAGTATGTCAAACAGTATCAGCAAATTCTGTTGTTTGTTTTACATCAGGCTAGTGATTGTGCAGAGTTTGACTAGATAAAGGTAGCTGGACTGATCATGGACCATGCACTTTAGCTTTTTAAATAGAGCCTCTATATCAGCTTTTCTTAAAACTGGTTCAATGGCCTGTTGTAGGAAAACTATTCACTATCAGAATAATGTATGACCATTGCTTAACAAAAGATTGCTGTACCACTAAGCCACTGTGGTCATTCAGAAGAAAGTTAGGCCTGTTATGATCAGGAAATCAAATTATTTTATCATCATTACATATGAAATCCATTCACTACATTTGTAACAGGCCAACAACCTTCAAGACTGACCATTAGAGATCAGGTTTCCAAAGTAACGACAAGGGACAGGAGTTAGGAGCAACACAACATCAACAGCAAAGCAAGGATGTGGTCATGAATATTAGCACAGTGGTCAGGATTTTAGCAGCAGCTCCATGAAACAGTGAGCATTCCCTTTGTAAAGCCAGGCCCCACAGACCAATGACTAACTTAGTGTTTGGTCTATCAACCTAAAGACTGAAGGAAGTTTGATGACCAGGACAAATACAGAAAGTAAATACCCATTTCTGTCTAAACCTCACATCTTTTTCTTACTGAATTAACTTTCAGCCTCACAGAACTTGAACATGAACATGACTACATTTGTATGTAGTCATGTCATGAATGAAATAAAAACATTTACCAGTGTTCTTACCATTGGTAAGATTTGCCTCATTTTGTGGGAATTACCGGAATTATGTTGCAATTAATTAAATAGATAGAAATTACAACCTGACTCAGTACCACACACCCACCAGGCTCTTCACCCAGTGGGATTGTCCTGTGTTTGGGAAGTCTAGCCCATTACTATCCTTCATGAGGTCAGTCAGTATGGCAGAGACAAGGGTTCAACTTTACTTCATTATTCTTCCAAGGTTTTTTTTCACAGTTAAATCTTTTTTTTTTTTGCATTTCATTGAATTACTCCAAACTGTTAAACTGTATGAACACATTAGATCCTGTCGCTGTGTCGGAGATTTAAATCATTAATGAAGTTAAAGCTGCTGTGCATTGTGGGTAAATGTCACAGATGGCGGAGACACACTCATGATTTCTGCTGCTGGGGGATCGCTGCAGATGATGTCATCAATATTTTCCTCATTAATGATGGATTATTACACCCATCCCAGAGAGTCTCATATTTTATATTTGGCTTGCATTGGTTTGGGTTACATGAATAGCTCTGTCATTTGTGAATTATAATATTTCATTATTTATTTCAGTAGCTTTAGATGTATTGATTTAGCCATGATGAATAGACGACCTTTCTGTCATAGTTCATCTCATTCATCATAGAAACCAGTAAAGTTGTGATATATGTACAACTGATGACAGTGGAAATGTAATGCTGTCTGAGCCTGTTTAAAGTCTGACTGCTTGAAGTGATGGCTTTGATAAGATAATTAGTAACAGAATGGTAAATGAGGACAACTGAGATGATTGACTGAGCTGATTAAGGGATGGGCTTTGAATAAAAAAACATCATTTGATAGAATTCTTACTGTGTCTTAGGTGGTGCATTTAGATTAGACTGCTTGGGTTAATCCACTCTTTGCTGCTCTATATTTGTCCACATAAGGGGGCGGCCAGTACAGTCTGCTGATCCGAATAAGAGGGGCAGTGCCCTGACAACAGCTGCCGGCCTGCCAACCAGAGTGTTAGGGTATCTGCCCTGCCTCTCCCTCCTCCTGTTTCTCCCCTGTCATGTTCCCCTACCTTGTGTTGTTGTCTGCCTGTGTCTGTGTTTACTGGGCGTGTCCAGCTGGTTGCCCTCTCAGCCTGACAACCTGCAGCTGTGGCATTCCACTCACCTGGAACTCTTCACCAATCATCAGCACAGCATATATACTCTGGCTCTGACGTCCGTTCTTCGCTAGATCATTCAGTCACCTTTGTGGTACAGACGCTTCAACTAAAACCATTATGTACTTTGCTTCATGACTTTTGATACTCTTTTGACTCTTTGACTAAGTGCCGTTTCGCTGTGTAGATTCGCCACACTGCCTCTGGGAGATACCGGCCACGTTTAGCTGCCTTACCAGTGAGCCAGCCAAGATCTGCTCTGCTCCCTGCCTGGCCTGCTCTGTCTTCAGAACTCTGCCTGCTTCACTCAGCTCTCCACATCTCAGTACAAGAACTGCCTTCATCCATATTATCAGTGACTGTGTAAATAAACTTCAGTTCCTAACCTTCTCCGTCTGTGGTTTTGTGTTTGCATTTTTGGGTCCAATTTTTGATCGGTTATAACACAGAGAGCATTGAGGATAAAGGCCGAAACACTGGGTGAAGGTTGGGCACCTCCTGAAGACCTTGTCCCGGACCAATGCAACCAGAGAATGCAACCAGCTCCAACCAGGCCCCCCCCCCCAACCACCAGCCCCATCGTCTCCCACCCACAAGCCCAGGTGCAATCAGGATAGTGTAACTACCAAGGGATTGAATCACCGAGTCCTAGGAAGAACTGCTGCTGGGGGTTCACTGCAGGTGATGTCATCAATGTTTTCCTCATTAATAATGGATTATTTCATCACCTGCATCCCCTCAGATAGAAATTGATGGGACAGAGGATTGGGAGACGGTGGAGGCAGAGGGTCCACTGTTGTGGCAGAATGTCAAAGAAAGACGAGGAGACCTTGGCTTGCAGTCGACGGGATCATTTACTGTCAGTTCAACATCATCTTCCAAACATGATACATGACATGATCAACACAATAGCCACTCTGCTACAGTTTTATACCCATCAATACACACGTCACAGTCTCTTTGGTCTGCAAACACACTCATGGCTTACATACCACTCTGGCTCCAATGTCTGGTCTGCGTATCTTCCACAGAAGGGTACAACAACATATCATATCTTCATTTGTGTGGTTAGAACAACATGTTATTGAAGGATTGAGAGTTCAAACAAGAACTTCTTGAACCATTGTGTCAATACAAGTAAAACTCCCCACACCACTAGCTAAGGACCACATACCTGTCTCTCAGTGAAGACCAGTGATGCTGTTTGAATAGCAAATGGAATGGCAGATGAAATCACGATAAAAACACACACTTGATTATTTAGGGCACTAAACACAACCCCTTTGTTTTGCACCTGAATTTGCTCCTAGAACATGTGCAGTTTAGCTAGGAAAATGTTTGATACTCCTTAAATCAACTTGTGTCATGGACTTAAGATCATTTAAATAATTCCCCGAATATCCATGTGCTTCTGAATCTCCTCAACAAAGATCCAATGATAACTAGCCTGAGCACTAGTGAGGTTATACTGTGCATCACATTGGGCTGTACACACTACACACCTTTCAAGGTTCAAGATATCTTTATTATCCCCGTAGGGCAATTTGTTTCACAGCCAGCAGTAATAAATACACAACAAACAAAACAAATAAATACAATAACAAATACCAAATACAAATTACAATTTAAAATATACAAGGCTGATAGCAGCGAAATAAATGACCTTTTAAACCTGTTAGTTCTGCATTGTGGCAGATTATATCTGCGCCCTGATGGTAGCAACATAAATTCACACCACAAGGGATGGCTCGGATCAGCCGAGATTGATCGGGCTTTCTTCAAAGACCTGACCTTATACAGGTGATAGAGGTCATTTAAGGATGTACCAGCAATTTTGCTGCACACCTTCACGATACCGTGCAGGCTGTTTTTCTGTTTAACAGAAAGTGACCTGTAAAATGGTAAATGGACTGTACTAAAATAGAACCTTTCCAGTCTGACTGACCACTCAAAGCTTTACAACACAAGCCAGCATTCACACCAACATTCATACAGTGGTGACATTTGTACCATGCAAGGCTCCACCTGCTCATTAGTGTAGGGTGAGGGTAGGTCAGTCGACCCCCACCTCACCATGTCCTGCGACTTCAGCCCTGGTTTCGCCTTGCTTGAATGATCAAACATGGTCATTCCCTTGGAACAACAATCTGCTCGCCATTGTGGAGTTACAACCCCACAATTCACCTAAAGATAACGCCCGTAATCACAACTTGGGGTCTGTATCAACACATCTGCCCTCCTTTAACATATCAAAGAGGACCTGGTCTCACCCCTCCTGACCCCTTGCTGAGTACCAGAGACACACCAGGGTATCAGCCTGCAACTCAAGAGACAATGAGATTGCTTTCTACTCCAAATTACAGGATCCAAAATCCTGCATGGTTTTGGAATCTGGAATTTAATGAATCAATAAAAATTTGACAATCCAATCAACCATCTATGCATAAATGTTCACCATACCTCCTGCCTCTTCTCCTCTTCCTCTCATCACGGAAGCAAGAGAAGAAATGTGTTCATGACTGTGCAAGCATGATTTCTGAAAAACTGAACTCTGCAACATTTTCCAATGGAGCATTTCTGATGTTTTCTTTATTATTGTGTGTTTTACTCCTTCATGTAATGTGTTTCTTGTTTTGAATTTAATAAGCACACAGTGATGATTTTCTGCCTGTACCCATTTGAGTTACTGTTTTATTGCATGTGTGCTTTGATGCCTCCTTCTAGTGGAGAGACTCAGATGTCTCGCCTATTGTTTCTATGCCAGCTGGTGATGTGAACGCATATCTTACAGTAAAATAGAACACGCCCTTACTTCCGGCAGCTGTGAGGCTTCAAAAGCCACGGCGCGAAGCCGCTCGCTCTCTTGCTCCGCTTGCTCCTACCTCCACCTGACATGAATTCTGACTCCTGAATGCGGAGATCCCCGTGACTCCGTGGATAAGCCCGTGCCCTCCTGCCGCAGCAGAAGAGACTTCTTTTCCCTTTTCTTTAAGACTTAGCTCATACAGTTAGATAGCATTCCTTACCTACGATCTCTGTTAATAGTTGAATTTCTTCACTTCAACTCAGTTATTTGAAGCTCACCTGTGGATCACTCACGCCTGAGTAATTCACTAAGCCCTTCTTCGAGCTGCATTACCCCTCAACTCGCTTCAACGCCGTCAAAGCACGGCCAAGCTCAACACGACCGTCAGGTCCGAAGTTGACAAAGCCGCCAGCCAGCGACGACGCGACCCTCCAACATCTGAGATTCGGGACCAGGATCCGGTGGACTTCGAACAGCATCCTCCGCGAGTATCCGGTCGGTGACCCCTCCTGATAACTCGCCAAAGCGTGCTTTCGTCCCTACCCCGGAGACCGGCTGAAAAGTAAGCTACCCGAACATCTCTGTGTCTTGGAAAGCGTCACAGCTGATCTGGCATTATTATCCACAATTTACCTAATTTAGTTTCCCTTCAAAACTTCCCTTAGACCCCCTTTAGTTTGGTTCACATCACCACGCTATCATTCCACCCTGTTATAGTTATGTCTTATTCTCTCTCTTTCACTCTGATCTCATTCGACTATCTTTCTGTTATCATCCTGTATTAGATTTAGTTTTAGTTTGTTCCTGTGTGCTGTGTGAAATTACATTCAATAATAAAGTAGATTCTTTTAGACCAAGTTTCTGTGTTGATGACTGGAATCATTAGTTCTTGCGATAGAGGACTCGACTTCCTTCATTTGAGACTGATTGAACGCTATTATTTAGTAATTAATTAATCTGGGTTATATTTACAGCTTTCTTAAGGAATCCTTCCGACCTTAGGAATATAGCTTTAGGAAGGTGGTGCTCCTCGAGGTATTCTTTCATAACCCTGCCTGATTAATTAATAGCTTTATAATACGATAATTAATATATGATCATTTTGATCATAATTATTATCGTTAACCTCCTTTTAACCCTACATTAGGAACACACAAACACACACACCAATGGAACAGATACTGGGAGCAATTTGAGGTGCACTATCTTGCGCAAGGACACTTGGACATGTAGAGTGCAGGGGCTGGGGATCGAACCACCGACCTTCTGATAAGTGGACGACTGCTCTACCACAGAGCCACAGCCGCCCCATGCCAGCAGATAAAAGAAAAGGTAAGAACAGATTCAATAAAACAGGAATTAAACATTTTCATAAAAGTGGTGTCGAGATTAAAACTGTGAAGCTTACGATAAAAGTGCATACGCTGATGTGCTTTTCTACACACAGCATCAACCTGGGGCTCAAAACACAGTTTGTTGTCGATCACAGTACCGAGATATTTGTACTGCTGCACCAGTTCAACAGCCTGATTGTCCATCACAACAGGGGAGACGACAGTGGGATTTTTCCTAAAATCAATGCACATTTCTTTAGTTTTTGCCACATTAATGTTTAAAAAGGATGATTTGTACCAGTCAATAAAATCACTCACTACAGGACCATGTTCAGAGTCGTCACTGCTGAGGAAGGACACAATAAGAGTCATCCACAAATTTAATAATGTGGTGCCGTCATGATGGCATCGGCATTCATTTGTGTATAAAACAAATAAAAGAGGGGAGAGGATGCAGCCCTCGGGGGATCCGGTGGAGGAGAAAAGACATCTGATAAAACACCATTCACCCTCACCTGTTGTGACCTCACTGTTAAAAAATCCATTAGCCAGCAAATCAGGCCAGCATCAGTGTTGTGAATGCTCTTCAACCTGTCTGCTAAAACTTCGGCTGGATGCAGTGAAAAGCAGAGAAGTCAATAAAAAGTAGATGGACAAGGGACTTGGCCCCCTCAAGATCTTTAAAAACCATATTTAAAAGCGTCCCTGTTGCATCATCCACACCTCTAACCGACCTGTAAGCAAACTGAAGAGGGTCCAACTGATCCCGTACAGTGTCCAAAAGTGCATCCCTCACCAACTTTTCAAATGTTTTCATGACCAGAGAGGTGAGTGCCACTGGCCTTAAGTCATTGAGTGTCTTTGGGGTTTCAGTCTTAGGCACAGGAACAATTACTGATTCCTTCCAAAGAAAAATGGATCCTGTGCAGCTGTAAGGACAATTGGAAAATGAAGCAGAAGATGTCTGCAAGCTGCACGGCACAGTTTTTCAGAACCTGACCTCTGATGCCATCAGGGCCAGGACTTTTCCTTTCTTTGACACCATGGAAAAGAAAAAAAGAAAAAAGAAAGAAAAAAATCAAGAAAATTGCACATTTTTTGGACTGCATCCCCATCATGTTTTTCACACACTCTCATGCAGGCCGTGAGTTACCAGTGCTCAGCAAGTTTTCCACTTTGTCGTTTTATGTGCACTTGGCAAGCTTGAATTCCTTTTTCCCCTGTTTTGAGAGTTCCCTGTGCTGCATCATGTCCCCCTGATTGAAGCTGACATTTCTCAGGTTGATTATGTTATTGACAGATTTGGAGACCCAGGGTTTATTATTTGGATAAATGGAAATGGATTTCCTGGGGATGATCATCTCCTCACAAAATGAGATATAGGCAGACACAGTTTCTGTCAGTTCA
This sequence comes from Chaunax sp. Z400, assembly GCA_037577475.1. Classification (NCBI taxonomy): domain Eukaryota; kingdom Metazoa; phylum Chordata; class Actinopteri; order Lophiiformes; family Chaunacidae; genus Chaunax; species Chaunax sp. Z400. The sequence goes on along the minus strand of CM075204.1, from coordinate 1,753,874 downwards.
TTTAAATCCACACAAGCATTTTTGAACACATCCCAATTGGTGCAAGAGAAGCAGTTCTGAAAACACTGAGTGGACTCCTCCATCCCGGCCGGAACTAACCATCGTTCCGGCTTGCTTCTCTTCAGGACCGATTTATAGGAGGGAACAAGATAAACAACATTATGGTCTGACATGCCAAGTGCTCTGCGAAGGGATTTATAAGCCCCCTTGACCATCCCAAAACAAAGGTCCAGACACTTGGAATGATGAGTTGGACAAGTCATATTCTAGTAAAAATTACCCAGAGACTTTGCCGGTTTACAATGATTAAAATCACCCATGACAAAGATCGGTGCATCCAGCTCAATCCCCTGAAGCAGCTGCACTGTTTTGGTCATGGCTTGAGTAGCAGTGACAACATTAGCCTTCGGGTGAATGTAAACATGAATCAAAAATAATTGTGGGAATTCCCTTGGGAGATAAAAGGGACTTAGAGATATGGGAAGGAGTTCAATGTCAGGCGTGCACAGTGACTCTCTGACAACCACTGTATTGCACCAGTTTTTGTTTCTGTACAGACACAAACCACCACCAAGTGACTTACTGGTCACTGTAGGGTCTCTGTCCAGAAGGAAGGGAACTCCAAAGCCATCGATCTCCAGATTGGACTGTAAGTCTTGTTCCTTCAGCCACGTTTCCGTGAAGGCGAGAAGACAAGCACTGCTGTACTCCGCCAGGAACTTGACGTTTGCCAGAAGCTCGTCCACTTTATTGCGGAGTGACTAGACATTGGTGAGAATGACTGTGGGAAGGGGAATCCTACGGTGTCCCTGTCTCCTGAGCCTCTGGCGCACGCTGCCGCGTCTCCCTCTTTTCCTCGCCATCGGCTTGGACACCCTGCTCTGGTTCCTTGCAAAAGGGTCCGGCGGCCAGATGATGCATGCTGCCCACACTGGTGTCACGCAATAGCAGGAGGAATTCCCGGCTGTAATGGAGAGGCCCTCCATAGACCGAAAGTCCGCATAAAAAGTGACATGACAGCGTCAGTAGGAGGAAAAGGCCCATCATATTAGGGTGAGTCATCATGTTGCCTCAGGTCATATGCAAATCAGTCCAAAAATGGTTAGTAATGGTAAATGGACTGTACTTATATAGCGCCTTTCTAGTCTGACTGACCACTCAAAGCACTTTACAACACAAGCCAGCATTCACCCTTTCACACCAACATTCATACAGTGGTGGCATTCGTACCATGCAAGGCGCCACCTGCTCATTGGGAGCGGTAACCATTCACGCAAACATGCACACACCAATGGAACAGCCATTGGGAGCAATTTGGGGTTCAGTATCTTGACCAAGAACACTTCGACATTTAGGCTGCAGGGGCTGGGGATCAAACCACCGACGTTCTGATAAGTGGATGACCGCTCTACCACTGAGCTACAGCCGCCCCGATGATATAAACAGTACAGACGGGACAGGTTAAGAACCACAGTTCTAAAACTGGTTAAAAACCACAGTTTTTCACACTCTAATGTAACCGGGCCAGTTTTGGCACTATAATTACACAAAATCAGTTCTACTGTACCCTTCTTTTTGTTATTCCTGACTGCCAGGACTGCCCCAGTTCCTTCTGTGTTGCCCCTCCTTATTTCTTCTTCTCTGGTTCCCCCTATATATTCTGCTAGTCCCATAGCCTCTCCTCTTTTGTATTGTCCCCACATGGGAGAGGTTGGTTACCTGTTGTTGCTACTAATAGCACCCTGTTAATTCTTGTATATAGTATGTACTAAGTTATTTTCCTGTTTGTGTTATGAAGTAAGGAGCTGGGGCATAACTGTAGCTTGCACACTGATGTGCTGTTTCATCTTTTGTCAGTGTGGCAATAAATGGAGTGATCTCCAAAGAGAAACTGGTCCTGAGATTGGTTTCTACACATAAACACAACGCAAATGTCCACCGGTTACACTAACACACTGCTGCGTGTCGCCATGACCAGCACCACCCCAGTCCACATGACTACATACATCTGTATTGGTGAAGGGACTTGTCTGTCCTTTTAGGATGCATCCCAGATGAACTGCCAAGCTTCTCTAGAACACAGAGATAACTAATATTTCACATTAATTACATTCAGATCACACTGAAGAGACAGAGTAAAGCAAGGCTGTTGATACAAACTATATCTAGCATACAGTCAACAGACAGTAATATGAGCTGAGGCTGGCTCTTCTCCAGACTTTCATCCCTCTGCTGATGCTGACAGACACCTCCACAGTATATGTGCTAGTGTTTTTAACCGTTCATTCATTCACTTTGTTTAAAGGCACAGTGCCACACATTCACTCTGTGCTGGGGTTCCAGTTCCAGTCACTGCAGTAAGAATCATTCAGGACATTATACTGCCAACAAAAGGACCCAAATTCATTGTTTCATTTTTTGCTCATGTGTGAAAAGCAAAAAACACATAGAATCTATTTGGGCCACTTCCATATGTGGTCCTGCTTCAGAGACAGATCAGATTTTTTGCAACCTCGGTCTAAAGACTTTTACATCTGTTACTTGCCTGAGTCTTGCGGAGAGATGCCGACATATGGGGTTAAAGGTAGTTTCTGTGAAGTCACTAACGTCACATTTCCACCACTACTGCTTCCAAATTGTAATTCACACGCGTGTGTACAAAAGTAGCAGCAGATGCTGCAAAAAAGACATATTAATCTTTGTAACCATGTGTCCACAAATCTGCTGGCTTCCACTGCATACCAATGCTTCCATGTTTTCTCGTTGATTTGCTTCCATGTTTATTTCTGTATCACAGCAGCCTATGACATCATTTAAATCATGCTAGAATCTGATATTGGATGTGAATGTCCAAAAAAATAAAATAAAATCTGATCCGAACAATGAATCTCATTTGAGTTTTAAGGCTTGTAGTGTCAACATAGTGTAATGTGTTGATGTGCAGTTCAAAAGGGCATCCTGATTATAACTGGGTGACATCTGGTTTCAACATTTAGTTTACATGATTGTATGGACACAGGGCTCTACCTTCTGCAGGTGCAAAGTGATGCAAAGCGTCATTGCTGGTGTTTGTCCATGCAGTTGTCATTTTCATATCCAGTACCATGTTGTGTAAGCTACATACCCCACTCAGCTCTCTATGTGAATGTGTGAATACATGTTTACATGTTGTAAAGCTGTTTGAGTGGTCAGTCAGACTATGATGCATTTTCAGTCATTTAAATATGGCCCACAATTCTCTGCCAACTGTGACTCACGCATTCGACTGTGTGCTGCATGAGGCACAGTTCTTCCAGCCTCCATTTTGAATGGAAGGAGGAGCAAAGGTGGCTGCAACTGTTATTTTCAGTAGCTCAAGCAAAAACTCACATGCATAAAAGGATTACTTATGTGGACAAATATAGAGCAGCAAAGAGTGGATTAACACAAGCAGTCTAATCTAAATGCACCACCTAAGACACAGTAAGAATTCTATCAAATGATGTTTTTTTATTCAAAGCCCATCCCTTAATCAGCTCAGTCAATCATCTCAGTTGTCCTCATTTACCATTCTGTTACTAATCATCTTATCAAAGCCATCACTTCAAGCAGTCAGACTTTAAACAGGCTCAGACACCACACCATTAACTTTTGATCAGGGTTTTATTGATCAATGGCTCAATCACTTTCTGCTGCCTCAAGCAATGCACCAATAATGTACCTGACCACGCCTCAATTTAAGATCAGCACGCCCATGGGTGCATAGATGTGTGTAAGTATATTTTCTACTTTCTCTGCATTTGACCAATCCCAGAGGAGCAGCGGGCAGCCCTTACCTAACAAGAAGCAAATTAGGGTTCAGCATCTTGGTAGACATGTTGACTGCAGGGGACGGGGATCAAACCACCGACCTTCTGATAAGTGGACGACTGCTCCACCTCTGAGCCATAGCAGGTTGTGAAAATGACAACTGCATCAGTTGGGTTGAATCTCTATTTTGTTGGTTGGGAACAAGCAATGGCACTTGGGTTGAATCTCAAATTTTTTTTTAATCACAAAGGGTGAATAGTCTTGAGAAGTTTGTTTTGTTCTCAAATCATTTCCAGTTTCCTGTAAGATGAATGCATCAGAGCTATGACACAGACAGCTGTTAAGCCCAGCACTAAATGAACTTGGAGAGAAAGACTACAGAAGAGCTAGTTCCATATTCCACAGCTGTCCTACAGGATGTGGTCACTGCTGGTAACCAGAACGTCTCTCTCTGAGGTCTGACATCAGAATTCTGCTCTCATGATATCATCCAGGTCCAGAGAAGGATGACCAGAGGTGCAGTCAGAGGTGGAGCCAGCTATAGGACATTTCCATTTGATTGTGTCAGTGATCATCAGTGATGATTGTGTCAACCAATTAAATCCTCTAATGCACTCACCACAGCCATGCTTCTTGGTCTGAGGATGACTGCTGTTTGTAAAGCTGTCCACCCTGTATTATTTCACAACAGCTCAGCATCCATCCTTCCAAGCACGATTCAATGTCTCTCTTTTTCTGTCAGGCCCCATCCTCAGAGCCATGGTGCTTACACTCTACCTGTCATTGCTGATTTACCTCTTTAATCTCCATCTGTTGGTGTGGGTTTGTGCTGTATATCACAGCAAATGAGGCCATCAGGTAATCAACAACCAACAACAGTACAGTTGATAGCAATACTTAGTATGTAAACCTTCCATGTGGAGCTTTTGAAAAATTGAGGTTTTATGATTACTGGCCATTCTGTTTGTTTTAGAGAAGTGACAGATTCAGTACACCAAACACTGAGAGGACAGTGTTCTCTCAGCGAGCACCAGACTCTGGTCACATCAACATAACGTCTACATCTGCTGTGTGACGAGTTAATCTCAGGCTACTCAGTCACCTGCTGATGTCACTGAGTGAGGAGCAGCAGCTGATCATGTGTAGCTGTCAATCAGGACCACAGCAGCTGGTTTGTACAGACAGAACCAGAAGACACATTCTGAGCAGCAGGGGACAGGACCGACGTGGATCTGCTGAAGACAGGGATGTAATTAACTTCATGTAAATGATACCGAGATCTCAGAGTAAACCAGTCGCTGTTAATGTGACCCACTGTGTGAAACATTGTCTCCTCACTGTAGCTGCAGGAGAGAGGCTGTGCCCTGCAAACACAACCCATCAGGAGGAGCTCTTAACGGTGGTGAATCCCTGAGGGGCAGTGAGTCTTACACAGTGAGTCTACACCTACACTGACTTACTGACCATGGTTGACATGGGAGATACTCCCTTCCAATGTACTGTATGTACAACTACTGTACAAATGAGGATGGCTTATATATTTATATGTCATACAGACATTAACAACTTAAAGTTCAGATTGTATTTATGCTCAAACATACTTGTCTCTAGAATACAGCAGACATAAAATGATGTAAACAGTTGTTTATTAAGAGAGACTGTTGCAAAAACATGTTAAATCATACAAATGCAGTAATCAGTAAATAATACAGGCTACTTTTCTGTCGCCCTGGGAGGAAGTCCCCAGACTAACCCGCTCAGTTTTTGTGTTAGAGGAAACATTCTAAACTCTTTTATTTATCTCTAATTATTTGGGCCTTCTTGTGGATTCAGCAGATGTTATACATGAAGTTATTTTTTGGGTTAAAAACATTGTGTCTGTTTGTCCCACTGGTGTACATGTTCATTATTTAGAGTGGAATGAGGAAACAAATGTCAGGGTTGAAGAGACAGAGCTTAGAGCTGTCCTGTGATCAGATCCCTGGATGATAATGATGATGATGATAACATGGTTTAACATGCTCTTTGTGACAGAGTGGGGAGTTTGATGAAGACCTCACCTCTAAACCCACTGGACGTTCAGAGCAGGCTTAAAGTCTTGACTTCTGGTCAAAACCACATCTCAACAATATAACATATCTCCTTTAACTGTGTCACTGTCCACTATTATCCAGAGATAATGAATAGTAACAACCAGTAATGTGCCAAAGCCAGTATTGGCTGTGATAAATGTGAAATCAGGAACATGCTGCTGGTCTCTCTGGATTAGAGATGCCGGGTCTCCTGCTGGACTGAGACCAATCACAGCTCTTCCCTCTGGACTGAAGCTTCCTATGGATGAGCAGAGATGAATCACTGAGCCTGTGGGTACTCTGGTCACATGGCTGGACACAACTGGTTTCCTCTAATCTAGAACGCATGAAGCACAGTGTAATGAGGTGCATTCAGGACTGCAGCTCTGTGTTTCTGCAGCCGATCCGGCCTGTTAATTATGCTTCATCGTTCTTCCCATCAATCGTTCATAACAAGACGGAATCCAGAGCAATGTCGGCTGCTGCCTGACCCACCCATCTTAAGATCTACGTTATTATGATGTGTGATGGATGATGAGACAGTGTGTGAGTAATGCTTCTAATGCTAATCATCAGCTCCTTCACTATGTCTAAATATGGAAACAAACTGATTATTATCACCATAACTGCCTGCTGTTTGGCATAATTCCTTTAGCTTGACAGAGGAGGATGCAGCAAACCTTTGTGAAGTTTTCAGACCGCTCCCCGTCAGTAAAACAAGATGACTGCTGACATGGGATGTGGTTCAGATGCGGGCTAGAGGAGACTAACGGTGATGATGAAGAGGAGCAGCAGAATGTTTCCAACAGACATGTGATACCGGATGTTCCTAACAGCAGCTCAGCGGCTCTGGTGTCTCATGAATAATTGCATGTGTTGACCTTTTCCTTGTCACGTCTGAACATACTGTACCTTCGCTTGCAAATAGAAGTTTTCTCCAAGGATGACCTTACAAAATGCAGATGACATCACTGACTGTATAATAGAGCACATCAACTGAACTATTATTAGCTCATTAACAGCTTATTAACAGTTCACAATTAAATTGTGAACTGTTAATTACCTGTGATAACTCACAGGAAATTGATAAACAACAATAGTATGGCTATGAAAAATCTCATATTTTTAATGTACAGGGTGGCAACATGTGTGTTTATACATTTTATGATCAAAAATAAATATTTTCAGAAAACTCTGTGGATTCAACCCATCTGGAGGAACAAGCCACTGACCAACAAAAACCTGGTCCAAAGTCAATGGTGCAGTACTTTTACCTCTATAAAAAGGCACATGGAGACCTTAATATGCATCTACATGTAGGTTCACAAGGTGCACACCTGCTTGCATAATTCTGCTAGTTTATTAACACCAACAGTTTAGTAGGAAGTCACATTGAGACTGAATATAGAGAGACCTCACAAGGGTAGCAGACTCACAAAATGAAAACATGGACACAGAAGTTCACCACAAAATCACTGTTTAATGCAGTGGACTCGAAAAAAGACATTTTTGTCTTTTTGTGAGTCATTTGTAATGACAGAAATCAAATTTGAATCCATTCACCTCCTAGTCTATGGACGGAGCATGGGTATAAATAACAGTGTCATCAACATAGAGGTGTATTTATGCTCAACCCAAGTCAAGCCAAGTTGAAAGAGATTTTGATGGACTGCTACTGATGGAATCCAACTACTCATGCTCAAATATACAGTACATTGGCTTACAGAACATCTTATCAAACAATAAACTTTTTATAAATTTAAGAACAAACCTTCCCCGTATTTGATAAATGGCTGTGACTGATATGGAACAGGAGGAATGGAAATCTGTCTGAAGTGGATGGGGTCCAGACACATATGAGAGCAGATGACACATGAGCTGGCAGATTTGTGTAGTTGTCATACTGATACAGATTAGATAGGAGTCACACTTACGACTCCTCACTAAGGTTCTGGTGGACAGGTCTGACCCCCAACCTCATGCATCAGGTTGTAGCAGCTCTTATATCACCTCTGAGGTCCGTCCTAGGTTCAAGCGAGGGCATCCCAAGTAGGAACAACAAGATATTAAAGCCTTGTTGGCTAAGTGGAACTGCCTGTCCTCTCACTATAGCACCCAAAGCTTACACAGGATCTAGGGGGCCACTTGTGCTTGTGCCGTGAATGTGACCCTTTCCACACAGTCCCTTCCCAAACAAGTAAAGCTGCCTGGGCTAGAGATTCAGCTGGCCTCAAGCAGGCCTGGTTCTCAGAAATCACCTGTAACTGTAATATAGTTTTAGGTTGTACATGTTAGCTGTTGTTCATGATCTAAGCTAGTTAGAAAGGTTTTTATTAGCATTAACTCTAATAATAAGTCAGGCAGAGCAATATTTTAGTGGTTTAAGGAATGTATTGCAGCAAAAAGTCTGGAACTAAATCACTTTGCAATATAAAATATTTATATAAATTAGATTATCATATATACTGACCAACAGTAGAAACGCATATTTTTTAATGTCATGCCATCCTGTTCATATTAAATATCAAAGGTAAATTATGGTTCACACATCTTTATTCACCCTTTAGCCATACAGAAAAATCATTTTGTGCAGATTAGTGGTTCTTGTCTTAGTGTTTACAAGTCAGAAAGTGTGGATGGTGAGACAGAGAACAACAATAGTCACTACCGTGCATGTCTTCCTCCAGCATTTATCACTACTTTACACCTCCTGAATGGATAAGATGTTATTCTGGACTTGTAGGATGACATGCCATTCTTCCTGCAGACCTGTGACAAGTTGGTCATGTGTTGCTGGAGCAGGATCCCTCTCTCTCACCCGGTGATCCTGAACGTCCCACAGATGCTCTATTGGGTTGAGATCAGGTGAATATGCTGGTCAAGGAAGGACAGCGACATTGTTCTGGTCCAGGTAGGCTACTCCTGACAGACATGAATCACATGTGGTCTGGCATTGTCATGCATGAAGGTGATGCCTGATTGCTGTATCCTGGGAATGACATGTGGACCTAGGACCGTATCTGGGTAACGGATGGCCGTGAATGTGGACAAGTTCTGACCACCATTCATTAGCAGTGACCATAGCATCCCAACTGCCCGTTCACATAAGTTCTTGAGGGAATCGTCGCATCGTCAGTTGTTTCAGTAGGACATTAATTAGACCCGGTAAATTATCTCCTTGACCAGGTCTTTTCGATAATGCAGAAATAAATCTCACCAACATCATCGTTTACTCTGAAATGTAAAATGACTGTTATTTCTATGTTATGACTAAATTATGGTTATTCATGATTTAACATGTTTTGGTTGTGGGTACTTAAAAAAGTCTATTCAGTGAATCACATGATTGTTTGTTTCAGTAGATTAGGGCTAGTGAATAGAAATTACAGGGTTTTTTAAATTATGCGTTTCCACTGTTGCTCAGTATATACAGTATACATGAAATAAACTTCAAACTTCAAACAGTTACCAATAAATTAAATGCTCTGAGCAATTAAATGCAAGACATCTTTGTAGCATTCATGTTGTTCCCACATTATGACACATCATGAACACATCGTCAGTCAGAACGATTCTCTGATCTGAATCACTGAAACAGTTTGGTATTAACAGAAACCTTTCACAATAAGATCTACTAAAAAACACTATTTTTGTGGACATAAAACAATGCTCATGTTTGCCATTGAACCGAGACACAGATGTAGAAGGTCGGTCTCATGTTAGTGTTTCCATTATTACTGTAGCAGAGGTCTGAGCTCTGTTTAGACAAGGAAACGAGCAACAACACACCTTCAGTCCTGAGGCTGTTTACTGAACAAATTGATAATCACTGGATCTCATCAAAGTCATGTCCTCAGGCCAGACATCTGAAGAGTCTTATTCTACTGCAGAGAGTAGACACCCCCATATCATCATCACACACACACACACACACACACACACACACACACACACACACACACACACACACACACACACACACACACACACACACACACACACACACACACACAAGATAATACTGAAGATGGAGCACATTCACAGACATTAAAATCTTGGTTTAAAAAATGTCCTTTATAGAAATTAGGAATTACTTTGAAAACATTTACTGACAATTTATCAACTTAATTTTAAAAAACTATCAATTTTCCAAAAGAATCCTCAAAAATGTCCTTACTGTAACTGTCTGAAAATGTCAAGATCCTTAGCAAAACTAACACATTTTCATATTGGATTAAATCAGTTTCATTTTGCAGTGCTCAAAAATTACATAACATTCATAAAAACAGAGAACACACAAAAACATTAGGCCAAGGCTAAACAGGAAACATGAGAACATATGGTACAAATGTAAACCATTTCACCCTACCATTGAAACATTACCCACCACTGGGGCAGATAACTCATTCTGACTCGTCAATACCCATCAAATGTATATGCCAAACTGTACAGACTAACTGGTGGAAAGTAAAGTTATTGGAATTTCAAAATGATAGTGAGATAATTATTTTAAAGAAGCAGCTGTGGTTGACGCAAGATAATGCACCAGCAGAAAATCAATTAACTACATTCAGGGGGTTAAACGGCCCTCTGCTTCATGGTAATGGCACAATCTTGGAGACAGGGTGCTCGTGGCTGGTCTATGGCGGTACCAGTCAGGTCCTATCACCACCTCCCTCTCTATCCCCTTCCAGCTCCAGACTTTTACTCACGTTTGTTTGCGTGCTTTGCTGAGATCTCAGGCAACAATAATTTCATGTTGCTTCTTTGTCAGATCTTGATTTTACCATTTTGCTTTTGTTTTTATGTCTGTAAATGGAAGCATGACATGAAATGGGAATTGTTGTAAACCTCTCTGAATTTGTCAGCCTAACCTCTGCTAAAATTTTCTTTCTGTCACTTGTACCCGTAAAGTACCCGTATATGTAATGATATTCAATACTGTTGTATACGCAGTCTGAAAAGAGAATGTTTAACTTTTAACTGGAGAAATTCATTCAAAATCAAACTTTATTTAACAGTCGTGTGTGTGTCCTTGAGGAATGTTGCGGAGGATGTTAACATCAGTTTGTACACTTCTTCTTTCCACTATTTTTTCATTATTATTTTACATGAGTATTCAGTTAGTTTTCTGTCATTTTGATAACATCGAGTGGAACATCTGTCAGTTTTATTCAGAAGTGGGTCAATTTGATCCACAACATGACTCAAGCATCTTCCAACAATACGAGTATGCTTCTCTTGTAGATGAACCCCGCACCCTTGGGGCCGACCGATTGCTAAGAGGCCGGTCCTTCCATGGGCCAGGCCCAGAGTCAAAATCCCTGTGGTAATGTTTGAAACAGAGTCTCTTGGGCTTGCAACAGCAGGTCTCTTAATAGCAGTTCTGCAGTCTTCCGCATATCAGCAGTGGAATGTCAGAGAACCAAGCCAAATGGGGCAGATTCAGGGCTATCAGAACGTTTCTCCTCCATTCGAGTCCTCCATAGGAGGGATGGAAGGAGGCCAAATGGTTGAAATGCCTCGGTCTCTCCCCAGGGAGAAGAACAGGAAGCAGAGTCGACAGCCTGGAGGCTAACAGATCCGCGCCCACTATCCCAAACCTCTGAGTGGAGCACCCATTTTCCCAGGCTCCCGGCATCTCCTCTGGACTATGCCACCTGATTCTCCAATCCAGGAACTTGAACTGCTTTGAGGGACAGAAGGAGTTGAGATGCCCATACCCATAGCTTATGCACCAGCCTGCCAAGACCTGGGGAGTTCAGGCCTGGAGTGTTGATGTAGGCCACTGCCACAGAGCTGTCTGTTCTCAGCAGCACAAGGTGGCCCCAAAGATGCAGCAAGAATCTTTGCAGGTCATTATAAGTCGCTTTCAGCTATAGAACATTGAGATGCGAAGAAGCCCATGCTTTGCTCCAGCAGCCCCTAATTCCTCTGGCCTCACGCGTTGCACCCCAGTCAATCAGCGACACATCTGATGATACTAGCTGGCAACGGGTTATGGGCCAAGAGAACTCTGCTGGGATAGATTGTTAAAGCTAAAGCAGTTAAAGCTCGCAGGTGACCCACACCCTTACTTGTGGGTGTTTCTGTATTTGCAAGCCAAGACGGCATCTCTGCACTGGGCTATGTAGAGAATGGCTAATAGGACTATCTGTACCATGGCTGCCAAACGTCCCTGTAAGCAGAGGCATTGTCTCCAAATGACAGTGGATCCCAGACAGAACTATGCCAGGCAGGTTCTTAAAGTTTCTTGAACTTATTATGAAATTATTTCTTGAACTTGTTTCTCACTTATGTGAGAGACACTGTGGGGGGCCTGTAGTCTATAACCACGCCCAAAAACTGACTTGGCAGGGCGTCAGCCTGCTCTTGTCTCATCCATGCACCTAGTGACATTACGAGGGGACTGAGATCTCACACGGGAGGTCACAGAACTCAAAGGTCTTGTATTTGTATGCAAACTGCCGGAACCCCCTGTGACCTTCATGAAGATGGCATCTTTTAATTCCATGGTTGTCAACCTCTTGTATTTCAGGGTCAAATAAACCGATTGAGGCCCCTGAGGTCCAGGATTGGCCTTAGACTCTCATCTTATTCAGGGATGAGGAGGTTGTGAGAATAGAACCCAACCCTCTTATCCCGTGGTTCCACCTCCCTGATGGCCCCCTTCACCAATAGCACCTTCCTGTGTCAAGGGTGGGTTGATAATGGAACTGATGAGGGTTCCAAAGTAGGGGGGTGGGGGCTTGGTTCAAGGAACTGAAGCCAATACCCCTGGGTCATGGTTGAGACAACACAGGGCGAGGGGAGGTGCGAGGATGGCTGGTTTCTGTCTGGCGTCAGGAAGAGGCCAGTGGCTGTGGAGTGCCACAGCCCTGAGCGCCACTGCCACGCCGGCCCCTGCTTTTGGCGAGTGTATGCAGAAGCCTCCAAGTATGATTGTAGGTCATCAGGGGGTCTCTGAGTACTGCCAGCTTCAGACCTTTGAAGGCCTCCTGCAGTTCCTACTGGGGGTGCCTGTTATACCCAGGACAGAAGTTGGAGGTGATACAGTGTGAGCTGCAGTGGGCACCTGACAACTACAGATGATTATTTATTCTTTTTGGCTTTTCAATGCTTAGTGTAGGGCCTTTGTCAATGTGGAAGTAATCTCTGCTTCACCCAGACCATAGACCAATGACGTAGATTTTAAACAGGATCATTATTCTCTTTTTCTGGCACTTCTGTGATCCCTGATCATTCTCTTCCCCCCACTGTTCTGATCTACACTTAAGACATGTGAACTGGAACAGTAATACACTTTTAGTGCATTGGTACGACCTCTAGTTTCCCTGAAACACCAAACACACCAGCAATCCATGTAAAATGGGCTTTCTCCCCTGACTGGAACTCACAAACGAGACTAGTGAGACAACCCGAGAGGATCGGGACGCCAGCTCTCTTCTGCATGCAGCAGCGAATATAAGACAGTCTATCTCATGAAGATATGAGACTGTCTATCTCATAGGGATATGAGACAGTCTATCTCAGGAGGATATGAGACTGTCTATCTCATAGGGATATGAGACAGTCTATCTCAGGAGGATATGAGACAGTCTATCTCATGAGGATATGAGACTGTCTATCTCATGAAGATATGAGACTGTCTATCTCATGAGGATATGAGACTGTCTATCTCATGAGGATATGAGACTATCTATCTCATGAGACGATGGCTAAGGATCTAGAACGTGAGACCATTGGCCAGTGTGGTTGAACCTGAACCATTTGATCACTTGATTTTAATCTCACTATCTGCACATTTATTGTGATTCCATTGTGTATTTTGTATTACTGTCTGTACTCATATTTATTGTTTTTGTACATTGTATTGTGATGTAAATTATGACGTATGCTGCTGCCTTCTTGGCCAGGTCACCCTTGTGAAAGAGATCCTTGATCTCAATGGATTATTTTTCCTGGTAAAATAAAGGTTAAGTAAGTAAGTAAGTAAATAAATAATATAGACTCTGTGTGCATGCCAGCAACAGCTGATGAGTCTTACAAAACGACCCGCATCCTCTGTCAGCTGGGAGTGGAAACCCTGGACATATGGACTATGTACCTGGGTGGAGAGATGCTCTCGATACGATAAAGAACATATATTCAGATAGAGCTGGACACACTGTGGTAATGAGAATTTTATCATAGAAAATATATTATTTATATTAAATATATTTATATTAATATTATTTTATCAATAAAATACAAAAATGACTCATTTATATGTTGAAATTACAAGGTGGAGGAAATCTTTATTATGATGTTTTGATATATTACTAAATTCCATGTTTTATATTTGAAATCATTATTGTCATAGTATTTTAATGCTTAAATGAGAATGATCCATGTATAATGGGCCTCTGAATCACATAACATCTACTCTAACATGCCAAAGGAGAAACACATGAGGGTTATGATGGCATGATAATGGGATGTAAATATGGCTGATTTGCCTGTTTATTTCTACTTGACATCTACTCACAAAGGAAATGGAAGAGAGGGGTTGAGTGTGTTTGATAAAGGAAACTCAAAGGGACTGTCACGAGAGGCTAGGGTCTTTAATTATCACCTCATGCAGTCCTTGAGAGGCTTCTTCACATGTGACATGTAAAGTGTGTTGAAAGCTGTTAAGAAGAAGAAGAAGAAGAAGCTTTATTTAGTCACATATATCTAATAAGTATACACAGTACAATGTAGCGAAACTTGTTCTCTGCATTTGACCCATCCCTGAGGAGCAGTGGGCTGCCATTATGGCGCCCGGGGAGCAATTTGGGGTTCAGTATTTCGCTCAAGGATACTTTGACATGTGGACTGGGGTAACTGGGGATCAAACCACCGACCTTCTCATAAGTGGACGACTGCTTTTACTCCCTACAGCCACAGCTCTGTGGGGATATCATGGGTACAGAGGTATTTTTGTATTGCATACTGTCTCCATTACACCATTGCTTTTGCATAGTGACAGTCCAAATGTAAATGCTGGGTGTGGCATGGACTCAAAGCCACCTCTTTCTGCCTTGTCCTTGTTAAACCTGGATATACTACTGCCAACAGCTGACAGTAACCCAGAGCTGTTTCTCCATGTCTTCATTCTCTTTTGATTAGGGCTGAGTGTCTTTACGGCTGAAGGAGAAGCTATGCTATTGAACACTACTAAATATAGGACTCTAGTGTGGAGTGTAGGCTGTACATTTCTGTGCTATTTCTGCAAAGGTTGCTAACAGTGCCCAGGTACCTGATAACATTTCTTGTGAAAGAGGGATTTGGGATGCTTGGTTAATGTGGACATCCTGTCCCTCTCACAATGAATGGGCTCCTCACTCTAAACTTATTTCATAATATATTTCATGGTAGTTTCCAGAAGTAGCCCTGTGTATAACATGATGATATTTTGTCTGGCTGATTTATGTAACTACATTTTAAGAGAAGGAATATATTTCTCAAAACCACTGATCAAATAATATTGTCCGACTTTAGAAAGTCTCAGCTGACATTTCACTTCACCTCTACTGGTGTCTCAAGATTTATCCGGAGGACGGGGCTGATTGGGTCCAAACTATTTCCCTGTAGGAAGTTAAGCTGCTGTGCTTTGTGTGCAGAGACACATTCATCATTTCTGCTGCTGGAGGATCTCTGCAGGTAATATAATAAATATTTTCCACGTTAGCGATGTCCTATTTCATCCATCTACATCCAATCAACTACTGATAAGAATCAGAATGTAAATGACCTGTCCCACCCAGCTGTGATCTGGTTTTCCACACCCTGCTCCTCCTCCTCCTCCTCCTCCTCCTCGGTTAAATATGCTGACTTTGCTCATATGCAGTCAGATGGAGTTGTTGATGGGACACAGGATTGGGACACGGTGGAGGAAGAGGGTCCACCAGGAACAGCTACTGTAAGGAGTTTTAATACTATGTAAGGAGTTTTAATGATATAGGAGAGTGATAGAGAATAGCTATAGCCAAATTAGGACATGTCCTTCAATCCTTCAATGACATGTTGATGTGACTTTCTGTGGAAATATGATAAGAGCTGTTGTGCCGGGAACAGACATGGACCCTGCACTCTGCCCCCCAGTGAAGATGTATGCATCTCACATCTTACATCAAAGGTTGAATTTAATATTAAAATTTCAATTATTAAAAACTTAACTGTTAAACAACATCCACATTTTCCATCATGAGTTCTTGTAGAGCATAATTTTTATAATACTCTACTGTCTGATCATGCGTCACCAGAAGACTCATAGTAAAACCTGAGATCTGGCTGCTTTGTCCATGTCATAGCTCTCTGTCACACCTTTGAGCAGAAATCACACTCTGTTTGTTTGTGCACACGGTTCTGGCAGAGCACCTTGACAGGATGAAAGCAGCAGCCCTACAAAGCTTTTAAAAAGCACTGAATCTTTGCTTCTCAATGACTCAAATCCCTCAGATCTGCATGCAGGCTTGCTCATTGCTTAATCCACCGACTGTAGAAGCCACATCAGGGAGTGGGAGTGGCTGTCTGCTGAACAATTAGCTTCAGCCACAACCTTTAGCGGGTCTCCTGGATTAAACACTGTTACTCATTGACAGTTTTCCCCAGCTAACTATTTATGCTTCCTTTTGAAGTAACTAAATCCCTAAGCTGCAGTAGAAGAAAACTTCGTTCATGTCCTCTCCAAAAGCCAGCGTCACATATGTGCTGTGTGCATCTGTGACAGATAGTGGGGGTTACTGTGTACTCTCTGCTGCTTTGAAGTTATGAAGTGGGCTTCCCCACAAACCGCTCCTTTGTCCATACTATTCAGTGCTGTCTCACCCATACAGATGGTTCAGTGGTTGAACTGATCTAGGATCAGATAGATGTATTTATCTGATCCTTGATTCACTCCTCTCTACATTTGAGGGAGAAAACTGATCTGGATCTGTGATCGGCCCTGATGATCGACCCCAGATTCTGGTAGGCTGAGACATTTACAGATCCGGTCTCACACCTATCCAGCTACTTGTGGACCATCAGGCCCACCTCAACAATTTTCAAACATGTTTGATTTTTAGGAGAGGAAATCTGGATGATTAGACCATATATATATATATATATAAGGCAGAAAGTACTGCTCTCTCTCTCTCTCTCTCTCTCTCTCTCTCTCTCTCTCTCTCTCTCTCTATATATATATATATATCTATATATATATATATATATATATATATATATATATATATATCTATATATCTATGTGTGTGTGTGTGTATATCTATGTATACAGGGTCCCCCCTACCATTATACAGGCCTGGTGGGGCGCCAGGCCAACACCAGGCCAAATAATGTCTAATAATCATTGAAAATAATCATTTGTGTTTGGGAGCCTCTGTGCTGTGCCCCCTCTCTGTGTCCACCCCCCCTCAGAGCTCTGTCTCTATCACTGCTGCAGTGAGATGTAATGATGGACTGGATGGAGAAATGCTGTCTTTTATCTTCATCCAGTAAGTTTATGATATTTAATATTTTCTGGTGTAATGGTGATGCTGCTGTATTTGGCTCTCGTTTTCACTGTCAGTATGTTACAACTTAATGGTAAGATGTGTTCATGATCAGTAGCATGATTATAATGGTTGAACTGGGAACGTAACATAATGCTGTTTAAGTAATCAGCTAACATTAGCTAGCCAATCAATAATTGTTAAATGAGGTTGCGCTGATGATTCGCCACAGTGCTAAAGGTTTATCAGGCTAAAAATCTGTTACATTAATTAACGTGAGCATGGCGCCGGGTAAGAAGTGAAAAGCAGGGGAAGGACAACAAAATATTTTTAAAATTTGTGAACCAGATTTTTCCACCATGAACAGAGTAACTCACACAACTCATTGTTGCTTTAGGCAATATCAATAAATATACATCTTCCTTTAAATTTAAGGATTTATTAAACAAAGACAAATCTTCTGGTGGGTGAAAACTGACCTCAGGAACAGACTGTATGAAAACCTCAATAAATGGGCCTCCTATGGGAAAGTTTCCATCCCATGATGATGGTGAAATTTTTCTCAAAACTGAGGAAGATCAATGCAGCAATAAGTCATGAATACTGTGTTCGAGATGTGCTAAGTGCGTACTTTACACAAGTAGTTTGAGTAGTTTTAACAGTCATGTGACTGTATTGTACTTGTATAATTAGATATATTTCATGTGGAATTGATATATTGATAATTGATATATGTATATATATATATATATATACACACAAACAGCTTTGTTTGTGAGGACATGAACAAACAACATGCTGATAATCTGGCTCTCCTGACCTGTAGTGGTACCTAGCATGCTAAGTTTGCATGGGGAGGGGAGGGGGGAGAAAAAACTGATGATTAAATGTGTCAAAAAAAAGTTCAACCTAGCAACATGCTTCTTAAAATGTCAAAGCAATCTGCCAGTTAAATGTTCAGATATCTTGTGTAAGTATCTGACATTTGAAAGTGAGGGAAAAACTTAATGAATGCTCAGCTGTTACAGTGTACAGTACAACCTGATAGTGGCTCAGCCATCCTCTGAGGACCATGAACACTGGCCACATAATAAAGTGATTTCCATGTATCCTTCATTATGGAGCAGTGTAAATGGACTGTACTTATATATCACCTCTCTAGTCTGACTGACCAGTCAAAGCTTTACAACAAGCCAGCATTCATCCATTCATACAGTGGTGACAGAGGCTATGGTCTAAGGAACCAGCTGCTCATCAGGAGAGATGACGATTCACACCAACACTCACACCAGTGGTGGGGTTCAGTATCTTGCTCAAGGACACTTTATCATGTAGACCACAGGGGCTGGGAATCGAACCACCAACCATCAGCATTCTCTCTTGTCCTAGTGCAGTAACAGTGTTGCTCTTAGCTGTAATGTAATGTTGCTCTTAGCTGTAATGTAATGTTGTTATGGTTGAACTTCTGAGACTGACTGTGTGACTGTTTTATCTCTGCAAAGCTCTTTGTAACCATGGAAAGTGCATTATGAATAAGGGCTTTATTATTTCTTACTATTGTTTGAATCCACAGCAGATTTTGCTTTTTAAGATTGCTGCATGAACAGCTGATGCTGTGAGCTCAACGGAGGAAAGTCAATTAAATGCAAAGACAGAGGGGAGCATTCCCTCCACCTAATATCTCTATTTGTGATTAAAATGTCTATGACAATGGGAGGACTCCATTACTCACTGAAAGCCTGTCCATACACAGAGGAAATGATGTCAAAGAAGAAGAGACTTACGGAGGGAGTGCCACTCGTCCTGCCTTATGGTCTTGGTGATGTTGTAGGAGAGGTTTTTGGGTATCATAGCCGAGGAGTAGTGATACTTTATGTAGGAGCACCTTGGAACAGACCCTGCAGACAGAAAAAGAATGAGTTCAGAAACAGCTGTGACTGATGGGTCATAGGATCCACAGTGATGACACACAGAGAAGGAGCCAATGGAACACTGAGATAAAGTGGTTCCACAGCTAAAGAGGCTGCAGTCATTCACTAAATACCCAGAGACTGACACTCATCTGTCTGACAACAGAATCTGTCGTTCAATGAGAGCCTACTGAGTCAGCATTCAACATACACTTCTATTTCCTCCAGCTCTGACACAAACTGATGAGCTCTTCAGAAGCGCCTGACTAACCAGTCAGACACCCCACCCTGAACAAAGACTGAACTGAGGTAAACATGTGGAGGACTGACAGGCCTTGGAGGAGGTCTTCACTCATTCTATGAGATATGTTCAAGGGTCACAAAAGGTTAATAACAGACAAAACCACCCACTGGTTTCTGTCCTGTCTCTGTCTCCAGGAAAATATACTGAAATATAAGCAGTGATATCAGAGAAGAGGGAGAACGGACAGAAAAAAGGCACATGTCAAACATGTGTTCATCAACACACGTTCATACATCACCTATGTAGTCTCTAAACTGCAACAAATCCTCCTGTTGGCCTGATGCAATACTAACACTTTAAATTTCAGCATGTCATCCATACACTGAAGGCATGATGAAGGCACAGCTCCTATAAACAGTTTACAATTATGGCATGATGAAGGCACAGCTCCTATAAACAGTTTACAATTAGTTGTATTCTTTGTCCCGCACTCCTGTCGATGTCTGTTAAGTTCAGCTAAAAGAAGACTGGTTAGAAGTTTCATCAGTCTACTGGTGTTTATCACGGATAATCAATCAATCAAATTCATATGGCCAAACACCAGAGTGGTTTCCACCTATCCTGGTTCATTGGACAGGGTCACACCTGGATGGAGGATGGTTAAATGAGCTGTATCAACTTTAAAGTTGGAGAGCTCCACAGTGTGCAGGTGTCACATTAGGAGGTTGGATAGTAATGGTTGGTTTGTTTCGTTTCTGAAAAATAGAGAGTGAGGACCTAAATGCAGACACCAGAGACGGGGAAATCACAGTTCACTGGTTTATTAGCAAAAAGATCTGGCAAACAGGCAAACTGTGTCCATACAGAGATGACAATATAACAGGAAACACAAGAAAATCCAAAAACGTCCAAACAGCAATCCAAAAACCAGTGGCAAGGAAAAATCCCCAAAACATCACATCAACATCACTTCCATCAACACGACGGAGAACGCTGTATACACACTATGTACACACTACATACACTATGTACACACTACATACACACTATATACACACTACATACACTATGTACACACTACATACACTATGTACACACTACATACACACTATGTACACACTACATACACTATGTACACACTACATACACACTATATACACACTACATACACACTATATACACACTACATACACTATGTACACACTACATACACAATATGTACATACTACATACACACTATATGCACATACATACACACTATATACACACTACATACACTATGTACACACTACATACACAATATGTACATACTACATACACACTATATGCACATACATACACACTATATACACACTATGTACACACTATGTACACACTACATACACTATGTACACACTACATACACACTATATACACATACATACACACTATATACACACTACATACACACTACACATACATACACACTATGTGCACACTACATACACTATGTACACACTACATACACACTATATACACATACATACACACTATATACACACTACATACACTATGTACACACTACATACACAATATGTACATACTACATACACACTATATGCACATACATACACACTATATACACACTATGTACACACTATGTACACACTACATACACTATGTACACACTACATACACACTATATACACATACATACACACTATATACACACTACATACACACTACACATACATACACACTATGTGCACACTACATACACACTACATAAACTATGTACACACTACATACACAATATGTACACACTACATACACACTATATACACATACATACACACTATATACACACTACATACACACTACATACACAATATGTACATACTACATACACACTATATACACATACATACACACTATATACACACCACATACACACTATGTTCACATACATACACACTATGTGCACACTACATACACACTATGTACACACTACATAAACTATGTACACACTACATACACAATATGTACACACTACATACACACTATATACACATACATACACACTATATACACACTACATACATACTATGTACACACTATGTACACACTACATACACACTATGTGCACACACACACTTTATACACACTACAGACACACTACACACACTTTACAGGCACCACCAGGCTGATATCAGTCACTGACAAAACACTCCGTACAGAGAGAGTCATATAGAAAAAAGGTAAACAAACATTCATCAAAGACTCCAATATTTAATTAGCATTGAAAGAACTGCATTAAGATGGTTTAAATCCTGTTTATTAGATCAGTCTCAGTTTGTATTTGTTAATGACAAATCCTCCATTCACAGCAAAGTTAATCATGGAGTCCCTCAGGGTTCTGTGCTTGGACCAATATTGTTCACCCTATATATGCTCCCTTTAGGTAATATTATGAGGAAAAAGTCTATTAATTTTCATTGTTATGCAGATGACACACAGTCAATGAAACCAGGTGAAACTAATCAACTAATTAAACTTCAGGCATGTCTTACGGATATAAAAAACTGGATGACATCCAATTTTCTGTTACTTAATTCTGACCAAATGGAGGTTATTGTGTTGGGCCCTAAACAACTCAGAAACACACTATCTAATGATATAACCACCATGGATGACATCACCTTGGCCTCCAGCATTACCTTGGCCTCCGGCTCCACTGTGAGGAATCTGGGAGTTATGTTTGATCAGGATGTGTCCTTTAATTCCCATATAAAACACATTTCTAGGACTGCCTTCTTCCACTTGTTATTATACTAACCAACAGTAGAAACGCATAAAACCCATCCTGTTCATATTAAATATCAAAGGCAAATTATGGTTCACACATCTTTATTCACCCTTTAGCCATACAGAAAAATCATTTTTGTGCAGATTAGTGATTTTTGTCTTAGTGTTTACAAGTCAGAAATTGTGGATGGTGAGACAGAGAACAACAATAGTCACTACCGTGCGTGTCTACCTCCAGCATTTATCACTACTTTACACCTCCTGAATAGATACGATGTTAATCTGGACTTGCAGGATGACATGCCATTCTTCCTGCAGAGCTGTGACAAGTTGTTCATGTGTTGCTGGAACAGGATCTCTCTCTCTCTCTCACCCGGTGATCCTGAACGTCCCATAGAGGACATTGTCATGCATGAAGGTGATGCCTGATTGCTGTATCCTGGGAATGACGTGTGGACTTAGGACCGTACTTTGGTAGCGGATGGCCGTGAATGTGAACATGTACTGACCATCATCCATTAGCAGTGGCCCCCCACATCACGACACCACCACCAAACAATCCACTTCCTGGATCTATTTGACAGGATAGCTGTCTCTGCAGCGATGGTACAAACGCCAACGACCACCAGCTGTGTACAAGTTAAATCTGGACTTGTTACTAAATGTGATCTCAGTCTACTTTGCAATCAGCCATAACATCTGGAACATCTGTGCTGCAGAGTTCAGACCATAGCATCCCAACTGCCCGTTCATGTAAGTTTTTTCGGAAGTCGTCATCAGTTGTTTTAGTAGGACATTAATTAGACCCGGTAAATTATCACCTTGACCAGGTCTTTTCAATCATGCAGAAAAAATCTCATTAACATCATCGTTTACTCTGAAATGCACCAATGACTGCTATTTCTATGTTATGACTAAATGATGGTTATTCCTGATTTAACATGTTTTGGTTGTGGGCACTTAAAAGAGTCTATTCAGTGAATCACATGATTGTTGGTTTCAGTAGATTAGAGCTAGTGAATAGAAATTACAGGGTTTTTAAAATTATGCGTTTCCACTCTTGATCAGTATATCAAAAATCGTTCTGTCTGTAAAAGATGCAGAAAAATTAATCCATGCATTAGTTACTTCCAGGCTGGACTATTGTAATTCCCTATTATCAGGCTGTCCCAAAAAGTCTCTAAAGAGTGTGATGCGCCAGTAATGCTAGTTGATTTTCTGTCAACGAGCAAAGATTGGTTTGCCTGAACAGAATGGAGGAGCAATCATAGCGACACAGTAGGCTCAGCAAACAGGAGTATGTTAGCGCTCATGGTGTCATATCTCTCTGCCAGAAGAGGGAGACACAACTGTAAACTGCATTTGCATGAACAACAACTAAATTACTACACAAGTTATTCTGAGTCAGAAACATGTCCTGCACTGCTCTGTGATGTTAAGTCACCTTCTCATATTCACTGAACTGTGGGAATGGATGAGTAAGCATAAAGCAGTGGGCTGGACACTCCTTTGTCACAAGGGCATTCTCTGTTTTACATGGGCGTGTCTAACAACACTTTGTCCAATGAATCCCCTGCAGCTCAGCTGGAGTCCAAAATACCGATAACAGTTATAACAATACCTGAAACCTTACATTTACAACACAACACAACACAACACACTTCCCTCATATAACAATCCCACCTTGAAAAGTGACAGTGCCATATTGTTCTGATGCAGAACTAATTACCCAGGCACCTCAGCGATGATGTGATTTTAATGACATGTTTCCCCCCATGCAGTTTTTAATAAGACAGAGACTTACGTCACCACACAGCCAGCAGAGAGGAACTCATGCTGCATACTCTCCTAATGCTGGGTTTATCTGAGAACACTCAGTGTCAGGTAGCAGGGATACATGTGTCCACTATGCTTAGAATGAGATCTGTCAGTAGTTTGTCTGGACCAGATGGTCACAGATGGTGAGTGGTTTGAGTGTTCAACATGTTCAATTCAATTTTCAATTCAATTTATTTATATAGCGCCAAATCACAACAAAAGTTATATCAAGGCACTTTACAAAAAGAGCAGGTCTAGACCGACTCTTCATTATGGAGAGACCCAACAATCCACCATGAGCAAGCACTTGGCGACAGTGGCGACGAAAAACTGCCTTTTTAAAAAAGGCAGAAACGTCGAGCAGATCCGAGACTCAAGGTGGGCGGCCCTCTGCCTTGACCGGTTGGGGTGAGAGAGATAGAGAGAGAGAAAGGTTGGGAGAGAGAGAGAGAGAGAGAGGTGTTGGGAGAGAGAGAGAGAGGGAAAGGGAGGGAGAGGGATGACTCGGGGACAGGGACACAGACATGTTCAACCACAATAATAATAACAGCTATAATAATAGAGGGATTAAAGTAGTATTTATAATAACTACTACAATAACAACACTGATAATAATGATAATATTGATACTGATGTTGATAGTTATAGTAAGACTAATAATAATACTAATAATAATCATGATAATGATGATGATGTCAGGGAGTGTCAGCCATGGTCCCAGCAGTAGATTGGTCCACGATGACCATAAGGGAGCACAAAGACTCCGGAGAAGTAGTCAGGTTAGTAACATGAATTAATGAGACATGAGTGTGCAAGGGGGGGGGAAGAGAGAAGCTCAGTGCATCACAGGAAGTCCCCCAGCAGTCTAGGCCTATAGCAGCGTAGCTAAAGGCTAGCCTAAGCCAGCCTTAATTGTAGATCTGTAGAGCACATGTTTAAAATCATAGAGGTCTATGACCAACCCTCATAGTCTTTATAAAGTCAGATTATATAAATATATCTCATTTTTACCACTAGACACTGGCTTTCCAGCAATGGATTGAAATGAAAGAGCCACACCCAATAATATGATACCGTCAGAACAGATGCAGACGTTGCTCTTCCTTCCTCCTGTTTAAAAGAAGGAAACGTGATAAAGGTCCCTCATGGGTTCCCTTCCACTGGACAGAATGTCATGCTATGCCATGGGCTGTCCTGCACCCTATAGGCCTCTAACTGGTTTTAAATAGTTATTAGTTCTCTGTGTTTCTTACAGAGGTGTGGTGGTTAGATGTTAACCCCTAACATCCTCAGGTGTGATGCATGGAGGTATCACATCAGCCAAAGGTCAAGGTGATCGAATTTGAACTACTGTATATTGTGTTATATTATTAATGTATCGTATTTGTACCTTTAAACTCTGGAGAAGTCTGCAGATCCCGTATGGCTTTTAAATTCTCTGTAAATCCCTTGTGAAAAGTGCCCTTTACTCCTGCAGTAAGCTCGCTCTCTCTCATATGTTCTCTCTAAAGATCAGAGTAAAATTACTCAATTTACAAAGTTTTCCAACATTGTGTGTAAAATATCTAAACTATTAAGTTCACTTTGCATGTTAAAAATGAACCAAACTTGAGCACATCCAATGGAATGTTTTGATACTGTGCAAAAACAAGATGAACAACCCCTCCGATAGTTTCTTAATGCATGTCTGTGGCATGCATCTCCACCTGCGTGCTGCTTGTAGCAATGCATTGTGCTACATATTCTGCAGGGTTTTCCCCAGGCCCAGATCCTTGCATGGAGGATTACACATCATCTGCCATTTTGTTTGATTTTGCATTTGAACATTTGGAACTCAACCTACACCCTTCACTAAAGACCAGTATGTATCTTATTCTGTAAAATTAGAAATGTGGCATTATGGAGGGAGAAATATGACCTCAAGTGTTCACTAAGTGGTAGATGAAGGTAGAAAGCAACTCTCTACCCAGAAAGAAGAAGTGCTTTGTTTTACAGCTGTAGCATGACATGGACTGATGAGTGAGAACAAGAGAACGTCACAAGAACCCAATGAGTCTTCATTTAGAGTGTTCCCCAAAATATATTTACACCTAAATATCTATAGAGCAGTGTTTCTCAAACTTTTTCAGACCACCGATCCACTCAAAGTCTGGGTTTAAGTCGGGGAAATATGTTCCCAGTTGCAAGTGAAGGCCTTGCAAATGTTCCTCAAAAGCTGCAACTGTGTCGCCATCCAGCTCCTCTTTGGCAGCGAGGAGAAAATCCGCGAGTGTCGGGAAACAATCGTACTCTTTGCGATCAAGACGTGCACACCACAATTCCATCTTGAAACGTGCAGCTTTAACTTTGTCCTGGACATTGAAGACGGTGATGGCTTTTCCTTGCAGCGCTAAATTCAAAGCATTGAGCATGCTGAAAACATCAGCCAGGTATGCCAATTTTGCGAGCCACTGGAGATCATGCACTCTGTCATACAGTTCATGAGTGTGATGCAGGAATAACTTCACCTCATCGTGCAGTTCAAATAGACTTGTGAGAACTTTCCCACGCGAGAGCCAACGGACTTCAATATGAAAAAGAAGTTTTGTGTGTTTGCTTCCCATTTCCTCACACAGAGCTTTAAAAAGACGTGTGTTCAGCGCTTTGCTTTTTATTATATTCACTATTTTAACAGACTCATCCAGTACTGTTTTGAGGCACTTGGGCATTTTTTTCACAGCCAGTTGTTCTCTGTGAATGCAAGTGTGTTGCTGTGACAGATGGTGCTACTGCACGTACACGCGCTATTAGTCCCCTCTGTTTTCCAGTCATCGCAGTTGCACCGTCGGTGCAAATACCAACACATCTTGTCCAGTCGAGGTTATTCCCACAATGTAATCATGAAGTGAGTCAAAAATAGCTTCTCCTGTGGTGTTGGTCGGCAGTGAACGACAAAAAAGAAATTCGTCATGCATCCCACCAGCATAAATGTATCTTACAAAACACGGCAGATTTGCCTCGTTCCCGATGTCTGTGGACTCGTCCAGTTGTAGTGAGAAAAATGGGCTTTGGCGTAAACGTGTCATCAACTGATTTTCAACATTTTCAGCCATAGATATTATTCGCCGCTGGACTGTATCATTAGACAGGGGTACCCTGTTCATTGGATCGCTTGCTCCCCCACCAAACAATATGTTAGCCATAACCTTGGCAGTTGGTTTGACTAAATTCTCACCTATTGAATGAGGTTTTCCCGCAGGGATACCCTGTACGAAGCCTCTGTAGTCTTTGCATTTTCTCTCGGTGCAAAAAACTGTGATCTCTCCTTCGTCTCCTTGTGTTTAGTTTCAAAATGCCGCTTGAGCTTAGCAGGTTTCATAGCTTCGTTAGCCAATGATTCATAGCACAAAACACAGTTTGGTTTGGGGTCCTCCTCATCCCCGGTCCAAAAAACCCCGAATTTGATGTAGTCGCTGTGGTATTTTCGTTTCACTTTAGCGCTGGATTTTCCACCTCCATGTCGAGTCTCACAACTTCGAGAGACCTCGTTTGACGGCGAGTACGCCGGCGCCACTCGCTGGACTCGTCACTGCTGCTGAGCTCGTTTCTGCCGCTGAACCGCTCGCATCAAGTCGGTGCACCTTGCCTGTTGTGTCAGAGGTTTCATTTTGTTTTCTTTTAATTGACCCTGTCTGAAGCCACTGATCCATCATCATTGGAGTCACTCAGTCACAAACAGTTCGAGAAACACGTTTAATCTAAAACATTATATTTGACCAAGTCTACTCGCGGACCACCACTCTTTGAGACAGGCTGCTATAGAGGTATAAGGCATCACACATTTAAAAGAGCGGCCTCTTCTCAACCATTTAAAATATCTACCTGTGCAGAACCCATTCATATTCACTGCAGCACAGAGTCATCTGGTGTGGGTCACTGAGGATGTGAACTAACATGAGTCAACAGCTTTTTGCGGCAGTGACTCAGTATCACTGCACAGGAAAACCAACAATCTGTTTTATACAACCACATTTCACACTGGGACCCACGGCGACATGAACAATACCTTTAGGATCTGTCCTCATGTCTCAAGGTCAGACATGGTCTAAAGTCCACTGGGCTCATTTAGGACGTTTCTCTCTTGTGCAAATTAAACAGTGCATAGTCTAGGTAAGGTAGGTGTCAGAGTGTTTTGAACTTAACATGAATAACACACCTGCGGTTTTACCAGGGAAACATAAAATACACGTTGTGTCCACCTGGTCCTGAACGTCTGGCTCTTCATCTGCTCTGCAGTACCCAACCAATGAAATCACAGTTAAAGGTTAGAATGCTCTGTACAGCTGAGGGACCTGCAGAGTCTGTCATAAATCTCTCTGGGTTCATCCTCTGGAGAAAGGCCTTTCATACTATATGTATTCATTTCTCTAATTGTGAATATCACAAATACAGCCAGCATTTCTCCTTAAACAGATCCTCATTAAGAAATTCCACATTCCATCACCCCCACCCCCACCCCAACAGGTGTGTGGGTCCAGAGGCCTGGGCTGTCACACATTGTCAGGATGTGTGTGAGGTGGGTGAGAGGATGAGGAGTAATGTGATTCCAGGCTGGTGTGATACATTCAGTACCTCCTACATCAGTCACCATCTGCTCCCTCAGCCTGACGCTGCTCTTCTCCATAGTGTGTATTCATGTTCCTGCTGCTCCTCTCCATAGAGAGCTCAGCATTCATGTTCCTGCTGCTCTTCTCCATTCCTGCTGCTCTTCTCCATAGTGAGCTCAACGTTCATGTTCCTGCTGCTCTTCTCCACAGTGAGCTCAACATTCATGTTTCTGCTGCTCTTCTCCATAGTGAGCTCAGCATTCATGTTCCTGCTGCTCTTCTCCTTAGTAAGCTCAGCGTTCATGTTCCTGCTGCTCTTCTCCATAGTGAGCTCAACTGTTCCTACTGCTCTTGTCCATAGAGAGCTCAGCATTCATGTTCCTGCTGCTTTTCTCCATAGTGAGCTCAGCGTTCATGTTCCTGCTGCTCTTCTCCATAGAGAGCTCAGCATTCATGTTCCTGCTGCTCTTCTCCATTCCTGCTGCTCTTCTCCATAGTGAGCTCAACGTTCATGTTCCTGCTGCTCTTCTCCACAGTGAGCTCAACATTCATGTTTCTGCTGCTCTTCTCCATAGTGAGCTCAGCATTCATGTTCCTGCTGCTCTTCTCCTTAGTAAGCTCAGCGTTCATGTTCCTGCTGCTTTTCTCCATAGTGAGCTCAGCGTTCATGTTCCTGCTGCTCTTCTCCTTAGTAAGCTCAGCGTTCATGTTCCTGCTGCTCTTCTCCATAGTGAGCTCAACATTCATGTTCCTGCTGATCTTCTCCTTAGTAAGCTCAGCGTTCATGTTCCTGCTGCTTTTCTCCATAGTGAGCTCAGCATTCATGTTCCTGCTGCTCTTCTCCTTAGTAAGCTCAGCGTTCATGTTCCTGCTGCTCTTCTCCATAGTGAGCTCAACATTCATGTTCCTGCTGATCTTCAGACGACCAGCCCCAAACACCAGGAGATACAGTATATTACAGAACATGACAGCTGCTCACTGAGGAGCTCTCCTCTGAGCACTGAGGCTGGTGCTCCTGCACCTTGACATGTGCCCATATGTTCTCTTTGGGGTTAAGATCTGGAAACTGAGCAGAACCAAAACATCACCGACAGACTCAAAGCATGACTGTGTTGTTTTTGCTGTGAATCTGTACCATAATTCCTCCTCCTCCATGTTTCTCATTGGTGGAGAGGCATTCTGGGTAGAATTAATCACCTGACTGATGAAGACAGCATTCCATAGGTTCACAGCTCCAAACGTGACTCATCACTCCAGAGTGAACCTGACTTCAACAGATACATGAATTTCAGATGTTTTTGAAGACATCTGACACAAAGACATCAGCTTCACTCCTCAGACACAGAGTGGTCACAGACAGAGATCACCAGAGTGCCTTGAGAGAACTTTTGTTGTGATTTGGTGCTATATGAATAAAGTTGACCTGACTTTGAATATCAGTGCTCCAGGTCCAGACACACCTGACTTTTAAAGGCAATAGGTGATGACATTGGTTTAATCCATGCTACAACAAAAACACACCAATGAATAATTAAGGGACAGCATTTTTGAGTCGTGTGCCTTATTTTTTAGCCCAGATCATTCTCTATAACTATAGCAACAGGGAGGTGGACACACCCTAAATACACATGCACCATATAGATCATTTCAATAGCAGCAAAAACACATGGTGTATTTACAGTTACTCATTGTTGTGTTCACTTTTTATACTTAGTTTGTAGTTTTAAATATGAGTGATTTTACTTTTACATAAGTACTTTTTATTACAGGTATTGTCCTTCTGAATTGTTCGAGTCAGATCTGTTACAGAGTACGAACTATAGTCATGTGATAACTGCATAATAAACAGCGTGAGACTGGAACAACGAGAAATGAGTCAAAGCAGCAGCTCCAGCAGAGAAGAAGCTTCTGGTGTGTCTGTAGCTGCAGGAGGACACAGAGATTAATACATACATGTGTTAGTGTGTTTGAGGTCAGGGGCTGTAGGGTCACACACACGGTGGAGCCAACATGTAGTGAATGAGATAAAAACACACGATAATGCTTATGGTTAGCAAACTGTACTTCAGCATGGATTAAAAAGGATGCATCTGGGTGAGGATGCTCAGAAACCCAAAAACACAGTCAGGATGCTGCATGACCTGCAGGGTCTGGCAAACGCTGAAATGTTCATAGTTGATCCTTCAGAGGTGTACATTATCTACTGTAATAGATTACACCTGCACGTTTCAGTTCCCTCAAGCTGACTGAAGAAATTCAGAAAAGCAACCTTCCTATAAAAATGATGTTGTGAGCTGTAGTGAACAGTGCATTCAGACTGGGCCACGGTGAGAGCAGCTGCTTTCATTAGTGCACAGCAGACATGATGGACAGCTCTCAGCCAGATGGGAGGGCCTGCTATAGTTCAAACCCCGCATGGCCTCATTCTGTGTGACCCACTTCATCCCTGCTCATACACCCATACACATGGGATTAGACTGGAGAGCAGGGAGGCAGACAGCATCCTGATGCTGCATCCTCCACGGGGGAGATGGAGGCAGGATGAAGACAGGCGGTGGGACTACAGCCGGATCACACTGTGGTCACAAGCTGTCCGTTGTTTTACCTCTTATCCTCTCACGATGAAGCCCACCTACTAGATCATAGTAACTGTGTGTGGTGTGTTGTTTCAGCACATGTAACAGAAAGAATCAAACATCTACAGAGCCTGGGAGCAAACTGGACAAGACCTGGGGCCTCATTTCTAAAGGTTGCTGCACACATCAAAGTAGTGTAAACGGGGGTGAAACGTGTGTAAACATCTTTCACCACAAACGTTGGTATTTATAGAGAATTTGTCAGCAGAAAAAGGTTCAGATTTCTACATATAGTTTCACCCTGCTGTAGAGTCAGAATCAGAGACACTCGATGGTTTTATCACTAAATAAAGTGAAGTAAGTCAGAAGTAAAAACACAGATGAATGTAAAACACACATCAGCACAAACATATTACATAATGTATAGGCCTGCCTCTGATCGTGGATATAGTCTATATTTATTTGTTAGAGCATAAATACATAAATATGTAAATGTTATTTCATGTCATTATATTGTTTGATGCAGATATGGTTGAATTGTTTGAGGATTGTTTATGTTGTTACATTTTTAATTGAATGTCAGCATTGTGTATCGGTCAGGAGGTGAGACTTAGCATTGATTATTTATGGATGATTGTAGGACGACACTGGGAGGAGTAGTGGGACGACACTGGGAGGAGTAGTGGGACGATACTGGGAGGAGTAGTGGGACGACACTGGGAGGAGTAGTGGGACGATACTGGGAGGACTATAAGGACAACACTTGGAGGAGTACTGGGATGACATTGGGAGGAGTAGTGGGACGACACTGGGAGGAGTAGTGGGACGATACTGGGAGGAGTATAAGGACAACACTTGGAGGAGTAGTGGGACGACACTGGGAGGAGTAGTGGGATGACACTGGGAGGAGTAATGGGACGACACTGGGAGGAGTAATGGGACGACACTGGGAGGAGTAGTGGGACGACACTGGGAGGAGTAGTGGGATGACACTGGGAAGAGTAGTGGGACGATACTGAGTAGTGGGACAACACTGGGAGGAGTAGTGGGACGACACTGAGTAGTGGGACGACACTGAGTAGTGCGACGACACTGAGTAGTGGGACGACACTGGGAGGAGTAGTGGGACGATACTGGGAGGAGTAATGGGATGACATTGGGAGGAGTGATGGGATGATACTGGGAGGAGTAGTGGGACGATACTGGGAGGAGTAGTGGGATGATACTGGGAGGAGTAGTGGGACGATACTGGGAGGAGTGATGGGACGACACTGGGAGTAGTGGGACGATACTGGGAGGAGTAGTGGGACGACATTGGGAGGAGTGATGGGATGACACTGGGAGGAGTAGTGGGATGACACTGGGAGGAATAGTGGGATGATACTGGGAGGAGTGGGATGACACTGGAAGGAGTAGTGGGACGATACTAGGAGGAGTAGTGGGATGATACTGGGAGGAGTAATGGGACGACACTGGGAGGAGTAGTGGGACGACACTGGGAGGAGACCATACCTGCACAATTCACCACAGGTGGGTATTTATATATATAGTATATATTTATATTCAGGTCTGCACCGCACCGTTTTATCGATGTGAATATTTTCTTGTGTTAGAACATTCTGAGGTCTGTGAGTACAAAATGTTTTAGGATGGAATCAACGCTGAGGTTTATAAATGAGGAACCTGGCCCTGTTAAACTAAACCATAGTCTTATTATTACTGATCAGACCAAACACAAAGGAATCCTAACGCAGACATTTGATCAGCTCACACCAGTTACCTGACCTCTCCCCTTCCTTTTTTTAAATCTGAAGTGAAATTCATCTAAATAGGCAAACAAACATGAGACCATATAACATACAACAGCAGGAGGACTTTAACATGTGGCTATAAATAAATACAACACGTCTTCTTTGTAGCATCTACATTGCTCCCACATCATCTCCTCAAAGCTCATGAACACACTCAAGTAGGAAGGACTTCCTAACAGGGACATGGACCGTCGGAGGAGCATGTGGATGAAATATATGACCCTGGATGAGTTTGAAAAATTTCAATTTTGATGCATTTTGACACAAATGTTGTGTCTTTCAGTCCCCAGTGAAAGCCACTGTGACAAAACTGACTACAGCCACTGTCCTCCATGATGGAGTTCTCCAGAATTCAGTTTTATGAAAGCACCCAATCAGAGGAGGGATGACGTATTTAGAGCCGCCTTTCTCAGCCAGGGTGCTGTCTGGTTTGTCAGTTGTGCCGCAAATGTTCTAATGTTGCTGGCATCATACAGTTAATTAAAATTCCAAAACACGAAACTTACCATGAAAATGCAGATCACTACCCGACTCATTCATCATCATCTCACATGCCCCATTCTCCATTTAACATCAACTTATCAACTTATGACTCAGCGTACAACCACATAAGTCAGGGCACACTTGTTTCCTGTTTGCAGTGAGCTTCCAACAGCAGCACACTAACCTCATCCCTCAGCATCTGAGGGTTCTCTATGACACATTTAATCACTACTTTTCATTTGATCTTTCACAGTTTGACTGAGTCCATGAGCCTTAGTGGTCATGCGCTCTGGTCGACTCTGGTTGGTGATGAAATCAGAGCTGATCACACCATCAGGTAAAATTTAATATATTCAACAAATCCTGTTGTTTTATTTGAAGACCAAGAGCTGAGAGAGAGAGAGAGAGAGAGAACACATCTGTTATAGGGGGTCTTAAGGGATGAGACAGAGGACAGTATGAGACAGAGAGCAGTAGGATGAGACAGAGAACAGTATGATGAGACAGAGGACAGTAGGATGAGACAGAGAACAGTAGGATGAGACAGAACAGTAGGATGAGACAGAGGACAGTAGGATGAGACAGAGAACAGTGGGATGAGAGAGAGGACAATAGGATGAGACAGAGGACAAAAGGATGAGACAGAGCAGTAGGATGAGACAGAGGGCAGTAGGATGAGACAGAGGACAAAAGGATGAGACAGAGAGCATTAGGATGATACAGAGGACAGTAGGATGAGACAGAGGACAAAAGGATGAGACAGAGTACAGTAGGATGAGACAGAGAGCAGTAGGATGAGACAGAGGACAGTAGGATGATACAGAGGACAGTAGGATGAGACAGAGGACAGTAGGATGAGACAGAGAACAGTAGGATGAGACAGAGAACAGTAGGATGAGACAGAGGACAGTAGGATGAGACAGAGAACAGTGGGATGAGAGAGAGGACAATAGGATGAGACAGAGGACAAAAGGATGAGACAGAGCAGTAGGATGAGACAGAGGGCAGTAGGATGAGACAGAGAACAGTAGGATGATACAGAGGACAGTATGATGAGACAGAGGACAGTAGGATGAGACAGAGAACAGTAGGATGAGACAGAGAACAGTAGGATGAGACAGAGGACAGTAGGATGAGACAGAGAACAGTGGGATGAGAGAGAGGACAATAGGATGAGACAGAGGACAAAAGGATGAGACAGAGCAGTAGGATGAGACAGAGGGCAGTAGGATGAGACAGAGGACAAAAGGATGAGACAGAGAGCATTAGGATGATACAGAGGACAGTAGGATGAGACAGAGGACAAAAGGATGAGACAGAGTACAGTAGGATGAGACAGAGAGCAGTAGGATGAGACAGAGGACAGTAGGATGATACAGAGGACAGTAGGATGAGACAGAGGACAAAAGGATGAGACAGAGTACAGTAGGATGAGACAGAGAGCAGTAGGATGAGACAGAGGACAATAGGATAAGAGAGAGAGCAGTAGGATGAGACAGAGAGCAGTAGGATGAAACAGAGAACAGTAGGATGAGACAGAAGACAGTAGGATGAGACAGAGAACAGTAGGATGAGACAGAAGACAGTAGGATGAGACAGAGAACAGTAGGATGAGACAGAAGACAGTAGGATGAGACAGAGAACAGTAGGATGAGACAGAAGACAGTAGGATGAGACAGAGAACAGTAGGATGAGACAGAAGACAGTAGGATGAGACAGAGGACAGTAGGATGAGACAGAAGACAGTAGGATGAGACAGAGGACAGTAGGATGAGACAGAGAACAGTAGGATGAGACAGAAGACAGTAGGATGAGACAGAGGTGGTCAGTGTTGGTAAGTGTAAGACAGTGTTGGTCAGTGTATGACAGTGTTGGTCAGTGTTGATGAGTTTTCGTCAGTGCTGGTAAGTGTTGCTCAATGTAAGTCAGTGTTGGTCAGTGCTGGGGCCTCATTTATAAACGCTGTGTATGCACAAAAGAAGGCGTACAAGGCTTTCTATGCAATCCGTGGGATTTATAAAAAGCAAACTTGACAGGAGAAACTCTGACCCATGCGTACACAGAAACTGGAGAAACGGGGAAACTACGACTCAAATGGTGAAAGGACGGAATGGAGAAACAGTGTGAAATTAATACCAGTGTGTGAAATAAATCCAAATATAACCACTCAGCCAATTTTACAAAAAATAATTCAACATCATCATTGCAAACGAACACATCAAACATGTAACATGTAAACACGTTTACATGTTATTGAAATTGATAAATAAAAAAGTCAATCATCTGTCAAAAGACACGGAAGTCATTTTCGTTGCCACATCATTCCGATGCAAGTGCACAGTTTCATTTATTGGTTTTATATAGACTATAGTATATTTTTGTTTCATTTTGTGTTCACTTGTTATGGCTCTTACTTTGATTTATCTCCAAGTTTTAAATGTGTTTTGTGTAGTGGGCTTTGTAACCATGCTTTGACAGCTGCTATATCAATAACATCATTATTATTATCATAATTAATATTTTAACATGCCGCACAGAACTGTTTGTCATTTATAATACGGATAAGTCAACCCTAACCCTAACCCTAACCTGTAGCTTTTTAGGTTCTATGAAATAGGTGGGTACAAAAAGGAGTGTTATCACAATGCGTAATGACTCACAATGGCTGATTTGGCACTGATGTGGCGAACGGACGACTTCGAAGGGAGCGATTCTTCAGGGACTATCAGGACCATCTGGCCAATGATGACGAGCGGTCCTTTAGGATCTCTGTGCTGCACTGGGCCCAGCATTACAGCGACGCACCCACAGGAACCATCCCGTGCAGCCCAAATTCAAATCCTGTCAACGCTAGGATTTCTGGCAACCGCCACTTTTTAGAGGGAGCTGGCTGACAGGTCAGGGATATCCCAGCTGACAGGTCAGGGATATCCCAGCCAACTTTCAGCTGTGTTATGCCAGAAGTCTTAGCTGGTATAATTGGTTTGTCACACCTGTACATAAAGTTTCCTTACAGGGTGAACAGGCAAACAAAAATGCGCAATTTGTAGCAAAGACCTGTTTCCCAAATGTAATTGGTGCTATTGGCTGCACGCATGTTGCTAAAAGGTCCCCGACTGAAAATGAATTTGCGTTCATCAATCGTAAACATTTTCATTCAATCAATGTCCAAATCATATGTTACTCACAGATGCAGTGGCTCGGTGCCCTGGGTCAACCCACGATTCATATTGAGACACAGTGTTGGGCGCAACCTTGATGCTGGAGCTGTGCGTGATGGATGGCTTCTAGGTAAGAATAATCTATGTAAAAATCCTAGAAACGTTCCTTTTCTTTGTTGTAGTTCTCTAACCTGTACAATAATATTCTAGGCACCAGTAGATATCTCCTCAAGCGGTGGCTGCTCACCCCTTTCCTCAACCCACAGAGCGCAGAGTAGAGGAACTAAAATGTGCGCAACAGCCAGGCGTGCGCTGTTGTGGAGCGCACCATCGGGCTCCTGAAGGGCAGATGGCGAGGTCTTGATGCTTCAGGAAGAATTCTGCTGTACAAGCCCGAAAACGTGTGCAACATTGTGAGGGCGTGTGCTGTGCTTCACAACGTGGCACAGATGAAGAATGTGCCATTACCGCCCATGGATTGGATTGAGGAGGATTGTGGTCAAATTGTGGTCAGTGTTAGTCAGTGGTGATCAGTGTTGGTCAGTGTTGGTCACTGGTGATCAGTGTTAGTCAGTGTTGGTCAGTGGTAATCAGTGTTAGTCAGTGTTGGTCAGTGGTGATCAGTGTTAGTCAGTGGTGGTCAGTGTTAGTCAGTGGTGATCAGTGTTGGTCAGTGGTGGTCAGTGTTAGTCAGTGTTGGTCAGTGGTGATCAGTGTTAGTCAATGCTGGTCAGTGGTGATCAGTGTTAGTCAGTGATCAGTCTTAGTCAGTGTTGGTCAGTGGTGATCAGTGTTAGTCAGTGTTGGTCAGTGGTGATCAGTGTTAGTCAGTGGTGGTCAGTGGTGATCAGTGTTAGTCAGTGTTGGTCAGTGGTGATCAGTGTTAATCAGTGGTCATCAGTGCTAGTCAGTGTTGGTCAGTGGTGATCAGTGTTGGTCAGTGTTGGTCAGTGGTGATCAGTGTTGGTCAGTGGTGATCAGTGTTAGTCAGTGTTGGTCAGTGTTGATCAGTGTTAGTCAGTGCTGGTCAGTGGTGATCAGCGTTAGTCAGTGATCAGTCTTAGTCAGTGTGGTCAGTGGTGATCAGTGTTAGTCAGTGGTCATCAGTGCTAGTCAGTGTTGGTCAGTGGTGATCAGTGTTGGTCAGTGGTGATCAGTGTTAGTCAGTGTTAGTCAGTGGTGGTCAGTGCTAGTCAGTGTTGGTCAGTGGTGATCAGTGTTGGTCAGTGGTGATCAGTGTTAGTCAGTGTTAGTCAGTGCTGGTCAGTGGTGATCAGTGTTAGTCAGTCATCAGTCTTAGTCAGTGTTGGTCAGTGGTGATCAGTGTTGGTCAGTGGTGGTCAGTTTTGGTCAGACCTGGTCAGTGGTGCTCAGTGTAAGTCAGTGCTGGTCAGTGTTGGTCAGTGCTGGTGAGTTCTGGTCAGTGTTGGTGAGTGTTAGTCAGTGGTGCTCAGTGTTGGTCAGTGTAGGTTGGTGGTGGTCAGCGTTGGTCAGTGCTGGTCAATGTTAGTCAGTGCTGGTCAGTGGTGATCAGTGTTAGTCTGTATTGGTCAGTGTTAGTCAGTGGTGATCAGTGGGGGGTGGGGGTGGGGTGTATGGTCTCTGACTGTGCCTCGCTAGGAACCTCGCTGCTGCTGAAGTCATGATGAATGTTTTTAATCAATTTCCCCACGGGGATCAATAAAGTATTTCTGATTCTGATTCTGATTCTGAAGGCAGGTGAGATGAGGATGATGCTTTATAAATCGGACGCTCTAGTAATGGTCTGACTTTTGTGAATGAAACAGGTTTGAATTTCAGGTGAGGGTAAACTGTGATGTCATGATTCCTACCATATATACTGAGCAACAGTGGAAAAACATAATTTTAAAAACCCTGTAAATTCTATTCACTAGCCCTAATCTACTGAAACAAACAAACATGTGATTCACTGAACAGACTTTTTTAAGTACCCACAACCAAAACATGTTAAATCATGGCGTTTGTACCATTGCCGCGGAGACCGCTATTCTGCCGTATAAAGCCAGGAAGTGGATCGTTTGGTGGTGGTGTCATGATGTGGGGGGCCACTGCAAATGGATGACAGTCAGAACTTGTCCAGATCCACCTTCATGCCTCACCTTCATGCATGACAATGCCAGACAACATGTGGCTCATGTCTGTCAGGAGTGTTGTGGAATTCAATATACATGTCAATATATTTTAATATAATATAACTTTAGTGTGAACCTCTGTATAATCACTGTATGACCTTATAGTCATGCAGTTCTGTGTGCAGGAAGTGAGGTACGTACATCCTGCTGGAGTTGATCAGTTGGTCAGCACATACTGACCTTTGGAAGGGCAAATAAACATGAACCTGGGGTCATGTACACAAGATATGGAGGATGTACAAACACAATGACATTTAGAAGGGTTACTTGACATAAGTATGGAGCACGTACGCAGATGTGAATAACATACTCACACACGGACATTGGAAGGGTATATAAACTGTCGGGACCTGGGATCGGGGTTCCAGTTTATTGCTGTGTATCTTGCCTGGTCTGTGAATAAATTGGGAACCCACATGACTTTAAAGTTCCAGAGATCATGTGTGTTTTTCACACCACAACAGGAGTAGCCTACCTGGACCAGAGCAATGTCGCTGTCCTTCCTTGACCAGCATATTCACCAGATCTCAACCCAATAGAGCATCTGTGGGATGATCTGGATCACCGAGTGAGAGAGAGAGATCCTGCTTTGAACGACTTATCACAGCTCTGCAGGAAGAATGGCATGTCATCCTACAAGTCCAGAATAACATCTTATCCATTCAGGAGGTGTAAAGTAGTGATAAATGCTGGAGGTAGACACGCACGGTAGTGACTATTGTTGTTCTCTGTCTCACTATCCAATCCACACTTTCTGACTTGTAAACACTAAGACAGAAACCACTAATCTGCACAAAAATGATTTTTCTGTATGGCTAAATTGTGAATAAAGATGTGTGAACCATAATTTACCTTTAATATTAAATATGAACGGCATGGCATGACATTAAAAAAAATATGCGTTTCTACTGTTGGTCTTATATTTTGATCACATGGACCAACGCGTATATTTGAGTGTCTTTTGCTGCTCCTGTTTGAAACATGTTGTTGGCATTAAAATGAGACTAAGAATACATTTACAAGAGTCAAAGAGGGTGATTAAATCAAACACAATATATTGCTTTGCACTGTTTTCTGTAATGATCTTGTTTTTTTCTTCTTTTCTTTCTAAATATCTGTCTGTACGTATACTTATGGTTTGTTACAAGATTAGGTAAAAAACATTTCTTAAAATACATGCAGTTTGATCTTGCAGCAGATAATTAGCATTTCTGTGCTTGTGAGTGTGTATGTGACCTACAGCAGCCCTCTTTGAAAGACTAGCCTGTTACATTTTATTTGGAACTAGTACTTATCTCTCATCACAGAGGGCGTGATCCACCATGAGTGAAACAGAGAGACAAAACAAGACAAACAGGGATGAGAGGACAGGCAGTAACACCAATGAGTTGTGTCCTGGTTTGTGTTCCATGCACCCCCAGCCAGCCCAAAGCCTAAAGAGTCCCGAGAACCGAATTCAGAGCGGTGATGTTGGCCACAAACACTGGCTCAGCAGCCCCTGGTGGCCCCAATCAACGCTGAAGATCGGGTCATAGTAGATGCTGGTGTGCTGGGCCGGGATCATGCAGCAAAGCTGACACCAGTGCACAGGACCCCCTCTAGAGTCCAACAGAAACCAGATGGTCCGGTCAGTCCCCCCAGCCGTGAGAACATCCGGGATGCAGAACCCACAGCACCACAGACGTATGAGCCCAGGGCACAGGAAGTTACCCGACCAGCACCGCCAGAAGCTTGTTTTTGTTGTCTTTCCACCTTTGTTATTGGCTGAGTAGTTTCACCTATCTCAGGTGTGTGTAGTCCATGTGCTTCTCCTCTTCCAGATGTCAGGTCCTGTGTTTTTGGCTGGTTTCTTTCACCTCTCTGTTTGTTCATTCTCTCTGTGGACAGTATTTCTCCTATTTACATTTAAGTCTGCCTCTGCTCTTTTTGTTTCTTGTTTTTTTTCACTGTATGGTTTTCAGCTTCACGTTATTAAAGCTTCTTTCCTTTTTGTTGTTGTTTTTTTCAATTTGTCTGATTTGTCTTTGCATTTATGTCAGTTCGTTTAATTTGTAAAAACTGAGACAGTTTTCAGATTAGTATACTGTATGTCAAAGAGGATCAAGAAACTATCAGATTCTATTTTATTCATGTTTTACGCAGCACCCAGTGAGTTAGCCTGTCCCTGAATCAGTCATAGCCACAACTCCAATCACAGAAGGCTACAGTCCATTCAAAGAGGAAACAACAGGTTCAGTCACACTACTCAACTTATGAATATGTAGATCCAAATGTAAAAGAAGCTCTGTGAA
Organism: Chaunax sp. Z400; assembly: GCA_037577475.1. Classification (NCBI taxonomy): domain Eukaryota; kingdom Metazoa; phylum Chordata; class Actinopteri; order Lophiiformes; family Chaunacidae; genus Chaunax; species Chaunax sp. Z400. The sequence continues at coordinate 1,712,683 of CM075204.1, read as the reverse complement.
TGTTCAGTCTCTTTGTACACTCAGGCCATAGTTTATATGTGATACCATGTCATTCATTACTCAATCTTCATTTCCTGCTGTGGTTCCTGTGCATCCTGAGGTTGTTACTGGATATCAGCTGTTCTCATCAGTCGGTTACAACCATCCAATAGCACAGTGGCACAACTACATCTTTGTAAATAGAATTCTATCTGCTTCTCTAGTTCATTCATGTTATGGGAGCCTCCACCTCCCCTTCACCACCCAGTCTTCATAGATTCACCATCATCATCCTCTCATCTGTCTTATCAGTCTCAGCAGGATCATCAGCCACCACCACCAGTGTGTGGACTCCAAGGGGGATATATATCTTGCTGCTGATCAGGAGAGATTTTCTTCAATCTCCATCTGAAGAGTCTAAGAGCCAAAGACTCTGAAATGATCACGTTATCTGATGTAATAAACATCTCATTTACTTCATCCACGTGTCTGTCCTGATTGAAATGATGTGGGTGCATTTTATAACCCCCATGTATCAAGTTTGAAAATTTAGCACTCAGATAAAACATTCACTAAACACAGCTGTTTCCTCTGGTTTCAGTTGTATTTTACTGTTGCAAAATTGCAAATCTTGAGATCATAGAGTTTTTCGGTGTAACGAATAAATACTTGTAGCATGGAGTGAATTTGTAACCCCACCTTTAATCCTCATTACTTTTGCTCTGTTGCTCATTCACACATTCTTCAGATGGTCTCATGTCCAAAGTTTGGAAATCATTCTTTCAACTTTCGTGTTCATGATCTTTCAAAGTTAAACGCTTTCCACATAGAAGGACCTGGAAACAAGCTGAGTGAATGTTAGCGGCCACTCGCCTGACAGCCACCCCCTCCTGATGCCCTGTGAGTTAAACTCTGTCTTAGGCCAAGTGAAAAATAAATGTGATGCCTAATGTATCATCATCTGAAAATAAAGTGTGTACTGTATCACTGAAGCAGAGCTTCTCAGCTAAGCTGTGTTTCTGTGTTACCACCTAAATCTGACATACTGGACTCTGCAGAAGTGACCTCTGGGGTCAACAATATTGTTACGACCCATTACGAACGTTAAATATCTCTGAAAATCTGCATGCACATGACTTTTTCTTTGACAAGAAGCTAATCATTATGCTGTTCATAAATGGGCTGCATTGTGGTTGTATCCCTTTGTAACAGGTTTGAACTGCTGCATCATTTTGTAAAATAAATCCATAATCATAAACCTGGCATTGAATGTCAGCTGTGATTGTTTATCAATTCCTTCATGTTGAAAACAGCTGGTTTCTACTTTCACTCAGCTATTCACTCTATGCACTAGTGACAAACACTGACTATGGGGTGAATACCACAAGGTTATGTAGTGGCATCTAATGTTAAAAGACTGCAGTTCATCTATGATCACTTTATGAGTCAAACAGTGAACCCAGGAGTGTCCTTGGCTGTTCCCATGGAGACGACATCTGTAGAAGCAGTTAGAGTTACTTGTTATTGAAGCCCACTCCCAGCTCCATCCTGTGTGATCAATTATGTTTCAGGTTAATGAGAGCATTAAATATTAAATATGGACTGATAAACATGAGGAACCAATGTTTTTATATCAATGTATCAATTATATCATCCTGAATATTTTAAACATTCAAGCATGCCAGATGTCAAATATCTATATGTGAGGTTTCTCTGACTTCATTTAAACAGTCATGATGAGCTCCTGTTTCCAGAAGGTTGGACTGCTGTGTAAAGCATAAAGGTCAAAAATCATTTCTATGTCTGTCTGATGCTCAATCGAAAACAGCACTAAGAACAATATTTGTAATGTTTTATCCCTGACTTTACCCCTTGTTTCATATTCCCTCCCTTCCTGTTTGATATTCCCGTCCATACTTGTTTCAGGGACTCGCTGTCAAAGAGATCCATCCACATGCTGAGGAGATACGAGGCTGAGCAGCACTGCGAATCACACACCACTAGAATCACCCAACAGCTCCGATAAATGAGTAAGCAGCTGTGTGTTTGCCGAGGGATGGAAGGAAACAGACACAACAGAAAACAACCATCAGCAGGAAAATAGACAGATTCACACCAAACATCCAACCTGATCCTGAGGAGGCTGCTGCAGAGCTGGATCACTGAGGTAGAGAGGTCATGTCCTGCTCCAGTAGACTACCTCCACCTTCATCTCACAGCATATGAAGCTTCATCACCATGTTACACTCATAAATAACTCAATAATAATATGAAGTCAGTCACATTGTTACATTTGTACTTCACCCAGTCATCTATGATAAACTGGATACAGATTTGTGGGAGGCCTCTGATTGGATCCTGTCCTCTGATTGGATCCTGTCCTCTATTTGGATACTGTCCTCTGATTGGATCCTGTCCACAGGCTGTGTAATCCAGCCTGAACCAGACCGTCTTTTTGTAGACTCCGTAACATAAATCCATAACTAGAATGACCTCAGTGAAATGTGTTCACAGTTACTATTATTATTTTATTATTATTGTTTACCATCATTGGCTATCCTTCATCATCAGTACATCTGTGACCTGCTCACTGATTCTAACCTGACTTGACCCCTTAGTCAGGTGGTGGTCCTCTACATGGACCTAGAGTTAAATCTAAGGTTGGTGAGGGAGCCTGTTCTACAGAACAAACTGATCTGAGGTTTGTGTCCACCTTCAGAAACAAACTCAAACTGACCTATTCTCCTAGCCCTATATATTATTATTTAATCAGAAAGGAAATGAAATAAATCAAAAATGTCTACATTGTTTATTGATTAAATTATTTATTGAATGTTACTGAAGTTCTGAACTCATCTCAGCTGTTTTACACCAATTCAAATTTATGAAGTGATATATTATTATAAGATCCTGATAAAGCACAAAATAATGACGGGAACAGTCGGCCATCAGGATTGGACACACTTTAGCCTACTGCCCCCCTAAAATTACTCAAATGGAGAAGAAATGCTCAGCAATTTGTCCCCTTTTTGTCCTCATAGATCACGGACTGATTCAAACACAGCAATTCAATGTTAGTTAAACAATGGTTATACATTTCTATGCAGAAAATGTATGTTTGTTGTTGGATTGTGGAGATGACTGGAGAAGAAGCTGACGGTGATGATCCCTACCTGGCTCCCCACCCAATAACCATGACTGCTGCTGGACCCCACCTCAGGGGCTTTTTTTCGCCCTGAATGCGGCACATCAGGCATTGATTTCAGGTCATGTAGAGCTATAGATAGTTCTATAGATAATGTAGATATGATTAACTTACAGAGGGATAAGAACAGTAAGGTGACCCTGTTCTTGTTCTTCAGTACAAGAACTGAAACCACAGAGGATTTGTCATGGTCACTACACATTAACATCTTAGTGAAGAAAGCCCGTCAGCACCTCTACCATCTGAGATGGCTGAGGGACTTTAAACCCCTACTCAGGGTGCTCAGGAACTTCTACACCTGCACTAGGGGACTGCACTGGGGAGCAGTACCAGACGAGATTACACTGCTCTTAGGAGGGTGGTCCGCTCAGCTGAGAGAACCATCTGGACCACCCTCCCAAATCTGAAGGACATTTACATCAACCACTGCAGAACAAGAGCCATGAAGATCGCCTGGGATCCCAGTCACCCTGATGACAGACTGTTTTCCTTGTTGCCATCAGGGAGATGCTATCGCACTCTGAGGGCCAACACGGAGAGAATGAGGAAGAGTTTCTTCCCTCAGGCCATCGGAGTGCTTAATGAGACTGGGACACACACACACACACACACTCACACTTTATCATTTACTATTGCATTATTGTTTAATGTTTATTGTCTTGTTGTTTGTGGCTGTTGTCTTATTGTTTACAAACTGCTGTGTTTCTCCCTTGTGTTTAGCTGGAACAGGCAAATAATGCATTTCACTGTGCATCGTACCTGTATGATTGTATGTGACAAATAAACTTGAACTTGAACTTGAGACAAAGGTTTTCAGAGATGTGTTTGACCACTGCTAAGCTCCCCAGTCAGAGCAGCTGTCCTTTCTACATATATTAATCACTGACAGTGGTTCCCAAACCTTTACCTCACATCAGGAGCCAACAAACTAAATGCCTTAACAAAAGAAGACAAACCTCCTTGGCAGAGGTAACAGGTCAAAGTACCTGATGTGTTAAGGATCTGGTCAACCATAGCTTGATTCCCCTTGTCTGGTTTTTGTTTAATGCTACCAATCCCAGAGTGCACCTGTGTTCTGTCGCCATAGCTACAGCTACAGCTGGATTTGGACACATGCTGCCTGGAGGTCCTTGTGTGTTTCCATCTGGCCTCAGTAGTGTGAGATGACAGCACTCTGAGTGCTGCAGGGCAGCTAGGTGCTTGTAACAAGACCCATGAGCTGACCCGACACCACTTGGCACCAGTCATATTCCCCCACGCTCACACTGCAGTCCTCTGCAACACACATATCACATCACAGTGTTTCTGCCAGCACAGCTCCTCCTCTGGGTTAAACACCACTGTTTGGAGCGTATACCTTCATATTAATGTGGGCTGGAATCATCTGCAGTCAAGTGTTCATCTTAAAGACAACTCCCATTAGGCTGACATCATCAGCACTTCACCAATCAGGATCCATAGCAGCTTTCAAGTGATTTTCCATCATGGCCAACAGGAGAGAGAGTCCTGTTCCTCCGAGGACACTGTTATATTACTTCAACATTCAGATCAGTGGTGATTCTAAACTTCACACATCTATATGACAGGCCCAAGCTGAGGACAGTGTGTCTTTTTATGTAACAGACTGAACAGCTGCACACAGAGATATTACAAAGCAGCATCTGGTCAACCATAGCTTGATTCCCCTTATCTGGTTTTTGTTTAATGCTACCAATCCCAGAGTGCACCTGTGTTCTGTCGCCATAGCTACAGCTACAGCTGGATTTGGACACATGCTGCCTGGAGGTCCTTGTGTGTGGATCGTTTGGTGGTGGTGTCATGATGTGGGGGGCCACTGCTAATGGATGACAGTCAGAATTTGTCCAGATCCACGGTACACCACGGTAAACTATCCGTTACTGAAATACGGTCCTAGGTCCACATGTCATTCCCAGGATACAGCAATCATGCATCACCTTCATGCATGACAATGTCTTCTATGGGATGTTCAGGATCACCAGGTGAGAGAGAGAGAGAGATCCTGCTCCAGCAACACATGAACAACTTGTCACAGCTCTGCAGGAAGAATGGCATGTTATCCTACAAGTCCATAATAACATCTTATCCATTCAGGAGGTGTAAAGTAGTGATAAATGCTGTAGGTAGACACGCACGGTAGTGACTATTGTTGTTCTCTGTCTCACCATCCACACTTTCTGACATGTAAACAGTAAGACAAAAACCACTAATCTGCACAAAAATTATTTTTCTGTATGGCTAAAGGGTGAATAAAGATGTGTGAACCATAATTTACCTTTGATATTTAATATGAACAGGATGGCATGACATTAAAAAATATGTGTTTTTACTGTTGGTTAGTATATATATATATATATATATGACGTGGTCCACCACAGGACAAGACCCCTGCAATGGACCAATGTCCTCCCCTGGGTCTGGGCGTGACTCAAATCCAAAATCCCTCCAAAATTTAAATTTAAAATAAATTAAAGAGAATTTTTTTAAAAATTTAAAAAAATAAAAAGGGAGGCTCGAGGACCCGCCTCTGCCTTTCTCCGGCTGGGGCTTCCTGTTGTGTCGCTGGGGGTTTCGGTTTGGGGGGTGCTACTCGCCCATCCGGTGCCCGGATCTTGCCTCACCCCTCATCACTGTATGAAGTGATTGTTGCAATTGCTATTTTCATCATTATTATTATTAATGGTAATAACAATTACTATTATCAGATATATCACCTATAGTATGTTGTATTATATTATATTATATTATATTATATTATATAGTGTCACACCCACGCACTCACACGCTACCCAGTTGTGTGTATGTGTCTGGCTGTTTATTATGCATCCTCTATGTCACTCTTGTTTTTGCCATGTATTGCATGCATATGTCATGAATAAAAAAAATAAATTAAAATCTTCACGACCAGAAACAAGGAAGTGAGTTTGGTGACGTACAAGTACTGTACAACTCAACATGTGAGACTGCTATGATTGGTGAAATTCACGGCAAACTACAATGATTGGACAATATTGCAAGGCCGTGCAGAACTCGCAGGGATTGGTTGAATTTGCGTTAATAGTTGCGATCACGACATCGCGAAATTCTGGAGGGACTGTACAGAGTCAGGTGTGCCTACACTTATCCTTCAGATGCCTTCAGAGGTGAAGCTCCATGCTTAAACGTTATGAAGCCTTTCCTGTTTATGAAAATTAATGGAAACAGTACTCAGACCAGTGATTGATCTCATTATGCTGATTTTATGCAGCTGTTGAAATGATGCTATGTTTACTGTAACTGCCTCCCTCCTTAATAATCCCCCAGTTGATTTCTTTGCTCAGTCCCCATCATGTTTGATATGCTATCTTTAAAAAGTGTGGGTAGCAATCTTTGCCTCCTTTATCTCGCCCTACACACCTGACTGCATCGCTCGGAGCCACAGCCATCTGCACCGATAAACAGATTATAAAAGACAGAGCAACCGAACCAAGACGGACGAGTTTCCTCACCACCTTGATGGTAGAGCTTTCTTAATCTATTCTGACAGGAGTCTGCATGGAGCTGAGCTTGCAGAGATGGAGGAGGGAAACCAGGGAGGAACTGGAGCTAAACTAAACACATCATTTTCTATAGGGTTGAATGAATGATAGGACTGAATGTCTGAGAAATACATTCCTAATGCTACAGCCTCCTGCTGAGGCTGCTCCTGCGTCCAATCCAGTACTTCTGAGATGAACTGGACTCTGACAGCCAACAAATTATTACCCAGCAGTTTGAGGGTACTTATCATGTCCAACACCAGTGAAAACTGAGTGGTGTCATGGTGTGAGCGTTAAACTGTTTAAACCGTATGCTTTCATATTGCTCACCTGACTGTCCCTGCCCACCTGGCCTAGGGGCCATAGTTCAGAAACATGTGCAGTGGTTTTTGGGTGTGTTGTGTATCAGGTTTGCCTTACAGGATGCTGGTCTCTTCACCAACTGTATCTGCTATATATTCACTCAGATCCACCAGGCGTCCAGGTAAAATTCTACACTAGTGGATGAAATAAATATGATCAGTTGCCATTGGGAGATGACTAAAATATTTCTACACCTCTCCAAACACTCATGATGACATCACAGAAGGTGATTGGTGACTCTGCACACGGGCTGAATGATAGGTGTCACATCTAGTCGAATTGTACCTGCAGTGGAAAAATGACTCATGACTGTCAATTATTGCTTTACAATTTGAGGTGATACCTCTGTTACAAACCTGTTGTCACAAAAAATAAAAATTGTCTGAAATTCAAATATCTAAAGGCAAAACTAGATGATAGGACTGAGACATGTGTGAAGTTTGGTGAAGCTAGAATCTAGAGTTTTCCTTATGTGCTCCAGACAAGCAGTGATGATAGATGGACATACTGATGATTGTCATTTGAAGGTGTGCTGACAGCCATCACTGTTTCATCCCATACACTGTGTTATTGTTGATAGAGTGTTGAACTGTGGCTCCTGATGTCATCAGCCTGCAGTCTGTTCTGGTCAGATGAGATCCTCCTCCTCTCCATCTCTCTGCATGTTTTAATGATTTTAGCTCAGGCGAGAAGGTAAACGGACATGAAAGAGGAACAACAGACACTGAGATCTTGATGATGATGCAAGGAGTCGAGCTGTTGACCAGAGGGAGTTTAAACCCTTATGTGGCTTAAGTGTTTCCACCAAGGGCCACGGATTTCTGCACTTCTTTCTGTAGCGATGAGGAGCAGACACTCCTTGAGCTCCATGTAGGGCAGCTGGACCCAGGAACAGCTGCATATGTCTCCAACAATAACTTACATCTTATGCATATTGAAGTTTTATTTAATACAGAATATTAGTCCACACCAGCTGATGGCACAGACAACAAGGTCAGAAACACCTGTAACTTGTTACTCATGTTGAACTAAGTGATAGTTAAGGCTGATGTCTTTGATGGTCAAGCAATGAGGGTGTGACCAATCAGGGAACATAGCAACTGATAGGACCCAATCAGGAGGGTCTGTGTCATCGTTTTCAAAATCAAACAGAGATCACCTTTAAATGAAGTGTTCATTCATCATTTTACTTCAGTCATTTTGTGTCTCTTTCTCTCCTCTCTGACAACACAAATCAAACACTGACAGTGGAGGAGTGGCCGTCTGAAGGAGGCGTGGTGGGAACCAACCTGTTGTCATCTGAAGCAGGAGGCCTTGTCCTGTCCTGATCCCCCCTCACTTTGGCTACAGCTCAGCTTCAGCTGAATCTGCCTGAATATCATCGGTATGTAGTCACTGCGTGTTACTATGGCAACACAAACCAGGGGCTGTTCGGAGTTTCTTCATTGTTGGTAAGCAGATGGTGATGGTGTTCACATTCAGTCCCTCCAGTTAATCAGTGGGTGCTAATTAGCAATCTGACGATGTTATGAGCACAAAGCTAAGATAACTGTGGCTTTCACTGACACCAGCCTTGATGCTCTGCTTACATAATGGTCCCTTTATGAGACATAATTCTCTTATTGGCCGGCCATCCTGAGCAGTAAAAAGGCCTTTTCATGTGAGGGAGGCAGCTGTGGCCACAGAGCTCCCTTCATCTTCTCTCCCTCCTCACAGGCAGCCAGTCTTTGGGCAGGAGGAATAAGGATCTGATTGATTGAGGCTCTTCCTACAGGCTTGATAAGCCATTGATTAAAGAGGCGCTGCAGGGGAGAGAGCTGCCTCTGAAGAAGGGAAGTGTCCACTGAAGAGAAGTCAAACAGTTTTCATCAGAACGCTGCAGGAAGTCTCAGCAGAGTTCAGACTGACTGATGAAGTACGCTCCACCTTATGAACATTATGATCCTGTTTAGTTATTATTAAGGTGTGTTTACACTAATGTTCATTTCTTTAACAACGAAATATGTTTATCAGCTACATTTTAAAAATCTTTTCCGTGAAGATGTCATTACCCACAGCATCATGATGTCTTTACAGTATTCACCTGCCATCACATGTCCTCCAGGCTAAAGAGGAGAGGAACCATCTGGCTTGTTGTCAGCACACAGTTCAAAAGCCAGCATCCGTGATGGTATGGGGGGGCATTAGTGCTCATGGCATGGGTAACCTGCACATCTATGAAAGCACCATTAATGCTGAACCATATATACAGGTTTGGAGCAACATATGCTGCCAAGTAGACAACGTCTTTTTCAGCAAAGGCCTTGTTTATTTCAGCAAGACAATGTCAAACCACATTCTGCAGGTATTACAACAGCATGGCTCCGTAGTAAAAGAGTCCAGTGCTCACCTGCCTGCAGTCCAGATTGTCACCCATTGAAAATGTTTGGAGCTTTATGAAACGTAAAATAGGACAAAGGAGACCCCGAACTCTGGAGCAGCTGAAATCCTCCATCAGACAAGAATGGAAAACATTCCACTTTAAAATGACCAACATCCATCATCAACTGGTCTCCTCAGTTCCAAACACTGACAGAGTGTTGTTAAAAGAAGAGGTGATGCAACACAGTGGTAAACATGACCCTGTCCAACTTTATGGAACCATGTTGCTGCCATCAAATTCTAATACTGCTATTTTCAGTTTCATATGGGGTTTAATGATTTTAAATCAATGTTACTGTTTTTATTTACATTTGACACAGTGTCCGAACTTTTTTGGAACAGGTTTGTATTTGCTGTGATACCAGTTGTGTAAAATGTACACATTTATTTTATAACAGTATAATCCACAGGGGTCTGTAGTAGATGTGCCTCCATCATTCTGTCAGTGTATGGATGATATGATTAATATTATATGAAGCAAACAAGGGAAATATTTTCTTTAACTCCATCAGGTACCATGAGGATCCAGCCAGGCTAAAATAGAGACACCTTGACCTGGCCTTAACAGAAGCAATGAGGGGCCTTGACAAAAATATCTGGTGTCAATCGATTAAAACATTTCATCGAGTTAATCACAATAATAAGCTGTGATTAATCAAGATTAATCTCAAGTTATATTAACTGGAAAATGGACGATGCATACGGTGACGGTAGCTGAACACGCTGAAGGTACATCTGAACCAGAGAACTCATCAGTGTGACTCTTGGACCCACAGGCACAGCCAACATAAATGTCTGATGACCTCATGCTCTCTGTCCCACAGACCAGGCCCGGCGATCCAAACACAGAGCATGTCCTGCCTCAGGACACACACGTACAAATGCACCATAAATAATGAATGATGCACTCAGTGCATCTTCTGTCATATTGTTTGTTGACATACAGTGTCTATGGATACAGTAAACACCCACTGAGTTGATGCTGCTGACTATTGACACAGGAGGATGAGGAACATTTACATGAAGGCTGCTAGAATGAATCTATATGTACAGTTAGAGTTATATAATCACTTTATCACTAGAATCATATCATTCACTTTAGAAATGCCCTTATGTTAAATATTATATATATATATATATCTATATATATATAGATACATATAGATACATATCTATATATATCTATATCTATATATATCTATATATAGATATATATAGATACATATAGATACATATCTATATATAGATCTATATATAGATACATATAGATACATATCTATATATATATATCTATATATAGATATATAGATATATATATCAGCGCTGTGTTCTCCTGTAGAGATGTCCTGTGTGATGGTGGACAGTTAATGTTTCAGTATTCTCACACAGACAGATGGCTGGAACATGCTTCCATGTAACTAATTTAACCTGCTTTATTATTTTCATCAGTCACTGAGTTTAATTATGACCAGATAGCTTAGCTAAAGTCAGTTTCAATCACATTTAGCAGGACATAGTCATTGAACCCTGGTGAAAATACAGTCAGGATTGTTCTGTGTGTTTCATTAGTTTTGGGTGTAAATGGCTGTACTGTAGCAGCAGCTAGCAGGAGGCCTCCTCAGACTGCAGGGCATGAATGAGAGAGGAGAGAGGGATGGTTAAATTAAATTAAATTAAATAGTGTAAATACAGCAATAATCAGACCAGAGATACTGTCAGGCAGACTTGATTCACAGAAAACCAGAAACCTGCACATATTGCTCTAAAACAGGACTCTAATCTACCCAGATGACAAAAGTAAGAGTCAGGAGCCATAAGAAGCAGATTAAACTAGAAAGCACTCGGAGAGCGCAGACCTCTGCCATGGCAGCTCAGTTTCCCCATATTTCCATTAAACCCAATAGCAGTACTTCTATGATAGTTTAATGTTAATGAGGTGTGGTCAGGTGTTAAATGAGGTGTGTGGTCAGGTGTTAAAATGAGGTGTGGTCAGGTGTTAAATGAGGTCATATCAGGGGTTAAATGAGGTGCGGTCAGGTGTTAAAATGAGGTGTGGTCAGGTGTTAAAATGATGGTGTGGTCAGGTGTTTAAATGAGGTGTGGTCAGGTGTTAAAATGAGGTGTGGTTAGGTGTTAAATGACGTGTGATCAGGAGTTAAATGAGGTGTGGTCAGGTGTTAAAATGAGGTGTGGTCAGGTGTTAAAATGAGATGTGGTCAGGTGTTAAATGAGGTGTGGTCAGGTGTTAAAATGAGGTGTGGTCAGGTGTTAAAATGAGGTGTGGTCAGTGTTATAATGAGGTGTGGTCACGTGTTAAAATGAGGTGTGGTCAGGTGTTAAATGAGGTGTGGTCAGGTGTTAAAATGAGGTGTGGTCAGGTGTTAAATGAGGTGTGGTCAGGCAGAAACTGATTGAACCATTGACTAACAGAAACCTGCTCTAAGGTATTCTTACTGTTCTCAGACAGGATGCTCCTAGGTATACTAAACTACACACCACACATCCACATCAACCCTTTCAGATTTGGAGAACTGAATCCACATGGACATTTCTCTTAACTGGACATCACTAAGAGCTCAGACCTCCACCAAGGCAGCTCAGTCCTCCATTATGTCAACCGTCCCCTGATAGGTTGACCCTCATCATGTGACTCCTGGACCATGAAAAGCTGCCCCTAGAATCTGGATCACATTGGTATCATTATTAGTCTGATAGTTATTCTGGAAAAGCTACATTTCACTAATGGTGGTTTTCTTCTGGATGTAGATCAGGAACTGTTGAAGATAAATTTGACCCCTAACTGAATCAGCACAGTTTCAGCTACAATCTTGATCATTATTATTTATTTCACAGTAGTGAATTTTCTGTGAGCCCTATGAATTTAAACATTACACAACAGAATATGACTTGGATCCAGATCAGACTCTGATGTGTGCTAGATTTTATGGTGATGTCATTGTGTTATTTTGTCCAATCATTGTAGCCACAAAGGGGTCACAAGCCAGTGTACTTCTCGTGCCGGTCCCAAGCCCGGATAAATGGGGAGGGTTGTGTCAGGAATGGCATCCGACGTAAAACCTTTGCCAAATCAATATGCAGAACACAAAACTGATTTCCAAACCGGATCGGTAAGGGCCCGGGTTAACAACAACCGCCACTGGAATTGTTAACCAGCAGGGTGCCGGCGGAAAAAGATGGAAACAGATGATCCGCTGTGGCGACCCCTAAAGGGAACAGCAGAAAGAAGAAGATTGTAGATGTTATCCAGGAAGTTAGAAGATAAAATCTGGTAATTGTCCCACAATGGTAAAGAATCCTTTAAAACATTCTGGATCCGGATGATGATCCAGATCACCACCAGAATCTGATGGACTGGTCCTGGACCGTACCCTACCTCTACAGAACATGATTCAGAACCTGTTCAGGACTTTATGAGTAATAAAGCCTTACCTCGTTGGCTGGAGGTAACTTAAGATCCTAGGCATTAGTCAGACTACTTGACACATTCTTGTTCCTTATCAAACCCAGTTCCTCTGTCATACATGTCAACCTCATTGGTTAAATATAACATAAGATAAAAGAAGACTTTGAATTAAACACTAAAAGTAGCAAAAAGTCATTCATTTACTAAGTAAAGACATCACCTATGGGACACAAACTCATGTCCTTGGCTTGGGAATCTTACCGACTAGACCAACCTGTACATGACACAGGACACACATGACCAACACGACGCTTTTCATTGTTTTGACAACGCAGGTGGTAACTATATATTAGGGACCTTGAATTGCTTAAAGTCAATTAGACTGGGCATTCATAACAGTTGTATGTTTTGTTACCCACAATCCAACAGAGATCCTGCACCAGCAACACCTCATCCAAGATGGCGGCAGGTGTTGGCCACGGTCTGGCAGGTGCCGGCATTTCACCTTCTCTTATACAATCCAGGGAAACGCAACTCTTTTTCACAAAGACTAAGGAAAAGTTGTCATCCTGGCTGCTTTCTCTGATCAATATCAGATCTCAAGAGCTATCACAAGCGGCTGTTTTAATACTATATTTATTGATTGTGTCTGTCTTACCTTTCGGGGGAAGTTGGTATGCTGCCCGTTTGCAAACATTGTGCCAAGCTGAGAGGCTAAGTGAGTCTGTTACCCTCCGGTTCAACCACATTTCTTGGCGCGACTACATCATACACTCGATTGTGTCAAACAATAACAAGCGGCCCTCGACTCAACAAAGTCAGCATGTCCATGCGTATGGAAAGGGAACTTCTTCCACTGCAAACCGGACCTTTGCTACATTCCTTTGCACTATTCTGTTGCTCTGTGGGGACATCCATCTTAATCCTGAACCTGGGATTTACCAGTTGGATAGAGATAACAGTTTCCAAATTACACCGGGACCCGGAGACAACCAACAAAAGGCTCCCAAAACACACCTGTAGTTCGCGGACCTGCAGCCGCTGCTGAACCTGTGCTTCTCCGTCTTTCAAGTGGAGACAGGTCTGGAATGGCTATAGCTCCGGATAAATCTGTGCTACGCACTATTGATGCCACGGCCATAAAACAACAGCGATTAAAATTATTTCAGACCGTAAATCATGCAAAAATTCTCTGGGACCTAAACGTGAAACCTAAGGGGAGTTTTGGTGGACATTTCAATATAAGGAGTGTTATATCAAAAACGGAACAACTAGAACAACTTCTGTCGGACTCTAACCTTGATTATCTATGCCTCACTGAAACGTGGCTAAATCCAACAACTCCAACATCTGTGTTTAGCATACCAGGTTTAAAATCTTCAGACGAGATCGTAATCATGGTAAAGGTGGTGGCGTTATGATCTATGTTAAAGATGGTATTCAGTGTAAACAAATTGATTTACCAAACAGTTGTCTGGAATGTGTTGGAATTACCATTACACTTTCTCCTGAAATGTCCTTTCATGTAATTGTTCTGTATCGACCACCAACTGAAAAGGATGTGTTCTTTGTCCATCTGAATGATGCTCTAAAAAATGTGATAGCAAAGAAGTGCTATTAATGAGGTGACTTCAACCTAAACTGGTTACATAAAACGCGCAGAAAGAAATTAAAGGACATTGAAAATAAATTTCAATTAACACAGATAATAGAAAATCCAACAAGGATAACAAAATCTTCAAAAACCCTTTTAGACTTAATTTTTACAAATAAAGCTGATTGAATATTCAAAACATATAACCTAATAACAGGCATGTCAGATCATAATCTTACCTTAGTTTCAAGATGGCTTTCAAAGACAGGTTACAAAATAGTAAGTAAAACTGAAGGGAAAAAGTATTCATTCCAAAGAAGGACCTGGAGCATTTTGAGTGTGAAATAAAGCAAACTAAATGGGATAGTATGTTTAATGGTAAAAACTGTGAACAGACATGTGATGAGTTGAGATCTACATTTAAGAATTTAAGATGCAGCTTTGAAAAAATCTCTAAAAACAGGTCTTGACATAGACCGAATGATATTTAAGGGGCTTAGAAATAAAGTTACAGGGCAGCTTAGAAAGGCGAAAGCTAATTTCTTTCTCGAGACAATAAAAAAAGCAAAAGGAAATACAAAAATTTTATGGAAGAGTATTAATCAACTGACAGGAAAAGAGCAACATAAGAATGGACCCTTAGAGCTTAGGTTAAATGGAATTGATGACAGTTTAGCGATTGCAAATAGTTTTAATGAGTATTTTATCAATTCTGTTTTGGAATTAGATAAGAATTCTGAAGGAATTCAGATTTCCATGTTCCCAAAGGATGAAGCAACTTCACTGAACTTTAAATATACAGATGAGAAAAATGTAAACAAAATCCTCTCATTATCAAATTCAAAAGCAAAAGATAGCTGGGGATTGGATTAAATTTTCCTAAAAAAAAACATAAAGATGCATTAACCACCCCCAACACTTATTTAATTAACCGATCACTGAAAGAAAGCATTTTTCCTTCTACGCTGAAGACCGTCAGAAGTAAACAACTACAGGCCTATCAGTATACTACCTGCCATTTCAAAGGTTATTGAAAAGGTTGTAGCTGAACACCTGGTAGTCCATCTAAATAAAGAAAATCTTCTCCTTCCCATGCAATTTGGGTTTAGAGCAAACCATTCTACTGAAACGGCATGTTGCTACTTCCTTAAAGTCATTAAGACCAGCCTTGATAAAGGAGGGGTGGTGGGAGCTGTATTTCTTGACCTGCGTAAGGCTTTTGATACAGTTAATCACACAATTCTCATCTCCAAGTTATCTAAGTACAAACTTTCTGTAAGTATACTAAATTGGATTCAGTCTTACCTACTTGGCCATTCTCAATGTGTCCGGATAAAAGATAAAACATCATCTTTAAGAGCCTGTATCATGGGAGTACCACAAGGCTCCATCTTAGGACCATTGTTATTCAGTATGTACATAAATGATCTTCCATCTGTGTGTGATGATGTGGAGATCCTGATGTATGCAGATGACACAGTCCTGTATTCACATGGGAAAGATGCTGAAGAAGTTGCTGTTAAACTGTCTTTAATAATGGAAAAAGTTGCTCAATGGCTCAGTCACTCACGTCTCACTTTGAACATTGAGAAAACTGTGACCATGTATTTTATGAACAAACAAAAACAAACTGTTCTTCCAAATATTTATGTGAAAGGGCAAATGATAAAAAATGTTGATGAAGTTAAATATTTAGGTGTCTTTCTAGATTGTACTCTCACATTCAAAAGGCATATCAAAAAGATGTGCCATGGACTGAAATATAACATAGCCAACTTTCGACATATTAGGAATTCATTAACAGTTGAAGCCTCTAAAACATACCTGAATGCAATGATTCTCTCCTATTTTCACTACTGAATATCATGTTGGTCTCAGGCAAACAAGACTGTCTTAAAACCCATTATGTCACTTCATAAGCAAGCCTTAAAAGTTCTTGACAGGAAATCACGACAGTATCATCATTGTGATATACTTGTTAAATATAAAATGCTAAGCTCTGAAAATTTTATTTTATATTCAGATATGCGCATGGTGCACAAGATAATTCATAATGCTTCCTCTCCACCTCTGAAGAGCTTTGTTCGGCTCCGCTCTGAGCAAATCAGCAGAGCTTCAAGGTCTTCCTCAAATGGAAATTGTAGTGTTCCAAAATGTAGCTCCACCTTCAAACAATCTGCTTTCTCGCATAGAGCTATCAAAGAATGGAATAAGCTTCCTGTTAATCTGAAAATCTGCGCTGACTTCATTATCTTCTCACTTGAGGTTAAGAAATGGATTTTAAGTAATCAGTCTTGTCAACATTAATTTTAAGTCATGACAACTTGTTTTTATATTTTACAACGATGTGTCTTTGTGTTTGTACTGTGTTTTTTGTGTAGTGTGTGTATGAATGTTCTTGATCACCTGCCCAGGGACTGCAGATGGAAATTAGCTAGCAGCTAAATCTGGTTGTGAAGGAGCGGGTCTGACGCTAATAGCGGGCAGCACACAGACACACACACACACACCAAACATTTCCACGTTTCCCCCCCTGTCAAAAATCGGACCAAATCAGTTTTTCCCCCTCTCCCTCTGTTGCGCAGCTGAGGGTGCACACTCGGTTGTACAGTTTAAAAGAAGCATACATACATACACACATATACAATTACACACCGTACATATCACATACTCACCAGGGCATTGTGGTTATGTTGGCCAAACCGTGCCCAAATGGTTGGCGCCTTTAAAACGGGATATCCCGCATTGACGTCACATCACGTGACGCCACGATTGAATCTTTTTCTTTATTATAATTATTTCTGTTACTGAATCACGTGTTGGTGATGTGCATAAACGCTTGAAGTGGGGGTTATTTTCTTGAATTTACAAGATGTACATTTGCTTGGAAGGAAGTGTGTAGCAGGGAAAATAAGGTAAAAGGGTAAATTTTATCATACTCTGGACTCCTGGGCGGGGCTAGCCACATATAAAGGAGGCGGCCTCAGGCCCGGGGCGGAGAGTGTGGTTGGAGACAGAGCAGGTAACAGGGTATCGAGTGTTTGAAATTGTCGGATTATATTGTGAACAATTTGAGTTACTGAGGAACTCAGTCTTTTGTTTTGTAAATACTTTTCTGAAATTGCTAGGTTAAATTGTCTGGACATTTATTTTTGTTTTGCACTTGTAAATAAACGGCACCAAAGATATTCTTGTGACTACGCCATCGTTTTTGCCTCTTTGGAGGAGTTTTGAAGGAGAACCCCGCGACACTGGTGCAAAGCATCTTCTCTCTTCCTTGAGAATAATGTATTTGTAAATGGTCCCTGATGTAAATAAACTTAATAAACTAAACTAAACTAAACTCTACTGACAGAAGCAGAGAGGGCAATGCAAACATAACTAAAGAAAAACTTTCTTTTTCTTTCTGATCCAATATCAAGTCTAGTATCGCAGATATCGATCCGATATCGATCAGATATCGATACTTTGTACAAAAGCTTGAGGTGTTGAGAAAAGGGAACTAAAATAGGCTATTTCTAATTATAGCTATAGGTATATATAGGCTATCAGGTCAGAGGCGGCTGTGGATTTTCCACCTAGGCTGCCCTCAAATAAGTTCACTGTGATGCTACAGCTATATTTTTAAATTTTTTAAATTGCACTGAAACTGAAGAGCTGCTATTCCAATTTCTTTGTACTGGTACAATGACAATAAAGAGATTCTGATACATGCTGCTGTCAGACTATGTAACCAGCCCATGTTCAAAGAGACAGTAACATTTATCTTGTGGGATAAAGTGGTTCAAAGCAGGTTCAACACCTATGAGGGATATACATCAACTGCATAGACACTGAAACCATCAAGGACGAACCACTATTACACAGAATAACATTATGCTGCATCACAAAAAGAAATCACATATATCTCATAACTGTCATTCCTAAACGATAAAATCTCAACAACCAGTCATATTTACTCATATACTCATACCACCATCATAAAATGTAAGTAACACAATCAGGATTCAAGAAGGATTCCTTACAGACTCCAGGCAAGCAATGGGCATGAACATACGTGCCCAAAGGCACACTGGCAGCGCGAGACCACTGAATCTGGACCTCATTCACACCACAACAGCAGCAACCATCTAAAGCAAGCAATAATCAACAGCTATTTAAGATACATCAAAATCCATTAGACTCACCAAAGCTGTTCATCATCTGAAGACAAAGTCCTTTCTTTCTTTAAAAGTAGCTCAATAACACAATTGTATTGGACACAGATGCATTTTAATTCCATCAGAAGCTCCTTTTCCCACTGACATGGAGGCCAGTGCTGACAGCCAGTCATATTTCTGCAATAACGTTTAATTACTAATTAAAAACTAATCGATAATTAGTTTTAAGGCGGAAAATGACCTCTCAACAGAAGCAGAAGATATTGGAAATGGAATACACCGCCTTCCGAATTCGTAATACTGAAGCAGGTACAGTGACAGCTAATAGCGTGTCCACTCTAGTCTTTTTTTAGCTCTATGATCAGGTTTCCCATTTATAAACCTCAGTGTAGATTCCATCCTTAAACATTTTGTAATCACAGACCTCAGAATGTACTTAGGCAAGAAAGTATTCAGATCAATAAAACTGTGTGGCGCAGACCTGTATATCAATATATACTATATATATAAATACCCACCTGTGGTGAACTGTGCAGGTCCGATCTCCACCCAGTGTCGTCCCACTACACCTCCCAGTGTCGTCCCACTACTCCTCCCAGTGTCGTCCCACTACTCCTCCCAGTGTCGTCCCAATACTCCTCCCAGTGTCGTCCCACTACTCAGTATCGTCCCACTACTCTTCCCGGTGTCGTCCCACTACTCCTCCCAGTGTCGTCCCACTACTCCTCCCAGTGTCATCCCACTACTCCTCCAAGTGTTGTCCTTATACTCCTCCCAGTATCGTCCCACTACTCCTCCCAATGTCATCCCAGTACTCCTCCCAGTATCGTCCCACTACTCCTCCCAGTTTCGTCCGACTACTCCTCCCAGTGTTGTCCCACTACTCCTTCCAGTGTCGTCCCACTACTCCTCCAAGTGTTGTCCTTATAGTCCTCCCAGTATCGTCCCACTACTCCTCCCAGTGTCATCCCACTACTCCTCCCAATGTCATCCCAGTACTCCTCCCAGTATCGTCCCACTACTCCTCCCAGTGTCGTCCCACTACTCCTCCCAGTGTCGTCCTACAATCATCCATAAATAATCAATGCTAAGTCTCACCTCCTGACCGATATACAATGCTGACATTCAATTAAAAATGTAACAACATAAACAATCCTCAAACAATTCAACCATATCTGCATCAAACAATATAATGACATGAAATAACATTTACATACTTATGTATTTAGGCTCTAACAAATAAATATAGACTATATCCACGATCAGATCATTTACATTCATCTGTGTTTTTACTTCTGACTTACTTCACTTTATTTAGTGATAAAACCATCGAGTGTCTCTGATTCTGACTCTACAGCAGGGTGAAAGTATACGTAGAAATCGGAACCTTTTTCTGCTGACAAATTCTCTATAAATACCAACGTTTGTGGTGAAAGATTTTTACACACGTTTCACCCCCGTTTACACTACTTTTTTGTGCGCAGCAACCTTTAGAAATGAGGCCCCTGGTGTGTCAAAGAACACGCCCAACATGACAAATTCAAAATATCTGATCGGTTTAAGAGAAGTAGTTCCGGCTCGTACTAGATCCTGGTGACAGCATCATTATTTTCTTCTGTGTCCCCAGTGATAGTGAAAAAAAGACACATTTGCCACAAATTACTGAGTCTAAATATCGATATTTTAATATGAAAATCCATTCTAGAAGAGAAACACTGGGATCGGAAGTATCAATACTTTAGGATCGATCCACACACCACTAAGAAACCAGAAGAGAGATATTAGTTTTAAAACTGTTAGATATGTAGTAAAATGATAAAGAGAATGATAGATATGTAGTAAAATGATAAAGAGAATGATAGATATGTAGTAAAATGATAAAGTGAATGATAGATATGTAGGAAAATGATAAAGTGAATGATAGATATGTAGTAAAATGTTAAAGAGAATGATAGATATGTAGGAAAATGATAAAGTGAATGATAGATATGTAGTAAAATGATAAAGTGAATGATAGATATGTAGTAAAATGATAAAGTGAATGATAGATATGTAGTAAAATGATAACATGAATGATACATATGTAGTAAAATGGTAAAGTGAATGATAGATATGTAGTAAAATGATAAAGTGAATGATATGTAGTGAAATGATAAAGTGAATGATAGATATGTAGTGAAATGATAAAGTGAATGATAGATGTAGTAAAATGATAAAGTGAATAATAGATATGTAGGAAAATGATAACATGAATGATAGACATGTAATAAAATGGTAAAGTGAATGATAGATATGTAGGAAAATGATAAAGTGAATGATAGATATGTAGGAAAATGATAAAGTGAATGATAGATATGTAGGAAAATGATAAAGTGAATGATAGATATGTAGTAAAATGATAACATGAATGATACATATGTAGTAAAATGGTAAAGTGAATGATAGATATGTAGTAAAATGATAAAGTGAATGATATGTAGTGAAATGATAAAGTGAATGATAGATATGTAGTGAAATGATAAAGTGAATGATAGATGTAGTAAAATGATAAAGTGAATAATAGATATGTAGGAAAATGATAACATGAATGATAGACATGTAATAAAATGGTAAAGTGAATGATAGATATGTAGGAAAATGATAAAGTGAATGATAGATATGTAGGAAAATGATAAAGTGAATGATAGATATGTAGGAAAATGATAAAGTGAATGATAGATATGTAGGAAAATGATAACATGAATGATAGATATGTAATAAAATGGTAAAGTGAATAATAGATATGTAGGAAAATGATAAAGTGAATGATAGATATGTAGGAAAATGATAACATGAATGATAGATATGTAGTAAAATGGTAAAGTGAATGATAGATATGTAGTAAAATGATAAAGTGAATGATATGTAGTGAAATGATAAAGTGAATGATAGATATGTAGGAAAATGATAAAGTGAATGATAGATATGTAGGAAAATGATAACATGAATGATAGATATGTAATAAAATGGTAAAGTGAATGATAGATATGTAGTAAAATGATAAAGTGAATGATAGATATGTAGTAAAATGATAAAGTGAATGATATGTAGTGAAATGATAAAGTGAATGATATGTAGTGAAATGATAAAGTGAATGATAGATATGTAGTAAAATGATAAAGTGAATGATAGATATGTAGGAAAATGATAAAGTGCATGATAGATATGTAGGAAAATGATAAAGTGAATGATAGATATGTAGTAAAATGGTAAAGTGAATGATAGATATGTAGTAAAATGATGAAGTGAACGACAGATCTTTGAACATGTATTGCACATGTTTTGGATTGTTATTCAACTCCAACTTATAAAAACAGGTTTATTTATATAAAAACAGCATTGTCTTGTTCAAGTGGACAGGAAATGACTCATCCATGTTTGGATATATGGCTCATAATTAAATGAATGTTTCCTGTAGAGTCACTGTGGAACAAAAGTGAGGCCCGTGAGCCGATGCTAATGGAACTCATCCAGTATGTATGGCTGTAACGTTAAATTGAAATCAGCAATAAACAGGAAGTGGAGAAATGCTTTGATCTGGAGTCCATTTTTCTCATTTAGATTTCTGCTAATTTTATCAATTTGTCATCCAAGTACAAATCGATGCAATTTCCAATAATTCCTTACAATCAATATATGTTGTTCACTTTTATAGTTGTGGTGCTGATGTTCATCAACATCTGAAATGTATAGAAATTATGCCATGTAGTTAAATTAGACTTGAAACCCTGTCAGAGAACAGCACTACTGATGATCATTTTGCATGTATAGACTAAGTGACCAAAACTTGATTTCATGTGTATTGTTAAATTTTACATATCTTTAAATTCTGTTTGATCTCTAGATAACAATGCTTAATATTCTGTCATTATATACTTACAAGACTTGACTGTTAGTGAGTGCAGCTTTTCTGTGTGGCGTTTTCATGTTCTCCCCATGTCTGTGTGGGTTCTCTCCGGGTTCTCCGGCTTCCTTCCACCACCAAAAACATGCAGTAGAGGTGAACTGGTGACTCTAAACTGACCGTAGGTGTGAATGTGAGTGAGAATGGTTGTTTGTCTTTCTATGTGATGAACTGGTGACTTGTCCAGGGTGAACCCCACCTCCTGCCCAAAGTCAGCTGGGATAGACTCCAGCCCCCGCCTACCTACACAGGATAAGAGGTTACAGGGAATGGATGGATGGATTAGCAGCAGTAATAGTAGTAGTAGTAGCAGCAGTAGTAGTAGTAGAAGTAGTAGCAGCAGCAGCAGTAGTAGAAAAGTAGTAGCAGCAGCAGCAGTAGTAGTAGTAGTAGCAGCAGTAGTAGTAATACTAGTAGTAGTAGTAGCAATAGTAGTAGTAATACTAGTAGTGGTAGTAGTAGCAATAGTAGTAGTAGCAATAGTAGTAGTAGTAGTAGTGGTAGTAGTAGCAATAGTACTAGTAGTAGTACTAGTAGTAGTAGTACTAGTAGTAGCAATAGTACTAGTACTACTAGTAGTAGCAATAGTACTAGTACTACTAGTAGTAGCAGTAGTAGTAGCAATAGTAGTAGTAGTAGTAACAATAGTAGTAGCAATAGTAGTAGTAGTAGTAACAATAGTAGTAGTGGTACTACTACTACTGTAGTAGTACTAGTAGTAGTAGTAGTAGTAGTATTACCACTGCTACTACTACAGTAGTAGTAGTAGTAGTAGTAGTACTAATACTAGTAGTGGTAGTAGTAGTAGCAGTAGAAGTAGTGGTAGTAGTAGCAGTAGAAGTAGTAGTAGTGGTAGTAGTAGCAGTATTAGTAGTAGTTATATTAGTAGTAGTAATACTAGTAGTAGTAGTAGTAGTGGTAGTAGTAGCAGCAATGGTAGTAGTAGTTGTTGTAGTAGTAGCAGTGGTAGTAGAAGTACTACTGTACTGTAGTAGTACTAGTAGTAGTAGTAGAAGTGGTAGTAGTAGTGGTAGTTGTAGCAGTAGTAGTAGTGGTAGTTGTAGCAGTAGTAGTAGTGGTAGTTGTAGCAGTAGTAGTAGTGGTAGTTGTAGCAGTAGTAGTAGTGGTAGTAGTAGCGGTGGTAGCAGTAGTAATACTAGTAGTAGTAGTACTAGTAGTAGTAGTGGTAGTAGTAGTAGTGGTAGTAGTAGCAGTAGTAGTAGTAGTGGTAGTAGTAGCAGTAGTAGTGGTAGTAGTAGCAGTAGTAGCAGTAGTAGTAATATTAGTAGTAGTAGTAATACTAGTAGTAGTAGTAGTAGTAGTAATACTAGTAGTAGTAATACTAGTAGTAGTAGTAGTAGTAGTAGTAGTAATAATAGTAGTAGTAGTAGTAGTAATAGTAGTAGTGTGGAAGAAATCGGTGTATGGATTAGAACATTTCTGCATGTCTGCACAGCAGGTCAGAAGAGGGTCGATTCTCTTTGCCTGGAAGGTGGGGTGATCAGGAGATGAGGGAATTCTCTTATCAGGAGTTTCACATGAGGGCAATTCTCTGTGCCGAAGGGGGTCAGGGGTTCAGATCAAAGGACAGGTGGTGGGTCTAAGGCATGATTTACAGCTGTAATGAAGTATGCATCTGTTGTCTTGTGGTCCCTGAGTATATATAAGCTGAGAGAATCTGATCGTCGGGAGGGAACACTCTCCTAAGGTCTTCCCTCCATGCTGCATGTATTAAAGAGATCTGCTTCATCACTCCGAGTCTGAAATTCTTCAGAGAATTAGCAACTCTCAAAATTTGACAAGGAAGAATTTCCCTGACAGTAGTGGTAGTAGCAGCAGTGGTAGTAGTAGTAGTAGTAGCAGCAATGGTAGTAGTAGTACTTGTTGTAGTAGTAGCAGTGGTAGTAGTAGCAGTACCAGGAGTAATAGTAGTAGTACTACTGTACTGTAGTAGTACTACTACTATTACCACACCTGGAGGATAAAAACACACATGTGCGATGCTGTTTGTGGATTTTAGTTCAGCATTCAACACAATTATCCCCCAGCACTTGGTAAGCAAACTGGGTTCTCTAGGCAACCGGCCCTGCAACTGGTTACTGGACTTTTTAACTGATAGACCACAGTCAGTGAGGGTGGGGAGAAACACCTCAGCTACCATCTCTTTTCTGCTGTCCTCACAGAGGTGAGGACAGCAAAAAAAAACATTGGGACTTCACTCCTGTCTGTAAAGGACATTGCCGACAAACGCTGCCTGTCCAAACCCACCTGTGTGGTCAGAGACACCACCCAGCCCTGTCACGGACTGTTTACCCTCCTCCCCTCTGGCAGAAGGTACCGAGGCATCAGGTGCAGAACAACCAGGTTCTGCAACAGCTTCATCCCCACTGTCATCAGACTGCTGAACTCTTCCTCCCATTAACTCTTCCTTCCTGCTCCCTTACCATAAAACTATAACATGTGCAATTATATCACATACCACGCACAATACAACACACTCCTGTTTATACTTACCATAGCTTTAATTTATGTGGTTTGACCAGAGCAATAATCCTGCTCTTGTACAGTATCCATGTAACTTTTTGCTTGGTGTGTTTTTTCTTTATTTTGTGATGGAGCCGAATGCAACATAATTTCGTTTTGATGAGTACCTGTCTGGTGGATAGCCGAATGACAATAAAGTTAATCTTGAATCTTGGATCTTGAATCTATTAAAATAGCGGGCATGGGTTTGTGCTGTGCAGGATATTCTGTGCCTAAATTGATGATACAATGATGGAGTGACGATTCTACCTGACCAATCAGTGGTCCGGGGTGTTTTTAGTACCTGCTCAACTTTTTTGGAACCGCAACGGAGGTGATACCAAAAAGGTACCAGGTACCTGTAGCAATAATTCGATTCAATAAATTTATTTGTATAGGGTCAAATCACAACAAAAGTTATATCAAGGCACTTTCCAAAAAGAGCAGGTCTAGACTGACTCTTTATTCTAAAGAGACCCAACACTCCACCATGAGCAGCACTTGGCGACAGTGGCGACGAAAAACTGCCTTTTTTAAAAAGCGTGCATTTTTTATTTAATTTTTATTTTTTATTTTTTTGTTTCTTTTTAAATCTGTCTGCATAAATATTGATGCTTTATGCCAGAATTGGTAAAAACCATTATTTTTAAATCATTCGCAGCTTGATCTTGCAGCAGATAAGTGTTATTTCTGTGTATGTGACCTACACCAGCCCTCTTTGAACAACTAGTCTATTACATTTTATTTGGAACTAATACCTATCTCACATTAAAGAGGCTGTTGATCCACCATGTGTGAAACACAGACAAAACAAGACAGACGAGGACAAAGGGACAGGATACAGAAAAGACATGCAGTAATGATAGTGGTTTATATTCCAAACACCCCCAGCCAGCCCAGAACCTAAAGAGTCCCAAGAACCAATCACCAAGCAGTGATGTTGGCCACAAACACTTGCTCAGCAGCCACTGGTGGCCCAATTAACAATGAAGATCGGGTGGTAGTGGTTGCTGGAGTGTTAGGCCAGGCTCATGCAGCAAGATCAGTGCAACGGGTCCCCCCTTCAAAGTCCAACAGAGCCCAGTCCGCCCCCCCAAGCCGCGAGACCACCCAGGACACAGAACCCATAGCACCACAGGGACCCAGGTATAACGAACAGGCCCAGAGCCCAGGAAGTGCCCCGACCAGCACCGCCAGAGCGCACAGGCACACCACCGGGAACACAAGGTAGGAGGGACCCGAAGGTGTTAAAACTGCCCTACTGTTACCTATATATACTGACCAACAGTAGAAACTTTTTTTTTTTTTATGTCATAGGGGTCCCATGGGGATCGGGGATCGTGGCATCGTCAGGTGTTTCTCTAGGATGTTACTTAGACCCGGTAAATTATCGCCTTGACCAGGTCTTTTCAATCATGCAGAAAAAAATCTCACCAACATCATCGTTTACCCTGAAATGCACCAATGACTGTTATTTCTATGTTATGACTAAATGATGGTTATTCATGATTTAACATGTTTTGGTTGTGGGTACTTAAAAAAGTCTATTCAGTGACTCACATGTTTGTTTGTTTCAGTAGATTAGGGCTCGTGAATAGAAATTACAGGGTTTTTTAAATTATGCGTTTCCACTGTTGGTCAGTTTTGTGGAACTCAAAATGTTAATCACACCAGTATCAGTCTGCACATCATATAATTAACATCCATTGTAAAATAGGAAACCAAAGTATGTAGGTTAGTATGGGATTCCTTCATTCAGAAGTTTTCAAAGTGGGGTAAAGGGACCCCCAAGGGACCTGGAGGGGGTCCCAGGGGGTCCCCGGTGGAGGTAAGTAACGAGGTTACGTTTTCACCCGTGTCTTTCTGTCTGTTTGTTTGTTTGTTTGTTTGTTTACATGTTAGCCTTGGTCTAACCTGTGTCCGTTTAGAGGGCCTTGACATGCAGTGACTGAAAGCCACTGGCCTGACTTTCATATTGACTGTTGGTATGACATCATAACAGACTTCCATTATAGCATTTACTGATAAGCCACTGCAAGTTCTCAGTGGCTCCCTCTGGCCACCCCATAACAGGTTTGTAGGTGCACCACTGGTCGACCAACATGCCTTTGGACCAACACGTTTATAATGACAAGACAAAGATGACAGAGATCAATGCCCCTGTGGTCAGATGATTGATCACCACTGATTGGTTTTCTTATGATAGATGATGTCATGTAGGTGTCTCTACTGCCTCCACAGCCTCAGCCTGTCTGACAGTCTTACCTTTCTGGATGAGGGCTTCCACTTCCTGATCGAAGCCCAGCCGGTGACACTTTCTCCACAGCCCCATGTTGGTGGAGTTATACTGCCTGTTGCACTCATCCGCGGCGCTCATGGCGAAAAGCTGCCGCCGGTTCCGGGCCAGCAGCAGCTTTTCCTCCCAGCGGGCCAGGCTGCTCCGGCTGGCCCGCAGAGGCAGGCTGTTGTTGGGGATGTAGATAAAGCCCGGGTCCTTGCGGCGGCTGGAAATGCTTCGACACCGGTCCCTGTACCTCCTGGCGTCGGTCTCGTACCAGTGGTCGGAGCACATCGCCACGGCCAGCATGCCCAGGGCACAGAGAGAAAGAGAGAGCCCGGCATAGAGCAGTAACTTCCCGGCAGCCATGCTCGCTTCAGTCACAGCCGCATCAGCACCTCGACAGACGGACAGCTCCTCTGCGGCGTCCCGCTGGTTCAGCTCACATCACCTCTGGAGAGCAGCGGCAGGACCATTATCCAGGCGGACTCGGTGCAAACAGACGGCGCAGCTTTCCGCGGACAGCTCACCAGTCAAATAAACGTTAGATAAATGTATTCCGGGGTTACGTGATCGGAGCAGGTCAACGGAGACAGAGGACAATTATCTCATCTCTGCCCCGGATCTTCAGCATCCATCCGTCTGAGCAGGGCGACACAACGAGCCCAGAACACATCAGCACCGTCAGGTCTTCAGTCCAGAACATCAGCCATACGTCACACAAAAGATACCCCGGTGTTAATCCCGCTGCTCTGGTAAACGGCACCAGCAGATAAACAACTAATGTGGCAGCAGCACCATCAGGTCTACAGCAGGTCCATGTAGTCGACCTGATGTGTGCCTGCAGACCGCAGCCCATCAGCAGAGGGAGAGACTGGAGGGATCAGTCAGCATCCAGCTCCTCTGATAGGATGACGGCCAGTCCATGGACCAATCAGCAGCAGCCTGTCCGGAGGAGCACAGTGTTCGCGCTCAGGCTACATGCTATTTGATTAAATAAGCATGAAGTAGGCCTACTTGTGTTACTACTGATACTTAACCTGTAGCCTGCTAGGCTACTGCTTCTAGGGCTGATGTGTCTCTATGGATTATTATCAATCATTTAAACTGGAGGTTTAAGGAAAGGAATGGAAAAATTCAAGTAAAATCTACTTAATAGAGGCTGATTTTTTTCTTTTTAGATACTGTATTAATCCCACAGGGGGAAATTCTTTTTCTGCATTTGACCCATCCCTGAGGAGCAGTGGTCTGCCACTACATGCATCGCCCGGGGAGCAAATTGAGGTTCAGTGTTAAGGTTCCAAGAATAGCAGGACCCAGATGCAGACAAGAGACCCGTAGCAGTTCAGGGATTTAATAAATAAGAAAACAAACACAAGAATCCAAAAATGCAAAATACAAAAACCAAGGACTAAACTTACATGGAACACTGGGAACACGAGGGAAGCAGGAGATCAAATACAGACGTAACACAGACGTGGCATTAACGCAACATTGACGAACTGACAACTCACAGAGGGAATCACACAGACCAAATACACTAGGGTAACGAGGGAATGATACACAGGTGACACAGGGAGGAGGAGACAATCAACACAGGTGGAGACGATCAGACAATCACACACTGGAGGGAAAATGCAGAGGAAAACATGGAGGATAGACTAATCATAAACTAAGAAGACAGAGCAAACAAACACAGGGAAAAAGAGCAAACTAGATGTAAAGACATGGAAGACTAAAACATAGACAGATGAACCAAAAGGGATAAAACAGATCACAAGACATTAGGACAGGAGGTGAGAAGCAAGAACATGGAATACAGACTATCAAAATAAAACAGGAAACAGACAACCAAAATACATGACCATGACAGTTCAGTATCTTGCTCAAGGATACTTCAACTTGTGGACTTGCAGAGGCGGAGGATTGAACCACCAACCTTTCGTTCCGCGAACGACCACTCTACCTCCTGAGCCACAGCCATTACCAACTTACCAACTAGTAATCTAGTATATGCAACTGTAGGGCCTCAAACCCCGAGGGTCTTCATAGAATGTCTGTGTAGATTCTCAGTCATCCAGGTCATGGTAATCCTTGAAGGTTGATTCAAGAAAAGAAGTCCAGTTGCTACTGACTCAATCTTCAAGGGTCTTCATAGAATATTCCAAAAATATGAAAGGTTAGCACAGAGACCATGGAAGAAGGCTCTGTGCCGAAATACACAAGCATTTATCTGTTTTAATGTCAGACTAATAAACAAGTGAAATATGAATATTTAACCTTTACTTTAAATTTAAGATGGGCCATCCTTTCATCATTTTGGACTAAACTCACTGGATTATGAGTTTACCAGTCCACTGAATGTGATTATTCAACCTCAAAGTTCTTAAAAACATATTATTATTATTATTATTATTTAATCATTATTTTTGTATTATTATTATTATTATATTATTATTATTGTTTTATTACAATTATCATTATTATAATCATTATTATCATTATTATTATCATTATTATTATTTATTATCATTATTATTATTATTATTATTAATATACTATTATTAATATACACTAATTTCAGTCCCTCCCATATGGATCATCTCGTTGATAGTGCTGCAGGTTCACTAAGAGCAACTCTGGACTCTATTACCCCTCTAAAAAAGAAGAGTCTCAAACATAGGAGATTAGCTCCATGGTATAACCCTCAAGCCCGTAATCTAAAGAAAATAACACAAAAACTAGAGAGAAAATGGCATCGCACTAAACTGGAAGAGTCTCGATTAGCCTGGATAGACAGCCTTAAAAGCTATAGGAAGGTCCTCCACAATGCCAGAGCAGCCTATTACTCAGCACTAATAGAGGAGAATAAGAACAACCCCAGGTTTGTGTTCATTACTGTAGCCAGGCTGACAGAGAGTCACAGGTCTATTGAGCCCAGTAGTAATGACTTCATGAGCTTCTTTAATGAGAAAATTCTACTTATTATTATGGTTATAAGTAACTTCATTTTTTTTCTTTTCTTTAAATCTGTCTGCATAAATATTGATGCTTTATGCCAGAATTGGTAAAAAACATTATTTTTAAATCATTTGCAGCTTGATCTTGCAGCAGATAAGTGTTATTTCTGTGTGTGTGACCTACACCAGCCCTCTTTGAACAACTAGCCTATTACATTTTATTTGGAACTAATACCTATCTCACATTAAAAAGGGTGTGATCCACCATGTGTGAAACACATAGACAAAACAAGACAGACGAGGACAAAGGGACAGGATACAGAAAAGACATGCAGTAATGATAGTGGTTTATATTCCAAACACCCCCAGCCAGCCCAGAACCTAAAGAGTCCCAAGAACCAATCACCGAGCAGTGATGTTGGCCAAAAACACTTGCTCAGCAGCCACTGGTGGCCCAATTAACAATGAAGATCGGGTGGTAGTGGTTGCTGGAGTGTTAGGCCAGGCTCATGCAGCAAGATCAGTGCAACGGGTCCCCCCTCAAAGTCCAACAGAGCCCAGCCCGCCCCCCCCAAGCCACGAGAACACCCAAGACACAGAACCCATAGCACCACAGGGACCCAGGTACAACGAACAGGCCCAGAGCCCAGGAAGTCCCCCAACCAGCACCGCCAGAGCTCACAGGCACACCACCGGCAACAAGAGGTAGGAAACAAGAGGTAGGAACAAGAGGTAGGAAGCACCACCACGGGGCGGCTGTAGCTCAGTGGTAGAGCGGTCGTCCACTTATCAGAAGGTCGGTGGTTCGATCCCCAGCCCCTGCAGCCCACATGTCGAAGTGTCCTTGAGATACTGAAGATACTGAACCCCAAATTGCTCCCAATTGCTGTGTGTGTGTTTGCTTGAATGGTTACTGCTCCCAATGAGCAGGTGGCCCCTTGCATGGTACAAATGCCACCACCGTATGAATGTTGGTGTGAATGGGTGAATGCTGGCTTGTGTTGTAAAGCACTTTGAGTGGTCAGTCAGACTAGAAAGGCGCTATATAAGTAGAGTCCATTTACCTTTTTTCAGTTTTACCACTTTTGGTGGGATGAGGGTGGTGTTTGATGGGATGAGGGTGGTGTTTAGTGGGATGATGGTGGTGTTTGATGGGATGAGAGTGGTGTTTGATGGGATGATGGTGGTGTTTGTGGGATGAGGGTGGTGTTTGATGGGATGAGGATGGTGTTTGATGGGAAGAGGGTGGTGTTTAATGGGATGAGGGTGGTGTTTAGTGGGATGAGGGTGGTGTTTGGTGGGATGAGGGTGGTGTTTGATGGGATGACGGTGGTGTTTGATGGGATGATGGTGGTGTTGATCGGATGAGGGTGGTGTTTGTGGGATGAGGCTGGTGTTTGATGGAATGAGGGTGGTGTGTGTATGATGAGGGTGGTGTTTGATGGGATGAGAGTGGTGTGTGTAGGATGAGGGCGGTGTTTGATGGGATGAGGGTGGTGTTTGCCCTTAGGCGAGAATGGTTGTTTGTCTTTTAATTGGTCGGCCCTGTGATGAACTGGTGACTTGTCCAGGGTCAATCCCGCCTCTCGCCCAATGTCAGCTGGGATAGGCTCCACCCCCCGCAGCCCTACACAGGATAAGCAGAAAATAAAAGCCTTGAAAGTCAATGCGGTGAGGAGGAATGTCCAAGACCTCTCATGAATTTTGATTAAAATGCATCATTGGAATCTCTGGCAACAACAAACTGAAAGAAAATATTGGACATTTTGAATCTTGACATTGAAAAGTTGGAGGGCTAACCTCAGTTGTTCTTCCTTTGCTGAAAGAAGGGGATCCCTCACCTGATTTCCTGTTTTACCTTTATTGGATAATGGAGATCTGCTCCTTATGACCACACCTGAACAATATCTAAGTTGTACCCTGTATACCATTGTGCTTTACGTTTTATCACTGGCTGTGGAAATCCTGTCCACCACTGTACTCTACATGAGTCCATCTCTGTTTGTCTGCAGACTTTCACATTGGTTGGTATTTATTTATAGATTCTCTCCTTGGGCTGTTACCTTTATATCTTTGAACATACATGTGTAAAAACCAAAGTCAATACGGTCTGTGCTCTAAAAATATTTTACAAATGGTCCCAGAGTCAGAACAGAGCTAGAATAAAAACGCTGCCCCATCTTCCTGGAATAATTGATAGAGGGACCTGAAACTGAAAATGTTAGACTATTTCAAAGGATTGAGAAAATAGTTATCTTGGTCAATGGGATTGCTTTTAAAACTGCACTGGAATAAATTTATTAACTTGTTCTTGATTAGTCCTGATTTTTTGTATTGTATTCATTTATTTCTAGTGTATGAAGGTTGTTTCATTGTACTGTCTCTGCTTATTGTTGGAACAATTTCTATGCTGCCAGGTCACTGGTGGAAAAGAGAATTTTTATCTCAATGAGGATTTCAATAGAGGATATATAGGTGAAGGCTCGTTCCGAGTGGAATGAAAAAAGGAGAGATGAAGCAAGGCTGACAAAAACAAAAAATGTGTTGATAACGAGAAGAGGAAGGAGAGTGAGATTGTTGAGAAATGAAAATATGTGGAGGAGCAGTTTAAACACAAACCAGAATGCTCATGATGTCATTCTCACAGGAGACAGGAAGCAGGCTTTCCACGGCCCAGAGAAGGCAGAGTGGTCAACATTCAGGGCCTACTATCCTCCTTACCCACCAGCCTTTATGGGCATCTCGCCAGTGAACCAAGCTCCACCTGTACTGACACCACCATCTGCTGGGGAGACAACAGGATGACATGCTCAACCATCAATAGTGTGAATGGGGCATACAGAGGGATTGATGAATCCCACTGTAGGTGCCGAGCGGTACTGTTGAGGCCAACAACTGTAACACATCTCACTATAGAAGTTAAGAAAAACACAAATCCTTCTGGTCTGGTTTGATCCCAGCAGAGAGATCCCAACAGTTGCTGCCTCCGATGGAGGCTGCTGCAGACCCTCACAGCCCCATCCCATTACAGAAAGGGGACTCACGTCATAATATGAGCTTATCATTAAACACATAGAGTGGAATGCAGGCTTTGACCTCCACTCCAGGCAGGATGTCAGCCTGTGTGGTCTCACCATGCCTCCTTCATCTGGAGCTGAGTCATCTAGAAGAGAACATACTGTAGGGGGAAGTGAAGTCTCATCACATGGACAAGGACCGCCCACACCATCCCAGCCACGTCTGCGCTCCACAGAGACACTGAAACCTTCCATCATTGTGATTGAGGCAGACCGCCAGACTACGTATGTGTCAGGATGTACTGACATGGTGACAGAGTCCTACACCCTGCCAAAGCTGTCCAGGGGTGGCCAGGCTTGGATCAAACAGTATGACTGCAGGTTTCAGCCTGGTCCTGGTCAAAGCCATCATGTGTCATAATCTGGATGCTCCCAGTACACAAACCATCTTTGACAAAGGTGGCCTGGAGAAAATGATGAAGAGTAACACATGGTGTCCCCCTTGGAGGGGTACTGCAGTAGACTGTGGGATGCAGTTTGCATTGTGCACATATAAATGGAATAGCATAATGCCAGTAGAGGAATTCATCCACACCTTCTAGAGTAAATTGAAAGAACACACCCTGGATCACTGGGATGTGACCCCCACTGTGAAGGCCTCCATTGCTGCTCTATCTCTACCAGCACAGGAGCAGCTGTGTGATGTGGTTGGACTGACACAAAAGTGATGGACAGAGCGTCAGAAGAAAGAAGAAGAAATAGAAGTTCTAAGTACTCAGCTTTCATGAGCCCAGCTGGACTTTTACAGAGACATCAAACTGGAAAAGGAGACTGCAAAGGTCAAACCCTTATCATGCAACCACCAGAAACTGGATCCACAGCAGCCCCTGTGTGCAGCAGCAGTAGAACAGTGATCATGCCCAGAATGCACAGAGCTTGCCTGGACACATGGTGCAACTACCAACTGGCCAAGCTCATGTCCTACTGTATATACCATAAGATATACTATAAGATATGCTTGTAACAGTTGACTCTGCTACCACAGTGGGTTCTCTCAGTGACATGATGGTGTTTTCGACAGTCTTTATCAACACTAAACAAAATCAGTAACACCAAAGCTTTCCTCATGTCTCCAGTCTCTCTCTCTGACTCTCAGCACATGCCACTGCATGTGGGACAGAGTCACAAAGTCATCAGTCCAAACTAAAAACACCTGTCATCATCACATCACTATCTCTCTGACCCCGCTTACCTGAGCTGCATTCACACCCTCTCTCACCTGCAGCTGAGCACAAAACCAAAACCCCACTACCACAATACTATATACTATAAGATATACTTGTAGCAGTAGACTCTGCTACCACAGTGTGGGTTCTCTCAGTGAAGCACAGATGATGGTTGTTAACAGTCTTTATTTTACACAAATAAATCTCCACTTAATATTCACAGCTTTCAGCCGCTTCAGACGTGTCACTCACCTTTTCCAGACTCACAGGCAGCCTCTGTCTCAGGTCCAGCATGCTACTGCAATAAGGGAGAGCAATGAGTTCCAAATGCCAAACACCTGTCATCCTCACATTTCTATCTCTCTAACCCTGCTTAGCTGAGCCGCATCCACACCCTCTCTCACCTGCCGCTGACCACAAAACCAACTAATCTATAATACTATAAGTATAATGGCGGGGGTTATCACCTTGATGCAGAGAGTCCTGTAGTGCCTCCCAGAGGGGAGGAGGGTAAACAGTTAATAACTGGGGTAGGATGATGATGATGATGATGATGATGATGATGATGATGATGATGATGATGATGATGATGCCTGCCCTTCTCAGACACCTCTTGGTCTGGTGTCACCTTACTGACAGTTTAAAAAACAAGTGCAAAAAGGTCAGCAGCATACTGTGATGTCTGTCAGGAAGAGCCTGGGAGCAAATACATCTTTATTAAATATCTACTGGGTTCTAATGAGAACTGTTCTACACTATGGATGCATAGCTTATATGTCTGTTGCAGAAGCCCACCTTAAAAAGCATGACGTTCAAAAGGCTCAGGCTCTAGAATCTGTTGGGGAGCATTTAAAACCTCCCCAGTGTCTGCAATGTAAGTAGATGGGAGAAATGCCTCTGTGAGTTAGCAGAGTCAGGATTATGTTGGCGTGCTGGATTCATTTACAAGGACATAGTAAATCACACCCAACAAAAGCAACATTACAGGAGTGTTGGGAACATAATGGGACCAGGTTCTACAGTTTTGGAGGAAAAGGCACAAAGTTATAGGTCTGTGTAACTATAAGTTAAGCCCCACCAGTCCATCATCAACGATACCGCCCTAGAGGTTTATTAAGCCACCCATAGACACAAGTCTGCAGCAGAAATGTAAAGAGAAGCCTGAACTGGCACCAATGTGTGCTGTAATGAAGAACTACATCGAACAACACCAACATAACATGTCCATATTCACAGACACCTCAAAGGGACCTGAGTCTGGTGCACAGGTGCTGCATTCTTCATCCCTCCTGGTGAGACACCAGAGAAAAACAGGATCAGACCATCTCTCAGTATACACAGCTGATACTGTTAGCATTACAATGGGTGGAAGAAGATCACCAATGCAATGTCATAATCACTTCTGTTAGCTTGTCAGGGCTGTCAAGCATTAAATCTGGAAAGTCGTCATGCAGACAAGATACTGTGTATGAAGTATGTCATGTGTTACTCATGATAGGGGATTGGACGTCCTTCCTCTGGGGTCCTGCCCATGTAGGGGTGGAAGGAAATGAGAAAGTAGATATATTGGCTACACAATAATAAAAAAACAAACAGTTTATGGACATTCAAGTACCATTATGTAAAGCAGAAGCTAAAACTACCATAAAGGATTCTATGTAGAAAACATGACAGGAACACTGGGACCTAAGAGATACTGGAAGGCATCTTTACAGTATTCAGAAACAAGTAGATGTTGGTGTGATACAGGGCAGGAGCATGAGGAAGGAGATGGTCATCACCTGTCTGAGACTAGACAAGATTAAATCACACACCTCATAGAACAAACAGAACCCAACTGGACTATATACACACTGTATGAGAGCAGAAACTGTCAGACATGAACTGATAGAAGGCAGCAGATATGGTGTAGACAGAAGGGAACAAATGTCAGCTCTAAATGTAAGAAAACACAATATTAGATTAAAGAGTCTGCTAGGAAAGACATCAACGTTATCAATCTTCTAACTAATTATTTAAGACTAACATTTATTTATTCACTTATTTATTTATTTATCTGTTTGTTTACATGCTAATCTACTGCGCCACACTCCAGTCCAGTACAAGGCGGTAATGCACTTATAAGCTGGTCGCTAACCGCCAATAAAGGGAAAGAAGAAGAAGAAGAACCAATCAGCTCTGCAGAAAGTGTGTCATGCGCGGGAGGGTCAGTAATGGCGGTCCGTTGTGTGAAAGTTGACCTCGGCTAAAACATTCCTACAGTTTATTGACTTTTACCGCTGGTGTACCAGAGTGAATCCGTTTTAGCAGCGTTCATACTAACTGACTGACGTGTGACTGACTCCAGACTCAGGTAAGACGTCATCCTGTCACTAATAGGACGGCTAAGGGCGCTCAGTGAGTGGTTATAACGTTATTAATGGCGTAGAGACAACATGGTAGCTCCTATACTGAAGATCCTAGAATGACACGCTGACTCTGCTGACTAAGATATGGTTTAAATACATCCGGTTGAAAATGATCAGTGATGAAATAAACAGGTTAATTTACGTCAGTATTGAGGATCGTTATGACAGAAGCCACCAGTCATCACACTAACATGTTAGCACTGTCATGTAAACACGCTGTTAGCTGTTAGCATGGAGAGAAGCATAGATTCACACACTGGGCCCCAGGATTTAATGACTGACAGCCTGGTGGATCCAGGTTTACTGTCTGTCTATATCTGGGTCAGGGCTCCAGATCCTCAGGTGCCAGAGGGGACATGTCTCCAGATAAATGAGTACTAAATGAATCCAGGAATAGGAAACGTGTCTGTAATGTTCAGACTCAGACCCCTGTGACAGCTCACAGTAATGCTCTTAAATCAGAAGGTGCTGATGTAACCCAGCTTGGTGAATGTGCTGGGATGCTGGGGCCAGCACAATTACAATCAGTTTACATGTCCTAACAGGCTTCAGGGATCGGACTAAGTCTACCTAGTAGAAGAAGAAGAAGACTCTAGATCAGACTAAGTCTACCAAGTAGAAGAAGAAGAGGACTCTAGATCAGACTAAGTCTACCTAGTAGAAGAAGAAGAGGACTCTAGATCAGACTAAGTCTACCTAGTAGAAGAAGAAGAAGACTCTAGATCATACTAAGTCTACCTAGTAGAAGAAGAAGAAGACTCTAGATCGGACTAAGTCTACCTAGTAGAAGAAGAAGAAGACTCTGGATCATACTAAATCTACCTAGTAGAAGAAGAAGACTCTGGATCATACTAAATCTACCTAGTAGAAGAAGAAGACTCTAGATCGGACTAAGTCTACCTAGTACAATCTAGAGTCAGGACTGAGGCCATGCTTACAATCTGCTGACTACATTTATTATTACAACAAATCTAAATTTCAAGACATTTCACATTCTAAACTTTAAAAAACTAGTTTTTGTATGTAAAATCAGTTGTCTACTTTTCAACAAGTCTTCATGTCAATTCAAACACTACCAAAATTCAAATACATTCTCTTGATCAGGGGTTTTCTAAGATTGTAAGAGGTCCAGGCAGTCAGCCCTCCTCCTGCTGAGGTCTGAACAGTCAGTACCAACAGATACACCTCATGCTTTACACTCGACACATCAGCTCAGTTCACATTTTATTAAATAAAGTATGAAAGTTATTTGCAGTCACATGTTTTTGGAAGAACTGATCTTTACCATCATTCATCTGTTTCTGAACACTTCTTCTCTCCTCCAGGCTGCTTTGGTAAAGATACAACATTATTAATAAACTCAAACAGACAAAATTAGAGTGGCTATACAGGACAGATATGGAAAGTAAAGTGGAATAAACCAGTCATCTCTACATTTGCATTATAAATAAATTCCTTAGAAGCTCTCACAGTCCAGATTTGGCCCGCGGGCCGATGATTGATGACCCCTGCTCTAGATGGAATATCAAGTTTTAAATTATGTTCTCATCATCAGACAAGTGAGTCTGCACTGATTTCAATTGCTCGTTATAATTTATGCTGTGTGAATTTTTCTTTTTAATATTCAGCAGTACACTGGAAACCATCTGGGTCCTGGTTCAGTTCTAGACATTTAGTCTAATTTCTGAGGAAATATTCCATTGATGATAAAAAAAATCCCACATATTGATGGTGTTGGGTGTCGATCAGATATTAATGCAGATATGCTGAATGAAAACATGTTTTTTATGTAGGGGTGATCTTCTAGTCTCTGTGGTAAGAGCTAAATAAATCATCAATGTCTGTATGAAACCTAAAAATCCACCGTTGTTCATGCCCTGCTGATGTGTGGCCCACGTCACTCCTCCTGGATCATGTGTGAACCTCCATTAAAGGTTATCCATTATTTCAGATGTTTACCTCCATCATGACTGATTATTCTTTTATTATTCTACACTTAATATATTTAGTGTTTGGAGCTAAAATAAATTTGTTCATGTCAGGTCAGGGACTGTTGGTTATTTATGAGGGGTAGGGGGGGAGCTAAAAGGGAAGGAACTTCAGATAACTTTTTAACCACTGGTGTTTTTTTATTTTGGGTCAGGGGAGGGGCACACAACTGTTGTATATATGTTGAATACAGTCTGTCAGAGCTCAGTGTCACCTGACCCAGGGTCCATCCTGACCTTCTGCTCTCTTCTCTCAGCTCTGTCCAGCAGTGATGGCCGGCCTCTCTGGCTATGCTGTACGCATGGCCAGACTGAGTGCACAGATTTTTGGTGAGGTTGTGCGTCCGACAGACTCCAGATCCATGAAGGTGGTCCGGCTGTTCCAGGAGCCCCCCATGGCCAAGAGAAAGGAGGTGTATGACTGGTACCCACAGCACAAGGTTTACTATGCCATGACCCAGAAGCTCCGGTTCATGGGACTCTTCAGGTACAAACTTTACATCTCCAATGCTCCAGCTGTACTGTTGGCCTCTGCTTTGTTTTCTTCTGCTGCTGTTAACCAGCTCTCAGTTCTTCCTTTCACATCTTTAAGCTGCTGGTAGTGCTGATCTTTTCAGTACGTCGTCTCTTGGTGACAGGTCTGTGTTAAAATGTCCAAACATTACTGTTTGGAGGTAAAATGTGTCTGATGGGAGGATTACCCGTATATACCTGAACAGGTGTCGGTACTAGTGATGGAGCCACGTTTAGTGCTGGTACTGTCTTATGCCAGGGGGACATCAGCTGTCCATTGGTTCCTGTTGATAGAGCTGAGCCTCAGCTTCTACTGAGAGAGAAGCAATGCCTCTGTCTCAGCATGTCTCCTGGTGACAGCAGTGTGTCATCTGCATCAATAACAACAGGCTGCTGAGGTCTGGAGTCATACAGAACAGCAGTAATCACACGCTGGTGGTGATGGAGAAGAGCCTGAATCAAAGGACACTGAAGACACTGTTGTCATGGTGATCCAGCCGTCATTCACTTCCTCTCCAGTCTCTGTGCCGTTTTGTTACAGGTGCTGGTCACCTTAACATGTCAGTCAGTCTTACAGGTTTGTTCATGAACTTGAATTTGAAATTTGATCATCTGTTGTGGGCGTTCTGATTCTGATTAGGTATAAAGGATCAGATCAGTATCATTTCTGTAGTGTGATACTAAAGTGGGTTTTGTTTAACTGCTGGAAGGCTTTTAATGTGACACGTCAATGCAGGAAGCATTGAGTTTGAGTGGCTGAGAATCAACAACAATCAAAGAAATTAGCAGGTAGAATGAATGAGTGAAAATGATATTTTATTTAAAAAGACAAAGACTAACAGTTTTAATAAATGGTTTCCTCTTCCTCCTCAGAGATGAACACGAAGACTTCAAGGAGGAGATGCGTCGTCTGAGGAAGCTGAGAGGAAAAGGGAAACCGAAGAAAGGAGAGGGGAAGAGAGCGGCCAAGAAAAAATAAAGGAAACATTTCTACTAAGGACATTTATTTCCTCTTCATGGAGGAAAAGTAATCACTATCAGTGTGTGGTGTGTTTAACACATCATTCTCATCTATACTGGTTCTATTAAAGGGACTTCACTCCCTTTATTATTGAACAAAGGTTGAAGCTGTATGGAGCAAGTTAGGTTTTACTGCAGCTTATGATGATAATGATGATGCCATTATGGATCTAACATCCTACCAAACTAAATGTTTTACAGACGTTCTAACAGATATAATCACTATTAATAAGCTAATGCATTTTGTTTCACTAATAGTGTCGATCAAACACAACATATTTGTTTTATATGAAGTTTTTATTTTTTCCTTTTAGACCTTGTTTGTTTGTGAAGCATGATGTATTATGTATTATACTGTTAGCATACATTATATTACTATATAATAATAATTAGTAGCAATAATGTGTGTTTGATAGACACGTTTTGTATGAGTGAAACAATGCATTAACTCGTTCATAGTGTCTCCTATCTGTGTGTGTCTGCTGCAGTCGTATCAGACCTCATGTCTTCTCTGGAGTCTCTCAGCTGATGTTAACAGGATGGTTGTAAAATGATACAAATACATGCGTCAGGATTTCACAATAAAATGATAATTTTGTGTTCCAGAGCTCTGTCTACCGTTTGCTGTGAAACAACAACGGTGGTTTCATTTGGTGTTACCTGTTTCAGTCTGTTCCCATATCAGTTACTGGTCTTGTGTTTGAGCCCAGACTCATGGACAGTGGTGAACTCAGGTTGTCTGAGGAGCAGTGGTGAAAAAAGAAAGTCATGATTCATTTATGGTGAAACTTAAAAACCCTAGAACAGGGTCACTAATTGGACCACATGAGGCTTCTAACTGGACCACGAAGCCTTTTT
Source organism: Chaunax sp. Z400 (assembly GCA_037577475.1). Taxonomy (NCBI): domain Eukaryota; kingdom Metazoa; phylum Chordata; class Actinopteri; order Lophiiformes; family Chaunacidae; genus Chaunax; species Chaunax sp. Z400. The sequence continues at coordinate 1,671,267 of CM075204.1, read as the reverse complement.
ACATAACAGGAGAACACAGATACAGTAGCTTTTCAAATACTGTTGAGTGTAAATATTCAACACGCTAAGCTAACAAGCTTAACAAGCTAAAGGAGAGACCTGGAGGAGACTAAAACCACAGAAGTCTAAGGTGAGGACATGGATGATAAATGAAGCAAAGATGACAGGAAATGGATGTTGTTTCATTGACTTTTTAGACACGAATGTTTAACTTTTTATTCAATTAAATGAATGTGTGCATCGGGACACATTCATTGTGGCAGGCAGACGTGACATATAACCTGATCACGCTACACAAATCAGATCAGATTCAACTTTATTGTAATTGATCATAGTACAAGTTCAGTACAGTGACAACGAAATGCAGTTGGCATCAATCCAGAAGTGCAATCGAAGCAGTAAAGTGCAGAGAAGGTTATAATGTACATATATACAGTGTGGTATGTACAAATAAATACAGGGCTGATATGGGTATGACTGACTATTAGAGATAAATAAGTGGATATGGATACAATATAGATAGGATGTATGTACAGTACATTATGTTAACACTATACATATTTACACTATACTATATACAGGTAGGGCAAATGTCCAGTGCAATGATTCAGGTGTGTGGCCTGGGGGGTGGGGTTATGGAGCACGGTTCAGCATGGTAACAGCCACAGGGTAGAAGCTGTTCCTGAACCTGCTGGTCCTTGTGCGTAGAGACCTGTAGCATCTCCCAGAGGGAAGGAGGGTGAACAGTCTGTGGCTGGGGGTGAGAGCTGTCCCTGATGATGTGGATGTGATGCATGCTGGAACTGAGTGGAAAGGTTTGTTGTGGATTGTAACCAAAGGCTGGTGGTCAGTCTCAATCACAACTGGTTTGCCGTAGATGTAATCATAGAACTCGTAACAAGCAAAAACTACAGCAAGTAACTCCTTCTCTATCTGTGCATACCTTGTTTCTGTTTGAGTCGCTGTGCGTGATGCACATGCCACGGGTTTGCCATCTTGGAGACAAGCTGCTCCTAAACCATGTTGGGATGCATCATAGGTGAGAGTCACTGCTTTTTGTAGGCCTACATCATAATAGTGAAGAACAGGTGGGCTAGTGACACTTGTTTTGAGTTTGTTAAAAGCATCCTGTTGATGCTGCATCCAGCTCCACAAACCACATCTTGGTGTAACAGCTGACGTAGCGGTGACAATAGTACACTCCAGTTCAGGATAAATTTACCTTAGTAGTTTATCGTTCCTAGGAAGCGTTGAAGAGCTGTTTTGTCCTCTGGGGGTGGAATTTCACTGATTGCTGTGATTTTTGTCAGATCTGCTTTGAGTCCTTTATCTGTGAACACATGTCCGACATAGCTCACCTCTTTGAGCCTGAACTTGCACTTTTTTGGGTGGAGTCTGAGCTTTGCCTCTAGCTCAATCCAACACTTTTTTCAAGTTTCTGTCATGCTCCTCAATTCCCTTGCCACCAACAATGATGTCATCTACAATTATGGCACAAGGGTATCCGGCAAAGATTTGTTCCATAGCTCTTTGGAAAACTTCAGAAGCAGTGTTAATTCCAAAGGACATCCTCAGAAACTTAAATCTACCAAAGGGAGTTGTGAATGTTGTGTAAAGAGAGGAGGCATCATCCAACTTGATTTGCCAAAAGGAGCTTTTTGCGTCAAGGACTGAGATGTCTGCACCAGACATCTGAGCTGCTACCTCTTCCACTGTGCGCATGGAATGGTGCGGGTGCATTAACGCTTTATTTAGGTCTCTTGGAGACATCATCAGTCTCTTTTTTGTGTGAGGCAACTATGTTGGAGACCCACTCTGTGGGTTCGTCCACAGGTTCGATTACTCCTGAGCTTGCATTCTCTGGAGCTCTTATTTCACCTTTTTCTACATTGCCACAGGAATGCATCAAGGTGGGTTAACGACTAGTGTCACACTTGGATCTACTTTCCTTGAGTAAGTAACAGGCAAGTTTCCAACTTCATCTCTGAATAAATCTGCATATTCTTCAAACACTTTCTGTGGTAGTGTTTGATCTTGAACTGTGTCTATGTGGTGCACTTCTTTACTGAATCTAACCAGTTTCATCCTTGGCTATCCTTGAGGCCTAAAATGGATTGTATGTCATTTTCCACAACTTGGAATTTCAGGTTTTAAGGCTGCTCATTGACCTTGCAATCAAGGGTCACTACACCGATTGATTTAATCAAAGAACCTCCAAAAGTAAAAAGGTTAATTTGTTTGTGTGGTTTTCACAATTTTACGGTGTGTCTGATGGCTTTGTAGATGTTAACAGAAATGGCATTACATTTAGCCCATGTCCACTTTTAACTTGAGAGGTTTGTTATTGACTGAAACAGAGCAACATATCTCCTCTTTGTCATCATCAGTTTGCACAGAATTTATGTCATTGTCTTCTTTTAATGAAAGTCATTCAATGGTGAATGTGCCCTCGCTGTCCAAGTCGGTTTCAGCTGACAGCTGATTCACCTGTCTGATTGATTTGCTTGCTCTGGCAGATCTACATTGCTTTTTGAAGTGGTTATTTTTCTTGCAACTGTGACATTGTTGCCCATAAGCTGGGCACTGTTCACATTTGGCTGGGTGTGTGTCCCCACAATTCTTGCAGCTTGAAGTCATTGTTTGATTTTCTGACTTCTTTGTGTATTTCTGTGTGCCTGTGCAAAGGCACACTGACTATTCTTCGTCATACTTATTCCACCTTATTCTTCTTCTTCTTGGTCAGTTTACTGTGTGTCTGCTGTCTAAACTGCAAGTGTTTATTGACACAGCTGGGTCTCCTGCCCTCATGATTCTATTTTTAGAAAATGCAGTAAAGGCAGAGCCAAAGACATTGAGTTTCTAGAGCTGCGATTAATCATAAATGGAAGAAATTAAAATGGTAAATTAGCATTAGCAATATTGGTATGATTGATTTGCACCAAGCACAGGCACACATTAAAATTTCTTGTGAAATTTTCTAGTTATTATTATTATTCCACTTTTTTGATGCGTAACTAGTCTCGCAGCGTTGCCAACACATGCACAAGACATACATCAAACTGTGCGGCTCGATCAGGAATAGTCTGCTATGACTTTTTGTAAAGATTGGCAAAACAGTTTTTGCAGAATTTTCCCATAAGAAATAATGGGAAAAGATCTCAAACCCACCCCACTTTGAGGCTCAGTAAGTTCGCCCCCCCTTTACGTAGAAACGTCATTCAAAGTTTAAACAAGCAACAACAATTGGGACTTTATTCTTCTGAGTCGGCATTTTGATATCTAAAATGGTTTTTACACAATCACAGTTTAAGTTTGGGGTAATTTCTGCTTCCTTTCAGATTTTATAATGAGTGTGTATTGCACAGAGCTAGAGTTTGGTCACATGACATTAAGAGTGGAGAGCAGATGACAAGTCGTCTAGAAATTTCCCAAACAACTCTCCATAAATCCCACAATCCTGACTCCACATCCATAATATGTACATCAAACCGTAGGAAAATTTATGCTGCTTCATTTAATACCAGAATGGATCCAAACAACCTTATCGTTGGGGTGCAGAGGACCTAGAATGCCAGGTGGTCCACCAAACCAGGCTTTTTAACTCACTCTGGAGTTAATATTTCTTAACTTAATCTGGACAAATTGTATATCAATGTTTTCAGCAACTTCTTGGGATCACCATCGTGCCATTGTTTCAGTGATACGACCTACGTTTCAGCCAGAATCTATTTTTAGAACATGCAGTAAAGGCAGAGCCAAAGACATTTAGTTTCTGGAGCTGCCATTTATCATGAATAGAAGAAATTAAAAAGGTAAATTAGCATTGGCAATATTGGTATGATCAATATGCACCAAACACAGGCACACATTAAAATTTCTTGTGAAATTTTCAGTTAATTTTACCGTTGAATTTGTTGCTGTGTTTCACCTGCACAGCATCCACACTGGTAATTGTCACATGCTTAGGTACAGAGAGTGCTTTACTATGTTGTTCAGTGAGTTCACTTATTTGGCAAATGCTTTTTGGCTTTTGCTAGTGTGAGGTCAGTCTCTTTGAGCAAGGCCACTGTCACTACTCATTCCACAAACCAGTCTGTCTCGTATGAGGTCATCTTGTAATGCTCCAAAATTGCAGGTTTTGGCCTGGTTTCTCAGGGTACTCACGTATGCTTCAATCATTTCGCAAGGTTTTTGGTATCTGGTATTGAAGTTATGCCTCTCCATTATTACATTTGTCTCTGGGCTGCATATTTCTTTGAATTTCCTTTTCAGGCATTCAGGATCCTCCCTGGACTCCGCTGGTGTTACAACCTCATGCTGCACAGACATGACAGCAGGTGCATAAGTAAATGACTGTTCTCTCACTATAGCCTCGGGTCCCGCAAGATTGAGGAGAATATAGGCTTTAGTTTTGGCAGGTTTGTCGCTGTGTGCGGCGGCAATGAATATGTCATATTCACGTTCAAACTTGCACCAATTCTGAGCCACGTTGCCATCAAAGACTATTGAGAGGATCTGGACATTGGAATCCGTCCACCATTTAAAAAAAAAAAATTTCTTATCGAATACGGTGGGTTGTTGTTAGAGCAAGGTTGCACTGAGAGATCCCACTTCTGACACCATGTTGTTTCATTGACTTTTCAGACATGAACGTTTAACTTTTTATTCAATGAAATGAATGTGGACATCGGGAGACCAGGCAGACATGTTGTGACATCATACAACCAGATCACACTACACAAATCCTGCGATACTCAACCTGGCTACAGCAACACTATCAAAACAGTAAAACAGCAAAGCTGTCTACAGATATGTCCTTCCTGGCTAACATGACATCACCTAAATGACATCATCTTAGTATTACAGGTCAAAACATCTGTGTGTGATTTGGTAGCAGCTGTCAATAGCTGGGTTTACATTTTTCTTCATTCTGATTGAAGGTTTCGTCTCAACTGTTTACATGAGTTGTGATCTAACATGATCTGGTGTTTACATGAGCTGTGATCTAATACGATCTGGTGTTTACATGAGCTGTGATCTAACATGATTTGGTGTTTACATGAGTTGTGATCTAATCTGGTGTTTACATGCTCCACCACATTTAATCAGAACAGCTGTGTGACGTGCAGAAGTGATAGAAGTGACGTATGTTTCACACGTTTTACCAGAAGATAGATGTGGATCATGTGATCGGTGTAATTGTTGCTGTTATGGTGGTGCTTTTAATAAAGCTACAGCATGATAATAACGTAGACTTACTCATACTGGAAGCAATGAAATAGAGACGGCAGCACAAGAAAAGAAACTCTGCTGTTGTCTACTTCTGCTTTAAGGCCACCATCTTGTAAATACTTCCTGACTCTGAGCAACGCAGACAGAACTCTACCAGTAGATATTCTGTTCCACCGTTTACATGGAACAGTTGTTCTTCTGATCGGTTTAACAAAAGGTTTATGCTACCCCTCTGCAACACAATGACATTTCATTCGGTTTGGGTGTTTCTATTCTGAATGTGGTGTTTATATGGAGCATTTTCATTCTGATTGAGCTTTTAAACTGATTTTAATTGGAAGAAAGAGGTCCATGTAAACTCAGCTCCTGTCTCAGAGGAAGTTGGACATTTCCAAGGTGGATCTCCAGGAGGACTGAACACATGTTATAGAGATGTTTCCTCTCAGGATGACTTCAGGCTAAAACTGATGGTTCTGAACTCTTCAGCCTTGGAGAACAGATCCTTCTTTTAATCCAGAATCTGTTTCTGGTCAGGAATATCTCCACATTTTAACAGGAGAATGAACAGATCTACAGGTGGGCAGATACTGGATCTCTACTGATGGAACTTGTGATTCTGTCTCCTTCTGCCTACAGATGATACCTGAGAACACCTAAAAATGAATACTGTCCAAAAACAACCACTGAACTTTTACATGTTTGAGAGCTGAACTGAACCTTTTCTCCAAGATTCAAAATGCTAGCAGGAAAGGCTAAAGCTAGTTTTTCCCCACTGAATTTAGTAAGGAGAGATGATGCATGCGGATGAACATATGGAGGCGGGATGTGATGTTTGATTTCTATTTTTAGAAAGTTTGTGATTCCATCTTTAAATGATTCAGTTCAGCCTAAAAGAGACTTCATGTAGTTCTGGTTTGTTTTTATGGACTGAAATGAAACTATTTACGGTGTAAATTTAATGAGTTTGTTTATTAAGTTATTATATTTTTATTCAGCAGTAGAAATGTTGAACCAAACTGATTTGTTCAGTGTGAAGTATGAGTCGTATCTGAAGGTCAGACAGTCAGACCTCAGCAGGAGGAGGGCTGTGAGGGCCGTGTTTTAAGTCAAACGTATGTACGGTCTTAGCTTTATTACGGCTCCACTTAAATCCCATTCTGTCAGGTGGATCGGCTCTGATGGGGCCTGATATACTAAAGACCTTTATTAGGGTTTATGTTGCAGCCACAATGTGATCAATCAAATTACCAACAACTAAATGAGTATGATATCAAATATGTAAAAGTTTAGTAAAAATCTATTTAATAAAGAAAAAGATCTGTTGTAAGAATTTGTCAGTGCTGGAGAAATGATGGATGTTTGTTTATGAGTTCTTTCATTTTCTGTAACCACTTATCCTGTGTAGGGTCACGGGGGGGCGAGAGCCTATCCCAGCTGACATTGAGCAGGAGGCGGGGTTCATCCTGGACAAGTCACCAGTTCACCACATAGAACAAACAACCATTCTCACTCACATTCACACCTACAGTCAGTTTAGAGTCACTAGTTCACCTCTACTGCATGTTTTTGGTGGTGGAGGAAGCCGGAGAACCCGGAGAGAACCCACACAGACACGGGGAGAACATGTCCCAGGTCCTCGGGTGTTTATGGGTTATAATAATAATTATATTTTGGTACTGCTGGTGAAGCCATACCAGCTCATATGTAGTCAGATTAACACGGTCCATGTCAGGGAGACCAGGACAATAATGAGCTGCAGGAACTACATTACATGTGGACGAGCACAATATTGAATTGAATGTGGAAAGTATGGATGAGCAGAAGACCAGTACCCCACTGAATCACAAGAACAAACCCACTTAGATCTGAAAACCACAGAGCAGACCACAGCAACCAGGTCAACATCACAAAGGAAGACCCAGAAGAATCTGAGCCATGAAGAGCTGGACAGCACCAGGACCAGGACCTGACATGATCCACTGGCTGAAGAACCTGAGAACAATGCTCTGTGATCACCTGGCAACAGGGACTCAGCGAGACTTATCCTGTTAGAGCTGGACGCCCTAACCCCAACTCATTAGAACTACTTCCTGTTAACCAAAACTCACACAGGAGAAGACGTCTCTGATGTCAAGACATGAAAACTTACCCAAAGTCTAGAACCCTGAGACCCTGACGGAGGGTGATAAGTGAGAGTCAGATCCACCATCCAGGATGAAACAGGGAGCACCCATGAAAAACATCAGCAACATGGTACCTGTCCTCTGTCTCCCCTCCTCTCTCCCCCTCCTGTCCTCAGCTACAGCCTGCCTCTCTGTCTCCCTCTGCTGTCGGGAGTGACTCCCTGCGTCCCCCTCTATTTTTTTCCACTCGCTCTCCCTCGCAGTTTAAAATGGCGGCGTTGAGCAGCGCCGAGTCTCCACCGCCCGTCTTTAACGGAGACACCGCGGAGCGGGAGCCGGGCAGGGAGCGGGGCCTGGAGGAGCTGGGGGCCGGCCTGGACCCCTCTTGCACGTCGGGGATTCCCGGAGGTCCGCAGGATGAGGAGGTAAGCGCTCCGGCGGCGGTGTAGCGGGTCTAGGCTGGGCAGGGGACCCGGGCTGGGAGCGGAGATAGCGGGATGTAAATGTCCAGGAAACACCGGTTGGACCCGGATCGTGGGGGACGCGGCGCAGGGGGCAGACGATTTGAGCCTGGGGTCCACCGGACAGTGAACTGCGGCAGACGGGGGTGAGCAGGAGGAGGGATGGTGTCATTCGGCAGAGCGGAGCGTGTTCGGGCCTGCTGGAGTGCATCCGCTCCTGGCTTCGTGTTCCAGCCCACTGCAGCTGCAGCCTGGTGCGGCAGCAGGGCACACACACACCGCTGTCGACGCAACAAAGACCCGCAGTCCCACCGCCTCTATGCTGGAGGGACCGAGACGGCCCAGAGGTGCATTTATCCGGTCTGAGGTTCGTTAGCTCAGACGGCTGATGAGGATGATGATGATGATGAGGAGGAGGAGGAGGAGGAGGCTAACTGAAGTCGTGCTTGTGTTTTTGAGGTGCAGTGTAGCTGCACTTTAATTTATTACAGGCTTTACCCACACAAACACACACACACCTCGTCATAAGGTCCAGTAGTCTGGCCTGTAGATGGTTGTCCAGGTCGGAGGCCCCTGTGTGGACCATCACAGCAGCAGGATGCCTCCAGGTTCCCTCCTGTATCCGATGATCCTCTGGGACCAGTCTGAGGTCCAGAGTAGATCTGTGGACCTGTTGATAGGGGCTTCACCCCGACAAATGATCTGATCCTGTGTTTACGTCTTTTCTCCACCGAGGAGGTGACGTTCCTCTGACTGAAGCAGGATTATTGGAAAACCACAGGACAGACTTTGGTGGAGTTTGGTTGGAGGGTTGGTTTATACCAGAGCAGAACTCAGGAATTGCTCTGCCTTTTTGAACGTTGCAGATCTTGTTGGACCGTTTTTACCAGTTACACATAAACCAGTTGATGGATGATTATCATGACACAGCTACTCCCACCATCAATGAAATCTAGTTTTTCTAGAATAACTATCAGACTAATAATGATACCAATGAGATCCAGATTCTAGGGGCAGGTTTTCATGGTCTAGGACTCGCATGATGAGGGTCAACCTGTCAGGTTAATGTTGGTTTTAGGGGACATGATGGAGGAGGTTTGTGTTCTCTGTGTGATGTCCAGTGTTTTTAATGCGTTCACCTTACCCTCATCAAGATCCGAGCTGAACCCAGACATAATGTGAGGTGATGACCTCATATTATTGGGGGGGTGGGTAAAGTTTGTGATATGCCTTTTTGACACATTCCTAATACATAGTTTCCTCTGGTAGACACACAGTAAATGATTCCTTTGTATCAGATATGGTGTCAGTTTGTACCACTGTGGTACAGTACCGGTCTGTAGGCTCCTCTATGTCCTGTTAAAACCACAGATGAGCTCAGACCACACAATCAGTCTGTTTCATGGTACAGAATGGAGCTTAAACCATCAGAGGTGTGTCGCTAAACCTGGACATCAGATGGTCGACATCTACCTAAGGTCTGAACACACACAGACTACCTGCTGATGGTCAGGCATCAGATCACCTTCTGATCATCAGTGTGTTTTTCCTGATCTGGATACGGTGTCCAGACACAGGCCACATTATAATACCACAAATGCCTCCTCTCCATCAGTCACATCTTCATTAGTGCATATTTTAATTCATTTTTACTTTGTGCCACACAAAGCAGGTGTATACACAGTGTCAGGAGCCTGGATCAAATGTATGATGTGGAAAAACCTATTTAATATGTTTTACTGCAGGAAGTTCCATATTTTGATTTTTAAAGCATGATTTGGGGCATCGGACATGCAGACGTGCTATGGTCAGGGGTTAGGTTAGCAGCAGCAGCTATTGCTCTGAGTAGGATGTTCAGTTGTGGTTTATTTTATTTATTTAGATTTTTATTAAATGGATATTCAGGTCAGTAGGTATCCAGTTTTTAATAAATGTCTTGGCGAGGTGATGATATCATCTAATTATTCAGCTCTCTGCTTTTTCCTGCTCCAAACTATTGTTGTCATGTCAGCCTTTGAAAATCCACCATGGCTCCACCTCTAGCGTTTAGTCCACCTCTTGGTTTACCTATAAAAGGTCTGGGCGCCATTTACTAATGCATCACATAGACATGTCAGCCCTTGTCGGTCTGTTTGGGCTCCTGTTCTAGTGTTCAGAGGGTCCAGGTCTCCTCTCATCCTCTGTCATTAAACATTAAATCACAACTCCAACTCTTTCCAAACTTGGAGGACTGGGATTTCCACCCATCCACTGCCTGGATCAATCATCTCGGATGAGTAATGACTACTGGAGGTTGTGTTGGACCATAACACATGAAATATTAAAGGTCCAGACCAGTGGCCTGTCATGTTTATCCCATTAACATGTTGTCAGTTCCTCGCCATTGAATATTCTCTAAAGCATCACCTATATTTTCATTTCATTCCTTCCAGAAAGACATTGGCCTCAGTTCAATAAAGTTTAACAGAAGCATGTCAACTTAGAGTAGAAACCTTTAAACTGAAGTAACATTTATGTTTCATCAGGATCTTCCTCCAATGGCAGCCTGAACATATTTAATACTGCTGACAGCAGGAGGCCTGTTTCACTAATGTTGTTACAACACCAACATGTTCACTTTGATACAGAGATTAGTGTCATCGTCCATGATACTCAAATAATACTCCAGACTCTACATCCAATCAGAACCGCCAGAACGTCCAGAAGTCTCAGACGAGTTCTTTGTTGGATCTACTTGTCAGTGAAGGTCTGAGATGTTCCTCATGTCCAGAATACTATCAGTCTCAGGAAGGCTGACTCTTTGTTTCACAGAGGGCCAATGTTCCCCTATTGGCAAACACCTGGTGACAGTGGTGAGGAAGAACAACCTGTAACAGTAACCATAGGAGAACTGGGTTCTGGCTGACCCTGGTCCTAGTGAGAGTCGGTTCCACATCACCAGTGACCTGTAGACCAAGTCAGGGGCAGGTTGGATCTGTAAGCCTCAGACTGTCCTCTGGTGTGTCTTTCCACAGATCTGGAACATCAAACAGATGATTAAGCTGACTCAAGAACATCTAGAGGCTCTTCTGGACAAGTTTGGAGGAGAACACAACCCTCCCTCCATATATCTAGAGGTAAGATGAATATGAATCTAGTGAATGTCACCTCAGGTGTTGTGGAGTCGGTACTATCTGCTGTGTCGTCTGCTGCAGGCCTACGAGGAGTACACCAGTAAACTGGATGCCTTGCAGCAGAGGGAGCAGCAGCTGCTGGAGGCTATGGGCAACGGTACAGACTTCTCCTGCTCCCCCTCCCCCACCCCAGCCCTTCTGGAGGTCAAGATGGGAGGCTGTGGGATTGGAGCGGGAGCTCAGGCTTTCCCCTCTGCCCCTAATAGCCTGGCCGTCCTGCAGACCCCCACTGATGCTGGCCGAACAAACCCTCGCTCCCCTCAGAAGCCCATCGTCAGGGTCTTCCTGCCCAACAAACAGAGAACAGTGGTATGTCTGACTCTCTTTGAGGATCACAGTGGGCATGATTTTAACCTTCTGATTTAAATTGTCCAAGATTATAAGGAACCAAAACCACATTCTGTTATTTAAGATTATATAGATTTAAGTTAACTATTGCTCTTTAGGATGTTTTCCAGGCTAGAGAAGGAATCCCTGTTATGGTGGAGGGTTTAACGTGTTTCCTGACTGACGTCTTTGTTTACACTGAAGCAGACTTGAATTAGAGACGGGCCTTTCTTTCTAATGCCATCTGATAAATATAATTGATCATATTTTTGTATGAAGCCTCATTCTGATCCCATTCGACCTGTTAAACGTACTGCATTACGGGGCGCAGATAGCGCAGCGCTCCATGGGCCGAGGCTATAGTCCTCTGGCGGTTGGCGCAGGTTCGATTCCAACCCGCGGCCATCTGCTGCACGTCTTCACCCCACTCTCTCTCCCACATTTCCTGTCACGTCTTCGGCTGTCCTGTACATTAAAGGCATAAAATGCCCCCCCCCCCCCCAAAAAAGAAAAAAAAATTACTGCATTACACTGTTAATGCAAACTCACTTCCTGTATTCATTTCAAATGAAAAGCTCTGTAGCTTCTCAGTGTGAAACATTTATGGTATACCATAATGCACAGCGTCAGAATGAATGAATCAATGGTGCCGTTTGAACATGTCAAACATTCGTTTAACCAGAGTTTCCTCCACAAAACTAGTTAGGGCCGGTGACATTATGCTTTGACTCTTGATGATGGCCCCTGACAGGTCTCAGGACCTGATGGCATGATGTCTAACAGTTATGAGTCTTAATTCATAAAACATTTAAAGCATCAAGTCTGAGACGATACCAGGATAGTCGGATGCTTTTAGTTCAGAATCGGTTCTCATTTCAGTCAAGTTGAAGGGGGACTATTTTCAGCCCCGAGTACCAAACCTTTGATTGGTGTCCTTAGTCCACTGAATATGAAACATAACCGGCCACTGGCTGTTGCATCATTTCCACGTTTTACAATTCAACTTTTCTCAACAAATATGGCTGCCACCGCGTCTAACTAACTGCTGCGCTGTGCAGGAAGAAGACTAATGACTAATGATGTTGGCCCGCTCTGCCCCACCATGTCATTCAGTGAGTGTTGTGTTGTGTTCAGGTCCCGGCCCGCTGTGGGATGACTTTGAGGGACTCCCTGAAGAAAGCTCTGATGATGCGAGGCCTCATTCCAGAGTGCTGTGCCGTGTACAGGATACAGGATGGGTAAGTCGTTCCACAGAGAGGATGAGGAGACGCCAGAGGAGGCTGATAATACAGATACTGATACACAGGAGTGGAAAGAGTACTAGAATATTCTGCTCCAGTAAAAAGACTCTCATTTGTGCTACGTCTGCATCTGTACTGGTGAATGAAACCTTCCAGCTGTGGGACTGCTGGGATTCTGCTGGAAACCATCATGGAAACTACTGTTCTGATGTTAAACCACCGACAGCGTGAGGTGTACAGTAGACAGCTGCCTTTACTGTCCACTTCCTGTTTCAGAGAGAAGAAGCCGATTGGCTGGGACACAGACATCTCCTGGCTGACAGGAGAGGAATTACATGTCGAGGTGTTGGAGAATGTACCGCTCACCACACACAACTTTGTAAGTACTGCACAAAACCTCACATCATGGCTCCAGTGGGAGATGCTAAACCTTCAATGCTCATCCTTCCATGGTCCTGGTTGTGTGTGTGTGTGTTTGACTGACAGGTGAGGAAGACCTTCTTCACACTGGCCTTCTGTGACTTCTGCAGAAAGCTGCTGTTCCAGGGTTTCCGCTGTCAGACCTGTGGCTACAAGTTCCACCAGCGCTGCAGCACAGAGGTTCCCCTCATGTGTGTCAACTATGACCAGCTAGAGTAAGTCCTGCACAGGAGGGGGGTGGTGATGTCACCAGACACCAAACCTGCTGCACTGTACAGTTTGGTGCTGCCATGGTAAAGAATCCCCTGTCATAGCATTAGTACTACCACCTCTCATTATTTTAAGCATACATGTTTAGTTATTGTACATTTTAGAAGGCTTTATGGAGCTTTAAAATTAAAAGTCAAATAAAACTAAAACGAGAACCTAGCCGTACATTAAAAGGGAAATTATAAAATCAGGATATGCTTTCGGATAAAAAATGTCGTCAGGCAGGTCATTCCAGAACCTCTGACTCCTTAAGTTTTCAACCTGAACCGAGAACCAACAGAAGGCAAAGAACAACGCTGAGGTTCATATGGGGTTAAAAGGTCAGAAATGTATTCAGGAGCCTTAAAGTTGATCAGTGAAATCTAAAAATCAATTCTAAAATGTAAAGATGTTAACATAGGTGTGATACGGTTACAGCTGAGTTCTGTACGGTCTGAAGTCAAGAGAAAAAGATTTGTAATAATCAGGACCAGCTTCTGCATCGCTAAAATCTAATTTATTTTAGCAATGTTTAAACATGAATAAACCAGCTTAGTTAATAATAAGATCTAAATTACTGTTAAAGAACATGTTGATGCGTAGCTGTAGCCTGGTCACATGGTTCCAGTATTTCTCATTCAGTTCTCAGTCCTGGGGCCTCCAGCCTGAGTCTATCTGTGTGACAGTGATTCCTAAAATCCAGTCAGTGACCTTGATGACGTGTTTGCAGCTTGTTGCTAGTGTCCAAGTTCTTCGAGCATCACCCGTTCACCCAGGAGGAGGTCTCCTCAGAGGGAACCACCCCCGTGTCTGAGGCCTGTCCATCACTCCCCCCATCAGACTCCACTGGGTGAGTCCTTTGAGCATTTAATTTAGGGGCACGTTGGGGCCTGGAGGAGGTTTGTGATCCACTGAGTGGCCTTCTAATTTCACTCTGTTAATCAAGATACTAAATATTAGGGATGAACAATCGTCTGTTATTTCAGCTCATGTGCAGCAGGTACATTGCAGAGTGCGCAACGTCAAGTAAAGTAAATTAAGTTAAACATGTCATGCTGCAACCTTTTCCCTGCTTGATACAAAAATAAGACTTACGGTCTCCATGACTGATCTACAAGAAGTCAGTTTATCTGTCAGGCGAGTTTATTTTCCACCACGTTCATTAACTTGACATTTTAACACCGGTAGAGGGAGGGAGGTTGTTTCGTTAGAGGATAGATGAAAATGTTGATCAACTGTGTATCCATGAATAACACACAGCATGTATCTCCAATCTGAAACTTCCTGCATTTTATAATAAAGTTTATATCATTGTCAGCCTTACTAAATACTAAATAAACATAAACATGAGCAAATTGTCACCAGCTGATTTAATCTTTCCAGGTCTATAGGCCACACCACTGTGTCCCCGTCAAAGTCCATACCCATCCCACCCAGTTTCCGGTCCAACGAAGAGGACCACCGCAACCAGTTTGGCCAGAGGGACCGTTCATCCTCTGCTCCCAACGTCCACATCAACACCATCGAGCCCGTCAACATCGATGTGAGTGAAGGCTGCTCATTAACACTCATTAACACAGTTAAACCAATGTCGTCAGTCGAGAACTGAACTCTGTGCTAGTGTTACAACAGTATGAGATTTTCATGGTATGATAACTTTCTCAGAAAATACTACAGTATAATGGCATTTCACTAGTATTATTATTATTAGAGGTAGTTGCACTTACAATGACCCATAAACAAATTAAAACAGAAGGTTTTTTGTAATACCGCTATAAAAACGCTTTGTTATTACAGTGGAATCATGAAACTATTAAGTATGAATAAAAGTCTCCATTTTAAATATAAATGAAATAAGTAGTTAATAAATAATAAAGCTGCACATCTCCTTTTAGAAAAGAAATTAGGAGGAAAAAGGAGCAGGATCATTAAAAAAATATTATCTATGTAAAGCAGGATTTAACTTGAGATGGAGCTCTTTGAACAGACGATGATATCACTGATGATGAGGAAAATTATTTTGATAACACAATTTATGATTGACATTTAGATGGAAACTGAGATTTTTTTTAAACCTGAGCTATTAAATGTAATCCTCTGGTGAAGTAATCACATAAACATAATCTTATGAAGTGTGTGACAACATAAAGGATCCTACATACACACACCTGTGTCCTGCAGAGACACGCCTGTGTCCTGCAGAGACACGCCTGTGTCCTGCAGAGACACGCCTGTGTCCGTGTCCTGCAGACACACGCCTGTGTCCGTGTCCTGCAGACACACGCCTGTGTCCGTGTCCTGCAGACACACGCCTGTGTCCGTGTCCTGCAGACACACGCCTGTGTCCGTGTCCTGCAGACACACGCCTGTGTCCGTATCCTGCAGACACACGCCTGTGTCCGTATCCTGCAGACACACGCCTGTGTCCGTATCCTGCAGACACACACCTGTGTCCGTGTCCTGCAGACACACGCCTGTGTCCGTGTCCTGCAGACACACGCCTGTGTCCGTATCCTGCAGACACACACCTGTGTCCGTGTCCTGCAGAGACACACAACTGTGTGTGTCTGCAGGACACAGACACGCCTGTGTCCGTGTCCTGCAGACACACGCCTGTGTCCGTGTCCTGCAGACACACGCCTGTGTCCGTATCCTGCAGACACACGCCTGTGTCCGTGTCCTGCAGACACACGCCTGTGTCCGTGTCCTGCAGACACACGCCTGTGTCCGTGTCCTGCAGACACACGCCTGTGTCCGTGTCCTGCAGACACACGCCTGTGTCCGTGTCCTGCAGAGACACACAACTGTGTGTGTCTGCAGGACACAGACACGCCTGTGTCCGTGTCCTGCAGACACACGCCTGTGTCCGTGTCCTGCAGACACACGCCTGTGTCCGTATCCTGCAGACACACGCCTGTGTCCGTGTCCTGCAGACACACGCCTGTGTCCGTGTCCTGCAGACACACGCCTGTGTCCGTGTCCTGCAGACACACGCCTGTGTCCGTGTCCTGCAGACACACGCCTGTGTCCGTGTCCTGCAGACACACGCCTGTGTCCGTATCCTGCAGACACACGCCTGTGTCCGTGTCCTGCAGACACACGCCTGTGTCCGTGTCCTGCAGACACACGCCTGTGTCCGTATCCTGCAGACACACGCCTGTGTCCGTGTCCTGCAGAGACACACAACTGTGTCCTGCAGACACGCCTGTGTCCGGTCGAAGTACTAACTTTTTGTCCGGGGCCCAGTTCTGCTCCCTTCATTGTTCTCTTTGGATGTGAAGGCTCTCACAGTAACAGTCCTGGAACAAATCTGCTATCTGCTGAATATACGGACCATCTATGCTACAGCTCTGTGTAGCATTAGCAAACAGTTGACCCCTTTAAATAACCTAGATTAGTTTGGAGTAGTTGACTCTCAACATGGGGGATGTTGGAGATTCATCATCTTCCGATGACTCCTGTTAGAAAAAGCCAGAGTTGGTGAAGCAGCTCAGACTCAGCAGGATCTCCAGTTCCTGATCTCCTGCTACTGTCCTCTACATCTCTTCTTCTTTTATCTTTCATTTTTCATTTAATTTGTTCATCCTCTGAAGTCATTCAGATGTTTTTGACTCCAGCCTCGAGAGAAGCTGTATGTGATTCACGTTGAGTCTGTCAGACACCTTCTGTTGTATTGTCTCTGAAAACATGGGTACACCTCCTTACTGAGAGTGCTGCT
The DNA here is from genome assembly GCA_037577475.1 of Chaunax sp. Z400. Lineage (NCBI taxonomy): Eukaryota > Metazoa > Chordata > Actinopteri > Lophiiformes > Chaunacidae > Chaunax > Chaunax sp. Z400. The sequence continues at coordinate 1,654,323 of CM075204.1, read as the reverse complement.
GCAGTAAACTGTACGAAATCCAATGTTCACAGAATTAATCTGTTTCCCTTTCAGGACCTGATCCGAGACCAGGGCTTACCGAGGTCAGATGGAGGTAAGGAGACTTTGGATCGTTCTGTGTTTATTTTCTCCTTCCATCCTACGTCTGCGAGATCTTGGTTTTGTGTTTTTATGTGTGTGTGTGTGTGGAGTTCAGATCCGAGAATGTTTTGATTCCAGGATACTTTGATGAATATATAAAATTATTGATAAAGTCAAACAGGCAGAAATAAAGAGCATTTACAGGACAAATATGGAAAATAAAGTGCAATAAACCCTTCATCTTTTGATATTTTTCCTTCTTTTCCTTTCTTTTCCCTAACCCCTAATAATTATATATGATACTAATAATACAACTAATAATAATACCAATAGTAATAATAATAATAATGATAATAGTACTGCTACTATGATGACTACTGCTACAACTACTGCTAATAATAATAACGTTAAAAATAATGATAATAATAATAATAAATAATATCAAAAATAAAAATCCAAAAACAAAAAAGAAAGACAACCCCTGAAATTCGAGCTCTGGTTGCCACGGTGACTGTCGACCATCTTCACCATACACCAGTTCATTTGATACCATTCATTGACTAAAAGAATGTTTATATTGTCTTCAATCTGCGCTAACCCCGCCCCCCGTAAAGGGCAGTCTTTCAAATGCCTTTGATGATAAAAATAAACAATAGATCTGTGTTTTATGCCGTCCAAAGAGGGTGTATAGGTTTAACTTCATCTGTCTTTATATAGAACATTGGTACGTAAAGGAGAAAAGTCCTCCACATCTCCTCAAGAACCGATAGACAGAATTCAGTGAACTTTCACACATGTTCTGTGGAGGCACTAAAGGTGTGCTTCTCATCATTCCAATAAGCAATCTGCTTATTTGTACGTTTTTTAGGTACATTTGAATTTAGGTGATTTTCATGTCACTTTTCTCACATTCAGGGTTTTTTTTCCAGTAGCAGGGGTTTTCTAGTTTCCACTTATGTCAAAAGGCTTTGTGGTCCGTATGGAGGCCTCTCCATATCCGAGGCTGAACCACAGTCCACCTGATTTGGGGCGTGTACAACTCCCTCTTGCTAGTTAAATGGCGCAAGAAGCAAAGGGATTGTATTTAGTGCCTAAATTATTCATAGATGCATTTAAGGCAATACAAGAACTAAACCAATCAGTGTTCATCTCCCCTTCCCTTTAAAAGTCAGGGGTGTCTCACCTGGAGCATTGCTATGTAACCAGCGTCACTGGTCTTCACTGAGGGGCAGGAATGTGGTCCTTGGCCCTTGGATCATTGACTTGAGAGCAGTTTTTTGTTGGTCAATGGTTCAATCACTTTGTGCTGCCTCAAGAAAGCAGTGCTCCAACAATGCTGCTGACCACACCTCATTTTAACACCAACACTAACATGGACACACACATGAGCACAGGGTCATTCAATATCTAGTCATTATGGCCACTAGACGTGAACATGAGGACTGCATCAGTCATGAACTAGGAATAACATTTGTGCAGCACTTTGCACAGAGCATAAGATGTTTTCTTTTTCAGACTTTCGTTGAGGTGGGGTCAAGGAACACATTTATCTTATGAATTGCTGAGATTTTTACAAAAGTTTAATATAATTAAAATGCCGAGGTTGTCAGTAAATCAGAGGCCTGTTGTGGTCATCTTGAACTAATTGTAGTTCAGAAACAGGATCAGCTGGTACTTCAAACAACATTTGGCACAACACATTAGTTTGCAACCTTCTGGACAATTTTGAAGAGTAGGCAACATAGTTGTCTATTTTATATGTAGTTGTCTATTTTATACAAATAGTTGTCTATTTTAAATATATAGTTGTCTATTTTAAATATAGAGTTGTCTATTTTAAATATAGAGTTGTCTGTCTTATACATAGTTGTCTATCTTATACATGGTTGTCTATTTTATACAAATAGTTATCTATTTTAGATATAGAGTTGTCTATTTTATACATAGTTGTCTATTTTATACATAGTTGTCTATTTTATACATAGTTGAGTATTTTAAACATGGTTGACTATTTTATACATAGTTGTCTAATTTAGACATAGAGTGGTATATATTAGACATAGTTCTCGTTTTTATACATAGAGTTGTCTATTGTAAACATGGTTGTCTATTTTAAACATAGTTGTCTATTTGAAACATGGTTGTGTAATTTAAACATGGTTGTCTATTTTAAACATAGAGTTGTCTATTTTAAACATAGAGTTGTCTATTTTATACATAGTTTTCTATTTTAAACATAGTTGTCTATTTTATACATAGTTTTCTATTTTAAACATAGTTGTCTATTTTATACATAGTTGTCTATTTTATACAAATAGTTGTCTATTTTAAATATGGTGTTGTCTGTGTTATACATAGTTGTCTATTTTAGACAGTTGTCTATTTTAAACATAGGTTGTCTATTTTAAACATAGAGTTGTCTATTTTAAACATAGGTTGTCTATTTTAAACATGGTTGTCTATTTTAAACATAGAGTTGTCTATTTTAAAATGGTTGTCTATTTGAGACAGAGTTGTCTACTTTAGACAGAGTTGTCTGTTTTTGACATGGAGTTGTCTATATTAGACATTGTTGTGTATTTTAGACATCGAGTTGTCTACTTTAGACAGAGTTGTCTACTTTAGACGTAATAGTAATTATAGCTAATTTGCTGCTGAGAAACAACTTCTAACTTATTGATTTGTTTGTTGCTCTACACAGTGCGTTTTTATATTTCCATCTTAGTATGGCTGTGGCTCAGGTGGTAGAGCGGTTGTTCACGGAACAAAAGGTCGGTGGTTCGATCCCCAGCCCCTGCAAGTCTACAAGCTGAAGTATCCTTGAGCAAAGATACTGAACCCCAATCTGCTCTCTGTGCGCCACAATGTAGTGGCAGCCCACTGCTCCTCAGGGATGGGTCAAATGCAGAGAAACAATTTCCCCCTGTGGGATGAACAGTATCTTAAAAAAAAAAGAAATTGCTTCGCTTTAGCAGCCTCAGTCTGACCCTGACATTTCTGACATACATCCTAAACTTGAATTCAGCAGTATGAAATCTGTAGACACTCAGCAGACACACACACAGAACAAAGCTAACATGCTTAAACTTTAAATGTGGTAGGAGAATCTTCTCCGTCCAGAAGCTCTGCTGTAGCCATAGACAGCAGCTAGTTGTAGGTGGGAGGGCCAGGGTGAGTAGCAGTGATGGTCTGTCTGTTTCTCTTTGCCCTGCAGCCCCCCCGACCCACCCTGCCCGCTGCTTGAGGAAGCACCGAACACGGACCTCAAGCCCCCTCCTATACTCCTACCCCAATGACATAGTGTTTGATTTTGAGCCCGAGCCTGTTTTCCGAGGTAGTTAGGCCTCTGTGTGTTCCTGTGTCCATCACCATCTCCCCACTCCCCACACACCAACACCAGCCCTGTGTCACATCCACCATACTCCCCCACCTCATCTCCCCTTCATGTCCATGCTCTCTTTAGCACACAGCCAACAGCTTCCTGGTTACACAGACACTTCACTTGCCAAAGATGCTGGCTTGATCCCTTAAAGGCTCCTTTTGATCAAGCCATTTTTACTATGTGAGTAAGTCATCAGTAATTGTTAAGAATCCAGGCTTTAGTCACAATCAAACTTCAGCAAACTGAAATGATCTACAGTAATTTCTCCTCTTTATTATTGGTCTTGGGTTGCTCTCACATGTAGCCCGTTTGGTCTGGGCTTTCTGAGTTTAGTATTGAATCAAGGACCACACATAAAAACCTTTAACTTTGCTTAAGCTGAAACTGAGCATGTTATCTGAAATAAGAAAATTGAAATCAATTCAACATAATTTCAATTGTTAGATTGATTCAGAGTGCTATTTGTGTTAAAGCAGGCTGAGCATGTGTTTGAAATCTTTAGTTAATACCAGTGATGGGGAAGTCTAGTTTATTAAACTATACTGACCAACAGTGGAAACGCATAATTTTAAAAACCCTGTAATTTCTATTCACTAGCCCTAATCTACTGAAACAAACAAACGTGATTCACTGAATAGAATTTTTTAAGAATTTTTAAGTACCCACAACCAAAACATGTTAAATCATGAATAACCATAATTTAGTCATAACATAGAAATAACAGTCATTTTACATTTCAGAGTAAACAATGATGCTGATTAATTAACCAGGTCTAATTAATGTCCTACTGAAAACAACTGATGATGCCAAGGCTTCCGCTAAACTTACATGAACGGGCAGTTGGAATGTTGATGATGCTGATGGTCAGAACTCGGCAGACACGTGTAGCACAGATGTTACAAATGTTATGGCTCATTACACAGTAGACGCAGATCACATTTAGTGACAAGTCCAGATTTAACTTGCACAGAGCTGATGGTCGTTGGCGTTTGTATCGTCGTCGTGGGGAACGCTATCCTGCAGCATACATCCAGGAAGTGGACCGTTTGGTGGTGTTGTCATGATGTTGGGAGCCATTGCTAATGGATGGTGGTCAGAACTTGTCCACATCCACGATACACTGACAGCTAACTGTTACCCAGATACAGTCGTAGGGCCAAACGTCATTCCCAGGATACAGCAATTAGGCATCACCTTCATACATGACAATGCCAGACCACATGTGGCTCATGTCTGTCAGGAGTAGCCTACCTGGACAGGAACAATGTCGCTGTCCTTCCTTGACCAGCATATTCACCAGATCTGAACCCAATAGAGCATCTATGGGACATTTAGGATCACCGGATGAGAGACAGAAAGATCCTGCTCCAGCAACATATGAACAACTTGTCACAGCTCTGCAGGAAGAATGGCATGTCATCCTACAAGTCCAGAATAATATCTTATCCATTCAGGAGGTGTAAAGTAGTGATAAATGCTGGAGGTAGACACGCACGGTAGTGACTATTGTTGTTCTCTGTCTCACCATCCACACTTTCTGATTTGTAAACACTAAGACAAAAACCACTAATTTGCACAAAAATGATTTTTCTGAATCATTTTCTTAATATGAACAGGATGGAATGACATAAAAAAGAAATATGCGTTTGTACTGTTGGTCAATATATTAACTGCCATCATCCCCCCCCCCCCCCCCCCCCCCCCCCCCACACACACACACACACACACACACACACACACACTTCTCTGCATGTGACCAAACACACAGCTGATACAGATGACACACTTCCTGTCCCTGCCCAATCCTCCTTTCTTTACTCATCTGCTTTCTCTCACCTTTCTAACCAGCTGTCCACCTCACCTCTCTTTTCTCATTGTTCCTCCAGGCTCCACCACAGGGCTGTCAGCCACGCCTCCGGCCTCTTTACCTGGATCTCTGACCAATGTCAAGGTACCTCAGAAGTCACCATGCCAACAGAGGGAGCGCAAGTCGTCTTCATCGTCTGAGGACCGGAATAAGATGGTGAGAGGTTGAGACAGATGTTTTGTGAAGTTTGCTGTCTAGCTGTTGGTGCTGATCCAGTGTCCTGTGGAACAGAAAACCCTGGGCAGACGGGACTCCAGTGACGACTGGGAAATCCCTGAGGGTCAGATCACTTTGGGACAGAGGATAGGTTCTGGGTCCTTTGGAACTGTCTTCAAGGGAAAGTGGCATGGTAAGATCAACTGAATTTTCACACCAGCAGCATGTCAGGAAACCGTTAACATCCCGGGTCATAAAACCTCAGAAATCTGTCCCTGACGCTAGGTCATTAAGAACCAGAACATACAGCATATCTCTCAAACAGCCTATCAAAGCCCTTGATAATCAAGTGTGGTACAAGTGACACAATACCAGCCAATCACTGAACAAAAAAAAACCCCAAGCATGCTCATAGCCTATCATATCCCTCGATTTACGAATGACACGTAAACTAGCTACAGTGTTGCCTTTAGTGTGTGTGTGTGTTGGGGTGACTCCAGATTTAGCTAACTTTTAAAGGTGCAGTGTTGAAAAAAGGAATTAAAACATTTATCTGCAGCTTTATTTCTGTTTTCAGTCCTGTACACTGTGTGTCAAACATTACCAGTCTATAGGCTGTTCACCTGTGGAATGGTTCAAACTGGTGTGTTTGAAGCATTCTACACCTTTCCCAGTCTTTTGTAACTGGGACTGTGATCACCCATGATCCTGGGTCAGTAGAGAGCTGATTAATTTCATAGGTGGATTCAGATGTGGATTCTGGATCACTTTCTTTACATGGTCATATAGGACTATTTTTTAAACCTTTTGTCAATATCATGAAAAATAATGGTTTAATAATCAAAATCAAAATACACAGACATGGATTACTCCTGACGGTCCACCACTACGTGGATCCAGATCTGAGTATTGTCCAGATGTGGTAAATTAAACTTCTATGTGGAGGGGGTCAGTATGTATGGGGTCACAGTAACAGAGAGGGGTGGAGACATGATACTGCCACCTATAGGTAGCTGAGATAATGTAGTTTCAGAGTCATTCAATGGATTTATGGATCTGTGAAGGTCAGAAGTTCTATGGAGACCCAGCATATATCCAGATCCTTCATAATGGAAAATCCGATTTATGTTGATGACTCATAGACTACTGATGATAAATATGAGTCCAGATGTGGGAGGAAGTTTACAGGGTCAACCAATCAGGTGTTGTTACTTCATTTGGCCTGAGGCAGATCCCAGTAAAGCATCCCAGTAAAGCATCATCATGGTGACATCACCACAGTGTGTGCTCTGTCCTGGGTGTAGTGATACAAGCCTTTGCATCTTTTAAGTTGCTAAGGTAGAAGCTTTGGAAATCTTTCGGTGTTTTTTGAGCAACATCATTTAAAATGAATGGAAGTATATTCTTCTGACTGACGCTGACCTCTGACCGCCGTCTGCTCCCAGGTGATGTGGCAGTGAAGATGTTGAACGTCACTGCTCCCACACCACAACAGCTTCAGGCTTTCAAGAATGAAGTGGGAGTCCTCAGGTACTGTCTGCCACACCTACTCCTTCATGAGCAGAATATATGTATTTTTCACCTTCTGTAATGTAATATCATATTACTGTAGTATTGTCTTTCAACAAAGTTATACAAAGCTGCTGCACGTCTCTGGTTTCATCATCCGGTGTGTGTTTGCATCAGGAAAACACGTCATGTGAACATCCTGCTGTTTATGGGCTACACCACCAAGCCTCAGCTGGCCATCGTGACCCAGTGGTGTGAAGGCTCTAGTCTGTACCACCACCTACACATCATCGAGACCAAGTTTGAGATGATCAAGCTGATTGACATTGCCCGGCAGACTGCTCAGGGCATGGAGTGAGTTCCTTCACAAATACAGAAGCAGTCAGATCTCTCCATTTGTCTACTAGGTCTAATAAGGTCTCTCTCTTCCCCTCAGTTACCTGCATGCCAAATCAATAATTCACCGAGATCTGAAGAGCAACAGTATCCTTCAGCAGCACGTCATACACAGTTAGTCTGTCACCCAAATTAAATTAGGGGCTCTTTCACAACACCCAGCACAAAATATCGCAACTCTAACATTCTCAAGCTATGTACCCATGTCATGTAATTAGCAAATGTACATTAATCTGTGGCCAACGTTGGCATTGGTATTAGAATGAGATTAGGTCAGGTGTTAAAATGAGGTGTGGTCAGGTGTTAAATGAGGCGTGATCAGGTGTTAAAATGAGGTGTGGTCAGGTGTTAAATGAGGCGTGATCAGGTGTTAAAATGAGGTGTGGAGCGGTGTTAAATGAGGTGTGGTCAGGTGTTAAATGAGGCGTGATCAGGTGTTAAAATGAGGTGTGGAGCGGTGTTAAATGAGGTGTGGTCAGGTGTTAAAATGAGGTGTGGTCAGGTGTTAAATGAGGTTGGGTCAGGTGTTAAAATGAGGTGTGGAGCGGTGTTAAATGAGGTGTGATCAGGTGTTAAAATGAGATGTGGTCAGGTGTTAAATGAGGTGTGGTCACGTGTTAAATGAGGCGTGATCAGGTGTTAAAATGAGGTGTGGAGCGGTGTTAAATGAGGTGTGGTCAGGTGTTAAAATGAGGTGTGGTCAGGTGTTAAATGAGGTTGGGTCAGGTGTTAAAATGAGGTGTGGTCAGGTGTTATAATGAGGCGTGGTCAGCTGTTAAGGTGTGGTCAGGTGTTAAAATGAGGTGTGGTCAGCAGCATTGTTGGATCATTGCTATCTTAAGGCAGCAGAAAGTGATTTGAACCATTGACCAACAAAAACCTCTAAAGTCAAAGCTGCAATATTTTTACTGATATTTAAAAGACGAATCAGATGAAACTTCACAACACAGTACATTCTGGTTACACACTAGTGATGATGTACATTCTGGTTACACACTAGTGATGATGTACATTCTGGTTACACACTAGTGATGATGTACACTCTGGTTACACACTAGTGATGATGTACATTCTGGTTACACACTAGTGATGATGTACACTCTGGTTACACACTCGTGATGATGTACACTCTGCTGGTTACACAGTAGTGATGCACGGATCAGCTCTGACATGACCTCTAGCTGTGCCTCAGGATTTATCAGGAGAACACAGAACATTCATTAACATTAGATCCTGTCGGCGTGTCGTAGATTTAATGAAGTCAAGCTGCTGTACATCGTGGGTAAATGTCACAGACGGCGGAGACACACTTCTTGTTTCTGCTGCTGGGGGATCGCTGCAGGTGATGTCATCAATATTTTCCTCATTAATGATGGATTATTTCATCATCTGCATCCCATCAGCTGTTAATCAGAATGATCATTTTTCTGATGGACCTGCAGACTGTGATCAGCTGCACCACTAGACCTATTACATACACAGGGAGGAGCAGCAGCCTTCCTCCTCCTCCTCCTCAGTCTAATGTAGTTGTTGATGGGACAGAGGATTGGGAGATGATGGAGGCAGAGGGTTCACATGCCTGTCCCTCAGCGAAGATGGGTGACGCTGTTTAAATAGCAGTGCTCCATATGCAGACACACCTGGCTTGTAAAGGGAATGGGAGATGAATTTTGATTGGTATAATTCCTGTTCCACCTAAAACACAGTTATGACTATTTAAGGGACTAAACCAACCCCTTTTATTCCATCGTTTGACTAGCAAAATAAATGCACTTGCTCAGTGGACCAAAGTCATTGAAATAGGGCCTTTGGTCTGTAGATAATGTTGATTTAAATACATCTGTCAACATTAGTGTACAGAACTTCTACATTCTAGAGCCAGGAGAGTAGAAGAAGAATGTTTCCTTGACTTCATCTCCTCCCAGATATTTTCCTCCACGAGGATCTGACAGTGAAGATTGGGGACTTTGGTCTGGCCACAGTCAAGTCCCGCTGGAGTGGCTCCCACCAGTTTGAACAGCTGTCAGGGTCTATACTGTGGATGGTCAGTGTTGTGTCCCACCACTTTCACCAGATACACATCTCATTCTGTTATCATGTGTAAAATGAAGACACATTTAGAAAGAGGTCTGAGCTACAGCTGGTGTAACCTGTTCCCTCTCAGGCACCAGAGGTAATCCGGCTGCAGGATAAGAATCCCTACAGCTTCCAGTCAGACGTCTACGCTTTCGGCATCGTCCTGTATGAGCTCATGTCAGGAGCACTGCCCTATTCCAACATTAACAACCGAGACCAGGTAAGAGGACCTCAAAGATCCCTCATTGACACTGACAAACCCACCAACGTCAGGACTCTGTCTGCAGAGTGAAGTTACAGGCGGTCATATGACATCAGCTACAATCAGATGTCATGGAAACCTGACACATGATGGACACACAAATCCCCTTTTCCACCACATGACGTGTGAAATGTGCCTTTAAGATTAAGAAGTGTAATCCACCTTCATATGCAGAGTGTCATGGCTGACTAATCACTGTTTACTCTTATCAACCCTCTGGGCTCTGAGGGCGTGCTCCCAAGGTTTACATCTGTTCTTAATCACACTTTTAATTTGTAATAATCACAATCTCTACACCACGACAGCCATAATCTCTACAACAATACAGCTACAATCTCTACACAACAACAGCTACAATCTCTACACTACAACAGCCATAATGTCTACGTCATAATAATCATAATGTCTACATCATAATAGTCATAATGTCTACATCATAATAGTCATAATGTCTACATCATAATAGTCATAATGTCTACATCATAATAGTCATAATGTTGACATCAGAATAGTCACAATGTCTACATCAGAATAGTCATGTTTACATCATCATAATAATAATAGTCATAATGTTTACATCATAATAATAATAATCATAATGTCTACATTATAGTCATACTGTTTACATCATAATAGTCATAATGTCTACATCATAATAATAATCATAATGTGTACATCATAATAGTCATAATGTGTACATCATAATAGTCATAATGTCTACATCATAATAGTCATAATGTCTACATCATAATAGTCATAATGTTTACATCATCATCATCATAATAATCATAATGGCTACATCATAATAGTCATAATGTTTACATTATAATAGTCATAATGTTTACATAATAATAATAATAATAATCATAATGTCTACATCTTAATAAACATAATGTCTACATCATAATAGTCATAATGTCTACATCATAACAGTCTTAATGTTTACATCATAATAGTCATAATGTTTACATCATAATAGTCATAATGGCTACATCATAATAGTCATAATGGCTACATCATAATAATAATCATAATGTGTACATCATAATAGTCATAATGTTTACATCATAATAATAATTAATCATAATGTCTACATCATAATAGTCATATTGTTTACATCATAATAGTCATAATGTCTACATCATAATAGTCATAATGTCTACATCATAATAGTCATAATGTCTACATTATAATCATAATGTACATCATAATAGTCATAATGTTTACATCATAATAAACATGTCTATGTCATAATAGTCATAATGTCTACATCATAATAGTCATAATGTCTACATTATAATCATAATGTACATCATAATAGTCATGATGTTTACATCATAATAAACATGTCTACGTCATAATAGTCATAGTGTCTACATCATAACAGTCATAATGTTTACATCATAATAGTCATAGTGTTTACATCATAATAGTCATAATGTCTACATCATAATAGTCATAATGTCTACATCATAATAGTCATAATGTCTACATCATAATAGTCATAATGTCCACATTATAATCATAATGTACATCATAATAGTCATAATGTTTACATCATAATAAACATGTCTACGTCATAATAGTCATAGTGTCTACATCATAACAGTCATAATGTTTACATCATAATAGTCATAGTGTTTACATCATAATAGTCATAATGTCTACATCATAATAGTCATAATGTCTACATCATAATAGTCATAATGTCTACATCATAATAATAATAATCATAGTGTCTACATCATAACAGTCATAGTGTCTACATCATAACAGTCATAATGTCTACATCACAATAGTCATAATGTCTACATCATAATAGTCATAATGTTTACATCATAATAGTCATAGTGTTTACATCATAACAGTCATAATGTTTACATCATAATAATAATAATCATAGTGTCTACATCATAACAGTCATAGTGTCTACATCATAACAGTCATAATGTTTACATCATAATAGTCATAGTGTTTACATCATAATAGTCATAATGTCTACATCATAATAGTCATAATGGCTACATCATAATAGTCATAATGGCTACATCATAATAGTCATAATGTTTACATCATAATAATAATCATAATGTGTACATCATAATAGTCATAATGTTTACATCATAATAATAATCATAATGTGTACATCATAATAGTCATAATGTGTACATCATAATAGTCATAATGTTTACATCATAATAGTCATAATGTTTACATCATAATAGTCATAATGTTTACATCATCATCATAATAATAATCATAATGTCTACATCATAATAGTCATAATGTTTACATTATAATAGTCATAATGTTTACATCATAATAATAATAATCATAATGTCTACATCTTAATAAACATAATGTCTACATCATAATAGTCATAATGTCTACATCATAACAGTCTTAATGTTTACATCATAATAGTCATAATGTTTACATCATAATAGTCATAATGGCTACATCATAATAGTCATAATGGCTACATCATAATAGTCATTATGTTTACATCATAATAATAATCATAATGTGTACATCATAATAGTCATAATGTTTACATCATAATAATAATTAATCATAATGTCTACATCATAATAGTCATATTGTTTACATCATAATAGTCATAATGTCTACATCATAATAGTCATAATGTCTACATTATAATCATAATGTACATCATAATAGTCATAATGTTTACATCATAATAAACATGTCTACGTCATAATAGTCATAATGTCTACATCATAATAGTCATAATGTCTACATTATAATTATAATATACATCATAATAGTCATAATGTTTACATCATAATAAACATGTCTACGTCATAATAGTCATAGTGTCTACATCATAACAGTCATAATGTTTACATCATAATAGTCATAGTGTTTACATCATAATAGTCATAGTGTTTACATCACAATAGTCATAATGTCTACATCATAATAGTCATAATGTCTACATCATAATAGTCACAATGTCTACATCATAATAATAATAATCATAGTGTCTACATCATAACAGTCATAGTGTCTACATCATAACAGTCATAATGTTTACATCATAACAGTCATAGTGTTTACATCATAATAGTCATAATGTCTACATCATAATAGTCATAATGTCTACATCATAATAGTCAAAATGTCTACATCATAATAGTCACACAACACAACCAGTGTTCTGTATTAATATTTACAGGACAGTCATCAACATTCAACATCAATAGTCTTAATTTTTTTTTAATTTTTTCTGAATTTAGAATAAATGATTTGATGCAGGTACTTTATTATAGCTTCACTACTAAACCAACCCTGTAAACTCTGCGCATGCGCACATTTAGCTGTACTAAATGTTAACAGCCTGTTTATCCTTGCAGCCACATATTTTAATGTCACACGTCTGATCATAGATCATATTTATGGTGGGCCGAGGTTACCTGTCTCCTGACCTCAGCAAGGTGCGCAGCAACTGTCCGAAGGCCATGAAGAGACTGATGGCCGACTGTCTGAAGAAGAAAAGAGAGGAGCGCCCCCTCTTCCCTCAGGTGAGACTGTGTAATGCTACAGCCTTCATATTTCACTGGGAGGGGACACATCCATATCATATTCTACAGTAAGGACAATGAATGATCACTGAAGAGTGGAAAATAACATTTGTTTTTAAATCTATATAAGACATTATATAATAAGACGTTATTTGAATCAGCCAATGGTGAATGGAGACCTGAATCTTCAGCCCCTGTATGTGATGTAGGCCCAGAAGACAGATCTTTAAAATGCTTTTAAAATGTTGGATTTCTTTTTTTAAATTTTTTTTATCTGCTCTCGGACTTTCACGACATTTTTATGTGGACTTATTATGTCACAAAGGAGAGCTGAATGGCTCTGCCACCAGATGACGACAGAGGACTGCAGACGTTACATCCCCACTCACAACTGTGATGCTTTTCTTTGGGTCTAGTTGTGGGTGGAGACACACTGATCCTGATCCTCTGGCTGTGCTGTGTTGTCTTAGATCCTGGCATCCATTGAGCTGCTGGCTCGCTCATTACCCAAAATCCACCGCAGCGCTTCAGAGCCTTCGTTAAATCGAGCTGGCTTTCAGACGGAGGACTTCAGCCTGTATGCCTGCGCCTCACCCAAAACTCCCATCCAGGCCGGTGGCTATGGTGAGCTCACACACACACACATGCACACACAATCGTAGTAATTTGATTTAATTTTTTTATTTAATTTGTTTTATTTTAGTTTCATTTCAGGTGTGCAGACATATTGAGGTTCAGCATTAAAGTACAAAGTAAATGTCGTACTTCAGGGCGTCACTGTTTCCGTTTATCATGTTATCATGAACAAATAGAAAAAGCATCTGTGATACATTCATTCATTTTCTGTAACCGCTTATCCTGTGTAGGGTGGCGGGGGGTGGAGCCTATCCCAGCTGACTTTTGGCAGGAGGCGGGGTTCACCCTTGACAAGTCTCCAGTTCATCACATAGAAAGACAAACAACCATTCTCACTCACATTCACACCTACGGTCAGTTTAGAGTCACCAGTTCACCTCGACTGCATGTTTTTGGTGGTGGAAGGAAGCTGGAGAACCCAGAGGGAACCCACACAGACACGGGGAGAACATGTAGACTCCTCACAGAAAGGTGGATCTGAACGCAGGACCTTCTTGCTGTGAGGAAACAGCGCTACCCACTATACCACCAATAATCATGTTATTTAATCGGTCTTATAGCAGGACTAAGCCACGACATTATTTGAAGAGCTACAAACATGATGAAGTCGTAATAATGCTTTATAACACTTGTAATTCAACAACGTAACAGTCTCCACATTTTTACTTTGAATCATTCATTGAAGTTTTTAAATATACAAATGTTTTTAGCTTTAAGATACACAGAATCAAAATGATCCAACCTCCATCATATATCACATTTATTGGTAAAATCTAATGTTGATCAGCTGTTAATAACCAATCAAGAACAGTTTAAATAGATGAATAATCAGATATTAAAGTGTTTCCTGACTCCTCAGTCTCTAAATGATCCAACCCTTAATGACCAGCATCTCTAGTTCTTTGTAGACCCTTTAGCTGCTATGACCTGCTGCAAACCTGATGTATATCCAGACACCAGCTTCTGACAGCGTTCCTGAGGAATCTTAGCCCATTCCTCATGGACAAAGGCCTCCAGTTCTGGAATATTCCTGGTTTACGTGCTGCAACCACCTTCTTCACACCAGAAGATGAACCATGCTTCATCTTCCTCACAGATGGAGACGTTTTCTTCTAGGATTTCCTGATCCTTGATGGAATCCATCTGACCCTCTACACGCTGCAGGTTTCAAGTGGTCCAGGAAGCAAAGCAGCCCCAGAGCATCACCGAGCCACTGCCATGCTTCACTGTAGGTTAGGGATGTCAGGATTAATCGTTTTTACTATTAACCGCGATCAATAACGTCACTGTTATAATCGTAAGAATTCTATAAACAACGGTATCTTACGAGACACGTTTTTGTGTGAGGCATGCAAGAGTCACGGTCTGTATGCGTGAGTGTGTGTGTGTGTGTGTGTGTGTGTGTGTGTGTGTGTGTGTGGGTGCCTGTGTCGAAATGGCAGAAGGAACTCCAGCTTTATTTGCGCCAAAAAAAAACGTATCAAGTCGGCAGTGTGGGACCATTTTGGATAGGCTCGCTCTCTCTTTTTTCCTCTCAGTTCAATTCAACAAATGCTTTATTAGAATGAATCTCTGAACAATATTGCCACAGATAATTGAATAAATCAACAGTAAGACATTAATTAGACACATACATATATATATATATATATAAAATCAATAAAATATTTTTTATATCTTTAAGTAGCCAAACATTAACTTTAAGTAGCCAAACACCTTTAAAAACTAACTGTAATTGATGGTGGTGATAAAAAAATATTTTAGTTCATTAGCTATATTAGAGTTTTAAAATCATGAAGTGTGCTACAGATATCTCTTTCTCATACAGATTAAGATAATCTTTTTAAATTCACTTTTAGCCTAAAATTGATCATGCTGCAGCTCAACCAACCGTTGGAGAGTCCTTTTTAAAGACCATTAAATATGCTCCCTCATCAAAACAAGCCAAAGACCTGAACCATGCTGTGGCATATTTCATATCCAAGGACATGATGCCGGATTTCTTCATCTGATGAAAAAGGCGGCAGTAAGAAGCTACTTTTCCACAAACGAAATCCCAAGAATGTACAAGGAGGTGAGAGCCAGTGGCAACAACAACTGGAAGAAGGTGAATGGTTTGGTGCAACAACAGATCTGTGGACCAGCAGCGGTGGTGGAGGAGAACCCTATATCAGCTTTACACTTGTAACCTCTGATTGGCATCTGAAGTCTCACTGTCTTGAGACACTGTATTTCCCAGATGAGATGATGGTAAACATGCTCCAAAACTGGAAGATAAAGACAGAAAGTCTCTCTGGAATTACAACTGACAATGCCACAAACATGAAGAAGGCCCTCAAGATCCAGAGGGTGGAATCTGTTGTTCGAGCATGCCGTCACTTAACCCAGGGGTTTACTCGTAGCTGGAAGGAGAAACGAGAATTGAAGAAGAAACAGGCAGACTTAAACATCCCTGAGCATGCACTGATTCACAGTGTGGTCACCAGGTGGGGATCAACCTTTGAAATGATCTCTAGATTCTTGGAGCAGCAGCAGGCCATCTGTGGAGTGCTAGCAGAAGACAGAAAGTCATGGCATCTAATGCCCAAAGAGAGGGACATCACTGTCCTGGAGAATGTAAACCAGCTGCTGAACCCTCTCCTTGAGTTCACTCATGTCCTGGCCTCTGAGAAACAAGTCAAACTTTCCTCCCTGAAGCCAGTCCTGGAGCACATCAACAGTGAAATCCTCAGAGATGAAGAAGGAGACAGCACACTCACCAAACAGAAGAAGCTGGTAATAAGAGAGGACCTGCTACTAGAGCTTAGGTACACAGAGGAAATGAAAAGGGTGCTGGACATCTCCTGTTTTGTGGACCCCCGGTTTAAGGGAAACTTTGTTGAGAAGCTTGATTATACAGTGAAGGCATGTATGGCTGTGGCACTTATACCAGGAGAACCTCCACACACAGAACAGCCTCTAGCAGCCACCACACAAGGTGATGGCAATGGAGAAGGAGAGAGAGCACCCCTTTCACCTGAAATAAGAAAGGCACAAGTCTATCTGGATTGCTGCAGCAAATTACCAATGCAAGACAGAACAGAGCAGCAACAGCAAATCCATTGCCATCACAAGAAAAGATTGAGTCTGAGGTGAAACTGTGCTCGTCTCTGCCTGCAATTAGTGCTGATGCTGACCCACTGGCTTGGTGGAAGACACACGTGGAAGAAATGCCAAAGTGGCCAGAAAGTTCATGTGCACAAGTGTGCCTTCTGAAAGGGTGTTCACTACAACTGGCCACATCTTATCCCCTCAGAGGTCACGACTGAGCGCAGAGGATGTGAACATGCTCACATTTCTGCACCATAACCTGGACTGAAAAGATATGGTCTGGAAATATGTTAGTTAGTTCAACAGTCTTGTAGCCTTTAAGTTGTGACTTATTTTATTCAAAAGGAAAACACATTTTATTTGTTTAAAAATCTTTAATTTTATTTTCAAAATGTAAACTGTATTATTATTTTGGTTTCAAACGGCAGCTACAGTGAATTCTAAAATGTGCCTACTGCTCGAAAACTTAATTTATTTTTCAATATAAAGTAGTGTTAAAGTCTTACTTTTAAAAAATTTTATTTGCTGGACCAAAAAAATTTTTTTGATGTGAAAAATGTGTGAATAAAACATTTAGTTAAAAAAAAGTACATGAAACCGTGATTATTTCTTGGACAATAATCGTGATCCCAAAATCTGATATCGTGACATCCCTACTGTAGTAGGGTGTTCTTTTCAGCATCAGCTTAATTCTTCCTCCTCCAGACATACCGCTGATCCATATGCCCCAAAGGTTCCAGTTTGGTTTCATGGCTCCATAGAACAGCATCCCAGAACTTCTGGGTCTGATTAGGTTGGTTCTGAGCTACTGGAGCCCACTTCTCTGGAGCTTCTGGGTCAGCAGTGGTGAAGGTCTTGGAGTTCATGGAGCCCTGATGTAAATTTAGACCTGAACAGAAAAACCTTTGGGACTCTACTGATAAAGTAAGTCTATGAAGGTTGGCTCAGTGTTTTAACTCCATCTGATCTGTAAATGATGAGATTCAGGTTGGATCATTTAGAGACAGAGGAGACAGGAAAAGGAGACTTTTGGTTTTGGTTCACTACTATGAACACTACTGACTATCTCTGCATCTGTGTTACTTTTCAGGCGAGTTTTCAGCCTTTAAATAAGTGCTGCAGATCCCACCAGTCCATCTCTCGTCACTTCTCAAAAGTCCTGTGTCCATGCAGTGGATCCATTCATCACTGAAAAAACCAATAGTATCACAGAATGGGCTTTTTCTTCGTTTGTCCACCTGATGAAGACAGCCTCATTGGAGTCCTTCCAACAAAAAGCTGTCCGGCAGGCAAACAGCCACAGCGGCAGAGAAAACTGAATTAGGGAAACATTAAAAAAAGGAACTTAAATTATTTTTAAAAAATACACAAAGATAGATCTATCCAAACCAACAGAGATTTAGGAGGACACACTAAACTCCATAGAAGGACGTTCCTTTTGAAGATGAAGGAAAAGGAAGGAGAGACAGGTGGAACCTCGCTGTTTTTCAGCCGGCCCGCTGGACTGCACTTTGGAACGACGGCAGAATGGGACCTGATGGAGGAGAGGATGCCTCCCCTCCAGTGGGTGATGAGGAAGGCCAGACCTGTTTCCCAGAGGAGCTGGAGGTCACTCTGCAAGGTTTAACCCCGAAGGAAGATGACCTGAAAGACAGATCTATTCTCATTTTTCATCTGTCTCACATGTTTCAGATTTTAGTTAACCATGAGGGTGGAACTTTTCCTTTTCCTCGCCATTAGTTTCTTTTGCAGCACAAGTCTTTTTGTTCTTAATGCTGACCAGATTCTGCAAATTACAGCATTTATCCTTCTTGTTTGCCCCTAACAAATATGACAGCCATGTTTAAACGACAGCAGCTGTTCACCTACTGAAAAATGTTGCTTTACTGTTTGGATGTTCAGATGAAAGCAGGAGTGGACTTCCTGTAGAAAGTTCCAGAGCTGCACCGTTCTGCATCAACAGGAGCAGTTCTCTGGGAGGGGTGGTGCTCTGTGTTGGCTGAAGGAAGCTACGCGGAGGGTAGATGGACTCATATATCACCTGACCAATCAAAGCTTTACAACAAGCCAGCATTCACCTATTCACACAGATTAATACAGTGACAGAGGCCATGGTCTAAGGAACCAGCTGCTCATCATGAGGATAACCATTAGAACACTCACACACCAATGGAACAATGGGAGCAAACTGGGGTCAGCATCCACTCGAGGACACTTCGATATGAAGACTGCAGGGGCCGGGGATCGACCCGCTGACCTTCTGATGAAAGATTAATTAGTGAGCCTCAGAGGTGTTTTGGTCCAGAGATTCTGGTGGAGTCACAGGAGATGTTCATAGGGAGGAGAGATGCTGGTGAGATGGAGGTTTGAGCTCCACCTGAGAGCCCCTTACTGTGTTTAAAGAGCCTGGTCTAAGCCAAGCTGCTGCCCAGCTTTACACTGAGCTACAGGTGTGTACAGGACTTGCTAAGCTTCAGAGTTGTTACACAGCAGCTCTTCAGCAGCTTTTCCAGTTGCATGTTGTGTAATCCTTTCCTTTTTTATTGGCTCGTGAATTCTGTGTTGCGCTTGGCTTAAACTAGGACCTTCATGTTGCAGCTGCTGATGGAGGAGAGGCAGCGTTACCTGCTGAGGACCTGATCCTCTGGTTCTGAGCTCTGCTCCTGAAAATGTTCCTTCAGTTACACCTTTACTTTCTCTGTCATTCCAGTGTGTGTGAAGTGTTGTAGGGTTTTCTGTTCTCATTGTTTGCCTTCTTCTGTACAGGCCGGCCTGCAGATGCGACTTATTTATGTACGTTCTTTTGTATTAACAAAAGAACGCATTTCTTTTCTGAACCGCTTTATTTGAAGCTCCTTCTTCAGACGCTTAGTCGTTTTGGTCTTTGTGACTCGCATACTTGCACTTTGTAGAGACTTATCGGAGCTAATGAGCGACTTGCTTTTTCTTTTTTTATCGAAGAATAAATGGTGACATACAGAGCTGATGACCCAAAATTCCATTTCAAATGCATGAGTCTTCTGCATGGGCTGAAGAGTGAATATTGCTGTGAAGGCTCAGTATGAGTATGTCACTATCCCTGCTGCTCTGGTTCCATGGGCACAGATCCCGGGGCAGAGACAATTGTCACCCCCAGCTGTTTGATACTCATGAAGTCACCTATGTGTCCTCTGTTGTATCCTTAGTCCTTCTCTAGGTTGTAATGAGATCTGCATCTGTGGTTTAAGCGTCCATCCAAACATCGACAGACCTGTTCTGGAAATTCATCATGAATGTCTGTCCATCATTAACTATTAACCAGCCCCACAGCAACTCCCCTACAGCACCTTTAATCCAACAGTCTGTTGGTCACATGACACGTCAGTCTTGTCTTTTTGATCCAGGATAGAGATAGTGCGGGGGTGGGTACTACTGGCCCTGACCCAGGAAAGCCTTAGTGCGGCCCTGGATCACCACTCCCTGTCATGTGGGCATTTCAGTCACAAATAAAGAATCATGTTAATATATGAACCGTTAGGGAATCTTTGTGTAAGTAAAAGCTCCATCGTTGAAGATTTTCTTACTTTATTCTTCACCATCTTAAAAATGGCTACAAAAATCTCTTCTGATCCATTGAGTTTGTATTTTAAATGTTTCTTCCCAAAACAAATTTAGAGAGCCGTTCAGTCATGGCCACAATACCTGGGGTCAGGACTAATGTCCCAAGTGTGATTAGAGTTTAAGAAGTCACCAAACCCTAATAGTCTACAGCCTCGTTTATAAAATTGGTCTAAGATTTCTCCTTAAACTCAGGATTAAGACGTGACTTCGATCAGAAAAGCATTAAAAAGCTTGTTCAGTAAACATTTAATGGCTTGACTGGATATATATCACATATATATCACAGAGATGAATAATTAAACAGGTAAAAAAAAAAAAAGCACTCGGAGAGCGCAGAACTCTGCCAAAGCAGCTCATTGTCCACTTGTTGCCATTTCACTCCAAAGCAAAAGTCATGATGCAACCCACTCCTGTTAAAAGAGCAGAGCAACGTCATCAATGAGGGACGAACAAGACACAGAGGAAGATGCTAATTTAGCATGCTAGCGCTAGCTAATTATTTTCATAACGGTGAAACTTCACTTGGCGAACTCTAAACTGTACAAGACTCACACAGCATGAGTCAGACATCACTGAGAACTATAGATAACAGTTTCATTAAGTTTGAACCACAAATAATAACTTTTATTAACGTTATTGATGGAGTGCTGCAAAACAGTGCTTATCTCTCATCAAGAAAGTTTCACATTTGACCAAACATGCTTGCACGCACCTACATCATCACGCTGCACTCGTCCCCACACATACACAGACAAAACTCAAAACCACACACAGGCGGGAGATAAGGAAGTATATTAAAATGGGGTAATGTTTTGTTGAAATTCATAAGCTGTAATATGGACATTAATCAATTAGATACATTTGTCAGGACAGCCACAGAGCCAGTAGCGAAGGTTCAAATTTCAGTCATTTTGTGGCAGACAGCCCCATTCTTGTGGAGCCTTGTAATCATTACATTACAACTGTACATGTGGCAGTGTAATCCTATAAAAAATTCCTAGATCCAGACGGTGATCAACATCACCACCAAAATCTAATTGATTCTTCCTTGGGCCACTTCGGAAATCTCCTGAAAATTTCATCAAAATCCGTCCATTACTTTTTGTGTGATCTTGTTAACAAACCAACCAACGCCAGCAAAAACAAAACCACCTCCCTTGGCAGAGGTAAAAGAACATTTCAGATATCACCATCGGTATGCTTCCTCAGACAAGTCTGTGGTTCCTCATCACAGATCTAGCTGCAGGTATCAACACCTGAATTATGATTAGTCATAATCCCAGTGATGTATACAGTATGTCACCATATTTCTGCCCAGTCATACATCCAGTTTAAGATGGATTTAACCTCCCACAGTTCCAGGTATCGACATTGTTCGTAGGTTTTAACTTGTCAAAATGATGAGCATTTCTCAACCTGGAATTAGGAGCAGTCATAATGAATGTCTATTATTGAATCAAAGATATCTTGAAATTAATTTTGATTAGAGATGTCTCAAATTGGAGATATCATTTCCTTATATTACATTACATTACATTATATTATATTTTATTATATTACATTATATTTTTATTCTGCTTTTTCAGAATGTGATTATAGATATCTTGAATTATTAGACATATCCCATCGCTCTGTAATAACGAGCCGTTTTACTGCCAGCAAACTGAAGTTGGGCTTTTAAGATAAGATATCCCTTTATTAGTCCCACAGTGGGGAAATTTACAATATTTGAATATGTGCTTGTTCTTTTTCATAGCATTTTAAACTATCTTATCTAAAACACCAACCACTGTTCAGACACTTTGCTGGGCTTCTATCCGATAGGAAGCCTCACATGAACAACGACAGCACAGCCTTCATAATGATGTGTGAGATATCTGCAGCTGTCATTTAGGATGCTGGACAATGTTGTGTTCAGTGACATCACTGAACTAGTCAAAACTTAGTTATACATTTAGAATGATATCCTTCAGTTCTACAAACAGCCACAGGAGGCATATATATATGTGTGTTTTTATCCATCCATAAAAACACACATAACGGGGAATGGTCCATCCACATCTCCTCAAAAACTGACAGACTGAATTCCGTGTGTTGTAGGGGCCCTGAAGGTGTGCATCTCATAATTGGTTTCTTCAATTTGATTATTTATACAGTTTTAGGCCCAGTTGAACTGAGGTGGTTTTCATGTTTCAGTAGGATATCTGTTTCCTTGGACACATTCACTAGTCAGGACTCGGACTGAAGCCTTTAGTTTGGCCTTTATGTGGGAGCATTCTGATACTGGATCTAGGATCTAGATCACTGGATCTTACCTCCACCAAAGCTGCAAAACATTTCCTGAATACCTAACTTGATCGGGATCTGTCTGAAAATCTACAGAGCTAATTTCCTCCCAAACCTTAACAACCAGACGTGTTTCACTAATGCACCAGTATTCTCTAACAAGCACAGTGAACTTCACACGAAACACCACAAAAGCACCAGTGCTTTTTGTTTCACTAGTACAAAACCTGTCTCTCAATCAAACACACGTCACTAATACATCATGTTATAGAAACACACACACAACATGTCACTAATACAGCATGTTATAGAGACACACACACATGTCACTAATACATCATGTTATAGAAACACACGTCACTAACACATCATGTTATAGAAACACACACACAACATGTCACTAATACAGCATGTTATAGAGACACACACACATGTCACTAATACATCATGTTATAGAAACACACACACATGTCACTAATACATCATGTTATAGAAACACACGTCACTAACACATCATGTTATAGAAACACACACACAACATGTCACTAATACAGCATGTTATAGAGACACACACACATGTCACTAATACATCATGTTATAGAAACACACGTCACTAATACATCATGTTATAGAAACACACGTCACTAACACATCATGTTATAGAAACACACACACATGTCACTAATACATCATGTTATAGAAACACACACACATGTCACTAATACATCATGTTATAGAAACACACGTCACTAACACATCATGTTATAGAAACACACACACAACATGTCACTAATACAGCATGTTATAGAAACACATGTCACTAATACATCATGTTATAGAAACACATGTCACTAATACATCATGTTATAGAAACACACGTCACTAACACATCATGTTATAGAAACACACACACAACATGTCACTAATACAGCATGTTATAGAAACACATGTCACTAATACATCATGTTATAGAAACACATGTCACTAATACATCATGTTATAGAAACACATGTCACTAATACATCATGTTATAGAAACACATGTCACTAATACATCATGTTATAGAAACACATGTCACTAATACATCATGTTATAGAAACACACACACAACATGTCACTAATACATCATGTTATAGAAACACACGTCACTAACACATCATGTTATAGAAACACACACACAACATGTCACTAATACATCATGTTATAGAAACACACATCACTAATACATCATGTTATAGAAACACACACACAACATGTCACTAATACATCATGTTATAGAAACACACGTCACTAACACATCATGTTATAGAAACACACGTCACTAACACATCATGTTATAGAAACACAAAACATCTCACTAATGCATCATGTTATAGAAACACACGTCACTAATGCATCATGTTATAGAAACACACGTCACTAATGCATCATGTTATAGAAACACACGTCACTAATGCATCATGTTATAGAAACACACGTCACTAATACATCATGTTATAGAAACACACAACATCTCACTAATGCATCATGTTATAGAAACACACGTCACTAATGCATCATGTTATAGAAACACACGTCACTAATGCATCATGTTATAGAAACACACGTCACTAATACATCATGTTATAGAAACAAACACACAACATGTCACTAATACATCATGTTATAGAAACAGGAACAAATGTCTTACATGTACTTGTAACATGTTGAGTGTGTGTGTTTGTTTAACATATATCAGTGACGTGTTGTTTGTTTGTTTTGCATCATGTTATCAGTAATGTGTTGTGTGTTTGTTAATAGTGAAACAAAATGATTTGGTCTTTTTAAAGTGTTCCTGTGTTTTTTAGTAAAACATGTTAAATTCTAGCAGGAAATGAGCTCCTGTTAAAAATGGAATCATCCCAATCCTTAGGGAGCAAAGCAAACTGGAACAGAAATGATACACAAATCAGCAGACTCCTGATCTCCATCTGGTGTTTCCAAGGTGAAGACACTGCAGTCCAGTACAGTTCTTTTTTTATCCACTGTCTCCAGGTGAATAATGAACTGTCATGACATGTCGCTAGTTCTCTTCCACAGGTCTGCTGTACTGGGATCTGGTGTTGTCAGATTGTTCACATGGTGGAGCTCAAGAAGTAAACAGTGATATCTTTCATAGTGCTGTATTTATTTTCTATGAGAATATTATCAGAGATGTGAGATTATCAGAGACCTTTGTAGAATCTAAAGGAGCAGCTCCGTCAGGCTCTCCTCTCCATCACAACACCTCCTCTGTCCCTCCTCGTCATCCACATCTATCTGTCCCTCCTCTCCATCACCACACCTCCTCTGTCCCTCCTCTTCATCCACATCTTTCTTTCTAACATTCCTTCTGCTGCCTGCCTGCACCTTAAACCCAGCTATTCCTTTCAACTGAGAGCTATCATGAAAACTTTATGGAGACTTGTTTTTTCCACCTGTAAATAGTTGTACAAAGGAAATACTGCTGGTTTGCTTGGAGGCATGGAGACTACAAATGTAACAAATTATAAAATGCTCAAAATAAAGAGCCAGAGGTTAAAAGACATTTTGATAAAGAGACTTGTGAGAAAAACATTTGAGTGTAAAAATATTTAAGGCTGTATTATAACGAGAAAGAGCTTAATGTATTTGTTGTGAATATGAAAAACTGATATATTAAAAAAGTGCATGAAAATGACTTTGGTTCATGTCGTTTGTGGGGTTGTGGTGAATATTTCTAAATGCATTTAAAGGCCACATGGTGGCAGCATCTCACACTAACACCACACAACCATACAGCAGGAACAGTTGTTCCCAAGTCAACAACCGACAACTTACAGCATGGACCGTCATCTGATAAAAGATGTTTTATTACAGGTGAAAAATAGTCATAAATCATGCTATTGGCTCACTTCTGGATGGGAATGTTTATTGTAATTAGAAAAATTAATTAGAAAAATAAATGATTTTCCTTTTTGCTTTGGACCCCATGGAATACCCTCCAGGACCCCAGGTTGAACACAGTCATGGCAAGGCTGCTAAACTTCCATAGAGGTGATGATCATCCATACAACCATAACTGGGCCTTGGTGGACGCCCCTCCCACACCACAACTAACTAAAACAGTCCACTCGTTCTAATTCGTCTGTAGTTTATTCAGTCCATTTCTGTCTGGAGTTTCTTTTGGAAGGTGAAGATTTTAATGCCCCATAGATTCAGTTGTCCCCATCAATATTCTTAGCAAATTGTACCTGAATTCTAAGCAGACTTCTTAGAGACGTAGAGAGCACTCAGAGCGCATATGTCCTATTTTAGTCTCCTGGGATTGGACAGTAATACAGATCACACTAACTAGAGCTATATCCACAGAATGCATGAGTCCCATTAGACAAGAGGAAGCAGATCGTTTGCATGAATCATCAGTGGAGGTGAAAAAAAATCAGAAAGGCAGCACCTGTATGTGGCGGGGCACCAACAGAGAACTTTTCCACTGGAGGGGCAAAGTTCTCTGCAGGACACCTTTTTTTTCAAAACAAAAGAAGAGTCCATGAACTGACATCTGGTGGCCAGGCAGGAGGCCGGCAGTGAAGATGGGCCCTCACAGGGGGCCCACGGCGAAGACGAGACCTCTCAGGGGGCCGAGCAGGAGGGCAACGGATGAGTTGGAGGACTGGAGCAGGGATTGGCCACATTGGCAGCTGTGGCTCAGTGCACTCGTCCACTTATCAGAAGGTCTACATGTTGAAGTGTCCTTGGTCAAGATACTAAACCCCAAATTGCTCCCAGTATCTGTTCCATTGGTGTGTGAGTGTTTGTGTGAATGGTTACTGCTCCTAATAATCAGGTGGAGCCTTGCATGGTATGAATGTCACCACTGTATGAATGATGGTGTGAATGGGTGAATGCTGGCTTGTGCTGTAAAACTTGGAGTGGACTAGAAAAAGGTTCTATATAATTACAGTCCATTTACCTCCGCTGACTGAAGGCCAAGAATAGGAATTGGTGGGTCCACCTGCGACTGGAGATCAGGAAAAGGAGTCGTTAGGGGGTCCGCCTCCGACTGGACATGTGGACACATACATTCTGCTGAGCTGCTCAAGTTGGTTGAGAGTTTGAAGCGTCTGTCAATGTATGTATGTACGTACGTACTGTACGTGCAAGTACATACATACTTTGATAAGTCAAAGCAGGAGGCTCTGCGGGTCGATCTGGTGGATGCACCCAGACGCAAGCAAAACAGCTAGAGATGCTACTGTTGTTTTTCTTCTGTCTCTCTTACTCACTCACCCTCGCCTCATCTCTGCTATCTTTTCTGTTTCTTTATGTCTCTCCCTCCATGCCTGTTTCAGTGCTGCACTCTTGTTTATTTGCGGAAAAACAAAAAATGAGAAAATCCCTGGTAACTTTTCTGACACCACCTGCTTGAAACACAAAAAGTCAGAAGGATCGTGTACATACATACATACGTACATACGTACATACACTCGACAAAAATATAAATGCAACACTTTTGTTTTAGCTCCAATTTTTCATGAGTTGAAAGCAAAGATCTAAGACTTTTTCTATGTACACAAAAGGCCTATTTCTCTCAAATTTTGGCCTTTTATTGTGACCAGCCTAAGGCACACCTGTGCAATAATCATGCTGTCTAATCAGCATCTTGATATGCCACACCTGTCAGGTGGATGGATTATCTCGGCAAAGGAGAAGCGCTCACTAACACAGATTTAAACAAGCTTGTGAACAAAATTTGAGAGAAATAGGCCTTTTGTGTACATAGAAAAAGTCTTAGATCTTTGCTTTCAACTCATGACAAATTGGAGCTAAAACAAAAGTGTTGCGTTTATATTTTTGTTCAGTGTACATAAGTACATACATACGTACATATGTACATACATACACTACATACATACTTACAATACATACAGTATTGATGTACTGTATGTATTATTTAGTCTGCAAGCATTTTGTTTTATAAAGAGAGGGATCAGTGTTTTTTTTTTTGTTTTTTTAATACTGTAGATATTCATCCTGATTCTTGTCCCTTCACTTTGTCTGTTTTCAGACAAAGTTAAATTCAGATATATCATATAAAAGCTGAGGACCCCATGATTAACAACACTTCCATTGGTAAACAAATGCACATAGCAAAAGAAGATTAACACAGAAAACATTTGGTAGGACTAGTATTTACCATTACAGACCAGATGACCGGCCTAGTTAAAGCTGCAAGCAGAGTTGAACGGGCCCTCGCACCCCGGCGCCCGTCGGGCCGTGTGCCAACTTCGGCATCACTACTGCATACCTGGATAAATGCAAGGCTCTGTATCTGCATTCATTATGGACACTGACGGAGGGATTGTGCTTCACCTTATTTTGTCCACTATGTGGCGCCAGACACAACCCTATAATTTTGACTCGTCATTGATTATATCATGTGAAGGCCACACCATGAAAATATAAACAAAATCAAACAAAAATTGTCACACGAGACATTTTTGCATTTGCCAGCAGGTGGCAGTATTACTGTTACTCAATATTGTTATGTAGATGTCTTCAGGGTGGGACTTTAAACATGTCTACCAAGTTTCATACATATAGGTTAAACACAGACTCGGATATGCTTATTTGAAGTTTCCCAGGGGGTGCTGTGGCGCTATTTTGCCACAACCTATCCTGTAAACCATATGAGATCGTAAGTACTACCACCTTAGACGAGTGTGTCAACATCTGAGCTTCCCTGGCCTCTCAACACCAACTTCCTGTTTGATGGCGAACATCAAACGTTGCGACGCCGCAATGTTACCCAAACTCACAATATTTACAATAATGCTTCATCAAAGCCTTGTGGCTTTACTGAGCAAATTTGAGGTGATTGTGATGAACAGCCTGATAGTAGCACATGAAATTCTGAAGTATATAACATCCTGTTGCCACTAGGTGGCACTGTGACTATTATCTAATTTATCCATAAGATGTTTTCAGGGCGGGACTCTTATCAAACGTGTCAAGTTTGGGGCAGATTGGATGATGGACAGCAGCTGCTTCATGGCGAAACATCAACATTCGCCACCACATCTTTGCAGAAAAATGCACCAGCTTCAATAATGCATCAACAACTTGTTATAGCTGTTCTCACTGAACTTAAAGCCGATATGCTCAACGGCCTAGTAGTAGTGTATCAAAACTTAAAATATGTCATTTCCTGTTGCCAGTAGGTGGCGCTATGACTATAGTTAAACTTTGTCATGTGGATGTCTTTAGGGCGGGACTCTTAACCAGCATGTGAAGTTTGGTACAGATTGGACAATGGAGTTATGACAATTTTCGGTGAAACATAAAACTTTGATGAAATTTGACGCTTGGCCACGCCCACACCGCTCAACGAAAACTCTGGTTTTTGATAACTTTTCATCCTCGTGGGGTTTAGGTAGGTCTGGCCAAATTCAAAGTTGATCAGGTAAAATCTCTAGGAGGAGTTCGTTCAAATACAAAGTGTGATTTTCAAAAAATGGCCACAAAAATCAAAATGACTGACTTTCTGCTTATTGGACAGCATTGCTCCAAGAGACTTTTTTGTCAGGCTTGGTCAGTTACATAAGTGTATTGAGTTTTATACATGTACGTTATACTGGAGGCAGGGGCTGCACTTTAGAGGGCGCTAGCAAGCTATTTTGCCACGCCCATTTCCAATCACCATAACAAATGTGAATTTCACACCAAACTAATTTTTCTGCCAACTTTCATGAGTCTTCGAGCATGGGAAAGGCCCCAAAAAGGCAATTCATTTTGGGGAAAAAAAAACCCCGGCGCCTGTCAGGGCGTGTGCCCATGGGGCTGTCTTCCAACTTTGGCCTCACGACTGCACACCTGGATAAATGCAAGGCTTTGTATCTGCATGCATTATGTACACTGATGGAGGGATTGTGATTTACCTTATTTTGTCCACAATGTGGTGCTAGACATCATGAGGCTTTTTCGTAGGTCTTGATATGATACACGTCTACCAAGTTTCATACATGTAGGTTAAACACAGACTCGGATATGCTTATTTGAAGTTTTCCAGGGGGCGCTGTGGAGCCAATTTACCACAACCGAACCTGTAAACCATATAAGATAGTAAGTAGTACCACCTTTGACGAGTGTGTCAATTTTGGTGAGAATCTGAGCTTCCCTGGCCTCTCAAACCCAACTTCCTGTTTGATGGCGAACATTAAACGTTGCAACGCTGCCATGTGACCAAAACTCACAATATTTACAATAATGCTTCAACAAGGCCTTATGGCTTTACTGAGCAAATTTGAGGTCATTGTGGTGTACAGGCCGTACACCACAATGACCTCAAATTTGCTTGGTAGTAGCACGTCAAATTTTGAAGTATATAACTTCCTGTTGCCACTAGGTGGCGCTGTGACTATCATAAAATTTATCTGTATAGATGTTTTTAGGGCGGGAGTCTTATCAAACGTGTGAAGTTTGGGGCAGATTGGATCATGGACAGCAGAGTTATAACAACTTCCTGCTTCACGGCGAAACATCAACATTCACAGCACAGCCACGCCTACATCTTTGCAAGAAAATACACCAGCTTCACAATAATGCATCACCAACTTGTTATAGCTGTTCTCACTGAAGCTAATATGCTCAATGGCGTAGTAGTAATGTATCAAAACGTAAAATATGTCATGTCTTGTTGCCACTAGGTGGCGCTATGACTATAGCTACATTTTGTCATGTGGATGTCTTAAGGGCGGGACTCTGAAGGTCCAATCTGTACCTTGATTGAACCATCTCAATTTGACGGCTGGCCACGCCCACACAGTTCAACGAAAACTCAGGCTTTTGATAACTTTTCATCCTCATGGAGTTAAGGTAATACTGACCAAAAGTGTGTGATTTTCAAAAAATGGTCACAAAAATCAAAATGACTGACTTTCTGTTTGTTTGATTGCTCCAAGAGACTTTTTTGTTGGTCTCAGTCAGTTACATATGTTTACTGAGTTTCGTACATGTATGTTAAACTTGAGGCAGGGGCTGAACGTTAGGGGGTGCTAGTGGGCCAATTTGCCACGCCCATTTCCAATCACCAAATGTGAATGTAAATTTCCCACCGAACTAATATTTCTGTCAACTTTCATGAGTTTTTGAGCATCGGCAAAACCCCCAAAAGGCGATTCATTTCGGAGGAAAAAAAAAACTAGAAAATTTCGCAAGAAATTTTAATGTGTGCCTGTGCTTGGTGATCGATCATATGCCAATGCTAATTTTACTTTTTAATTTCTTCCATTCATGATAAATCACAGCTCTAGAAACTAGATGTATTTGGCTCTGCCTTTACTGCATGTTCTAAAAATAGACTCATGAGGACAGGAGACAGCCTGTCACTGAGCTGCAGCAGAGAGTTGTCCAACAACCAACCTCCGAACAACTGAGGATCTGGCTGAAACCATAGGTCGTATCACTGAAACGATGGCACGATGGCCATCCCAAGAAGTTGCTGAAAAAATTGGAAAATTTGTCTTGATTAAGTTAAGAAATAACTCCTCCAGGTCCTCTGCAGCCTAAACAATAAGGCTGTTGGGTTCCATTCTGGTATTGAATGAAGCAGCACAAATTTTCCTACATTTGGATGTAAAATTATGGATGTGGAGTCAGAATTGTGGGATTTATGACGAGTTGTTCGGAAAAATTTCCTGACGACTTTGGCATTTGCTTGCACTCTAAGAGATGATGTCATCTCACTCTAAGCTGTCAAATTTCTGAAAATCTCACCATGTTTAAGGTCCGAGAGGCCAAAATATAAATGATACAGAACTGGTTCAATGGCCATGTTAAAGATAAAGGCTGTGTGAACATTTTAAAGGGTTAATGGTGTTTCTAGCTGAAAGCATGACAGATCTATGAATCGTTGAAAATAAGATGAGATTTTTTCATGCCGATTTCCCATAATTTGTTATGGGAAAATTCTTCGCAGTTTTTTGCGATTTTTGCAAAAACTGTTTTGACAAACATTACTAAAAGTCATAGCAGACTATTCCCGATCGAGCCGCACATTTTGATGTATGTCTTGAGCATGTGTTGGCAACGCTGCGAGACTAGTTGCGCGGCGAAAAAGTGGAAGAAGAATAAAATGCACTAGTTCATGCACCTTACAGTTTTCTGAGGTGACGTTCCAGTGAGGCAAGGAACAGCAGTAATGAAACACGCTGTGCGGCAGGAGGGCGTGAATATGCTCGCCTGTTTGTATTACGTGCTTAATAGTAACGTGTGCACATAAAAAGTATTTTGTGCGCACGTTATACTTAATATGTGTGCACGTTGCTATTACGTACGCACGTAATACATTTCTTTTGACCATGTCCCCTCCAGGGCTCCGGAGAAGCTGGCTGGCATAATTGGGGAATCTCTCGAGTGGAGTTGTGACAGAGGCGGATGGGGACACAGATTCCATGCAGGGCAGATGGCATGACTCAGGTAGGAAGATTGTATTCATTTGTTTTAAACGAGTGTAAACCATACATTCAGGTTGTGTTAACACATTTATGCACAAAAAATTGTACCCTATTCACAAAAAGTGGGACTTTATTCACTAAATAGTTTCTTTTGTAGTTGCTGCATGTTCCAGCAACCACAGCGGTGGTGCAGCAGAGCATGTGCCCGGCGTCCCCACTCCATCCCGTGTGCCTGGCGTCTCCACTCCACCTTGTGTGCCCTTACCTTACCGTGTCCTCACAGAGGCTGTTCCTCTGAGGCAAAATTATACAATCAGTGCAATAAATGAAGCTGCAAAAGAATTGCGAGCAATTAAAAATGTGTTGGGTGAAATAAGCTCTTCACTTAAACATCTGGCAAATAAATAGTGTCATTTCCATATTCCGTGTCATCTTTTTACAACCAACATTAACACGCTGGAGCATGGCACCAGCAATTGCCTCAAACAGTTGGGTCCGGGCCAACATGACCATCTGTCAGGGGATAATGGCATATTCTTCATCTGTGCCACGTTGTGAAGCACAGTACACGCCCTCACAATGTTGTACAATTTTTCAGGCTTGTATAGCAGAATTCCTCCTGAGGCATCAAGGCATCGCCATCTGCCCTTAGCTCGTGCCTGGCTGTGGCGCACATTAAAGTTCCTCTCCTCTGCGCTCTGTTGGTTGAGGAAAGGGGTGAGCAGCCACCGCTTGAGGAGATATCTACTGTTACCTAAAAGGTTATTATACAGGTTAGACAACTACAACAGAGAAAAGGAATGTTTCTAGGATTTTTACATTGATTATTCTTACCTAGAAGCCATCCATCACGCACAGCTCCAGCATCAATGTTGCACCCAAAACTGCTGTGTCTCAATATAAATGAGTCGTGGGTTGACCCAGGCCACCGAGCCACTACATATGTGATAACATGTCTGCATCACAATCATTTTCATTGATTGAATGAAAATGTTTGCGATTGATGAACCGGTCTTTGCTGCAAATTGCACTTTCTTGTTAGCCTGTTCACCCACCCTGTAAGTAAACTTTATGTACAGGTGCGACAAACCAATTATACCGGCTAAGACTTCTGGCATAACATGGCTGAAAGTTGGCTGGGATATCCCTGACCTGTCAGCCAGCTCCCCTCAAGTACGGGGAGGGGAGACAAAGCAGCCACTCCACAGACGCATGGGCACAACACAGGAGAGCCAGCTCTTCAGGACAGGACTTGGCAGTTCACCTACACCTAAAGGACGAAGGACACTCATTTGAGGAGAACAATGGGACAGGGAGGACAGATGGTTTGAGAGAGGAGTGAAAGAAGCCATCTATGTCAAATTGGAATGACCATCTCTGAACAGGGGTGGGGGTTTACGCCATCACCTGTCACCTACATACAATGCAGTCCTGACTTCTCTTCCACACCGGTTTCACCATGGTTATGCTAACGACCCACATAATGGCTCAATATACATACTAGAGACGGCTGGTCCCAGCAACCCCAACGACCCACAATAGGACTGAGAAGGACCAGGAAGAAAAAGAAATGAACAGGTTACTTAACAACTCTCAAGGTAGTTTACATCTCACAGAGGATAAATACCCTGACCCCATACCAACAGTTTAGAACTGATGAAGCCTCTCGGATGAGAGGTGAAACGTCTTCAAGCTAAGAAAAGAAGGCCAGTTTGCTTTTTGAATCAACCTTCAATGATTGTAATTAACAAAGGAATCTGCACCCATGGAAGTATTAGTCTTAAAATGAGATGTGGTCAGGCATACGTAGAACCGGCTCTACTCCACTCTATTCGCCTTGCCTTGGTATCAGGTACCTTTCTGCAAATCGTTTTCCATTACAGGATGGTACCTCCTCAGGGTAGATGGATGCCGTGGGAAACTGGCATAGGACTTTAGACCAATCACTTTACACTGTTTGAAAAGGGTCCACTTAAACTTCATTCATCAAATAAAATGTTCCTGTTGTAACAGCTGAAGTTATTTTTCTTCTGCGGTTTCTATCAACCAGACCAAACAGCTTCAGGTGAATCCGGACAGGCGCAGAGGTGAGCCTGAGATCAGATCTGGATCGTTCCTTGTAGGGTTGGGGTTTTGTGTTCAGTATCAGATGAGAGAGAGGGTGTGGATGCGGTTCAGGTAAGCGGGGAGTATTATTTATTAGTAGTATTTGGTGTTGGGGTGATTACTCTCTCTGGGAGAGAAGGTGTCTGTGCTTCAGACTGGAGACACCGATTTTGTGTTTAGTGTTTGCTGATTAAATAAAGACTGTTGATAAAGTTTGTCCTCGGTTCCGTCACCGAGGAGCCCACACACACAGTAGCAGACAACAGTTACATTCCTTTAGTTTGTATGCCATTTGTGAAACCCGATGCCACAGATTAACATGGTTAAAATGAATGAAAGTCAATTCGCTTCAAAATCCTATGGAAATTCTTCAACTTTAATTTATCTTCACCTATAGTGACAAAGATTCTGATGTCGATATTTTAATCCTATGTGTGTCTAGTGTGTGAGGTTTGTCTGACACAGGTGTTACAGTATGATTGACAGCTGAGCAGAGTATTCATCATATCACCACTGTCTGGCAACACAAATAGAACACACAGCAGAAGAGGCATCGTTAATGGAAAACACTATAATGTGGTCAAACTAGAGGCCAGACAGAGAAACAAGAAGTGTCTGGGACTCTATCCTGACTGAAAGTGATTCATTTTCAGAGATTCAGGGTCGAAGCTCTCCTTCTTGTCCTCTTCAGACCCTCCCTGCTCTACCTACCAGGACTCTAAACGCACAGGTAAATAATACTCATTGAGCCTGTTCACACCTGGAATTATAATGCATATAACAATAAATATAATATGTCTCCGCAGTGATCACTTGCAATCAGATGAATGAATGTAATCAAATGAACATTTACATCACACATTTGGGCACACTGTTCTAACACAAAAAGAGATAATGTTATGTAGAACTGAATGTTATGTAGAACTGCTGAATTTGCAATAAGGATCAAATAACTAAGGGTTTGTCATAGACTAAAATCAAGGGAGTAAATTTTTTTGTATGTGGACATTCCCCATGGGGGACAGAAAAATAGCTTACGTTATTTACTTTACATGCAAAATATGACATGTTTACCATAAATAAAATTTTTGTCTTCCATAAATTTGGTGTAAAAGGTGAAATCAGTTGAAACAGTGTTCAAACTGCTGCTAAATACCAGGTCAGGCTGGACAGTGATGCTGCCACAAACTACAAACACGTTTTACAAGAAGCAACAAAATGTGTTGAAATTAAAACAGAATTTACAAAAAGACACCAATGATTTCGAATTTTCTGTAGCTGTTTAGCAAAGTTTAGTAAGTTTCTCCTGATTCAGGAACTCTCAGAGCAGCTTGATGGAAACATTGCTGTTAGTAGTTCAGTGGTGAAATCACCAACATCTGCTGCTTACCTGCGCAGGTAAGAGCACAAACATGTCATTTATATCATGTGAACTAAGTGTTGATTAGTGTGTGATCCCTTCTGTCTATGGAGGTGGTCCTTGTCTGTGGCCACCTGAGTGATCTGAAATGAGTCTGCAATGTGTCTCGGGTGTGCTCACACCTAAGCTGTCCACTAGTGATGAAATCACTCAGGATGGATGTTAATATCAGGTCTGAACAGGCTTCTGATGTGGGTAAGCTCAGTGACAAAGTGACAGAATGCACTGGCTCCATTTAAAATGACCAATAAGAAAGCTGCTGTGAGATTCAGCAGTAATAAGGAAACACTGGGAACATTGTCCAGCAGCATGCTCAGGCTTATGTGGAGACACCCTGAATATTAATGCATGGATGACCTCCAGCCATCCTTCAGGAGGAGGATTTAGTTTGATCTGTCTCAGCTATCAAACTACTGAAGCAGAAGGTCCTCAGGATCTGGGTGCGCGTCACTCATGACAATGAGACCTTAAAACTCTGAGGACATGTTTACCACTTTGTGTTTTCTCTCTGCCTGGTGCTGATTTACATTTGAGTCGTGGTTTCAATCCAACTGCCTCTACTGTTTGTTGGCACTTGATAAGCAGACAGAATGTAAACTCACATGTCTCACATCTTAAGCTCTCTATTAGCTTTCTGCTAAGTGCTGTCCAAGAGGAACACACTCACATTTTATCTACCTGCAAACACAGACTACACACTACATGATTATCTTTTCCATCCATAGCAGAAGACAAAGGACATAGAGACCCACTGCAGTCCTACAATGCACTGTAGTCTGAGTGTCCAAGCCCATGGACGGCGTTAGTAGTTCAGGGCTAGGGCTGTGGGGTCTGCAGTGGAGACTAGCTGTTGTTCTCAGCCGTCATGTACTTTAGAGCAGCAAAGCCATAGCGACGCGACATGTTCTGCTGGAACTCCTCCTTTAGGGTCTTGAGGCAGACTCGGTACTGTTTGTTTGAGCGAAACTTGGTGATATCAAAGCTGGGCGCATGAGGCATGTGGATCATGTAGGCGTTGGGCAAAACCACAAACTCATACTCCTGCAGAGAGAAAGAAGAGAGGAACTTTAATTCTGGAGAACTGAGTTCATTTGGAGGTATAATTGTGTCTGCCTGCTGTAATAGTTGATTCTTTTCATTTCAACCCAAGTGAATATTAGGTTTATTGGCAAAATATAATATTTATTAGCTGTTTGCAATAACAAAATCCCACGACCAGTTTAAATAGCTCAATATATCAGATCTGGATTTTTTTCTGCATTCACCACAAAATGCTACTTTTACTCAGTAGTAGTTTACTGCAGTCTGCAGTGTTTCCCCTACCATTCAACATTTATTAAAGGTCATTGTTTTGGCTTGGTCTGGCAACTGTTTCCTTCCTGCATTTTTAATGACAGAGGCAGTGGCTGAGGTATGTATGCTCTGAGTGCTTTCCAGTGTCTGTAGATTCATGTCTACTGCTGTCACCTTCTACTTAACATTGGAACTTTTCTTCCTATAATAATTATATGGTGCAGCTTTAATGAAAAGATTCAACCAGCAGAAATCAGGAACCAAGACTTTTAGCAATCACACAGTGAGGCTTTTTCATTATAAATTAGCATTTGATTGAATAAGTCAGGGCAAAGACAGATATTCATCCAAACCGCACAACCTCAAAAAGCCGCAATGATAAAACTAAATCATAAATAGATGCATGATGACTTTTCTACAGCTGCATGCCATTTCTGCAATGGCAATAAATTACAAAGAACTGACTTAGTTAAAAAACACTGCAGAAAATAACTGCTACATGTTAACAGTAAGTCTTTTCCAAGAACTGCAGTAATCCTAAAGTAAAATCTGGAGCAGCATCCTGAGACATTAAGCAGACAGTTTAGAGATGGTGACTGTTACCTGAGCATCTAGCTCCATGATGTGAGCCACTTTATTCCAGCCAAAGCCCACAAAGCGGCGGTCATACTCAGGACTCTCACTCCTCACCATGACGTAGGGCTCAAAGTCGGCTTCCCACTGCACCCTATAAGGTGTGGTGGCTGTCCGCCATTTGGCAAAGTTAGTTGGTGCGTGGCCTTTAGTCCACACATGGTACCTGGTAAAAGTAGAAAAAAAAGGTTTTATTAACACCTTTCATCTTTCAGAGAGAAAGTGATATTTATCGTGGCTAGAATATTAGATGGCATTTTGATTACAAAAACACACAAGGTCTTACAGTTTCATAAAGCAAGCTTATCAAATTCTGGTTAGTCTTGCTTATTCGGTTCCATAAAGCAAGTTCAACATAGTG
The DNA here is from genome assembly GCA_037577475.1 of Chaunax sp. Z400. NCBI lineage: Eukaryota > Metazoa > Chordata > Actinopteri > Lophiiformes > Chaunacidae > Chaunax > Chaunax sp. Z400. Next base: position 1,616,172 of record CM075204.1, on the reverse strand, counting down.
TAAGGTCAGTTACTATGGAAACTTATACTGGGAAACTAGCCTGGTCCGGAGCAGGCTAACTGTCAGACTAACAGGCAGGCCATCAGTCAGGGTAACTGTCAGGCTAAGCCTCAGTAGTTGTTGAGCCCGAGTTCCTGAAACACTGACCTGAGAGAAGACATGATGTTACCACTGTCTCTCTGGTGTGGTGCCATATTATATTATATAGTAACCACAGTCGGAAAATTATAGTTTACAGAAAATCAACTAAAAAAATTAATTAATTATACTATGATAAATGAAACGGGCTGGAAACCAGGAGACTGAGACTCTTAAATGTTGCTGTACAGAAACAGGTGGATCACCTGAAGGTGAACAGCGTGCCCATGTCCAGCTGTGAGAGCAGCTCAGCCTTGGACTTCGGGTAAGACAGACGATATCTCAGCGTCTCAAAAGCTGGAACCACCAGAGCTTTCTTTGTGTTGGCAACGTCCAGCTGCACCACTGACTTCCTACAGACAGACACAGATTACATCAGATTATATACTGTAGCTGCTACAGCATGGATGTGCAATAACTAAGGTTGGGCACTGTTCACTTTTGAACCAATAGCGGGACTTTGGCACCAGTACCTAATGTTACATTTTCCAGTGCTGAACTCTGTAGTAACAAACATGGAATTTAGGTGTAAATTATATAACGATTAATTATAGCGTTATGACTGATGGGTGTAAACTGCTGCAGGAGACTTGGCTTTTCAAAGAATGTCCACTCTTCAGCTTCAAGATATATTGTTTGACCAGGTGTGTCCTCAGGTGTGACATGTTGTCCTGGATAACTTTGCATTTCACATTGTCGATGTTACAGCCAGAGTTGCTACATTTAAAAAAGCAGCCACATTTATGAGGGTGACGAGGGTCTTTAACTCTGAGTTAAGTCTGACCCAGAAGAGCTCTCAGGTACAAAAACTGAGCACCAATTGATTTACAATTAATCAGAACTCATCAGATTGTACCCTTTTGTTTGGTACTTAACCCTAGTGATAGCAAAGAAAAAATGTAAGGAAGAATTACAATTCTGAGATTCAAGCAAGCGTAACTGTCAGTGACACCTTTGGTTCTATTTCTCCTCTTACCTGAGGTATTCATAGAGACCATACATGGGCAAGAAGTCGATGTCTGATAGAAACATGTACGGTGTGTTGACCTGCTGCATGGCCACGTTTCGCAGCAGGTTGACTGGGTAGAACTGCCCCTCTTTGTAGACAATGTGGTAGCCGACGTTCCAGCGGCTCATCAGCACCTCAGAGCCCTGAGCATAGCGCAGGAACTGCTGGGCCTCAGCATCAGAAAGGTACAGGGCCAGGCTTATGGGGCCTTCCCAGTGCTTACAGATGGCCTCCAACATCTGGAGCCTGCGGAGGGAGGACACAGTGAAATGGATGACATGAAATTTTGCCATCATATAGATACAGTATTTACATATCATATAATCCCCCCCCGAGATTACCCACAAGGCAGTGAGAAAAAGAAAAGGCATTGCTAAAAAAAATAAAATAAATAAAAGCATGGCTTATGTATTAGACCTGGGATGTTGTGACCATTGTCAGCTGGCCCCTCATCACCATCTGGGACAGGTCACCAGGCAAGGTGGATCAAGCAGAGGAGACCACATCTCAGTCAAGAACCTCTCATTGTCCTTCAGAACTGCACTAATTATTTCATGGGGGAGGACCCTGAATATCTCCCTGTACCACAATGTGGCAGTAGGTGGTTTGTCCTTAATCCAATTCATCAAAATACATTTTTGGGCCAATAGTAGTAATTTGTCACATAATTTGAACTGTAAATGGGTTAGAGTCACATTCTGTGAGGGAAGTCCAAGAATGACAAATCCTGGATCTCTCTTAATCCTTGTCCAAAAAATGCCACTCAGTTCTTGAGAAATTATGCACCAGAAACTTTCAATCCATTTACATTGCCAAAAAAGATGGGTTCCAGTCTGTCTTCGAAACTTTTTACACAGAGGTGAGATCTGACAGTTCATCTTGTTCACTACGTGAGGAGTTATATGTAGAAGGTGGAGAATTTTATACTGCGTCTCTCTCAGTCTATTACAAGTAAAGTTAAACCGGAACATTTTCATGGCTTCTTGCCAGTCATCCTCAATATACTGTCAAGATCTCTCTCCCATTTCTGTGCAATTCTTGTGATATCACCTGTGCTGTAAGAGTATAACAAATAAAATGGGCAATATTTTTTCGATTCATGAGGAGCCTCTCTACATCATTATACATAGCTAAGTCTGGGGGAGGTAAACCCCTAGACCTAACAATATGGCGTACCTGGAGAAAACCATAGAAGTGTTCTTTTGGGATATTAAATTGTGACTGTAGTTGTTTGAAGGTCATCAGTACATGGTCATGGAATAAATATCCAATCACACGTTGTGCCAAAGATCAAAAATACTAAGAGGGATACCTCAGGGAAAATCCTGGTTCCGTTGAAAGGGGTCAAGAATGAGATGCAGCCTTCTCTACCTACATGTTTACAGATTTCCTGCCAGACTCTGATTGGATTATATACAATTGGATTATTCTTAATATCCCTTAGTAGTAGCTTCTTTCTATCACCCACTACTAAACTCCACAAAGAAGAAGGCAGCGAGCACCATGAATCTGGACACGGCTTTGATCCAAGATGAGCATGTAACCATTCCCATAGGAAGCGAGCATGACATGCCCAGTTGTACAAAATTATATTTGGAAAGGCCAGACATTTCAAATATAAAGGGCCCTTTAGAGCAGGGGTGTCAAACATACGGCCCGCGGGCCACAACCAGCCCGCCAGAGGGTCCAATCCGGTCCGCGGGATGACTTTGCAAAGTGTAAAAATTACATAGAAGACATTAACTGCAATTTTTCAATAAAAGTAACTGCTATTTCAAATTTGTCCACTGGGGGTCGCACACAACACTGTCAAGCAAGCAAACTGTTCATGCTGGAGCTGCCGGTAAAAAATGTCTAGAGCTGGGGGGTCCATAAAGGGCAAGTTTGCCTTATCATTATTATAATCTATTCTACGTGGTCTTTTTTTTCGGTAATTGCGTATTGTTTTTTCATTGTAGCCCAACAATTGGGCGATTTCCCTATTAGATTTGCCTTTTTGCACCAAAACCATCAGACTTTCTTCGATTTTTGGATCAGTTTTTCGCATTGAAAGGTATTAAAAAATTGATACAAAAAATCTAAAAGGAGAGAAATTGACAAATCATTAAATAATTGTTAAAAATTAACTAAAAAACAATAATAGCTTTATTTTACTAGGTTTTGTGGATGAATTCTAAAAAATCCACAGTTTTGAACCTCGGTTCTCAATGTTATATGGCCAGATTTTCATTAAAAATTACATAATAAAACAAGTCATATAAAAGAATTGTATATTCAAAAATAAAACAAAACGCATATCTTTAATCACATATTTTAGGTCAACAATAGCACATATTTTACTATTTTTTTTATCCCGAACATGATAAGTCCGCAGTTTTGGAGCCCACTGTAGTTCTGTGAAAATGAATACTTACTGTGGAAATATTTAAAGAAATTGAACAATGTGCAATATAATGTCAGTCAGCAGCTTCAGTACAAAAGAGTTTGGTTTGGTGGAACCCTATTGTTCATGCACTGCCACAACTTTTATGTATTTTTTATGTATAAATTTTATACATTTACAAGGCAGGGAGATAACTTAACCTTCTTCCTTAATAGTTTCCACTTTAGTTTGTATGGTGTGGTGTGTCAGTTCAGGATTACTACACAGAGGTGGAAATGCATTTAAATTTAAAATAATTTCTAGATCTTGACAAGTTGTTTTGATCATAAAGTAAAATACTATATTGTTCAGTTCCAGATACCTGTGACTAAATGTTTTGTGCCTTTGTAGATACACTGTGATCTGTAAGTTGTAATGCACATGTGTAAATGATAAACTGAGGCATAATATTGTTGAAATTGCACTTATTTTTCTTAAGAAATTTCAGGTTGTTCATAATGTTTTGTAAAAAGATAGTTCATTAAATGTGAACATTTTCAGAATGTACTTGTACTTTTTTGCATTAAAACAAAGGGGAAAATTTGGAGTTGTCGTTATTTATAGGTTATTATGCTATGATTTTACTGGTCCGGCCCACTTTAGATCAAATTGGGCTGTATGTGGCCCCTGAACTAAAATGAGTTTGACACCCCTGCTTTAGAGAGAGTGAATTTATGTTTGTGTGTGCTGGACACACACTGTTTTTAACAGGGCAGCTGCAGTATTTTTATTTTCTGTCTCGATTTCTTACCATGTCATATGGATCTAGAGAATGTCCTTTCTATATCTAGAGAAACATTCTTAGAAATCCATAAAGGTAGCATTTGTAGGGGGTATAACAACCGAGGGAAGACAGTCATTTTAATTAAACTTACTCGCCCCATGAGAGATAAAAGGAGGCCATGCCATCTATCCAAATCCTTCTTTATGGTAGTTACTACTGGAGAGAAGTTGAGCTTCCATAGTTCTTTCAGGTCTGATGTAAAGTGTAATACTGGAGAAAAAATAAAGTGGATACTTTTGGGGCGGCTGTGGCTCAGGGGGTAGAGCGATCCTCAGCCCCTGCAAGTCCACAAGTTGAAGTATCCTTGAGCAAGATACTGAACCCCAATTTGCTCCCCGGGCGCCGCGTGTAGTGGCAGCCCACTGCTCCTCAGGGATGGGTCAAATGCAGAGAAAGAATTTCCCCATGTGGGACTAATAAAGGCATCATTATTATTATTATTATTAGTAACTTTCACCCCGAGGTAGGTGAATCCCACGGGGGACTGCCCTGCCTTGTACCCCTATGCAATGGGAAAGGCAATGATTGTGTACAAATGGTACACAATCATAACCTGACACAAGCCTCTGGGGAGTTATTAAGTGTCCTAATCCATTTAAGAAACCCATCCCCCAACCCAGACCTCTCCAATACATCGAATAAATATGCCCACTCTACCCTATCAAACACCTTTTCAGCATCTAAGGATAGGGCAATTGTTCTGTAGTTTGTATGACTTGAGTATTGTATCATGTTCAGTAATCATGTCACATTTGTGAGGGAGAATCGGTTTCGTATAAAGCCAGTTTGATATGGGTTTATAAGAAATGGGAGGATCTTTTCCAGTCTTGTTGCCAACAATTTAGAGAGTAATTTGGTATCCACACCAATAAGGCTAATAGGCCTGAATGAGCCGCAGATATCAGGTGGTTTATCTTTCTTTGGGATAAGTGTGATGTTTGCCAATTTAAGCGTTGGGGGAAGGTGTCCATTCTCAAAGGAGTCTAGAAACATTTCAGTAAGTAGCCCAACTGCTAAGTGGCTCAGTTTCTTGTAAAATTCTGGGGAAAAACCATCAGGACCCCTGAGAGAGGCTGTAGCTCCACGGAATTCCTCCTCAGATACTGGTGCATTTAATGTTTCCTTTTGTTCCTCTGATAGGAATGTAAAAGGAACCCTATTGAGAAACTCCTTTCTTCTCCCATCAGAAGGGTCACATTCAGACGAGTACAGTTTCTGATGGAAATAACTCATAATCCTGTTAATGTCCTTAGTTTTGTAGTGCCTGACCTGGTTGTCATCCAGCAGTGACGGTATCATATTTGCCTCCATTCTGCCTCCAAGACCCGGATTTGAAAATGACTTATTTTGGTGTGAGATAACTTATTTTATTATTATTATTTTATTTTTTCCAGTCCTGTATGGTTCTAACGTCGAACACCAGAGACTTTTCAGGCATAAACTGGCACAAGCTTATTATTATTTTCTTTCCCATTAAAATTGATGTAAATATCAGACTTCCCTTTAAAAATGAAGTTTTTCTGTGCATTTCGACACTAAATCAATGTTCCGAACTTGTCCAGCAATCTCACAGTGTTCCAGGTTTGTAAATGAACAGTGAACAATACTTGACATTGTTTATGATCCTTGTTTGGTATCAACTATCATACTGAACTCATTATTGGTACCAAACACAAAATTTTGATATGGTGACAATACTAGTGAACACAAGATAACCATTTCTGAAAACAACTTAATGACTGTGGGGGGCATGATCATAAAAATAATCTATGTCAACTTTATTTACCTGGCAATTTTAAATACACTACATTAGATACACATTTTGATTAGCATTAAAATGGTACTGACCATCAACAGCCTTCAAAAAAACATTCCATTATTAAAGAAGTTTTTGCCTCACTGCAGTTCATGAAGCCTCTTGACCATTCAGGCAGCGACTATGATTGTCACTCTTCACACATGCAGCAACGTTAAAGAACATTTCCATCTCGCACTTTTATAAAATGCCAGAATAGGTGAGGCAAGGCACAGTTCAGCAGATTTAATACTTCTGGATGCCAACTGCTATAAAATTGAGCAGAAGCAGCAGTGGAAGATGTCTGATTATTTTCAGACACATGGAAAGTACTGATCCCTGCTCAAATTCACACATGACAATAAGCAGAAAATGTTCCTGAAAAATCCAGGAATAGACCTCATGTCTGATTTGGTTATAAAATGTGGTGATTGTGTTCTGGTGGGTAATAATCATCTACAACCACATTTCCAAAAAAGTTGGGACAGTGGCAACAAAAGTAGTGAAATGCTAACAGAAAACACCTGGTGGAACATCTCAACATTAATGAGGTTAACTGGCAACAGGTTAGTAACATGGGTATAAAAACAGCATCCAGAGAGGCTGAGTCTTTCTGAAGTAAAGATGGGGAGGGGTCACCACTCTGTGAAAGACTGCACTGGAAAATAGTGCAACAATTTAATGTTTCTCAACGTAAAATTGAAAAGAATTTGTGGATTTCATCGTCTACAGTAACAATATCATTAAAAGATTCAGAGATTCACATTCTGTAGTGGACATCACTGCATTAAAAACAGACAGGAATCTGTAGAGGACGTCATTGCATTAAAAACAGACAGGATTCTGTAGTGTCACTACTGTGAACACAGTTCGTCCACAAATGACAGATGAAACTGTGCAACCATGTGCTACCATGCAAGGAGGAAACCGTAAATAAACCAGATCCAGAAACGCCCCGCCCCGCCTGAACTCATTTTAGATGGACTGAGGCGAAGTGGAAAACTGTCCTGTGGTCTGACGAGTCCATCGCCACGGGGACCGCTATTCTGCCGCATACGTCCAGGAAGTGGATTGTTTGGTGTATTTTTCATGAAGTGGGGGGGCACTGCTCATGGATGACGGTCAGAACTTGTCCACATTCACGGCCATCCATCTCCGAAATACAGTCCTAGGTCCACACGTCATACCCAGGATACAGCAATCAGGCATCACCTTAATGCATGACAATGCCCTCTATGGGACGCTCGGGATCACCGGGTGAGACGGAAAGATCCTGCTCCAGCAAAACATTCATAACTTGTCACAGCACTGCAGGAAGAATGGCATGTCATACCACAAGTCCAGAATAACATCTTATCCATTCAGGAGGTGTAAAGTAGTGATAAATGCTGGAGGTAGACACGCACGGTAGTGACTATTTTTGTTCTCTGTCTCACCATCCACAATTTCTGACTTGTAAACACTAAGACAAAAACCACTAATCTGTACAAAAATGATTTTTCTGTATGGCTAAATAAATAAAGATGTGTGAACCATAATTTGCGTTTGATATTTAACATGGACAGGGTGGCATGACATCAAAAAAATATTCGTTTCTACTGTTGGTCAATATAAAAAACTGGCACCCTGTGTCTCTCTTCTGTACAGATTACAAGATCCTGTCCAAGGCCTTAGACAGTAGGCTAAGAGAAGCTATGAAGCAGGTCATCCATCGAGAGCAGACTTACTGTGTGCCCGGCAGGTCTCTGGTAGTCGACATCTACCTAATTCAAGATGTTTTGGAGGTCTCCAGAGTATTGGGTGTAAACACTGGTCTGATTTCTCTAGATCAGGAAAACGCATTTGACCGTGTTGTGCTTTCTCTGGAAAGTCATGGAGAGGTTTGGGTTCAGCGCTGGTTTCATTGCAGGATCAAGGTGTTGTACAGTGACATTGACAATGTGCTGAAGCTTAATGGTGGTCTGTGTGCTCCTTTCAGAGTGCATAGAGGCATCTGACAGGGCTCCGGTATGCTCTATGCACTCTCCCTAAAACCCCTGCTTCAAAAATACACAAGCATAGAAGGCCTGATTTTACCTGGTTTTCAATAAAAACATTGTTTTATCTGCTTATGCGGATTATGTCATTGTTTTTTTATTAAAAACCAGAGGGACGTTGATATTTTAGCTGACATCACACAGCATTTTTACTGTTTTATCAGCAGCGAGAGTGAATTGGGAAAGAAAGTGAAGCCCTTGCTGTTGGAGAATGGTGTGGCAGTCTCCTGGTTCTTCCACAGAAGCTAGCCTGGAAAAAAGATGGCCTAAAATACCTTGGTGTCTTTCTGGGAAATGAAACAATGGTCCTGAAGAACTGGGAGAATGTCACAGAAAGAATATAAGAAAAATTAGCAAAATAGAAATGGCTGTCCTACAGAGGTAGGACAGAGTGCTTGTGCTAAATAACCTTGTAGCTTCTCAACTCTGTACACTGTAAACCCCAACAGTACTACTAACTTTTAAATATTGAGGATTCAGAAATCAAAACTATGTATTTAGTTACCTCAGCAAAAAACGTATACGTTTTTGTGGTAAGTAATGATGTTTTAATTATAATTGAGTAAATATTTATAAGTGAACACTGTCAACTACCTTATAATTAATGTGTTCGAGGATATGTTAAATGTGACGTCATGACATATACTTGCGTGCTAGACATTCTCGAAATAGTTCAAGATGGCTGCACTTTAGCGGGTACGAGTAATGTTTAGCAAAACTGACAATGACTTGTCATATACGGTTACGAAGTCCCAAATCTGTTCCAGTTAGGAGAGGAAAGTAACAGTCTAGTGTTCATTTAATTATTTTGATGCTTTTTTCGATTTTGGATTTTTCGACTGTATCACCATGCCGCTGCCGCTACGAGTGAGTCTTTAACTCTCATTATTTTCCAAAGCCTGGCTCTCCTGCTTCTAATAAGCGTCCTGGTCTGGTAAGTGATGTGTTTTTCAATTTTTACTCTTACTTAGCTTAGCTTAGTGCGTTATCTATCTAACACACTAAACTAGCTAGCTAACAGACGGAGCTATCTAGCTTAATGCATTAATGTGGCGTTACCTTAGCAAAAAACTGAGAAATTAATTTAAGCTAGCGAAGAGGTGGAAACGTTAGCCTCTAGTTTGCATCATTTCTAAGGTAGATAATAATAAATATGCATGTCTTTGGTGTCAGACAAACTAACAATAGTGACAACAACAACAAATTTACTTTTTAATTATAAAAAAATATATAGTTATCTCTCCTGTCCACTCCAGATACAGAATACACAGAGGTGGATAAAATACAATATAAAAATAATAATACCACACTGTGAAAATACATGCATTCCAAACCTTTCCCTGGTAAAAGTATCTTAAGTATTATCAGCTAAATTTACTTAAAGTATGAAAGTAATAGTACTCATTGTTAAGAGGTTGCGCTTCAACAATGGGATTCTTAGTGGAGTGCTAAACCCAAAATCCAGTGAGCTTATTCCAAAAAATTGAAAAGGTAGCACATCTCAAGTCTTCAAGTCAAGGAGGACAAAATACTCACATTTCACTTATTTATTTGGCTCACATGATGTGAACCAAATAAATAAATGACAACATGTGTACGACTTTGTTTTAGAATGGACCGTCAGAGGAAGTCAAAAGTCAAGTGATTTTTGAGGTAGTGCTTACAAATGACTCATGGATTGGTCTAATTTAACCCTTTGTGGGTCAGTAGGCCCTCCAGATACCCAAATATGTGATCAGACACACTGAAAAAGTGAGAATTTCACAATATCTCCCCATTGAAAAGGAGAGTTTTCTCAACAAATAAACACAATACATGAACATGGAGTGTATGAAAATTGTAAATCTGAAAAGTAACAGTTAACTACAGCTGTCAGACAAATGCAATGGAGTAAAAAGTACAATATTTTCTTTGTGGACTAGAAGTCTAAAATAGCATGTAATACTACAGAAAAAGTACAAGTACCTTAAATGTGTAATTAAGTACAGTACTTGAGTACATGTACTTATTTACTATGCACCACTGAGAACATGTATAGTAATGTTAAGTTAAGGTATTTCTGTAGTTCATTTGTGTCCCTTTTTATAGTGGTAAATGATTTTTAAAGCAGTTTGGAAGACTTGATAACTAATATAATCTATTATTATTATAATAATATAATCTAACATGCCAGCTGAATGGTTTTACAGCAATGTTAGTGACCTGGTCTTTTGATTTTTTCTGGGATGATTTTTTGAGTATTATGATACATGGAGAATGCTGGGTTCAGTGATTAATGCAAGCAGTATTTTGTTTTTGAGCACATCTCATGATGTGTCTTAATGATTCCATTATTTTTGAGGTGGTTTTATCTACACTGCTTACTGAATCATTCCATTTAATTTTCTGACAGTTGTCGTCACATGGTATATGTTGGTTACTGAGTCATTGTGGCACTGTAACCTCTTTGTGGCTGGGATAATGACACAATTGTGAGTTAAGTTTTATTGAAATGACAAATAAATTATGGTGGCTTTGGAAATGGAGAGGCTTAAGCTGGAGCACCTAAAACTGGAGTTGGTAAGATAGGGGAAACCTGTTGAATCTCTCTTGCGCAACGGTGTATCAGGGCAAGCTGTTGGTGGTGCTGGTTTTGTTGTTGCTGGCAATTTGCGCCTGTTACCCAAGTTTAATGAAAAGGATCCTGACACATTATTTTCTTTGTTTGAACGGGTTGCAGACGCCAGGGCGTGGCCTGATGCTGACAGAACCTTAATGCTGCAGTGTGTGTTCACAGGGAAGGCACAGGAAGTATATTCTGCCCTTAGTCCTGTTGATGGCATGGATTATGCCAAGGTGAAGGCTGCAGTGTTGAAAGCATATGACTTGGTTCCAGAAGCATATAGGCAGAGATTTAGAGGCTGGAGGAAAGGTGACACACTCATGACAGAGTTTGCACGTGATATTTCAATGCATTTTGCACGCTGGTGTTCTGCCTCTGATGTAGATAATTATGACGACTTGTGTAATCTTGTCATGTTGGAACAATTCAAAAACTCTGTTCCACATAACATTGCTTTGTACATGAATGAGAGCAAGATCAAGACAGCTTCAGCAGCTGCAGTTTTAGCAGATGAGTATATGCTGACCCATGCTGGTGGCTAAGAATGGCGCAGGTACAGAGTAAATGATATGCAAAAAGATAATGTGAAGTTTGTTGGGGCTCAGCATGTTTCTCAGGGCAGGGGCAGAAGTGTTCCAGGCACAGATGGGAAATTTGATCTAGGTAGAGTCTGCCATTCATGTAAAAACAAGGGTCTTTGGAAAGGGGAGTGTCCAATTTCTAAGTTTGAACAAAGATCAACTGGGTCTAGTGTGAATGTGAAATCTGCTGGTCTTGTAGCCCCAGTATCCACATTGCTGAGTCAAGTAGTATCATCAAGAAAGTTGATGTGACTTATGCTCATGTTAGAGGGGTTTGTTTCTCTGGATGATGGTCAGAGGAAACCTGTTAAAATTTTACAAGATTCAGGGGCAAAACGGAGTTTCATTTTGGAGGGGTTATTACCTTTTTCATCAATTAAAGATACTGGTGAAACAGCTCCAGTTCTTGGCATCAGTTTGGTTGCATTGTCTGTCCCATTGCACTGTCTTACCTTATTTCCAGACCTTGTTAATGGTAAAGTGGTAATGGGGGTATTTAACTCGTTGCCTATGGGGGGGGCGCATTATACTGGGTAATGACTTGGCTGGGGTAAGAGTGTGGAAGGATGTTGCACCACCACTTGTAGTGACAGCATCACCAAAGTGCTCTGGAACTTTGGATGAGTGTGCAAAACAATACCTGAATATTTTCACAGTTTGTCATGAGCAGGGCCAGCTCAGAGAGGAGTATTGAGTCTACACAGTCTGATTTCTCACTGTTGTTCTCTCAGGGTGATGGTCCTGATCCAGTCCAGCATCAGGCTCTACCGTGTCCTTGCCCTTTGCCATCTATCAGTAGAAAGGAGCTCATTGCAGAACAGGCAGCAGATCCCACACTGAAACCTTTGTTCGACATGGTTTGCCCTGTGAGAAAAGTACAAGACTTGGAAAATGGATACTTCCTACAGGGAAACGTGCTGTTAAGAAAGTGGACATGTGTTGTTGACAATGTGAAGATAGACCAGGTAACCCAGGTGGTTGTGCCCTCCAAATTCAGAAAATTGGTGTTGAGCATTTCACATGATGGTGTTGCTGGTCACGTAGGAGTTAAAAAGACCTATGATCCTGTGCTTAGTCAGTTCTTCTTTCTGGCCTTTATTGAAGCGGGATGTCGCGACTTACTGTAAAATGTCATACATGTCAGCTGATTGGCAAGCCTAATCAGAAGGTCAAGCCAGCTCCTTTGTGCCCAATTCCAGTGGTGGAGAACCCTTTTGAGTACTTGCTTGTGGATTGTGTTGGTCCACTGCCAAAGAGTAGAAATGGTAACATTTACTTGTTGACTGTAATATGTAAGAGTACTAGATACCCAGCAGCATTTCCTTTACCCTCTATCAAAGTCAAGCCTGTTCTGAAAGCCCTAACTAGTTTTATATCCACTTTTGCTATTCCAAGGGTGATACAAATTGATCAGGGCAGTAACTTCATGTCTCGTACTTTTGTGCAGGTGCTGAACCAGCTTCGGGTGAAACACAATGTCTCAAGTGCTTATCATCCAGAGTCACAGGGAGCTCTGGAGAGGTTTCACCAGACTTTGAAGTCAATGTTATGGACCATAACAGTAGGACCTACTGTACTGAGCTGTCCCATGATTGGGAAGATGGTCTTCCATGGCTGCTGCTTGCAGTGTGGGAGGTTTGTCAGGAGAGTACAGGATTTTCCCCAAATAAGTTGGTTTTTGGGCACACTTTCCATGATCCCTTGGCACATTTAAGTGACCACTGGAAAAATGTTGATCCTCCCGACAACCTTCTGAGTTATGTGAATAGGTTGTATATTGCCGTTTGTATACTGCCTGTGCAACTGCCCGAAGGAAGCTTGGTGTGGCTCAGGGGAAGATGAAGAATCTTTTTGATCGTAAGGCTAAGTCTCGCCAGTTTGAACCGGGTGATCAAGTGGCGGCATTGTTGCCTATTGTTGGTTCTCCTTTCCAGGCAAAATTTAGTGGACCATATACAGTTAAGAAACGTATGTCTTATCTATACACCTGACAGGAGAAAGAGTGTGCAATGGTGTCATGTCAATCTGCTGAAGCCTTACTATTGTGGGCATTCAAAGGTTGAGGCAAAGGAGGGGGGTATTGATATTCCATCAATGCAAGTGTCTGAACCTAAGGTTGCAGTAGCTGTTGCACAACCCAACACTATCCCATCTGAAGACTTTGTGGTTCCATCAGAACATAGTGTAATGGGGACGTTGAACAATTCAGCTTATTTGAATGACTTGGAGGCTCAATTGAGTTATTTGTCAGATGTTAAACGAACAGATCTAATTCAGTTGATTAATTCTCATCTTTCCCTGTTTTCTGACATTCCATCACGTACTCACCTCATGCAGCACGACATTGATGTTGGAGATGCTAAACCAATCAAGCAGCGTTTCTATCGTGTTTATCTGGAGAAGCGGAAACGCATGGAAAAAGAGGTTGAGTACATGATTGAACATGGTATAGCAGAACCAACATCATCCAATTGGGCATCGCCATGTTTGCTGGTCCCTAAAAATGATTTTTCTGATAGATTCTGTACAGAGTTCAGGAAGGTCAATGCGGTCTCTAAGCCGGACTGTTACCCAATGCCATGTATTGAAGATTGTGTGGATGAGGTAGGGAATGCAAAGTTTGTGACAAAACTGGATCTTTTGAAGGGCTATTGGCAAATACCACTGACGCAAAGAGCAAAAGAAATATGTACTTTCATTACACCTGGACGATTGTTTTCTTACAATGTCATGCCGTTTGGGTGCCACGTTCCAGCGCCTAATAAGATAAGATATTCCTTTATTAGTCCCACAGTGGGGAAATTCTCAATATTGTAGTAGCACAGTGCACAGTAGCACAGTGGGGAGGGGAAAATATAAAAAATAGAAATACTATAAACGAGGGGTAAAGTGTCTCAAAAATATTGCACAAATACTATAACGAGGGACATAAAGTGTCTAAAAGTATTGCACAGACAAAATATACTATATATTATGTGGTCTACTGGGAGCAGTGCTGGTTGTATAATCTAACAACTGCAGGAAGGAAAGACTTGCGATAGCGCTCCTTCTCACACTTCGGGTGAAGCAGCCTGTCGCTGAAAGAGCTCTCCAGTGCTGTTATGTGGTCCCGCATCGGGTGGGAGTCATTGTCCATCATGATTGACAGTTTTGTTGTCATCCTCCTTCCTCCCACCACCTCTACCGGGTCCAGGGGGCATCCCAGGACAGAGCTGGCCTTCTTTATCAGCTTGTCGAGTCTTTTCCTGTCCGACACTGAGATGCCGCTGCCCCAGCAGACCACACCATAAGAGATGGCTGATGCCACCACGGTGTCATAAAATGTCTTAAAGGAGTGTTGCCTGCACTCCAAAGGACCTCAGTCTCCTGAGCAGATAGAGTCTGCTCTGGCCTTTCTTGTAAAGTGCGGTAGTATTGTCTGTCCAGTCCAGTTTATTGTTCAGGCAAACACCCAGGTACTTTTCTCAGTTAAGATTTCACCATCTCAATGTCCCTTCTTTGAATGTTCACCGGGTTCGGGGGGGAGTGTGTGTGCCAGTTCCTTGGTTTTCCCCGCGTTGATCTGGAGTTGGTTCCGCTGACAGCAGTCCACAAAGTCCTGTGTCAGTTCTCTGTATTCCCTGTCGTCCCGATCTGTGATGAGACCGACGATGGCAGAGTCGTCAGAGAACTTCTGCAGATGACAGGTGGGTGAGTTGTAGTTGAAGTCTGCAGTGTAGAGGGTGAAGAGGAACGGAGCCAGGACTGGCCCCCATTCTGCAGACAACCATGTGGGACACACAGTCCCGTGATCACTCATACTGTGGACGGTTGGTGAGGTAGTCCAGTATCCAGCATGTGAGGTGGTGGTCCACACCGGTGTGCTTCAGTTTGTCCCTCAGAAGCACAGACTGTATCGTGTTGAAAACACTGGAGAAATCAAAGAACATGATTCTCACAGTGCTTCCCGGCTTCTCCAGGTAAGAGAGGGCTTGGTGTTGGAGGAAGATGACGGCGTCGTCCACCCCGATCCCAGGTTGGGAGGCGAACTGAAGCGGGTCCATCGCTGGGCTCACCAGGGGGCAGAGATGAACAAGGACCAGCCGCTCCAGAGTCTTCATCAAGTGGGATGTTAGAGCCACCGGCCTGTAGCTGCTGAGGTCCTTGGGGTTCAACTATCCCACACAGCTGGTCTGTGCAGGACTTCAGGAGCCTGGAGCTGATGCTGTCCGTACCCGCAGCCTTCCTCGCCTTCATCTTTCTGAGCTGATTCCTCACCTGGAGTGTTGTGAGGTACAGGGTGAAGCAGGGGGGCTGTGTGCTGGAGTGTGTGGATGGGGGGGCTGATGAGATGAGCAGTTGGGGGTGGCTGTGAGCTGAGTGTTGTAGGAAGGGAGGTGGAGGTGGAGGAGGGGATGGGGCAGTGTACTGGGGGTGCCGATGAGGGGGGTTGCAGCAGGCCTGACTGGGCTGGGGGAGGGGCAGATGACTGATCAAATCTATTGAAGAATAAGTACAGATCATTCACCCACTGTTGGTCCCCCACAGCCTGGGAGTTTGGTTCCTTGTGACCAGAGATGGTTTTCAGGCCTTTCCAGACTCCACTGATGTTGTTCTGCTGCAGCTGATCCTCCATCTTCCTCCTGAAGCTGTTCTTCCCCTCCCTGATCTTCCTCCTTAGCTCCTTCTGTACAGTCTTCAGCTCCTCCTTATTTCCTGACTTAAAGGCCCTCTTCTTCTCCTTGAGGAGAGCCTTTATGTCAGGGTTAATCCACAGTTTGTTGTTGGAAAAACACCGTACAGTCCTGGTGGGTACGGTGTTTTCCACACAGAAGTTGATGTAGTCTGTAATACAGTCAGTGAGACTGTCGATGTCCTCCCCATGAGAATCACAGAGTTCCTGCCACACAGTTGTACCAAAACAGTCCTTCAAGGCCTCGTCAGCCTCGTCGGACCATCTCTTCACTGTGCGGGACACAGCTGGTTGCCTGTGTACGAGAGGTTTGTACACAGGCAGGAGATGAACCAGGTTGTGGTCTGATCTTCCCATGGGAGGGAGGGGTGATGAGGTGTATGCCTCCTTGGTGTTGGCATACAGTAAATCCAGGGTTTTATTGTCTCTGGTGCAGCATGTGATGTACTGGGTGAAGGTGGGCAGAGTGGAAGATGGAGCGGCGTGATTAAAGTCCCCTGATATAAGAAGGAGGGCCTGTGGGTGTTGAGTCTGCAGCCTGCCTGTGACAGGTGGAGGACATCACAGGCTGCTTCAGCGTTAGCAGAGGGGGGGATATACGCAGCTACCGCAATAACATGCGTGAATTTCCGCAGCAGGTAGTAAGGCCTCATGCTAAGGGCTAACAGTTCAATGTCCTTACACCAGACTTGTTCTTTAATAGTGATCTGCCCAGAGTTACACCATCTATCATTCACAAACACTGCCAGCCCTCCTCCTTTCCTCTTGCCACTCTCCCTCGTCCTGTCCGCGCGCAACAGCTTGAAGCTTTCCAACGCAGCAGCCGTGTTTGGAGTTAGCGTAGTCAGCCATGTTTCCGTAAACATCATGATGCTGCACTCTCGGTATTCCCTCTGGTGCTGGGTCAGCGCCGCTAATACGTCCATCTTATTGGGGAGAGATCTCACATTCCCCATGATGATGGACAGGAGGACTGGTCTATATCTTCTCCTTCTAGCACGACGCTCGGCTCCGGCACGGGTCCCCTGTCTCCTCCGCTTCAGCTCTTGGGGAACATAGGGGTCTCTCGGCGGGCAGCACCACTGTGTTATGGAGCACCAACAGCTGATCCCTACTGTAAACAATAGGGCCATGGCAGTGTACAGGGTCCCCAGACACGGTCATGATCAGTGCAAAAAAACAGCAGAAGGCCAAAGCAAACCCTGCTTGGCCTCCATAGTGCAGAGAGCAGTACCACTTAAGCTAGGATAAAAAAAAGAATTAAAAAGACACACTAGACACACTAAGAAGGAAGAAAAGCTCAAAGGTGAGCAAGAGCTACTGCAACAGGCTGCCACTAGCGCGGCGCCATCTTGCCATCATCATGATTAAAATTGTGCATGGGCTTTCAGGATGTACTGCATTATGTTGTAGTATTAAGTGATTCTGGGACTCTCATGTTCAGCGTCTCAAAGCCCTGTTTGATCGCCTTTGATAGCCACAGTGACATATCTTGGTAAGGTTGTGGGTCAAGGGGAAGTGCGCCCTGTGAGAGTTAAAGTTGAGGCTACCGATAGGTACCCTGTGCCTACAACAAAAAAAGAGTTGGGAAGGTTTTTGGGTTTGGTGGGGTATTACAGGAGTTTTTGTCACAATTTCTCCACCGTGGTAGCCCCACTAACAAACCTTTTGCGTAAAAAGGCTGCATTTGTGTGGTCTCCCCAATGTCAAGTTGCTTTTCTTGCTGTGGAAACTTTGCTCTGTTGCTCTCCTGTGCTTACAGCTCCAAACTTTGAGAAGCCATTTAAAATTCAGGTGAACGCCAGTTACAGTATACACGGATCATAATCCTCTAACTTTTCTGTCCAGCATGCAGAACAGCAACCAAAGGCTAATAGGCTGGTTAATGTTCTTACAACCTCACAACTTCAATATTTGTCATATCAAAGGTCGGGAGAATGTAATGGTAGATGCCTTATCTCGGACTTTAGTATGATGCTTACGAAGACCGGAGAGATCTCCGTTTTATGGGGAGGGGTGTGACGGCCCCGGCCGTATGTGTGTTTCTGGCTGCTTTGTGTTGCAGGTGTTTTGCCCGCCCCTGTGCCTTCTGGCTTTTCTGCAGTGTCCTGCTCTCATGCACAGTTTGTGTGGCTTGGCTTCCTGGTTGCTGGGAGACTCCACCTATCTTAGAGTGCTGACTGGCTGCACCTGTGAGGAAGAACATAAAAGCCAGGCTTCCTCGGGCGTGTCTCTCTCTCTCTCTACCTGGACAGCTAACCTCCTGCCATCCTCTTTGTTTGTTGCTTAGTTTTTCCCCATACAATACCAGTTTCACCCACACATAGTTTTTCATGAATCCCACATCTCCACCACACACTGACCTATGACCTCACATCCCAAAAAGATGTTTTTTATGGTTTTGTATTAACATTATTTCAATTAAATGTTACTTTAACTCAAGCCTACTGTGTGGACCACCTTTAGTTGTTATGGCTTAAACGAGCTGGTCATAACATTGGGTATTATGATACATGGAGAATGCTGTGTTCAGTGATTAATGCAAGCAGTATTTTGTTTTTGAGCACATCTCATGTTGTGTCTTAATGATTCCATTATTTTTAAGGTGGTTTTATCTACACTGCTTACTGAATCATTCCATATAATTTTCTGACAGTTGTCGTCACATGGTATATGTTGGTTACTGAGTCATTGTGGCACTGTAACCTCTTTGTGGCTGGGATAATGAAACAATTGTGAGTCAAGTTTTATTGAAATAACATAAATAAATTCTAAAAATAATAATTAACACAAATAAAACTTGACTGCACAAAAAATGTTTGAACTGTGTATCTATTTAAAATGTGTTTGCATGATAAGTTGATAAGTGATAAATCTGTAAATCTGTTTAAATTATATTTGTTGTATTTTTTTCCTCTTGTAGGCTCAAGTGGAAAATTATTGTAGTGGAATGTCCTCAATCTTCAAAGAAGTCTAGGTATGATGTATGCTGAAATACTCTTAGTAGTTGAATGCTTCATTATATTAGCCATGTACCGAAGGGTTTCTTCACCTCCTACTGCAGAGACTGGTTGTCTCATCTGAAAAGTGCATTTGTCACACACTTGAGTTACACATCTGTTTGTAGATATGGAACAACATAAATTGCAAAATACTGCCTTTATCATAATTCTGAACTTTTGGGAGGGATTTATTTATTTATTTAACTTATTTAGGGTTTTATTTATTCACTGTGTGCACATCTAGGACTACAGAGAGTATTGCTGAATCCGTTCCCCACATTGAACATTTCTAGAACACAAAACTAGATTAATCAGAAAGCGATTAACAGGTGAGTTTTCTATTTAACACTACAATCAGCTTCTTCTTCTTTTTTTATATTAACTGCAATCATATAAATATTGCAGATCAGATTCAGTCTCATGAAGTTGGACATGGGGAATTTAGTCTGAGAACAAAAGCCAGCCATGACTGTGACGTGCATGCTGTGATGCAGGGGGAGAATCAGTGTGGTGTTCAAGGAGATCAGCGATTAGAGCATTTTCATACAATCACTGGTTTCCCACCTGATGTCCTGCATGGCCTTTTTGAGGGCATTGTGCCTGTAGAGCTGGCCCTGTGCATTGGGGAGATGATCCATTGCAAATACTTTACTCTTGAGTATTTAAACAAAAGTATCACATCGTTTCCATACCAGTACATAGACAAGGTTGACAAACCCCAGATTATCCCAAAGACATTTACTGGGAAGAACACAATTGGTGGCAATGGTCCTGATGCCACATTGTTAAGACTTCTCCCTTTGATAATTGGGGATAGGATTCCAGAGGGAGATGGAGCATGGACACTATTAATGGATTTAAAAGAAGTAGTTGAGATAGTGCTGTCCTCGGCATTTACAGAGGAAACTATCCAATATCATATACACCATATGGACAAACTCCCCAGCACCCACAGGCACATGGTTACTCATACAGACGTGCTCTGCTACAGGAGGGCATCCAGGATGACATGGCAGAATAAAAAGAGGAGCACAGATGTATGCACCATGACACTTTATGCCCCTTTTTTCAGTTTATTGTAATTTTTTTTTTTTTTTAAATATTTACCAGTGTTCTGTGTATTTTAAAGCTGTGGGTGTTTGAGTTGAATTTTTTATTACAATACATAAATTGGAACAAGTTGTTGTTGTAATTTTGACAGATTTATTTAAATCCACACAAATGGTGGAAAACATTAGTAAAAAGGTCAACATGAACTGTTGAGTAATCACAAAAATGACATATGCAGCATAAAATTGCATGTGATACAGTGTTCAGTACGGGGTACAAAGTAGACCAATGATGTGTTGCTGTAGTGAAATGTAATGAACAAAGCTGATGGTATCCATGTCCATATGTCCCACTATCTGCTTGTTCTCCCAGGTCTGGTCCAAAAACGTCTGTGGGTTACACTCCGCCGACGTAGAGGTACAGGATTTAGTATTTGTTGCATGTAAATAATGCGGCGTCTCCGCTGCTCAATGTGTAGATAAAGCAAATACAAAGTTTGCTGGATTTGCGCTAATAAACTCACGAGACTCTGCAGCATAAACACCACTCGGTAATCCGCAATTGTTGTTGTTGTTCTGTCCACACGCGTACTAGACAGGAACCAGAAAAGGAATGCGCGCAGCAGGGCCGTGTCATCATTGTTTTAGGTCGGATCTGTGTTTTGCCCCGTTTAGACGAAAATAGTAAGGTGGAGTTTACAAAAATCTCCACTCTGGAACCCATTTTCAAAAGTCTCAGTTTTCAGTCCCCTAAAACGCCGTTCTCGTATAAACGGACGGCCAAAACGCAACAAAGCTTCTCAGTTTTCAAGAAATACGTTGTCGTGTAAACGGGGCCTAAGAAAACATCCTCATATTTTGACAACACTTGCGCAGCATTTGGAGAACATGCTGCAAATACCACAACACAATATGCTTCAATACATCACAACACAACAGAAGTGTTTCCAGAGGACACTTAATAGTGATTACCACATCCGGACACGCTATTTTTGACCACGGTTTGTGGCTTATGTCACTGGAGTCGGTAATCTGTCAGTGGTGTTGAAAAATGAGCTAAAATTAATCATGCGATCATAATGTATAAATAATCCGAAAACGTTTACATTTTAGCTTATTTTCCAACTCCACTGACAGATAGCCAACTTCAGTGACAAGCACGTCTGGAGCCAAGTGCTTGCTCATGGTGGATTGTCGGGTCTCTCCATAATGAAGAGTTGGTCTAGACCTGCTCTTTTTGTAAAGTGCCTTGATGTAACTTTTGTTGTGATTTGGCACTATATAAATAAATTGATTGAATTGAATTGGATGTGTGCATGACTTTTAAGTGTCCTCTGGAAACACCTTCACTGTGTTATGGTTATTTGCAACATTTTATTAATGTGTTGTGTTGTGGTATTTGCAGCACGTTCTCCAAATGCTGCGCCTGTGGTGTCAAATTGATGAAAACGTTTTCTTAATTTGCTTGTGTTGTTTATTTGCCTGTGTTTGCTTAAGTTGCAGCATGTTTGCCTGTCAGCCCCTGTAGGATAATGCCTCTTTGAAGTGACAGAACTACTGTAACTCTTTTTTTTCTTTCTTTCTTTACCCTGACCAAAAAAGGATGGCTGCCGTCCAGAAATGTGTCCTACGAGTATATGTTGCAACAGATGTTGCCATGAAGCTCAATTTAAATGAGCGACCAAAGTCAGTCGAAAAGTTGAAGAGCATAATGCAGGAAAAGTTCAAGCCAAGACTGGATGGTGACTTCAGTTTGCAATATGAGGACCACTACGCTGTCTGATGATCCATGGGGCGAGGCTGGACATATGCAGCTGCATCACGCCTGGGCTGATGGCGGCTCTGTGCCAAACAAAGACTCTGTGCCTCTGTTGGTGGACGCAGCAGGGGCTGACTAATGCTGGGGCTCTGGGCTCTCTGCTGGGTGTCTGGTCTATTCGGGTGGCTGAGAGGGTCCAGGAGCTCTGGAGGCAGAAGCTGTCTGGGAGTGAGAGCAGGAGTACATCATGGAGTACAGCCGGGGAACTGCTGAACCCAACTGTGGAGACCCATTTCCTGAGATTTACCTGAGCCCTGTATTTGGAGACTTGAGTGGCCCCCTGTTGACAACATATAGCCCTAAAACACTGAGCCTGCACAGAGCGGACAAAAAAACTCTATACATGAACTGTGTGAAGAGCATCAACAGAAGGGGACTGAGCAACAGACCACTCAGTGTGTGGACAAACAGAGGGAATACAAATAATGGATGGAGCCCACAGTGGAGGGTATGGGCTCCATCAAACCATAGACAGCTGATCTCCAGTGGAGAATTTTACACGGTGCTATTGCCTCAAATGCTTTTATTTCTGTTCTTAACCCAGCTATTTCTCACAAGTGTCCTTTTTGTGATTTACATGAGATGTGTTTTTAAAGAGTGCAAGAGACTCACCAAGTTTTTTAATCTTTTAACCCATGTTTTTAGTCTGTTTGGTGAAACATTTTCCAAGACCAGTTTTATTTTTGGTGCAGATTACAAAAAAAGTAACCGAGTGAAGTGGCAGCTGTTAAATTTTATGTCAAGAGATGAAAAACTGCAAGCAGAAGAAACAGGGTAGAGGACAGGACAGGTCAAGAGGTCACAGCAGTGTGGTTGTGTAACATCAGGTCCAGATTGTGGCTTGAATTTAAATTTGATAAAATAATGAGAGACCTGAACACATTTGAACAACAGTGGTGCTATGGGGACATCATTTGCACTGTTAACAATGATGAACTGCATTTTGTACATGAATTTACTGTTTGCACATGAATTTATTGTTCGGTTTCGTCAACTAAAAAAGTTATGTGGCTTCTGTTGTTTATGTACATATATTTAATGTGAAATAATGTAAATAAAGTGTTTTTGTAAAAAAAAAAAAAAAAAAAAAAAAGGTCCCATAGAGTCGGTCTAGACCTGCTCTATTGGAAAGTACCTTGATATAACTTTTGTTCTGATTTGGTGCTATATAAATAAAATTATTGTAATTAAGCATTTGGGAAGAGAGGACAATAATTGCTGAAGTTTTAAAGTGAATTCTGTCCCATTCTTGCTTGATATACAACTTCAGTTGTTCAACAGTCTGAGTTCTCCGTTGTCATATTTGGTGCTTAATTATGCGAAACACATCTTCAATAGGGGACAGGAAGGCCAGTCTAGTACCTGGCCTGTTGTATTCCAAACCACACTGCTGTAAGAATATGGCTTAGCTTTGTCTTGCTGTAATAAGCAGGGACGTTCTTGAAAAAGACTAGCCTTTTGGCTAAGCTTTGTTACTATGGGTGAAGAATAGCAGCCTACCTGTCCATTGATAGCTGGGCAACTAGAGTGACGTCATTGTTGTCAGAGTTGGGCTCATACTCGTAGTGGAGGAAGTAGAGATGCGTTCGGTGGACAGTGAATCTCTCTCGACGAAACTCGTAGCAAGGATCATCTTCGTCCAGCTCTGACAGAGTCTTCTGGAGCTGCAGGCAGACAGAGGAGGGATACCAAGCCATTTTATGGAGCAGAAAGTTAATCACTGAACAAGATGCTGCTTACTTTAGGAGCTGCATCAGAGTCTAAGGAGCTCCAGCGACTTTCTGTTTGGAAAACGTCCTTCTGCACATGATCAAAATAGTGGTAAAACAAACAAATTATAAGTCACTCCACATATGCGAAACTGCATTTATCCAAATAACTTTACTATTTTCCTCTCTTTTCACATTTATATCCAGACTCATGTACAGATGACAGCGAGTTTCCATGCATAGCACTGCCTAAATTGCTCCTGATGGTTACATTTAGGCTTCAATGTCTCTCAAGGACACTTTGCCATGTGGTCAGGAGTTGTCAACCCTGTGCTTAACGGACGTCCAGCTCTACATGCTGAACCACAGTGTGGCATTGGGGCTTGGTTGAAGCTAAGTGGCAGGAGAGAGAGAGTGGGAGCGGTTCAGGGAAAGGTGCCAGAGAGGGAGAGCTTAATGATCACAGGTGTTTTGTGTTGACTTGATTGCTCTCCCTTATCAGCAGTTGTATGCTGGACCTGAAGAAAGTCTACCTGGCACAGAAACTGGAGACTGATTCACCCGGCAGCTGAAAAGCTTCATCATTGTGTGTGACTTAGGTTTTTCTAAAAGTAAAGTCTGTTATGAAAGTCATCGGTGTGTGGAACACAGAAAGAACCCACATAGTAGCAGGACTCAACTATTAAACAAAACCTAGGGAGGGTAATTATGTTTGTCTAAACATACACACATTAACATTATGCTTTGTCTAAACAACGTTGGAATCATTCAACAATTGCTTGGCCACATTTCATTGTTCAAGTCTTTTTTTAAATTTTTTTTAATTTAATTTTTTTATATTATTTTTTTTAATGCATTTTTTGTACAGGTATACAGATCACACAAAAATCAATACCCAAACCCCACCCAATCACACACCCATAGGCTCACGCACACATACACACACACATTCCAGGGGAGACAAACATAAATGCAATACAAATAGACAAGACAAGCACAAGAAATCCCTCTTGAACAAGTGTCAAGGACACAAAAGCACACAAGTGCACACATCATACACATGTAACTAAACAATAAACCAGTCCAAATACAAATACAAATAAATATGGTCAAATTGAATCCAGATATCCCAACACAGGACCCCAAGAACCTTCCCACGCATTCCGACCTCCGACATTAGCAAATCGCAGTTTCTCCAAATGGATAACCGAAACAAGTTTATGCAACCAGTTTCTGAAGCACGGTGGAGTTGCTGTTTTCCAGTCTTTAAGAATGAGTCTTTTTGCCAGTATCGTGCCCATGAGCAAGGCTGTTTGAATATGTGAAGGTAAAGTTAAAGAGTCTTCTGAACATCCAAGAAGAGCTAAATCTCTGTCAGGAGAGAGAGACCCGAGATAAACCCCGGAAAAAAAGGAGAAAATGCTCAACCAAAGTGGCTGAATTGCTGGACAGTCCCAGAATAAATGCAGCAGTGCACCTTCATTTGATTTACATTTATCACACATTGGGGACACAGAGGGATAGAATTTATGCAACATGACCTTGGAATAATGAAAACGATGAATCACTTTAAACTGAATTAACCTGTGTCTGCTATTTACTGAACAATTGTGAACACGGGAAAGTGCAGTTCTCCATATTTTATCAGGCAACACAGCATTGATTTCCCTTTCCCGAGCCGCCTTAATACCATACGTAGATGCAGAATCTTTAGGGAAAAAAACTACAAATTTACTGATAAGCTTCTTACTGTCTGGCAGCAAAGAAAGTAACTCCAAAAAATGATGACTCTCACAGAAGAAC
Organism: Chaunax sp. Z400; assembly: GCA_037577475.1. NCBI lineage: Eukaryota > Metazoa > Chordata > Actinopteri > Lophiiformes > Chaunacidae > Chaunax > Chaunax sp. Z400. The sequence continues at coordinate 1,590,751 of CM075204.1, read as the reverse complement.
TCAAAATTGGGGATATTTTCTCTAACAAAATATATTTTGAGCTTAGTTGTTCGAAAGATGCAAACTTGTTGTCTAAATAAAAATGCTTTATACACTTAATCCCTTTGGCACACCATGTAGTGAATGTACTGTCCAGCAAAGCTGGAGTGAAAGCATGGTTATGACCAAGTGGTGTATATATTGAGATATTAGGGACTTTGTAGCTATTTTAAATTTGAATAAGAATCTTCAGTGAATTTCTGACAACAAGACTGTGACTTACTGATTTAATAGCAGATGTAGTATTTGTAAATAGTAATGAAGACAGTGAAGCATATGGTTTCATTAAAGACAGAAGTTCAAATTTTAGCCACAGGGGGCCAGAATTAAGTGATTCATCGTTTGGTGAACCCCTTTGCCAATATGCCAGTGCTCTAACATTAGCAGCCCAATAGTAATCTTTAAATACTGGAAGACCTAAACCTCCATCCAGAGTGGACCTGAATAGATGTTTTTTTGATAATCTATGTTTTTTATAACCCCAAATAAATTCTAAAATAATTGACTCAAGCTTCTTAAAAAAGTCAGCTGAAATAGAGAAATTTTGGCAGGGATACCATCTTAATGGCATTTACTCTGCCGATCATGGATAGAGGCAAAGTCCTCCAGTATTCTATACTACTTTTCAGTTTTTTAATACCTTCTAACAGATTTAGTTCGAACAAGAATTTGGGATTTTTTGATATTTTAAGTCCTAAATACATTATATAATCCTGAACAACCTTAACGGGGCAATTCTGTAACACTCTGTTCTCTCCAACAAACATAAGTTCACTTTTAGACCAATTTATTGTGTAACCAGAGATTTTACTAAATGAATCAATATATTTTAAAAGATGAGGAATACCTACTTCAGGGTTCCTTATAGTTACAAGTAAATCGTCTGCATACAGCGTGACAAGACATTCTGATGAACCAGCTGGAATACCCTTTATATGAGGATGACTTCTTATCCAAATTGCCAAAGGTTCTAATGCTATATCAAATAATAAAGGGGACAAGCAATCTCCTTGTCTCACTCCCTGTTGTAGATTAAATAACGCAGATGAGATATTGTTTGTTATAACAGAGGATTTAGGGGAGCGATATATCATTTTAATCCAATCTACAAAAATCTCACCAAATCCGAACCTCCTCAAAGCTTCAAATAAGTATGGCCATTCAACAGAATTAAAGGCTTTCTGAGCGTCCAATGGCATAACAGCCGCTTGGTTGTTTACCCCAAAGTCAGATTACAATACATTCAACAATCGACGCACATAAAAAAAGGAAAGCCTGCCTCGAATAAAACCAGCTTGATCTGGATGGATGACTGTTGCTATATGCTTGTTTAATCTAATGGCCAATACTTTTGTTAAAATTTTGTGGTCCAAGTTGAGCAAGGAAATGGGCCTATAGTGAGCAGGGTCTATGGGATCCTTTACCTTTTTCAATAACAGACATACATTTGCCTCATAAAGTGAAGGTGGAAGTGTTTTTCTTGCGATTGAATCATTTATCATCCTGAGTAAAACGGGTGTTAAAACATCATGGAATGCTTGATAGAACTCAGCTCCAAACCCATCTGGTCCGGGACATTTACCTGTGGGGAACGACTTAATAGCCTCTACTAACTCATTAACAGAAAGCTTTAATTCCAGAGAACTGCTCTCATTTAACTGAGGCAGAGATAATGTACTGAAAAATTGCAAGTAATCTGTGTCTGTTGCCATGGAAGTAGAGGCATACAGACTGGAGTAGAATTCTTATAAACCATTGTTGATGTCCTGTAGATCCGTAAGTATTTGTCCATTTTTGGACTGTATTTTATAAATACTTAGATTGTTCACTTTTAAGTTGTCTTGAAAGTAACTTTTGAGGTTTATCGCTCAATTCAAAATGTTTTTGTCTTGTCTTAAATATTAGACTACTAATTTCCCCTCCAAGGAGAGAATTATATTCAGACTTTAGTTTCAAAATCTTGTTATAATCAGACTGTAATAAAGATGTCTTATGTATTTGTTCTATGTGCATAATTTCTTGTTCAATTTCTCTCAGTCTTTTAAATTTTGCTTTTTTTCTTGAGGCCTCAAAAGAAATAATAAATCCTCTCATAGTAACTTTAAGTGATTCCCAGAGAGTGGAGTCTGAGACCGCTCCATTGTCATTTATCTCCAAACATTCTGTGAGATTTTTGTTCATGTACTCCTTAAAACCTGGTGATGATAATAGTAGGGGGTTGAATCTCCATTTACATTTTGATTTGAAAAAGAGGCTTGCAGCTGTAGAGTAACACGACTATGATCAGAAATCAATACTGTGATAATGTGTGTTACTAATATTGGAGATTGAACCAGCCTCCACTATGAAATAATCAATTCTAGTATATGACTGATGTACATGTGAGTAAAATGAATATTCCTTTTTGTCTGGATGCTGTATTCTCCAAATGTCTACCATGTGTCTGGATTTGATCAGATTGTTTAGAGTTTGAACAGAGTTAAGAGTTGGAGGAGTTTTAGAGGATGATCTATCCAACAATGAATCCAAATAACAATTGAAGTCACCACCAATATAAATATTGGAGGATCTATCCTCTGGGTGTAATTCAAAGACATTACAGAAAAAGATAGGATCATCGGTATTCAGACCATATATAACAGAGTAATCAGAAATGAGTTAATGTAACCAGATACCAAAATAAATCTCTCATTACGGTCTATAATCTTGGACTTAAGTAAGAAAGGAATAGTATTACAGAACAGAATTGCTACACCTCTTGCTCCAGAAGTAAAAGGTGCATGATACACCTGAGAAATCCAGCTGGGCTTCAAATTATGTTCCGTGACTTTAATAATATGAGTCTCTTGCAAAAATAAAATATCAGCTTTCAATGAATTTAAATGGGAGAAAACCTTCCCGCATTTTATGTTGTTTCCAAGGCCCTGAACATTCCAGGAGGTTAATGTGATTTTATCATTTAAACATGTGGACATACTTTCAAAATAATCAAGTAGCCTATACTAAAAGGCCTATAATATTCCTCATGGAATGTCTTGGGCCCTTGTTGTTCCAAAAGAGTCAAACATGGATGATATGAAGTAAAACAAAATAGCAACTGAGTGTCCAAATGAAACAGAGAAAAAAAATTAAGTTGAAACACCATTGTTCAAGTCTTTGACACAGACAAAGAAAGGTGTGTGTGATGTATGTCATTAATTCACATAAAGATATTAAAGTAGGTCTTTGGAAATGTCAGAAAACAGTTGGACTTTGGGTTAAAAGCCACTTCTTTGTTAGGTTAGAGCCCTGACTCCCCAGGCCATAGCTTTTGTGGTGTGTCCTGCACTGTTGGCAGTAGTAGGCCCTTCTTAGTGCTTGTTCGTGGATTTTTGGCTGAATGAGCCTGTTAAATTGGTGCTGGAGCCCTTATGTGAAAGAAATCACTCTGATTGATTGCTCAGTTAAAAGTCAATCAGTGCAAGAGAGAAACAGGAATGAGGAATAAAGCAAAAGACTATAGTCAAGAGGGAATACACAGAATGTTATAGTCATTTTGAATCAATCATTCTCATATACAGTACATATATTTTCACAACACCATGGCCATCTGGAATGAAGCAATTGAAAATAAACCAAAATTGTCTTTGCAGTGAGCGAGACAAGTGTGGAAATGCTAGGAAAATGCTGCTTTCATCATAATGATGGTTTGTATATCCACAGTCTCAGGTCTGGTTTCACTTTTTGAATACTAAATACAGCTGTGAATCAACATAAGTTAGATTTTGCTCTATAATCTAGTTAGCACCAAGATGTTACAATTTAATGCAAACAAAATGCATGGTTCCAGTGTTAAAAACACATGGGATGATGTATGAATTGATTTCAACATTGTCTTCATGTCAGTGTAACTTGATTTCAATTTAAGTGAGCTCCACACACTGGACTTGCTGAAGTTCAACCAGAGTCCCTTTGCTTTGTGGAACAGCAGAATGGTGTGTGGCATGGCTCTGCTTTAAACAGTGTGATTACTGGAGCTGGAGTGAGTGACTACTCAGTGGTCCAGCGGATCCTGCTCCCCAATGTGCTGCAACAGTCAGTCCCTTAGTGACCTCATTAGTCTCTTCATCACTTTAATGGGATTTGGATGGCTGCTCAAACTCTGAGCAAGCTAACTATTTCCTGAGAAACTGAAAGTTCAAGTTTTGATCTTAAATTGTTAAAAAAAATCAACATTTTCAAAAAAAGTTTGATTTAATTCTGATATTATTTTGAATAAATTATTATTTTTCAATTTTCACTTAAATATATTTTTCAGTTCAGATCTTTTTTTCCACATTCAAATCTTATTTTTTTGGTTTCAGATTTTTTTTTTTCACTTTCAGATCGGTTTTTTTCAGGTTCAGAGTTTTGGCCAAGATCTGGCGTGGAGGGCGTGGTATCAACTGAGGGGGGCATGGGATTGTGAGTGACAGCATCACAAAGAAGGCTCAGGGCCTCCCGCATATATGTTGCCTTCAGGAAATGTGGGTACTTTGTATAATATCACTCAACTTTTTCTATACACTGTATTCACCTGATTAGCAGTAAATAAAGTGATGCTCAGGACAAAGTTACGTTCAACAAGCTGTTTTAGACCACTCTTGGTAATTATCAATATATGAAAGCAGTAAAAGATGTCAGATTGTGAAGTTTAGCACCCATGCTTTAAGAAATGATGTTTCCCATTTCCACATAAAACTTCTAACACATCGCAGTATCACGGATGACAATGGCCTCCTCGGCTGGACAACCTGCTGGTGCAGGCGCACAGGTAAGAAATGCTATTTTTAGAAGGGGTACTGTGGAAAATTATCCTGAACATTATCATGCTGGGTAATTTTGGAAACGTAGGGACATACAGAAAGACGTCTTTATGTGTCAAAGCAGTAAGCTAGGCATAAGGTTAGCATGAACTAGCTTTATGCTTGTACTGCCCTCGCAGTGCGTTCTCTTGTGCAGAGCTAGACAGTCAGTTAACACTTAAAAGCTCTTCAATAAACACAAAGGTTTGGATTTTCTTGTCTTTTACTGAAGTCTTCATTTGCTTTGCTTTTCTTTGTAAAACTGCAAGATTACAGATATAAGCATAAATCAGTACAAGACATTAACATATGCACATAAATGATAAATATAATACACATAAACGCCATATTTTACTTATAGCATACAACAAGCAGTAAAATATAAGAGAAAACAGCTCAGCTACGACAACAGCTACAAGTCCATAGTCAAGTAGTAAACAGAGCTAGCTCTACTGCTACAACTACAAGCTAGCAGAGCACATGTTTTACCAAACCCAAAGAAAAGCTTTTAACATGTCATTCCTTCAACAAAATGCAATGTTTGATCATCATATTTATGCATATTACTCACAGACATAGTTTCCAAGGCAGAAGCGTTAATGTTTTAACATAAGTTCTCCTTTTAACCTATTGAACTTATTAAATTAATTACATTCTGCCTTAACTTTAAAGGCAGCACAATGCTGTTAGCTGCTGTTAATGAATGTTACAGTCCTAAAGTGTCTAGCTCCAACTTTAGTCTTTAAATGTCTTTGTTAACATCTGTGTTTTTGCCAGAATGTCGACTGTAATTCGACAGTGGCTGCAGCTGCACAAAGCCTCATCAATGTGCTCACACAGAACCTCACTCAGGGACAGCAAGAGCCAGGAAGAAGGCAGGAACAGGCAGCATCCTCTGTAGAACAGGAGATGGCCAGGTTTTAGATTTTATTGATTGATTGTTGTTGTTTTTCTCATTTTATGGTACTTTGAGTAGCTAATGTTTATATGCAAATTTCTGATCATGTTTTAAATAAATATATGATTTTGTTTCAAATGATGCAGATCTTTCCCTGGGTTTTTCACAAGGAAAACTTGTCTTGGAAAGCGAAGGATACAGAGTTTAAAGACCTATGGCACAGCATCTAAAAAACCCTGGAAGCCTTTTAGTTTTTATGTATACCTGTTAAACATAAACTCACAGAAAACCCCAACCTCATCTGAAGAGTTTGAACTTGCCCAGGCTGGTCTTGGAAAAAGACATGTCACCATGTCCAGGGATATGAGCCATGAAGAGGTGATGCATGAAGAAAACGTAATACAGTAGTTACAAATGCAAGACACATGTATAATTTGAAACATGCCACTCTATCCAAGTCTTAGGCTTTTTTAAGCATGTAGATATCACATAGCTATTGTGTTATTGCTTTTTCAGTTCTTTGGACTACTACAAAATGAATATCCTAAGATGCAGGGGCTGACAGGAGGATGGCTACTCTACAAGGCTCCAGGTGGAGAGAACTAATAATATAACACCTATGGTAGTACACTGTCATTCGCAAAACTTGTCAAACAACCACTACTGTAATGATACAAAATATTTTGCATTTTCAGGTGGTCAGGGCAAAAGGAGACTGATTACGATTCCTCCTGATTCTGATGGATATACTGGGACCCTAATCCGAAGTGTTACAGGGTCAGGGAAAAACACCCTGTATATTGTGCCTTTGCAACATGAGTTTGACCTAACTCCGTTGCCACCAGATGCCATTAAATTTCAAAACATGCCAAAAGCACAATGCCAAACATGCAAAGTGAGTTTTCCTTTGCAGATTTTGGCCCTTCATGTTCAGGAGTGCATGGAGTCTTCAGCAGAAGATATTGAGGTAAATGTGGCTCTGAAATATGTGTGATATTGCATTGTTAAAGTGACCCAGTTTTACATTTTGATTGTTCTGCAGTAAGTTGTAACAGGATATTTGTGGGTCATATTATAGACACATCTAAGTGAGGTCCAGATAGTTTCTGTGACAGCCCCCCCTCTGCAGCATGACACAGAGTCATCTGTTGAAGAGGTACACTACTTAATGTTACTGTATTACATTGTGAAATGCCTACATTGACTCTTTGTATGGGACTGTGGCTAATATTTAATCTTTGTTTAATCTCCATCAGAAGTTCCCGTGTCCTATCTGTTTCCTGAAATTCACACCACAGTTCCTAGAACTCCACGCTAGCATGTGTGGAGAAAGGTAACTGAGATGGTAGACTTATCTTAATTTTACACGTATATGCTACTTACAATACAGTTTTTTCAGCAGTACCAATAGAATGTCTATTGTACTTTTGTAGAGGAAAGGAAGATCTTAAGATGGGTGACACAAATGACATGAGCCAGGAGAATGGAGAGGAGCTCATCAAAAGGTAAATACAGTGTTGTTTAAATACATGAAGTCATCCTTGTGCTTTTGTTTTCAACATTAGTAGTTTACATCTGTTGATTATGAGTTTTGTTTGGCAGTGTCGATGATGTTTTGGACACCATTTGTCGAAGAGTTGATGTTGAGAAACAGTTCAGCATCCAGATTTAAAGAACAAACATCCTTGAGAGAGGCCTTCTGCAATGGCAACGTCAAAAAAAAATTCACCCACTGCTACTCTGAAAGTGACCTTCTTTTGGAGAGGCAGGGGTGGACACAGGTGCCCTCCGAAAAGAATTCCTCATAGGGTAAATCACCCATCAAGACATTTTCATTCTTATGTAGACTCTCATAAAGCAAGCAGAAAATCAGAGTCCACTGAAACAGTTATAGATTTAAACTAATGCATGAGGATTCATACAGTTAAAAGGGCAGCTTACAAAAAGTTCTTGAAGGAATTATACTTTGATCTGTAATACATCCTACTTACTGAAGGAGCTCTGTCCTTGAGTTGTATGTTATGTTGTGAATTGTATTTTAGTTGTTTTACAATGTATGTAGAAACATTGATTATATCTCAGTTCACTTAAACAGTCCTTACTAAAACTATCTGGATGGCTACACAGACATATGGTCAGACAGGTTTTATGTTAATGTTGTGTTTGAACTTTGTTAAACTTTTCCTGTCTAAAGTAATTGTCTAGTAGTTCATTTGGTGCTGTCACAGATTAAAAAGCCACACCACAACAATACAAATATATGATTGATGCCCCTTGAGCTCCACAGTAAATGCTGCTTGTATTTCTGTGTAGAAATGGTGGCAGGAATTGAGGGTTGATTCTTTGAGGGACCACAACATCAGAAGAGTCCATGATACTCTCTGACTGACTTTGACAATGGCCTCTACAGGTGTGGTTATTTTTATGCAAGTAAGAAAAATCTGATCCTTTTTGTTATGTTTTCTAACTGATACAACCATGCTAATTTTTTGTAAATAGGACTGTTGGAGAGATTTTGGCTGTTAGTTTGGCACAAGGTGGCCCAGCCCCTGCCTTTTTCAGCCCATGGACTTACAGTTACCTCAGTAGTGGGCAAATAAACCCGACAATTCTCAACTGTGATGCAGTGGCAGATGTCCAGTTGCGATTGTTAATTGACTAGGTATGCCCTCTATATGATGGAAATGCTGGGTTAATGGGGAAAAAAGCATTTTCTTGTCAAATAATACTGTCATATGTCATTTTGTCATGGTAATTTATTTTATTTTCAGGTTGAGTTGTCGACTGAGCAATCAATTCAAGATCTATCTGATGAAATCCTAAATTGTGAATATACTGGAGTTATCTCCATTCAAAACAAGGAGTCCATTGTTCGGTATGCCTGGACCTGTATTTCTGTTTGTACAGAAAAATATAATTTTTGAATAAGGTTTTGTAGGATTTCTTTTCCTTTCTATTGTTCTAGTGCCATCATACTCCATGCATTGCTGAGGTTGCAGCCCATGCTAGAACAACTCAGGGAAGGCCTGCAGCTTTATGACCTTCTCTCACTGATCAAGCAGTACCCGGATGTGTGCCAGCCCCTGTTTGTTCCTGGCAAAGATGTAAAAGTGAGCAAATCAAGTGTGACAATTCATTATTATAGACAAGAAACACTAACTTGCTTTAAATTTTCATAATAAAATGTCATGTAATTTACATCTTGATTTCATTTCATCATAGGTGAATGCAGTTTATCATGGCATCCATTCTTCCTAAACTGAGTGACAAAGGCATCAGATTGAGCTGGAGATAATTAACTTTATTCAAGACTTTCTTTATGAAGCAGAAGGTATGTAGTTTTTGATTTTCTACAAACCAGTGATTCAAAAGCTGTTACATCTGACTGTTTCCATTACTAAATATGAATGTTCATGATGGCCTGTAGTCTTAAAAATAGCCAGCTGCAACTTGTAGTCATTCTGGTAATGACCAGGTTCACGTTTTGTTCTTCCTGAAATATCTTGATGATGATACTAGGTATTATGTGCCAGGGTACTTTGTTTACTAAAATCAGAGGCCAGCTCGATCACAGCTTATTTCCTTTGGCTGAGCAAGGCCATACTGAAAATAGACATACATATTGATTATACAAACAAATTATTCACTTTTTCCCCAAACCCATGGTTCTTAATTAAAAGTTGAACAAAGATTGATCTTACATACATACAATGGAGATGTATCTCTTATACATACATCTCCATTGCATGTATAAAGACTTCCAATCCACTAATCCACCTCTTTAAAGAACTGCAAAACCCTATTTATTTATTTTTATGTGTATTTGCTTCATAGCTGAGATCAGGGGGATGTAGATGACAGGAGGGCCCACATGCCATCACACCTGCCAGGTTTCTGCAGCGGATCACAGGCCAAGGTCACATCCCACTTCTTCCTTCAGAGAAGAAGGATTTTGCTGTAATGGTCAAGTTTAACCATGACTGCAGTGCAGACTTTGGGCATCACAATGTCTGTTACCCTGTTGTTTCAGCATGTGCCAAGACTATTGTGCTACCTGTAAGGCACATGAGGTCCTATGACAATTTCAAAAAGGTTCTTACTGAGGCTTTTCATCTTGGCCAAGAATTTAACATTGTGTAAACAAGGCCATCAACTGTGTCTGTTTTCAAGGTGAAACTACAGCCAAAATGTTTATTTGATAAATGTTTAGCATCAGCTGCTACTTTTTTTACTACTACTGTATTAGTAATACTGTGTTCCAAGACTTTGCCACAACTGGAAAGAGGAATTTGTCAGTTAATCTCTAAACATTTGAATGTTTTAGTGGCATTACTGTCAATGTTTTGAAGATGCAACAACATTTTAATAAAAGTTGGTCATTTCACATTCTTGTCATGTTTACATGGCTGGCTAATCATCATCATGTTGTCTCTTTACCATTTTGCTACCCAGAACTTTGAGAAGCAGATTCAGATTGTTTATACCACGTGGCTTCACTGTTGTCAGTCACTACAAATAAACGTTTACAATTCATTCATTGGAAACTTGGTGTTAACTGGTTAAAGCCTTTAATCACATGTTATGTTTGCATCTAGCGTACATGGTGTAGTACATAGTGCAATACATCTAAATAAATGTCTCTGCCATAGGACTCTGATGGTCTTGAGATGTCAATAGTGGCTCTAAGGCCTGCCCTATCCTGCTCAGAGAGGGGGCATTCAACAGGTGGAAGAATCACTCCAGCACTGTCTGCATCTGGCTCACTGGCAGTGCTGAAAGCAAGATCTGCATACTCGATTTCCTACATCAAAAAACAAAATTGACATAGAAATCAGGGGACATAAAAATATAAAAGCAAGCAGATTTACAGTAGCTCAACATGTGAACAGAAATGGTACTATGGAGATAGAAGTATCAATATGGTAACACTCTATGTTGTTTTCAGTGAAGCCAAAGAAATGTAAACCTTGCTCAGCTTTCGGACAATTCACTCATCAAAATACATTATTTAATGGTTCAACTGTACACACAATGCAATTTTAATCTTAATGTACAGTACTTTTATGTTGCACATATATAACATTTTAATAATTTTAATCATAAACTTGATATTAGTAAGCATCTTTTTTAGTTTGGCACAAGGTACCTCTGCCAAGTCTGGAGTATCAATGGGATTCTGGAGGAGTCCCATTGTCCACAGTTGTTGTGCGGACAGATTTTGTTCTGTCCTCAGAGGGTGATGATCCCAACCCACCCTGAAGACATCGAGGTCCGTCTGCAGACGTGGAAGAAATACATGCTGGGCACAGAAGAGGTGGATGCTATCAGAAGGATCTAGAAGACCTTCATCCTCAAGGCTGTGAAGAGTCTCGTAGTGCACATTTGTTACAGCCATCCAAACATTTCTCCACAAACGCTCTATTCTGTTAAAGGAAAAAATAAAATTACCCTCAAGTTTGCACAGTATATTTGAACTTTTACCAAGTGTGACTTTAAAAAAAGAAGAATAAAATAAAATAAATAAATAAAATATACACACACACACACACCTTTGATTGTGCACACTCTTTCCTGACAGGAAACTGCCACAGCCCTTGATAGTGAACATGCATCGCGCTATGCCAACTCCTTGGTCACTCTAAAAGAATGTATCACACAAAAAATAAAGAAAATGCAGTTAGTTTATATAAGTTGGCCATCTGAGATTTCTAAATGTAAAGAAACTAATAATATGCTATTGTAACTTTTACCATATTTATTTCAATTCCAAATACATAGACTTTGGACAAAATTAATACCTAATATTATCAGACAAATCATTCTTATAAATGTTTAGTAGGCTAGAGAGAAGGTGAGGTGTTTAAGTATTGTATACTATACAATAAATCCTCAACAGGGCTTTAGACGGATGAATAAGATTTGAATTTCTTTGATTTAACTAGACAAGTAATAAAATCCAGGATTTGTTTAAATTGTTTGTTTGTTGGCCTTACCTTAATGGAAAGCCATACTTTTGCACAGCCTCCAAGAAGAAGTCAAGTGCAGTGGATGCTTTATTGTTGCTTGCAGCACCCAGGTACATGATCTGAAGCCGAGAATATAATTCAGTGGAAATTTAATAAAAGTATTTTTCAGACCTGCAAATGTATTTACATACAGGCTTGTTTGCTAAATAGCATAAGATGGATACTGACAAAAATATAGATCCTTTAAAAGGTCATCTACACCCTAAAGCAAGTTTAACAGCAGACTCATATCGTCATTTTCAGCTGCCATCATCTCAGTCTAAAAGTAGTGGCATTAATTACCTTTCGTGAGAAGCCATCAATTCCTCCGAATATCACAAGGCCATCTGTTTTTTTTAAAAAGGACAAAATGAGTTCAAATAGAGTCTGTGTACATATATTTGCATGTACTTGATGAAACAAAACAAGGGTGTTAACAATGTAATTTTATACAAATGATACAACTTGAAAACCCAAATTTAAATCTGGATACTGAATAAAACAAATAAAATAGAATGTGAACATTTGTTAATCCTTTTTGACATATACTCAGTTGAAAACAATATACAGACAATATATTTATTAAGTTACCTCATTAACTTAATTGATTTTCGTAAATGTTTGCTTATTATGAATTTGATGGCAGCAAAATGTTTTAAAAAAGTTTGGGGACAGAGGCAACAGAAAGACTGAAAGTTGTTGAATGTTAAAAACACCTGTTTGGAACATTTGGTTTATTGGTAACAGGTGATAGGATAATGATTTGAGTATGAAAGAGGCATCCTTGAAAGTTGTTTACAAGCAGATAGGATACCACTCTGTAGCACATAAAGAAGATTAGTACATTGACTCAGGAAGAATTGTACCATCTAAATAACATGTAAACATCAAATGACCTACCTGATGAGCTTATGATTAGTGTCAATATGTACCAAGTGCAGAGGACCAGGTACAGAATATGTTCTTCTTGCAACACACCCCATGCTTGTCATTCTTGAGAGTATACTAACAGAGTCAACACAATGGATGGAGATACTCTTTCCCATTGGACTCGGTGGCCCATAGCCTGCAGGATTCCTTTCATCATTTGGTATCCTATATGTTGTGTCCTGGCCTTCACTGACCTCACCAAACTGTCTAATTGTTCATCAGTCAGGTTACTGTTTGTTTACTGCTTGATGGAAAGGCCATTATCATGCATGCGCCGTCTCACTGTCCTCTCAGACACTCCCAGAAGTGTTGCAATGCCTGATAGAAATGTCACTGGTGGTGACATTTCTATCAGGCTTTGTAGTTCCTGAGGAGACACAACATATTTTGGCCGTCCAGTTTCTCCATGCATCAGGGGCACCTGACTAGGAGTCAAAGTTGAGTTGGCCTCCATATTGATAAGCGTTGACAGCTCAGTCAAAGCACTGACAGCATCCTGTGGCATCTCAATCTGGCTTGACAATGTCCTAAAAAGAACCATCTCCTGGTTGACTACAAACTGCAAATAGTCCACATCTAGGGGCAGTCTTTGTGTGACCCGGGAAACTTTAGTTAGGAGTCTCTGAAGAAATTCCCTTGTCAGTTGCTCCTAGAATAAACAAACATTACTTTAAATTATTGCACAGGTTTAAATGTATTGAGATTCTGTGTGGGCACATTTAGAAGTGGTCACACCAGCTCTGCTGCTGCATAACTCACTGAAACACACATGTTAACAATGACATTTAAAGACTAAAGTTGGAGCTAGAAACTTTAAGGACTGTAACATTCATTAACAGCAGCTAACAGCATAAATCTAGTTCATGCTAGCCTGGCTTACTGCTTTAACACACAAAGACGTCTTTCTGTATGTCCCTACGTTTCCAAAATTACCCAGCATGATAATATTTAGAATAATTTTCCACAGTACCCCTTCTAAAAATAGCATTTCTTACCTGTGCGCCTGCACCAGCAGGTTGTCCAGCCGAGGAGGCCATTGTCATCCGTGATACTGCGATGTGTTAGAAGTTTTATGTGGAAATGGGAAACATCATTTCTTAAAGCATGGGTGCTAAACTTCACAATCTGACATCTTTTACTGCTTTCATATATTGATAATTACCAAGAGTGGTCTAAAACAGCTTGTTGAACGTAACTTTGTCCTGAGCATCACTTTATTTACTGCTAATCAGGTGAATACAGTGTATAGAAAAAGTTGAGTGATATTATACAAAGTACCCACGTTTCCTGAAGGCAACATAAATGCGGGAGGCCCTGAGCCTTCTTTGTTATGCTGTCACTCACAATCCCATGCCCCCCTCAGTTGATACCACGCCCTCCACGCCAGATCTTGGCCAAAACTCTGAACCTGGAAAAAAAAAATCTGAAACCAAAAAAATAAGATTTGAATGTGAAAAACAAAGATCTGAATCTGAAAAGTGAAAATTGAAAAATAATAATTTATTCAAAATAATATCAGAATTAAATCAAACTTTTTTTGAAAACTTTCAGTTTCAAATTTGTTTTTTCAATTAAATTTTTTTTTCAAATGAACAAACCTTTTGGCCTGTATCTAGCTCCATAGAGGTGTGCACACACACCTGAAGCATCTATCTGTTAAGTCCACGTCAGCTCTGACTGACACTGTTAGTGCTGTCTCTGTCCTCAGAACCACTTGTTCTTTGAGCAGCAAAACTGCTATCTTCATCAGGCTGGCTGATACACAAATTCACACACAAAAAAGGTTTCCAAGCAGGCTCAAAGAGGAAGATACAGGGTTGTGTCGGGGGTTTCACACCAGCACCCAAGTTGTGTTATTAGCAAATGTATTTGCACGCATGGATGCACCCATGTGACTGTTGACCAACAGTCAACAAAATGAGGTCAGGCGCATCGTTGGCATATTGCTATCTTGAAGCACCAGAAAGCGACTGAGCCATTGACCAACAAAACACATGGTTTAGTTGTTTTACTGCTATTCAAAGGACACGATATTCTGACTGTAAGATGTGTGCATGGCTTCACAATGCATCTAAACTCTAAACAAAAACTTTTTTCATCCACACTCCGGTGACTCAGGATTTATCAAGAGGACGGCTGCTTTGCTCCAAACTATTTCACTGTATGAACCTGGACTGTTTCACTGTGTGAACCTGGACTGTTTCACTGTATGAACTTGGACTGTTTCACTGTATGAACCTGGACTGTTTCACTGTGTGAACCTGGACTGTTTCACTGTATGAACCTGGACTGTTTCACTGTATGAACCTGGACTGTTTCACTGTATGAACCTGGACTGTTTCACTGTATGAACCTGGACTGTTTCACTGTGTGAACCTGGACTGTTTCACTGTATGAACCTGGACTGTTTCACTGTATGAACCTGGACTGTTTCACTGTGTGAACCTGGACTGTTTCACTGTATGAACTTGGACTGTGTGAGACCTTTAGGATGTGTAGAAGAACACAGAACATTCATTAACATTAGATCCTGTCGAGGTGTCTGAGATTTAAATCATTGATGAAGTTAAGCTGATGTGCACAGTGGGTAAATGTCACAGACGGCAGAGACACACTTCTGGTTTCTGCTGCTGGGGGATCACTGCAGGTGAATCAACATCAATGTTTTACTCAATAAATAATGTTGTCACCCATGTGTTTTTTTTTTTTTTTTTTTTACCTCTGCCAAGGTGTCCATTGGTTTGATGAAGTAGCAGCAGCTTTATTGGTCACATACAATTATGCAGACAGTACAATGTAGCAAAATTTGTTCTTTGCTTGTGACCCATCCCTGAGGAGCATCGGGCAGGCTGGGGAGCAAACTGGGGTTCAGTATCTTGCTCAGTGACACTTCAATATGTAGGCTAAGATAAGAGGACAACTGCTCTTTCCTCCTGAGCCACAGCTGCCCCGTTTGTTGGTTGTCAGAAGAATTATGTAAAAACTACTGAATGGATTTCCATAACATTTGCTGGGAGGATGGGTCTTGGGCTAGAATAGACCCCATTAAAGTTTGGTGCAGATACGGATAAAGGGGCAGATCCATATGTGATATCCCCATGCATCAAGGGATGCATGGGGATATCACATGCATGGGGATTCAAGATGGCGCCGCGCTAGTGGCAGCCTGTTGCAGCAGCTCCCGCTCACCCTTGAGCTTTTTCTTGCACTATTGTGTCTCTTTAACTTTCTTTAATTTTTCCCTCGCTGTCTTGAGGGGTGCTCTTTGCACTATGGAGGCCAAGCAGTTGATTTTTGCTTTGGCCTTCTGCTGTTTGTTTGTTTCTGCTTTTTCCTGACCATGACCGTGTCTGGGGACCTCGTGCGCTGCCATGGCCCTATTGTTTACAGTAGGGATCAGCTGTTAGCGCTCCGTAACATAGCGGTGCTGCCCCACGAGAGACCTGATGTCCCCCGAGAGTTGAAGCGGAGGAGACGGGGGACCCGTGCCGGAGCCGAGCGTCGTGCTAGAAGGAGGAGATATCGACCAGTCCTCCCGTCCATCATCATGGGGAATGTGAGATCTCTCCCCAATAAGATGGACGAATTAGCGGCGCTGACCAGGCACCAGAGGGAATACCGGGAGTGCAGCATCATGATGTTGACGGAAACATGGCTGACCGCGCTAGCTCCAGACACGGCTGCAGCGCTGGACGGCTTCAAGCTGTTGCGCGCGGACAGGACGAGGGAGAGTGGTAAGAGGAAAGGAGGAGGGCTGGCAGTGTTTGTGAATGATAGATGGTGTAACTCTGGGCACATCACTATTAAAGAACAACTCTGCTGTAAGGATATTGAACTGTTAGCCGTTAGCATGAGACCTTATTACCTGCCGCGGGAATTCATGCATGTTATCGCGGTAGCTGCGTATATCCCCCCCTCTGCTAACGCTGAAGCAGCCTGTGATGTCCTCCACCTGTCACAGGCAGGCTGCAGACTCAGCATCCACAGGCCCTCCTTCTTATATCAGGGGACTTTAATCACGCCGCTCCATCTTCCACTCTGCCCACCTTCACCCAGTATGTAAAATGCTGCACCAGAGACAATAAAACACTGGATTTACTGTATGCCAACACCAAGGAGGCATACACCTCATCAACCCTCCCTCCCCTGGGAAGATCAGACCACAACCTGGTTCATCTCCTGCCTGTGTACAAACCTCTCGTACACAGGCAACCAGCTGTGTCCCGCACAGTGAAGAGATGGTCCGACGAGGCTGACGAGGCTTTGAAGGACTGTTTTGGTACAACTGTGTGGCAGGAACTCTGTGATTCTCATGGGGAGGACATCGACAGTCTCACTGACTGTATCACAGACTATATTAACTTTTGTGTGGAAAACACCGTACCCACCAGGACTGTACGGTGTTTTTCCAACAATAAACCGTGGATTAACCCTGACATAAAGGCTCTCCTCAAGGAGAAGAAGAGGGCCTTTAAGTCAGGAAATAAGGAGGAGCTGAAGACTGTACAGAAGGAGCTAAGGAGGAGGATCAGGGAGGGGAAGAACAGCTTCAGGAGGAAGATGGAGGATCAGCTGCAGCAGAATAACGTCAGTGGAGTTTGGAAAGGCCTGAAAAACATCTCTGGCCACAAGGAACCAAACTCCCAGGCTGTGGGGGACCAACAGTGGGTGAATGATCTGAACTTATTTTTCAATAGGTTTGATCAGTCATCTGCCCCTCCCCCAGCCCAGTCAGGCCTGCTGCAACCCCCTTCATTGGCACCTCCAGGACACTGCTCCACCCCCTCCTCCACCTCCCCTCCTGCAACACTCAGCTCACAGCCACCCCCCACTGCTCATCTCATCAGCTCAACACCACCATCCCCCCCATCCACAAACTTCAGCACACAGCCCCCCTGCTCCACCCTGTCCCTCACAACTCTCCAGGTGAGAGATCAGCTCAGGAAGATGAAGGCGAGGAAGGCTGCGGGTCCGGACGGCATCAGCTCCAGGCTCCTGAAGTCCTGCGCAGACCAGCTGTGTGGGATAGTTGAACACATGTTCAACCTGAGCCTGAAGCTGGGGAGAGTGCCACAGATGTGGAAAACATCCTGCGTGGTACCTGTCCCCAAGACTCCGCACCCCAAGGACCTCAACAGCTACAGGCCGGTGGCTCTAACATCCCACCTGATGAAGACCCTGGAGCGGCTGGTCCTTGTTCATCTCCGCCCCCTAGTGAGCCCAGCGATGGACCCGCTTCAGTTTGCCTACCAACCTGGCATCGGGGTGGACGACGCCGTCATCTTCCTCCAACACCGAGCCCTCTCTCACCTGGAGAAGCCAGGAAGTACTGTGAGAATCATGTTCTTTGACTTCTCCAGTGCTTTCAACACGATACAGCCTCAGCTTCTGAAGGACAAGCTGGAGCACACCGGTGTGGACCACCACCTCACATGCTGGATACTGGACTACCTCACCAACCGTCCACAGTATGTGAGGTCACGGGACTGTGTGTCCGACATGGTTGTCTGCAGTACGGGGGCCCCACAGGGAACGGTCCTGGCTCCGTTCCTCTTCACCCTCTACACTGCAGACTTCCACTACAACTCACCCACCTGTCACTTGCAGAAGTTCTCTGATGACTCTGCCATCGTCGGTCTCATCACAGATGGGGACGACGGGGAATACAGAGAACTGACGCAGGACTTTGTGGACTGGTGCCAGCGGAACCAACTCCAGATCAACGCAGGGAAAACCAAGGAACTGGTGGTTGATTTCCGCAGGCACACACACTCCCCCCCGGACCCGGTGAACATTCAGGGAACAGACATTGAGATGGTGACATCTTATAAGTACCTGGGTGTTCACTTGAACAATAAACTGGACTGGACAGACAATACAACGGCACTTTACAGGAAAGGCCAGAGCAGACTCTATCTGCTCAGGAGACTGAGGTCCTTTGGAGTGCAGGGAGCACTCCTTAAGACATTTTATGACACCGTGGTGGCATCAGCCATTTTTTATGGTGTGGTCTGCTGGGGCAGCGGCATCTCAGTGTCGGACAGGAAAAGACTCGACAAACTGATAAGGAAGGCCAGCTCTGTCCTGGGATGCCCCCTGGACCCAGTGGAGGTGGTGGGAGGAAGGAGGATGACAACTAAGCTGTCATCCATAATGGACAATCACTCCCACCCGATGTGGGACCGAGTAACAGCACTGGAGAGCTCCTTCAGCGACAGGTTGCTTCACCCAAAGTGCGTGAAGGAGCGCTTTCGCAAGTCTTTCCTTCCTGCAGCTGTTAGACTGTACAATCAGCACTGCTCCCAGTAGACCAAACAATTAGTAGTACTTGTGTGAATTACTGAGACACTTTTTTCTAATAGTACTGTGAAATATTTTTGAGACACTTTACACCCCCCTCCTTTATTGTATTGTATTTTTAAAAATGTTACTTCCCCTCCTCCTGCTGTGTTTTTTGTACACTGTGCTGCTGCAATATTGTAAATTTCCCCACTGTGGGACTAATAAAGGGATATCTTATCTTATCTTATCTTATCTTATCTTATCATCATATTAGCCTGTCCACTGGGAAGATTAATACTTTCCCCAGTTGGCCGCTGGACAATTGGGCCAATAAACCACATGGTATCACAGTAGAGCCAAAATTGACTGGTGTGTGCCTTGATCGACAGGCTCATTGTGTTGTGTGGTTGCTGGCCCAGATGGGGGTGGGGGAGGGGTGTTTTAATATAATTTGCTATGGTTTACCAAATAGTTTAACATGTTCCTACCTCACAGCCAGTCAACTTTGGCCCATGTGGGTCTGTTCCAGCCCCCGTCTTGTCACTGTTGTCAATCTATCAGATGCACCATGTCAGAACTTAATGAAGGGATATGCCCGTTTAATTTAAAATGCACTTTAGTTCTCTAATAAAAATATGAACATATGAACATGAGTGGCTGTTTACTCAGACTCAAAGCATTTTCTCATTTATAAAGTAGCCTATTTAAAATGTTTATATTTTGATAAGAGGAGATAAAAACAATGAGATACCATACCCCTCCTAAATGCACTGATTTGATTGTATCTAAAAAGTATTTAAAATATGTCCAGTATATATCTTCAATAAGCATACAATGTAGTTGTAATTTAAAAGTATATCACTTTGAAATGTCTGGTTTACCTATTCAAGATAATATGATGATGCAGACGGCAGTAAATATGGTCAGAAATGTTAATTTATGCACAAATTGTTAATCTTATAGATAAGATCTATTGTGATTTGGGTTGCGACAGTTTGTCATTTAAAAAATGTGGGTCCCCAGAAAAAAAGTTTGGGAACCACTGATCTAGGCTAAGGATGATCCTGGACCAGGAAGTCAGTCCATTGGTGCATGGGCATTAGTACTGTTGACCGTTTTTGCCATACATTTCCCATGCATCTTCTATCAGCAGTGAATGAGTTAATGAGTGACAAACCTTTGGTCATTTTACCTACTTTGTAGTTTTGGTGCAGATAGAAATTTCTGATCACTGGGGTGCACATAAGTGGTGCTCAAAATGATGGTCAAAATGAACGATGTGCACCATATATTAGAACAAGAAATGCTTTTGCATATCACCACTATGTACATTGTGTCCCGCCCACATCACTGAAAACTGGTCTAAGTCATATGATCAGATGTTCCTATACTGAGAGACACTTACTGGCTCCATTATGAAGTTACTAAGCTTTTATTTACAGAAAGAACAGAAGAGTTAAAGAAGATCTGTGGTGAGAATATCATTGTGTTTGTTAAACAAGGGAACTTTCACTATATTAGATGGTCTGTATGGAGGCATGAGACTGTAGAAAATATAGAGGCTGTACCTGCCATTCACAATCAAGTGGCTACAAGTGATGACAAGTGAGACTTAAAACATGTCTGCTTCATGCAGTGTAAAAGGTGAGCCCCAAGAAACGGGTGCTCCTCTGAGAACCACACCAAAAATGTTATGTGTTCCCTCATTGAT
This sequence comes from Chaunax sp. Z400, assembly GCA_037577475.1. NCBI lineage: Eukaryota > Metazoa > Chordata > Actinopteri > Lophiiformes > Chaunacidae > Chaunax > Chaunax sp. Z400. The sequence continues at coordinate 1,570,063 of CM075204.1, read as the reverse complement.
CATATCTTTTCAAATACAATTTTTTTGTTGTTGTTTTTTTGTCTTCCTCTACTGATCGAGTTTGGATACAAGCAGTACCATTTTTTTAACCAATTCACCATTTTGTGATACACAGTTGTACAAAGGATATTATGAGGTCTAATTTCCCACCTCCCTTCATATCTTCAGCACTAAATAGAAAACATAACCATAGATAAACAGGCAGTTCCACCTACATTCTCACTGTTGTGGTCGACGTTGCTGGGACAGCCAAACAGCTCCCGCCGCAGAAGGTTGCCATCGTACTCCAGAAAGGTCAGATAGAGGTTTCGGAAAAATTCCACATGTTTGTTCTTCACTCGCAGCTTCTTCGGAGAATTCCAGTGGATCACCTGGGCAGGAGAACGATGGAGAGGAGGGCGGTAAAAGACTTCAAGGTACAGGGTATCAGATGATGTTAATGTAACATTCAAGGTACATTTCAGGTAGTTCTACTCACACAGTGCTGTGAAAAAGTATTGGACCTGGTTTCCTCTACTTTTGTGTGTATCTCATAATAAACTGTGTCGAATCTTCAAACTAAATTTCTCATAAAACAAAGGAAACCTGACTAAACACAAAATACTGAACATAAGAGCTAGTTGTCAGGCTTGGGGAGTAACATGTATGTAACAGCGTTACATAATCAGGATAAAAAAAACGTGGACCTGAAAAGAGCTGCCTGACCCTGGGACTGGTCCTGAAAAACTGTGGTTTGAGTTGGTTACAGTTAAAAAATGACTGGTTGGGACAAGTCTGCTGCCTGAGCGAACCCACAAAGGTAACAGAATCTATTGTTAGAACTTACCTGACACCTATCCTGCACTACAGTGACCTGGCTGACTTTCAGGAGAAGACTAAAAAGGGCCATATCATCTACATATTTGAACATTAGTCACAACAATAGTGACAGCACACAGCTCTGTGGTGGTCCAGTGTTTAAAAGAAGCTCACCCGAGTGGACCCCATTCAGATAAAAAAACAAACAGATACAGATACAGATAGCTTTAGTTAGCCCCGAAGGGCAAATCAGTTTCTACAGTCCACCAAGACATATACACATTCATACTGCACAGTCATCAATGACAGAGGGAACACAGTACATGGCATATGGGAAGGCGCAAGATATATAAAAGTGGAAGAGTAAAAATATTTGAAATAAAAACAATAATGTAGTGAGAACAAATCTGTTTTCACTCATGCATGGAGAAGATGAGAGTTTCCTCTTCATCCATCTTTTACGACGTTTGAACTATGACCTTTCACAGAGACATTCTCTCCTCACCAACTCAGGAAAATGAAAGCTTTGTCACAAGGTTTAGAATGAAAACAGAACTTTTTCTTCAATCATCCCAGGATGAAGACCCAAATGGCTCAGTTGACAAACATGTTTTTGAACCAAGGTTCTTGGGCAGTAAATACTCCCAGAGACCGAAACTCATGTTGACCTGGGGATGAACTCTCCAAAATCAACATTAGAGACTGAACTTCATAAAAAAAGGGGAAAAAAAAATCCTCTTTCTTCAAAACTATGCCTGTTGATAATTGTTATATGAATTTATGTTATTGTAATGTGTTATATTGTATAAGTATTACTGTATAACTATTAACCTGTGTGAAATTTCTTCCCTAGCTCTCTCTCAGCCAGATGTCTGTAAGCTTCCTTGCCTCCACATTCCACACTTGGGGTCATAAATTAATTACTGCTTTGTCCTACACTACTGTCTGAAACTCCTCTGCAAAGACAAAGCTTAAAACTGATGTAAAACAATATGTAAATCCAATAATGTAGCCATAAAGTGATTTAGTAAACACGCCTGAGTATTACAAAACAACCCTCATCTTTCTACGCTATAAAATGCCAAAATTACAGAATTTCATTTTATTTTTATTTTTATTCATTTATTTATTTTTAGATACTGTGTTCATCCCACAGGGGGAAATTCTTTCTCTGCATTTGACCCATCCCTGAGGAGCAGTGGGCTGCCCTCCCCGGACGCCGCAATGTAGTAATGAACATCTTAATGAACATCTTTCCATGTACCAATGTACTTATTGGTTTTGAAGTAAAAAGATTTCACAACGTGACCTTATGTTCAAATTACTTTAAATGCTTAACATGTATTAAATTACAAGTTGTGTTTATGATGTATTCACCATTTCACCAATGTAGTCTTCACCTAATGTCATAATAATCATTTGGATGCTGAAAGTAGCCTAGATATGTGTGGAATCTATATTTAGAAACGTTTAGTATAATTTTGCTTTCTGTTTCATTTTTCTTTTTATGTCCTCCTTATAAGCCATAAGTAATGTTTATTAACTGTGGTGACAAAGGTGTATGGATGTTATGCTCAATTTAATACTTTTAGATATATAGAGAACTTAATTCTGCCAACAACATTAACCCTATCTGCAACTCGATCCGTGGTTCACCGGAATGCAGTCACACTATAAGTAGAAAACCTTACACGCTGTCATTGTTCTTTGTTCGAATTTGAATGCAGCAAATTAGATCTGTTCTAAATGCTCTGAAACTACTCTAAAATCTGTTGCGTTTAAAGTCTGCCGTTTTTTTCTGTTTAACTTTCTTCATTGTTCCAAGTTTTTGTTCCTGATTTTCACTCACAATTCTTTAAATTCAAATCAAGCGCCAAAGCCTTGACAAGCTTTTGTTTAATAGCCTTGTAACTAACGTCGACTGGCCATCGTCAATTTTTGCAAGACTTTTTTAACAAGTTAGTCGAGACAACTGAACTATCCACATCCAACTCCGAATATCAACATCCCAGCCATAACCGAATCAGCAGTGAGTCTGACCACCAGCCTACTTGCCAAGCCTCAGCGCCAGGTTCCGCTCTTTACCCGGGTCAGCCAAGTGACCCCGGACCTCCTGTCCTAACGACGCTGCCGAGAATCAGCGTCGGACGCTGTGCCCCGGGAGAAATCACAACGGTTCGGAGGATCCATTGCTGAGAGCCCAAACCAGCACATTCACAGCAGGCTTGTATACATACAGTGTGGCTTTGGTAGAGTTGGTGACGGATAGCGTTATTAAATTTTTACCCTAAAATTAGGATAAGCAGGTTATTACATTCAATAGTCGTTCGGTTTTGTTCGTCCATACTTCTCTTTTCCAACCAGTCAGCTCATATTGATCTTAAAGTCTTTTAGATATTCATCTCACTTAACCATAGATTGTGAATGTGTTTTCTTCTATCCATTTAATCTTTGTTAATGATAATCAGTAATAAATTCCATTCATTATTACGTTGTTGTCGACATATATTTCTTTCTTCAGAGGTACGAATCAATGTGCTGGGTAGAACTCCCTGCCTTTACAGATAATTAGACTGATTAAATAATTAATTATTTCCTTCATTTGAAGGTGGTGCCCCAAAATTACAACGAGTGCATAACATAACATATTTACACTGCATATTTATTGTATGTTGCATGTTTATAATCCAAGAGGTACTTGAAACTACAACCCTGTTCGCTTGAATTTCAACCATACTCTCTTGCAAGTACTACATTGACTTCAATGGCGTTGATAAGGTTCACAATTGGACCAATGAGTCTTGTCCACCCTGTGTATGTGTCTCATCTGAACACCATCCTTCTTCTTATTGGTAAAGACCTCAACCAATTTGAGCTACTGATTATTAAAAGCTGAAGAGAAATCAGCAAATAAAAGTCTGACATGAGCTTTTCCAAATTTTGGGCAGCTGTCAGCTGTCAACACACATCTGAAAGAGCTTGGTGAAAACCTCACTAAGTTGATCAGCACAGTGGTGCAAAGTGCGACCACAAATGGCGTCAGAGCCAGTAGCTTTCCTTGTCCTCGTTTTCCTAAATAGTTTTCCATTGACCTGCTCTTGAGATATCAATATGTCGCTATGGGGTACCTGGGAGTCCCTCAACCTGGATACATCCTGAGTGAGGTCAGACCTTTCAAACCGTGAAAAGAACAAATTAATAGTATTCGCCAAGTCCACATCCTCAACTCCATTTATACTAATGAGCAGTCCTGGTCCCTCTCATTAAGCCACGTCTTGGTAATCGCGAGTAGGCAACATTTTCTAAGTTCACGTTTGTACTTTGGCCATGTCTCCAGCTCATCTATTTTGCGCTTAAAGGTTGTGCATTGGATAAAAAGACCAAGGGCAAGAGGGTAACTGGCGTCGGTTATCAAGGCAGAGTTTTTTCATTTTGCAGTTAATACCTCCTCTCCTTCCTCTTTTCCGCCACGAGGGCCGACGTGAAGATCTTTTCTCCAGGTGCAAAGGGACAAAAATCTCTGCTGGAATGTTTGTCAGGATCTCACCCTCCGTCGAAGAACGTAGTGACAGGAGGAGCTCCCAGTTGATAATAATCCGATTGCCATGTTGTTAAATAAGTATGCAAGGAAATGCGCACGTGTTCCCACGCTAGATGTTAAAAACACGGGTTAAAACAAATGAGAACAAATAAGAACAGATAAAACAGTGAAAACTGTGGCGAGTCACTCCAAAGAAGCGCCCCAGCTTCTGTGCCCCAGCTTCCAGTTCATCAAAATTCTCTGAGGGCAGTCAGTTAAAAACCTTCTAGTCCAATGAATGAGACCACTGTTAAGATAAGATAAGATATTCCTTTATTAGTCCCACAGTGGGTAAATTCTCAAATTCTCTCTGTTCACATTCATCTTAAAAACTGTTGTGAAAGAGGATAAATTTACATAATATTAACAACACAAGGCTACTTTTAAAGTTATCGTAATCCTATTAAACCAAAACTGCGGGACTGTTTTCATACAAACTAACGTCCTTTACATTCAAGCCCTTGCCAAGAGAGTTCACATAATGCTGGCTAAGCCTGTCACCACCAGGGGAGTTTTTAAAAGTTGAGTCTGTGGCAAACCTTCAGCAGCAAACTGTTAGCAATGTGTTTCAGTCAACCAGTGATAGAGTAGGTTACAGCACATAGGAGAAAGGTGGAGCCTATGGTGCTATTTACTTTATTTATGTAATTACTCCCACTGCCAGAGGGCGGAGACAGAGGTTCCACACTGTAGGTTACAGCATTTTTTTATCTCCTTAAAGGAGATAAAACCATTAAAAAACACCTGCAGGCATTATTCAATATTATTGATGTTGGAGCTTTGAGGTGTGCAATGACAAAAGTAAGTCTGTACAGATGGCTGCATGTCAGGGAGCCAATCAGTGCTACATCAGCTTCTTCTCCTGAAAAAATCAGATGATCTCTGTATGTCCACACCTTTCTATGAATAAAAGTTGTGTCTGGACATTTGTTTAGACAGAATGCTCTGTCTAGATGTGACTGCTGTGAGTGTGAGCACAGTGGGTGGGATCTCACCTTGAGGTCTGACACATCTTTATAGCACTTCTCAGAGCGGGTGTGGTCGGACAGCTGGACATTCCAGAAGCAGGGCAGCTGGTGAACCAGGAACGGGTTCTGTTTAATCACAGCATTGAAAATGTCCTGCACACACACACACACACACACACACACAGACACACACACACACACACACACACACACACACACACACACACACAGACACACACACACACAGAGTGTTAAGGTATGTCTTATTTCATCATTTAAAGATCTGCAGCAGACTAATCTGACCCTGCCATCAGAACAGGCTTCACCTCCTGGCTGAGGGATTCCTTGGTACGGAAGGAAGAGGGTTATCGCTGGTAATAGCGGCTGGTCGGGGTTGCAGTGCAGGTGAATGGTTAAAGCTGGCTTGTTTAAGGGAAAAAATCATGTTGCTCAGGAGTCGGTGGGCATCCGGATAGAAGACACATTATAACTTAACTCGCTTGTTGTGATTAAGTGACTGACGCTAGATTTCTTGCTCATCCCTGCTATGGTTAGCCTGCCTGGCGGGCACTACAGCTACACTGGTGTACACTACACACTTACACACTCCTTGGATTATCCCATATCTGCTAAGCGAAACGGAGTTGTATTCCCGGACAGTATCATCAACTGTCCCGGTGCGGTTTGCCCGCGTCGGCTACGACCGCCGCACTCAGGTGACCAGCAGCTAGCGTTGTCGGATTACAGGCAGGTAGCCCTTCCTGGCTACCTCGCCTACTGACCTTACTGCTGATATCACCATAACGGGTCTGTCCTCCCTCTTCCCGCTGTTATGCGCTGTTATGTGAGGTCACGGGACTGTGTGTTCGACATGGTTGTCTGCAGTACGGGGCCCCACAGGGAACGGTCCTGGCTCCGTTCCTCTTCACCCTCTACACTGCACACTTCCACTACAACTCACCCACCTGTCACCTGCAGAAGTTCTCTGATGACTCTGCCATCGTCGGTCTCATCACAGATGGGGACGACAGGGAATACAGAGGACTGACGCAGGACTTTGTGGACTGGTGCCAGCGGAACCAACTCCAGATCAACGCAGGGAAAACCAAGGAACTGGTGGTGGATTTCCCCCCCGGACCCGGTGAACATTCAGGGAACAGACATTGAGATGGTGACATCTTATAAGTACCTGGGTGTTCACCTGAACAATAAACTGGACTGGACAGACAATACCACGGCACTTTACAGGAAAGGCCAGAGCAGACTCTATCTGCTCAGGAGACTGAGGTCCTTTGGAGTGCAGGGAGCACTCCTTAAGACATTTTACAACACTGTGGTGGCATCAGCCATCTCTTATGTGGTGTGGTCTGCTGGGGCAGCGGCATCTCAGTGTCGGACAGGAAAAGACTCGACAAGCTGATACAGAAGGCCAGCTCTGTCCTGGGATGGCCCCTGGACCCGGTGGAGGTGGTGGGAGGAAGGAGGATGACAACAAAACTGTCATCCATGATGGACAATCACTCCCACCCGATGCGGGACCAAATAACAGCACTGGAGAGCTCCTTCAGCGACAGGTTGCTTCACCCAAAGTGTGTGAAGGAGCGCTTTCACAAATCTTTCCTTCCTGCAGCTGTTAGACTGTACAATCAGCACTGCTCCCAGTAGACCAAACTATTTCTAGTACTTTTTTTATTGTCTGTGCATTACTGAGACACTTTTGTTATAGTATTTGTGAAATATTTTTGAGACACTCTACCCCCCTCCTTTATTGTATTGTATTTTTTAAAAATATTATTTCCCCTCACCACTGTGCTTCTGTACACTGTGCTGCTGCAATACTGTGAATTTCCCCACTGTGGGACTAATAAAGGGATATCTTATCTTATCTTATCTTATCTTATCTTATGTTGTGGATTATCCAGTGGACATTCCTCGGCTGCATATTGCTTCTCCTCACCGCTAACGTCTCCGTGGGCTCTTGGTCTCGAGCTACGGCTAGCTTGGAGCTAATGCACCTCAGCCGGACCATCCCACCACTGTATTCCAACATGCCACTGCTCTCTACCACCACCTCAGATCTTCACCACTTCAACAACCATCTGGACTACGGCCACCGTCCATACAGAGGCTCTGGCCATATTTTTACTTATAACTTCGCGTCTCCTGACTCTATCCCATCACTCTGGTCCTCCCGCACCCGTACTTCCTCATTACGTCATCACAACAAACAACACGTGATTCAAGTCCTCACAGCCAATCACAAAGCAGTGCCATCTGAAGCTGGCTTTACTCAACACACGCTCTCTCAACAATAAAGGTCTCATTCTCAATGAATTCATAACTGACAATAACCTGGATTTCCTCTGCATCACTGAAACCTGGCAAAAACCTATGGACTATTTCTCACTTAACCAGACCACCCCCTCAGAATACACATACATTGATCAACCTCGTGCTGATGGTGGTGTAGCTGCTGTTTACAGAAAGGACATTAAATTGACATCAATTTCCATCCCTCCTGCTCAGTCTTTTGAACACATTGCTTTCAAACTCTCTGGTCCCACTCCCCTGGTCACTGCCATCATCTATAGCCCCCCAAACCTAACCCCTCCTTTCTCTCGGATAGACTTGATCTGACTTTATGACCCAGCTATCTGCCATTTCTCATTCTGTTCTCCTTCTTGGGGATTTTAACTTGCACATTGACAACAGTCTCTGTAAAACTTCCACTGAATTCCTGGACCTGCTACATTTCCTCAACTCACTCAACATGTCAACATCCCCACTCACAGCCATGGCCACACCCTGGACTTGGTCCACTCTACTGGTCTCACAATCCATCAACTCTCCAGCCATAACCTCAACATCTGGTGAGGTTATATTGTTATTGGTATTGCCAACACCACCTGGCAATAATTATGGACATTGACCTCCCCATCCCCATCCCCATCACAAAGGAGAAACGCAAAATATCCTTCAGGAACATCAAATCCGTCTCCCCCTCAGCTCTCTCAGCCTCACTTTTCAACATAATGTCTGCCTCCCCTCCTCCACCGTCTGATGATCCCTCTGATCTTGTAAACGATTATAACAGCACTCTCTTCTCCTGTCTCGATCAGCTGGCCCCCCTCAAAATGAAAACAGTCTCATTCAGGCACTCAGCTTCAGGAGGTGAAGTTGTGAAGTTCAGGAGGTTTACTCCTGAACTTCACAAAATGAAGACTCGTAAGCGCCAGCTTGAAAGACTTCACAAGAAAACCGGTCTAACAGTTCACCTCCAAGTGTACTCTGATCACCTCCAACAATATAAAGATGCTCTCAACGCAGCCCAGTCCACCTACTACTCACAACTATTCACTCTGGCTGTGACAACCCCAAGGCTCTCTTCTCCACTGTCAACAATCTCCTCAAACCCAGTGACCACATCTCCCTCGCCCTCACAGTCGGAAGTGCAACGCCTTCCTTTCATTCTTCCAAGACAAAATCGACACCATCAACAGCAGCCTGACCCCCATCACCTCCATCCCCCAATCTCAATCCACCCCTTTCACCACTCAGTTTTCCCCTGTATGCCCCATTGAACTACCCAAATTCACATCTGCAATGAAAAGTTCCACATGCATCCTGGATCCAATCCCATCGTCTCTTGCTAAGAACTGTCTCCCAGCTATCTCCTCACTCACCAACATCATCCACTCCTCCTTCAGCTCTGGTTCTGTCCCTCAAACTAGCCTCCGTCACCCCCATCCTCAAAAAACTGGACTTAACCCTGATATCATGGGACACTTTTGACTTTTGACTTTTGATCTCCCCATCCTGTCTAAAGTCCTGGAACATGTTGTCGCCTCCCAACTCAAATCCCACCTGAATTCCAATGACCTATTGGAACAATTCCAATCCAGTTTCCGCACCCAACACAGCACTGAAACAGCCCTCCTCAAAGTCACCAATGACCTCCTCCGCTCTGCAGACTCTGGCCACCTCAGCATCCTCATCCTCTTCGACCTCACTGCTGCTTTTGACACCATCAACTACACCATCCTAGAATCCTCCCTCAACATCATCGGTACTGCCCTCACCTGGATAAAGTCGTACCTCACAAACAGACAACAATTCATCCACATCAACAACTGCACCTCCTCCACTGCTCCTCTGTCCCAAGGTGTCCCTCAAGGTTCGGTGCTTGGTCCTCTCCTCTTCATCCTCTCCTCCCCCTTGGCAATATCATCCATTATCATGGTCTCCATTTCCACTACTACGCTGACGACATCCAGCTTTACATTTCAACTAAGTCCATTGCAGCCTCAATCCACTCCACCCTGACAAACTGCCTCTCAGAAATAAAATCATGGATGCAAGCCAACTTCCTCAAACTAAACTGTGAAAAATCTGATATTATAATTATTGGTCCAAATTCCCTCATCAAAAACGCTCTAAATTTCTCCCTCACCGTCGACAACACGACCATGACTCCCTCCCTGCACGTCCAAAACCTTGGAATCATCCTTGACACAAACCTCTCATTCGACAAACATATCAAACAAGTCACCAGATCTGCCTTCTTCCACCTCAAGAACATCGCACAGCTGCGTCCATCACTCTCCTTCTCTGCAGCTGAAACTCTGATCCACGCCTTCATCACATCACGACTCAACTATGATTCAACTACTGCAATAGCATCCTGTATGGCACCACATCCAAAAACCTTAATAAACTCCAACACATTCAGAACTCTGCTGCTCGCCTCCTCACCCACACTCACACCCATGACCACATCACCCCTGTCCTCCAGAACCTCCACTGGCACCCCGTCCAACAACGCATCCACTTTAAACTCCTTCTCCTCACCCACAAAGCCCTCCATAACCAGGCCCCCTCCTACCTCACCCTCATGCTCCCTCCCGCTGCCTCCGCTCCTCTGATGCCAACCTCCTCTCTGTATCACTCAGGACCAAGCATGGGACCTGTGGGGACAGAGCCTTCTCTGTAGCTGCCCCCTCCCTTTGGAACTCCCCACCCAAAGATCTCACAGACTGCACTGACCCCCCAACATTCAAATCACTACTCAAGACTCACCTGCTTAAATGTGCTTTTAATGTTTAGGTGTGATGTAATTTGTTATTTGCTGCTGCCATTCGAGTTGTTTATATTTGCTTTCTTTTAATATCTGATATTGATTCATTTTTTAATATGCTGTTTCTTCTGTTATTTCTGGACATGTTAAGCGTCTTTGAGTACTTTGAAAAGCGCTTTATAAATAAAATGTATTATTATTATTATTATTATTATTATTATTATTACTATTATTATTAAGCTGGATGATCTGAGTCTGTTTTTTTGATTTTTGTTTTTTTTTAGCCATAGGACTCATTTTACTCGACCTGTATTTCAGCTTCGTCGGGTGTCATTACCTCCGCCAAGGGAGGAATTGAATTGAATTGAAATTAGTAGGACAAAACTGACTGAAGCTGTATTCAGCTGCTTCATTTATTACAACACTAGTCTAACATGCATGGTCAAACCACACAGTACAGGTGATGTGAACTTTACATGTCTGATGTGTAATGATGTGTGTTACCTGGTCTGCCAGAGAGGTGGACAGCATGCTCATTAGTTCTCTCTCTGCAGTCAACCTCCACATCTGCTCCCATCTCAGCTTCCGTAGACGATCGAGGAGGAGCAGAATCACCCCTGGAAAACACACACACACACACACAGAAGTTACTATTATTACTAGATTACTATCAAGCGATAAAGTCTGATGTGAGTCTGAATTCTTGTGTTTTCTGTTGTTTTCTGTGATGTGGTTTTTGTGATGTGGTTTCTGTGATGAAGCTGCAGACTGGCTGCAGGAAACATTTTAAAATCCTCCTGGAAACACAAAGAGAATAAAAACTTCCCTGGCCAATAAATGTTCTACTAAAATCAAGCAGCTGACTGTTAGAGGGAAAGATGCTGATCATCACTGATCAACCATCTCTAACACCATCACTGTGATTCATGTCTTTATCTGAGCCACGCTCACAAAGCCACCCAGCAGCTGAACTGCAGGCCTTCTTTCACACTGCTCTGTAACGTAACATGCCCTTCTCTTTCGCAGACATTTCAACACACTGACAGGACGTTTGACAACAGAGCACTAAACCTTTATGACACACCTGTCCAGGTGAGTTGCATTACAGCACTGCTGCAGTAGGTCTGTTGTTCCTGTGAGTTGTAATCAATTATTTGTAATATATATACACTACCAGTCAAAAATTTGGACACAGTTTCCCATATATATATATACATACACACACACATACACAGTACCACTCAAAAATTTGCACACAGTTTCCCATTCAAGGTATGTCCAAACTATTGACTGGTACTGTATATATATACACTACCAGTCAAAAATTTGGACACAGTTTCCCATATATATATATATATATATATATATATATATATATATATATATATACACACACACACACACACAGTACCACTCAAAAATTTGCACACAGTTTCCCATTCAAGGTATGTCCAAACTATTGACTGGTACTGTACATATGTTGATTTACTGTCTGTTCCTTCTGTTCATTTACTGTCTGCTCCCTCTCTGTGACTCGGTGGGTGATCCTCCAGAGGAGAATAATGAATCCTTCAGTTGATCAGTTTAGACATTATATATGCTGTATTTGCAGTGCATTGAATTGAATATAGGCTGAAACACATTTGTAAAACATTGTTTTTTATGTACAGTATTTTTACTATAGTGTCCCAATTGTTTATCATACATTCATCACTTGAATGAAAGCATATTATTAAAAACTGCTCAACAGTTACATATTATGAAAGCATAATATGTAACTGTTGAGCAGTTTTTAATATAGCCGCATCATGCTAACATGCTAACATGACATCTCTCTGTTCTCACCAGTGTTGAAGCCTCTGCCCAGAGCCGGCCAGGGTCGATGATTCTTCCACAGGTTCCCCAGGTACCAGTCACTCTGGTTCTCCACAAGACCAAGAACCTGCTGACCTGCACACAGCAAATACTATATTACTGTTCTTTACTGTCTCTACATTCACTTAGTTTCTATCTGCTAACATTCATCTCACCATAAATCACTGCAGAATGAATTGAATTATTCTCTTGTTTCTGTTGTTTTGCATTGTGTGTGGGGGTTTGGGCTGAAGGAGTCCACTTGTTATTATCTCTATATGTAATGTTCAAAGCATCCAGAGCTAGTGGTTTTCTTCTCTAATGGGCCTGATGGTCTGCTTTCACATTGGCTGGTGTGTCAAAGGCTGTGGTTCAGTGAGATGATCCAACTTTTATTACCTCCGCCGAGGGAGGTGGTTATGTTTTTGCCGGCATTGGTTTATTGGTTGGTTGGTTTGTTGATTTGTTAACAAGATTTTTTTTTTAAGTAAAGGGCGGATTTGGATTAAATTTGGATTAAATTTGGATTACATTTCCAGGAGATGTTGGAAGAGGCCCAAGGAACAAGTGATAAGATTTTGGTGGTCATCCGAAAACCGGATAACTTTCAAACCAACAATGATATCAACATGTTTCCAAGTGCTAAGGGTAGGTTTTCAGGGTAAAAAAATCATATTATGATGGTTAAACTATCGTAGAAGTACTGCTTTTGGGTGTAATGGAAATATGGGGAAACTGAGCTGCCTTGGTGGAGGTCTGTACTCTTCTAGTTAGTTATGTTATCATTGAGAGAAAGGGTCATCCTAGAATGAACTTTATGGATTATGTTACTAATGATAACATTATGTTACCATTAGGAAAACAAAACAAAGTAATACAGATACATAGAGACAAACAAACAAAACAAAACAAACAAACAAACAAAAAGATATTCATGAAAACAATCAAAAAAATTTACAGTAATAAAGGGTGAAAATAAATTAGAAAGAGAATCAAGGCTACTGCAGCTATTTTGAGTGTGTGTTACACTTACACCTGCATCCATGTAGATACACATCCCTGAGTCGAGAGCGGGCAGCAGACAGGCGGTCATGGCCCCAGGCACATCTCTACTGTAATATTTCACTGGCGGGCAGCTTATCAAAATAGTTAATTAGGGGTTGCCAGTGAGTATAACATTTATCAGAGGAGCCTCTTATGGAAATTAAATTTTTTCCAGTTTTAGGAAGGACATGAAATCACGCATCCAGGATCCAAAAGAGGGTGCAAGGGGGGATTTCCACAACAGCAGAATTCTTCTGTGTGCGATTAGAGAGGTGAAAGTGACCACATTTAATTGAACATTTGTCGTGACATTATGCTCTATTGGCCTTCCGAAATTGGCTATATGAGGAGATGGTGAAATTTGAACATGTAATATTTCAGAGATTGCCTTACAGTATGATTCCCAGAGCACGGCCAGCTTGGGAGATGACCAGAACATATTTTTAAGATCGCATGGGGAAAGTGAACACCTATTACATTTACCCTCAACCACACCAGAGCCTAGCTTTTCTATAATGAACCATATGGAGTACCTTGAATTGAATAAGGCTAAGCCAAGCACAGGAGGATGATGAATTCACTCTCTCTAAGGCTTTCCCCCAGAATTGGTCAGAAACGCTAGTCCATAATTCGGTCTCCCAATTCACTCTAATTTTCTCCACAGCGGATTAGTTTGTTGATAACACTAGATAGTAGAAGTGAGAGACGTGGCCCCTAGTTAAGGTATCAGCAAGAAGTATGGTATCCGTGCCACCGGCAGGCGGGATTCGGGGAACTGTAGATGAATGTGTCCTTGCAAAGTCTCTTAATTGGAAATATCTGAGAAAATCTGTATTCGTCAGATCAAAAGAGTCACGTAGTTGGTTGAACTGGTGAATGATCCATCCACATACAGGGTCTTCCAGGTGGCACAGGCTTTTTCTAGCTAGTGACCTTAACTTGTTTTTTTTTGGATTTATTAGTCCCACAGGGGGAAATTCTTTCTCTGCATTTGACCCATCCCTGAGGAGCAGTGGGCTGCCACTACACGCGGCGCCCGGGGAGCAAATTGGGGTTCAGTATCTTTGCTCAAGGATACTTCAACTTGAAGCCTTGCAGGGGCTGGGGATTGAACCACCGACCTATCGTTCCATGAACAACCGCTCTACCACCTGAGCCACAGCCGCCCCGGGTCAGTCCTAGCTGGTATGAATAGGTGGTTATTACAGATGGGAGTTGATCGTGGAAGGGTGAACCACCCAAAATGACGCTTTATTTTCTTTATGTAAGGCTGTCCAAACAAGTCTCTAAAGACTCTCCAGCTGATCCAGAATGCTGCTGCACTTGTCCTGACCAGAACTAGTATCAGAGATCATATCTCTCCTGTATTAGCCTCTCTGCATTGGCTCCCTGTTAAATCCAGAATAGAATTTAAAATCCTTCTCCTCACGTACAAAGCCCTTAATGGTCAGGCAACAACATACCTTCAGGAGCTCGTAGTACCCTACTACCCATCTAGAACATTACGCTCCCTGGATGCAGGGATACTTGCGATCCCTAGAGTCTCCAAAAGTAGAACGGGAGCCAGAGCCTTCAGGTATCAGGCCCCTCTCCTGTGGAACCATCTTCCAGTCTGGGTCCAGGAGGCAGACACCCTCTCTACATTTAAGAGGAGGCTTAAAACTTTCCTTTTTGATAAAGCTTAGGATTAAGGCTGACTTAGGCTAGTCTTTAGCTATGCTGCTATAGACCTAGACTGGGGACTTCCCATGATGCACTGAGCTCCTCTCTCTTCTTCTTTACACACTCATGTCTCATGAATTCATGTTACTAACTTGACTTCTTCTCCGGAGTCTTTGTACTTTCTCATCCCGCAGGTCACCGTGGATCAATCTACTGCTGGGACCATGGTTGACACCCTCTGACATCATCATCATCATCATCCCCAGCCCTTGCAAGTCTACAAGTTGAAGTATCCTTGAGCAAGATACTGAACCCCAATTTGCTCCCCGGGCGCCGTGATGTAGTGGCAGCCCACTGCTCCTCAGGGATGGGTCAAATGCAGAGAAAGAATTTCCCCCTGTGGGATTAATACAGTATCTAAAATAAAATACTACAAACTGTAATCTCTCTATTATAACAGCTGTTTTTGTTATTGTGGTTGAACATGTCTGTGTGTCTGTTACCTGTCTGTCTGTCTGTCTGTCTGTTACCTGTCTGTCTGTGTGTCTGTGTATCTGACTGTCTGTCTGTTACCTGTTTGTGTGTCTGTTACCTGTCTGTCTGTGTGTCTGTTATCTGTCTGTCTGTGTGTCTGACTGTCTGTCTGTTACCTGTCTGTGTGTCTGTAACCTGTCTGTGTGTCTGCTGACAACAGGTGATGATGTTTTGTGTGGGGGTGGATCTTGGATTAGGGAAGAGATTTAAGTTGGTGGATCCGGGTACAGATGTGGATCCTGGAGACGGAGTCTTTTTTAATTTTTTTTTACCAATATTATGAAAACTAATTAAAGGGTAATCAATATAAAACATGAAGACATTGTTGACTCAAGTTTCGCCAGCAGGCACAAACGGATCTGGATCATATTTCAGAACAGAGAGATTAAACCTCTATGTGGAGGGGGTCAATATTTTGGGGTCAAAGTAACAGAGAGGGGTAGAGACATGACACTGACCCCTATAGGTAGCTGAAATAATGCAGATTCAGTGCTTCAGGGATTCCAGATAACAGGAGTAGGTTTCCTAGGACAGGGAAGTAGTTGCTGTTACTTCATTTGGCATGAGCCAGATCTGAGTTAAGCGATGTTGTCATGGCAATATCACCATAGTGTGTGCTCTGTCCTGTGTGTAATGATGGAACGATTGGAGACCTGCTGAGGGTGATATGAATTGTAATGGACATATTGTTCACACTCAGAGCTGGATCTGATTACAGAGAGCTCTTTAGAGGAACATTTAGAACTATTTTTCAACTCTTCTGGACTGATACATGTGTTTTTGTGGAAATACATCTATTTTCATATGAATGAAACCGTTTGATGTTTGATGTCTTTATGATGTCAATTTTTAAATCATTGGTCATAAATCCAGGGGTGGTTCTAGGATCAATTCAGTTCAATTCAATTCATTTGTATAGTGCCAATCATTACTAAAGTTATATTGAGGCACTTTCCAAAAAGAGCAGGTGAAGACCGACTCTTTATTCTAAAGAGACCCAACACTCCACAATGAGCAGATCATGGAGACAGTGGTGAGAAAAAACTGGCTTTTTTTGAAAAGGCAGAAACGTTGAGCAGATCCAAGACTCAAGGTGGGCAGAGCCTCTGCTTTGATCGGTTGGGGTGAGAGAGATAGAGAAAGGTTGGGAGATAGATGGGGAGAGAGATAAGGAGGATAGGTGGAGAGAGAGAGGGAGTGGGGGACAGGGACACAGACGTTTTCAACCACAATTACAATAACAGCAATAATAATAGAGAGATTACAGTTTGTAGTATTTAGAATAACTACTACAATAACAACAATGATAATATTGATAATGATGATGACAGCAATATTAAGACTAAGAATATGATAAGCTATACTTTATTGTGCCTGTGGGGAAATTCTTTCTCTGCATTTGACCCATCCCTGAGGAGCAGTGGGCTGCCAGTACATTACAGCGCCCGGGGAGCAAATTGAGGTTCAGTATCTTGCTCAAGGATACTTCGACATGTAGACTTGCAGGAGCTGGGGATCGAACCACGACCATCTGTTCCATGAACGACTGCTCTACCGCCCGAGCCACAGCCGTCCCGGATTAAATCAAATGGTAATGGTGATGATGATAGTAAAAAGGCCAGAAACAAATCCAAAAGGGGCCAGGCCAGAACCAAATCCAAAAGGGGGCAGGCCAGAAGCAAATCCAAAAGGGGCCAGGCCAGAACCAAATCCAAAAGGGGGCAGGCCAGAACCAAAACCAACAGGGGGCAGGCCAGAAACAAATCCAACAGGGACCAGGCCAGAAACAAGTCCAACAGGGACCAGGCCAGAACCAAAACCAACAGGGGGCAGGCCAGAAACAAATCCAACAGGGACCAGGCCAGAAACAAGTCCAACAGGGACCAGGCCAGAACCAAAACCAACAGGGGGCAGGCCAGAAACAAATCCAACAGGAGCCAGGCCAGAACCAAACCCAACAGGGGGCAGTTTTCTTCCAGGGAAAACAAGGCCAAGGTCCGAAAAATAATGGACTGTCAAATGACTTCACTTTTATAGTGGCCTTCTAGCCTGAGCGACCACTCATTAACTACGACTACTGCTCATTGTGTTTACATGCATGCATGGCTAATAACAAGGTTTCTGACCAATTCTGGGGGAAAGCCTTAGAGAGAGTGAATTCATCATCCACCTGTGCTTGGCTTAGCCTTATTCAGTTCAAGGTACTCCATATGGTTCATTATAGCAAAGCTAGGCTCTCCAGAATCTACCCAGGTGTGGTTGAGGGTAAATGTAACAGGTGTTCACTTTCCCCATGCAATCTTAAAAATATGTTCTGGTCATCTCCCAAGCTGGCCGTGCTCTGGGAATCATACTGTAAGGCAATCTCTGAAATATTACATGCTCAAATTTCACCATTTCCTCATATAGCCAATTTCGGAAGGCCAATAGACCATAATGTCTAATCATCTACAATCATCAAAATAATCTACATGGATGCAGGTGTAAGTGTAACACACACTCAAAATAGCTGCAGTAGCCTTGATTCTCTTTCTAATTTATTTTCACCCTTAATTTTTTTGATTGTTTTCATGAATATCTTTTTTTTGTTTGTTTTGTTTTGTTTGTTTGTATGTATCTGTATTACTTATACCCCCATTTTCTTTTCTTTTTTCTCCCCCTATCAGACAGTAAGGTTGTCTTTAGAGAGTGAGGTTTGGGGAAATGGGGATGGAGGGTAAAGTGAGGGCTGGGGCGAGGATGCTTAGGGAGGATGATTATCAAAAAAAGAGATGCCATTTAGTTCTTTTTCTTGTTACTGTTTTCATGTATGACGTTGCATCTTCTTCAATAAAATATTATACACAAAAAAGAATACAAATAATTCACAAACTACCATAAGACATTTATGATATTAATAATAATAATGATAATAATAATAATAATGATGATGATAATAATGATAATAATAATAATGGCAATAATAATGACAATAATGACTGACTGATAATAATAGAAATAATAATAGTAGTAATAACAATAAAAATAGTAGTAGTAGTAATAATAATAATAATAATAATAATAGTAGAAATAATACTTGTAGTAATAATAATAATAACAATAATAATTATAAAAATGACAACAATAATAATAGTAATAATAAGAATAACAGTAATAATAGAAGTAATAATACTAGTAGTAGTAATTAATAATAGTAATAATAATAAA
This sequence comes from Chaunax sp. Z400, assembly GCA_037577475.1. NCBI lineage: Eukaryota > Metazoa > Chordata > Actinopteri > Lophiiformes > Chaunacidae > Chaunax > Chaunax sp. Z400. Next base: position 1,551,342 of record CM075204.1, on the reverse strand, counting down.
ATAATAGCAATAAATAATAATAATAACAGTAATAATAGTTGTAATAATACTAGTAGTAGTAATTAATAATAGTAATAATAATAATAATAATAGTAATAACAATAATAATAGTAATAATAATAATTATAATAATAATAATAACAATGACAATAATAATAGTAATAATAATAATAGTAGTAATAATAGTAATAATATTATTAATAGTAATAATAATAATAATAATAACAATGACAATAATAACAGTAATAATAATAATAGTAATAATTGTAATAATGATAATATTAATAGTAATAATAATAATAATAATAGTAATAATAATAATAATAGTAATAATATTAGTAATAGTAAAAATAACAATTAGTTATAATAATATTAATAGTAATAATAATAATAATAATAACAATGACAATAATAATAGTAATAATAATAGTAGTAGTAATAATAATAATAATAATAATAACAATAATAATAGTAGTAATAATAGTAATAATAAACATAAAATACTGAAACAGTGATGAAACTCTGAAGCCATATGTTCCGGCTGCCTTTGGTTGAAGGTAAACTCCTTGACCACATGAATCAACACAGGCCTTCTTTCAATTAATTAACATCTTATCATCCCTGGCATACTCATGATGGTGATTCTGTGAGCATGATAAATGTAAAGACCAATAATAATGGCTACTGTATCAGTTCTCCTGATCATCTTTATAACCCACCGTACCATCTTGCAGTTTCCACAAAGCTAAAAGCCCCTCCTCTCTTAGTCTTAACACAAGAACCACAAAAGGTTCATTTTTAAATGCATGTTACTCTGTTCAAATGAAGTGGTAAATGGACACCTGCTCATCAGGAGTGATAACTATTCAAACAATCACACACAAAAATGGAACAGCAATGTGGGGTTCACTATCTTGTTATTACTAGTCCAGTTCCTGTTCAGATGGATCGTTTGATTGGCCGGTGATATTAATGGTTGCAGTTTTCTATTGGATATTTTGTGTGAAATGTTTTCATAATTTGTGTATGAATTCCAGGTTTATGGCCAAAAATGTGTTTTGTGAGGAGACAGTGACTTTTGACCACCAAAAATACAATCCATTTATCCTTGAGTCCAAGTCAACAGACAACCATCATCATGCTTCTGGCCACACCTGTCATCAGCGCAGAGGCATAAAACATGACAAATAAGGGTGAGTTAAGTGTGCAGCAAAGATCTACAATGTGTTTCAAATGCTTTTCACGAGATTAAACTAAAGCTCTCTGAGAAACAGTGAAATCTATAAATGGCTTTAGTAAAATAAAATATTACTGTACATACAGTGAAGTAGCAGAGCTTGAAAACAGGACCTTTGTTACCTTTGAACTTGTGGAAGACTGCCCACAGTTCAGCGATGTCAGTGGCAAATGTGATGTCTGTGTCCAGGACGATGACTCTGCGCAGATCAGAGGGCAACGTCTTAGTGAGCACCAGCTTCATCAGGCCGTAGATTCCAGAGTAATGTTTGTTGGGTATCCAGGAAACCTCAGACTGAAACACCACAGCAGAGCAAACCGAAAATCACTGGCTGTTCACTTCAATTTAAACAAACGTGCTGTTTATATCTCAACATCCATAAAGACGCTTAACGTCTCCATAGATTTAAGGGTCAGCTCATAAAGAACCGTAAAGGCTCCATCTACGTGTGAAAACACACTTCTAGGTGTCTTTTACGTTGGCATCGATACATCCACCAGAGGGCAGTGAAGAGTCGAAGGTTTCGACAACAACAACAGTGGCGATGTTAGAAGGAGGTTGTGATAATGTACCTAATAAAAGCAAACCGATAAAAGCGAAGGTAATGATGTACTTGGTGGTGGTCTGTGAAGTCATCAGGTACATCGCGACATGAGGACAGAGTTTTTAATTTTTCACTTCACATTTTTTTTTTCTTTGTTGTGTCCGTACACATTTGTACTGCCTTGCGTGAACTGCGGCTACACTGCTCCCAACCATTTCCGGCGGTATTCCTCCGTTTTGTAAGATATCCAAAAATGTTCATAAATAGGTTCGAAATGAAGGCCGACAGAAGGCTCCGTCCATATCCGTATCCTTCTTTAACACCGACCAAGGGCCTTAAGAAAGAAGTATTGTAGTATATCTAAGCTCTAATTTATCGAGACGAAGAGGAGTTGTGTTATTCACCTTCAGCTCATCTGCATCATAGAAGTCCACCCTGACAGCAGGAACCATCCAGGTGTGGAACAGAGAGGATAAGATCTGCTGTGCAATGGAGTCTGTGATGAAATGGAAATGTAGAGGGTTCCGTCTGTGGACACACAAACACATACTGGATAAGGTGGAACATCTGTCACAGCAACATCTGGCTTCAAATGAATTTAGCTTCTACACAGTCGCACTGGGAGCTGTTTCCTCCAATCACAACACCACAACAGCCACTATGTCCTTTTAAGGACAGTATATCTCGGACCATTTCTGGATTAACTGGAGTGCAAAACAAATCTGAGAGACATCAACTGCTCAAATAATACATATAGTCTACACCATACACCACCCTGATGTTCATTTATGTGTATTGCCAATGTTTAGGTAAAGCTATTCTATCCATCCAACTCCCATAAAACTCCCATAAAAATCATCAACATTGGGCTACATCATCCACCTGGTCATCTAGTACCTTTTGCACCACCTTCCTCCACTGCAAGGTGCCACAAAGTGTCATTAAGAGTTTCTGACAGACAGTCGCCCAGCACCCATGTTGTTTTATTTGTGCCCATCTATGCACCCATTGGAGTACTAAATGTGATGTGAGGTGTGGTCAGGCACATTGTTGGTGCATTGCTATTAGGGCAGGCAGCAGAAAGTGATGGTCCCACTGACCAACAAAACCTGGTCTAAAATCCATGGTGAGGTGTTTTCATGACATTATTTTGTTTGTAAAACTTGTGTACATAGGCTGGTTCAACACACACACACACACAGAGAGAGAGAGAGATTAGCTCTGACCTCATCCACATTTTCATCCAATAAACTATTTTCTCCAATTCAAAGACTCACACCAGCATGGACATTCCAGTGGAAACATTCAGGATTTAACAGGGGGACGGATGCTGTAGATCTTTGGATGTGTAGAAGAACACAGAACATTAATTAACATTAGATCCTGTCGGTGTGTCAGAGATTTAAATCATTACTGAAGTTAAGCTGCTGTGCATTGTGAATAAATGTCACAGACGGCGGAGACACACTTCTGGTTTCTGCTGGTGGGGGATCGCTGCAGGTGATGTCATCAATATTTTCCTCATTAATGATGAATTATTTCATCACCTGCATCCCATCAGCTGTTAATCAGACTGATCATTTTTCTGATGGATCTGCAGACTGTGATCAGCTGCATCAATAGACCTATTACATACACAGGGATGTGCACCAGCCCTTCTCCTCCTCCTCAGTTAAATATGGCTGACATTGCTCATAAATAGTCAGATGGAGTTGTTGATGGGACAGAGGATTGAGAGACGTTGGAGGAAGAGGGTCCGCCAGGACCACATACCTATCCCTCAGTGAAGACCAGTGACCATTAAACCTTCTTTACCTCCAGGATGCAAAATGCAAGATGGCAATGCCAGGAATCTTGGTATCATCTGCAACTCTGCAAATTACATTCTAAAGAGCACAACCAGAGGCTACTTTTTCTTTTCATTCCAGTATGCAGATATAGTTTAAGACATAGCCATGTGTAATAAAGGAACTGAAGACCAACTGAAATCATCTAAGAGGTGAACAAGAGAGGAGTGGAAAATGTGGTGGGGGGGCTTTCTGTTTCACTTTGCTCTGCCATTTTAAAACCATCCCCTCCTTACTCTTATCTTAACCACACCCCTTCTGGAGGTGACTGGCTGGAGTTTAAAAGGCTGATTTAATGAAGATAAAATCAGCAGCAGGAAAAACTGATTAACCGGTTACCCACCCAATACCACTCTCTAAAACTTAATTAATTAATTAAGTTTTATTTAGTTATTTATTTATTTATTGGCTTATTTGACAGGGACAATGCATATTAATGAACATTGCTGTAAATGTGCCAGAGTTAGCCAATAGGCTATTTTTCATCTGGTTAACATATGGTGGATAATTTAGCAAAAAAAGTTAAATAAAATGTCTGTGAATCTTTTAACACATTCAGAAACAACTTTTTACAACATGCCACCAAATAATCCTTCCAGAATTGCAAGGTAGCATGTTGATTTCATTCAACCCATAATTCTTCTTGAAAATGAGTTGCATAAAAATATCATTTCTGGGCAACCAGGTGGGGGTAAGAAAGGTAGGAAGTAAATAAGACCATTGCTGTACCTGTGAAAAAGGACAGACTTAACCAGTGTCACCACGTCTCGACTGGCGTTGTAACCTGCACATACGATGGCCACGTGGATGGTCTGTGGGGGTCGGGAGGAGAAGGAGGGATTATAAAGAATAAAGTGACAAATAGGTTAGAGAAGAAAGAAATTAAATGTGTCCTAACCCTAACCATAGGGGAGAACATCAGAGAAACCATAGGGGAGAACATCAGAGAAACCATAGGGGAGAACATCAGAGAAACCATAGGGGAGAACATCAGAGAAACCATAGGGGAGAACATCAGAGACACCATAGGGGAGAATATAAGAGAAACCATAGGGGAGAACATCAGAGACACCATAGGGGAGAACATCAGAGAAACCATAGGGGAGAACATCAGAGAAACCATAGGGGAGAATATAAGAGAAACCATAGGGGAGAACATCAGAGACACCATAGGGGAGAATATAAGAGAAACCATAGGGGAGAATATAAGAGAAACCATAGGGGAGAACATCAGAGAAACCATAGGGGAGAATATAAGAGAAACCATAGGGGAGAACATCAGAGAAACCATAGGGGAGAATATAAGAGAAACCATAGGGGAGAACATCAGAGAAACCATAGGGGAGAATATAAGAGAAACCATAGGGGAGAACATCAGAGAAACCATAGGGGAGAACATCAGAGAAACCATAGGGGAGAATATAAGAGAAACCATAGGGGAGAACATCAGAGAAACCATAGGGGAGAATATAAGAGAAACCATAGGGGAGAACATCAGAGAAACCATAGGGGAGAACATCAGAGACACCATAGGGGAGAACATCAGAGACACCATAGGGGAGAACATCAGAGAAACCATAGGGGAGAATATAAGAGAAACCATAGGGGAGAACATCAGAGAAACCGATTCCGTTTTAATCTGAATGATTCTGTTGTAATCTGAATGATTCTGTTGTAATCTAAATGATTCCATTGTAATCTGAATGATTCTGTTGTAATCTGAATGATTCTGTTGTAATCTAAATGATTCCATTGTAATCTGAATGATTCTGTTGTAATCTAAATGATTCCATTGTAATCTGAATGATTCTGTTGTAATCTAAATGATTCCATTGTAATCTGAATGATTCTGTTGTAATCTAAATGATTCCATTGTAATCTGAATGATTCTGTTGTAATCTGAATGACTCCGTTGTAATCCGAATGATTCCATTGTAATCCGAATGATTCCGCTGTAATCTGAATGACTCCATTGTAATCCGAATGATTTCGTTATAATCCGAATGATTCCTTTGTAATCCAAATGATTCTATTGTAATCTGAACGATTCAGCTACCAGGGCAGTTCAGGAGATTTTAGAAAATAGGAACATGATGATGACATCATCCACAGTCAGTGTCTCATTTTGTAATGAAATGGTCTGATGTCACTAACGGATGCTTCCTGTCTCTCATTCCAGGCTGTTTGCCACAATACTACTGTAAAAAATGTGATATTTGATACAACAACATAAATGATAGAGCATAATCTGAAACTATGTTTATACAGTATATGTTTTATAACATATATAAACATATAATTTTACATTTTTCTATTATGTAACAGTCTCATACTAACATCTCCATAAACAATACTGAGGGAGGAAGTGGTTTATTTTAAAGCTCTATTTTTTTCTGTTTCTTTCTCTCTCTCTCTTTTTTTAAGATGCCCAGGCCTCTTGCTGGCCCATCTTGCTCTCTATGGTAGATGATGATCAGACTTTCAGCTCTTGGGTGCTGGTGATAAAAAAAATTTAAACAGAATTTTTTAAAAACTGGTCTCCAAGATGTGCGTAGCCACAAATTCTTTTTCAAAGTGTAAAAGATTCATCTTCTTTTTGATTTCTATGTAAATTTTTAAAAAATGCTTTATGTTACTTTTTTATTTTGTCTAGGTGCCTTATATGCACTTTGAATTGCTTTGCTGTTGCAATGTGCCATACAAAGAAACTTGTCTTGTCACTTGGAGGCATTAATGTGAGTGGTGAATTATACAGCAATCACCCATGATATTTTGATTATGTAGAAATTACTAGAACATATTTTTGCATTGCACCCTGTGGGGGTTCTAATGGTAAATGTTAAAAAAAAGGACAGCAATATGACTTTTTCCACCAGTTGTTTTTTTTTAGTGTAACAGAACTGAATAGCAAATTAGCATGTTTTATGCTGATAAATCATAATATATAAATATTATAAATAAATAATATTGCATACCTTCAAGCAACAACAAAAAACCCTCAGTGTATTGCTTTTTCATAATCTGACAGAGATATCGGGATGGATATCATCATGATTATATATATATATATATATATATATATATATATATATATATATATATATATATATATATATATATACTATACAGATACTCTAATTGGTTCTTTTTCATTATGAAAGAATTGCGTTTTACAAAAGATATTTTTAAAAAGAATAAATTCAGAACTGAATTTGATTTTTTAAATATAATTACATGTTGCTTCTAGAGAAACAGTAATGTTTACAACAAGGTCACTATATAAACTCAATAATGGGCCATTCTGTCAAATCAGGTACGTCTAGCACCGAGTTAACAGAAAATGTACAAACTTATCCTTTAATTATTTAATGTGTTGGGTGTCACTGTGACGTCATTGTGTGTTCTGACACCTTTCTATCAGGACCAGCATGAATGTTTCCAGCTATTTCTGCTACAGAAGCTCTCTCACACTTATCAACAAACCCTGGGCGCCCATGATCCTTTCGCTAGTTCACCGTTCTTTCTCAATTTTTGTTTCCAACTCATCAACTTCAGGAAAAAAACTTTCACTTTCTGCCTAATCCATCCCACCCACTGAAAGCTGCCATGATAACCAGGTAATTAATTACATTCACTTGTATTGTCAGTGGTCATAATGATATGGCTGACCGGTGTGTGTCCTGAGAACTGAATATCTCAGCGATTATTTAAAATTATATTGCTACCTTCACGGAGCTGGTAAGGCGTTAGTACGCACAGATGTGCATGTCGGGGTGCCAGGCACATTAATGGGAAACCCCTTTCAGAGCACCCTCAGTGAAGAGTCGAGCACCACAGAGCACTCACGAAAAAACATTTATTGCACTTACAGTAAGGAGCAGAGTTGTTGTCACCTCGATGAAAACTTTCTCCACTGCTTCTCTGTTCTGATATTAGCTCTACGCCTGTGTGGGAGAGCTAATTCCCGACACGCAGAGCAGAGGAGCACCTGCTAGTCTGATTACACCAGAATGTTGCCGATAAAAAAGCAGCGATGTCGGGGCTTAACAATAGTCTTTGGTAACTTAGCCCTGGGCCACTCATTACCAGATTACAATACCCATCCCAATAGAAAAATATATTCACATTTAATAAACTTACCATACCTCTTATTAGTTTTGAAAAGATTGATGTTTAAATTCCGCACGAAGCTGGGTCAAGCGTGCACTGTCTTCTTCCCTCACCGATCAATCGTATACAAAACGAGAGGCGGAAAGATAGCGGCAGACAACTGAAACTGATCAATCACAAGTCACGTAGGCTCTCATTTCTGCCGGTATTTTAAAAAAATTATTAACCGTGTCAGCTCAGCTTCGAGACCGTGGTCGGGATCGAGGCACAGGGGAGACTTAATACAGCTTCTGGGCCAAAGTGTGCCAACTTCGGGGTTAACCCCACTCTCAATTTGGTTGCAGCGGTGGTGGAAATAAACGGCACTTTTCAGGGTTCACGGAAGACTTGTTCTTTATTTTGGCTCTCACGCAATGTGTCCAAACTGCACATTTGCTGCCCAATCTGCTCCACTCGCTATCTCCGCTATCTGCTGCCCACTCTTGCTGTCGCGCTCCATCTACACACACACACATCCGACTGCAGGTACACAGGCTGACGTCACCCCACACACACACACACACACACACACACACACACACACACACACACAGACACACACACACACACACACACACACACACACACACACACACACACACACACACACACACACACACACACACAGACTGCACCGAGCCATTTAGAGAAGTGGTTCCCAAATTTTTTTCTGGGGACCCACATTTTCAAAGTGACAAACCAGGCCTTATCTATAAATTACAAGATTAACAATTTGTGCATAAATGAACATTTTTGACCATTTTTACTGCCGTCTGCATCATCATATTATCTTGAATAGGTAAACCAGACATTTCAAAGTGATATACTTTTAAATTACAACTACATTGTATGCTTATTGAAAATATATACTGTACGTATTTTAAATACTTTATAGATACGATCAAATCAGTGCATTTAGGAGGGGTGTGGTATCTCATTGTTTTTATCTCCTCTTATCAAAATATAAACATTTTAAATAGGCTACTTTATAAATGAGAAAATGCATCGAGTCTGAGTAAACAGCCACTCATGTTCATATGTTCATATTTTTATTAGAGAACTAAAGTGCATTTTAAATTAAACGGGCACACATCAGTTAAACAACACATTTGAACTACTTTATTTGAGACAAATTAAGTGCATTTTATTGTAATTAATAGACTCATATTTCCCTCTCATCATTAAATCGAACAGAATATTGCTTGTTCTTTGGGTTCCAGTCAGGTGTACAAGAGGAGAGCAACACGCATATCGGGTGTAGCATTTATTCTATGGGCGGTGGCTAAGCTAACATTACCTGCAGCAGTCTGATCCTTAGCTGGGTCTTGTCCCTGGTCTCTAGCTATGCCTTTCTTTTTTATTAGCCAGGCATCCATGTTTGTGTGACCACCTGCAAAATCTGTTCATTACTTTGGTGGAAACTATGGTGGACACCTGGGTACAAACCCAAACGAGTTCTGAACAAGGCACCGCCTGCCTGGCTCCAATGTCGCGCTATGATTGGCAGAACTCCATGTGTGGTGGAGCTAGAAACACGCTCCCTCATGTGACTGAAAGATGTACCTACATGTGGGTCGCGACCCAGACTTTTGGAAACACTGATTTAGAGCATTCAAGAACAATAAAGTGATGGATGACGGAACAAAAAAAAATCAATTTTGACGGAAATCCATCTGTAGACAGAACTCATGTGGTAGATGCTGATCAGACTTTCAGTTCTTTATGGTAAATGATGATCAAACTTTCAGCTCTTTATGGTAGATGATAAAACTTTTAGCTCTTTATGGTAGATGCTGATCAGACTTTCAGTTCTTTATGGTAAATGATGATCAAACTTTCAGCTCTTTATGGTAGATGATAAAACTTTTAGCTCTTTATGGTAGATGATGATCAAACTTTCAGCTCTTTATGGTAGATGATAAAACTTTCAGCTCTTTATGGTAAATGCTGATCAGACTTTCAGCTCTTTATGGTAGATGATGATCAGACTTTCAGCTCTTTATGGTAGATGATGATCAGACTTTCAGCTCTTTATGGTAAATGATGATCAAACTTTCAGCTCTTTATGGTAGATGATGATCAAACTTTCAGCTCTTTATGGTAGATGATGATCAGACTTTCAGCTCTTTATGGTAGATGATGATCAGACTTTCAGCTCTTTATGGTAGATGATGATCAGACTTTCAGCTCTTTATGGTAAATGATGATCAAACTTTCAGCTCTTTATGGTAGATGATAAAACTTTTAGCTCTTTATGGTAGATGATGATCAAACTTTCAGCTCTTTATGGTAGATGATAAAACTTTCAGCTCTTTATGGTAGATGATGATCAGACTTTCAGCTCTTTATGGTAGATGATGATCAGACTTTCAGCTCTTTATGGTAAATGATGATCAAACTTTCAGCTCTTTATGGTAGATGATAAAACTTTCAGCTCTTTATGGTAGATGATGATCAGACTTTCAGCTCTTTATGGTAGATGATAAAACTTTCAGCTCTTTATGGTAGATGATGATCAGACTTTCAGCTCTTTATGGTAGATGATGATCAGACTTTCAGCTCTTTATGGTAGATGATGATCAAACTTTCAGCTCTTTATGGTAGATGATAAAACTTTCAGCTCTTTATGGTAGATGATGATCAGACTTTCAGCTCTTTATGGTAGATGATGATCAGACTTTCAGCTCTTTATGGTAAATGATGATCAGACTTTCAGCTCTTTATGGTAGATGATGATCAGACTTTCAGCTCTTTATGGTAAATGATGATCAAACTTTCAGCTCTTTATGGTAGATGATAAAACTTTTAGCTCTTTATGGTAGATGATGATCAAACTTTCAGCTCTTTATGGTAGATGATAAAACTTTCAGCTCTTTATGGTAAATGCTGATCAGACTTTCAGCTCTTTATGGTAGATGATGATCAAACTTTCAGCTCTTTATGGTAAATGATGATCAAACTTTCAGCTCTTTATGGTAGATGATGATCAAACTTTCAGCTCTTTATGGTAGATGATGATAAAACTTTCAGCTCTTTATGGTAAATGCTGATCAGACTTTCAGCTCTTTATGGTAGATGATGATCAGACTTTCAGCTCTTTATGGTAGATGATGATCAAACTTTCAGCTCTTTATGGTAAATGCTGATCAGACTTTCAGCTCTTTATGGTAGATGATGATCAAACTTTCAGCTCTTTATGGTAGATGATAAAACTTTCAGCTCTTTATGGTAAATGCTGATCAGACTTTCAGCTCTTTATGGTAAATGATGATCAAACTTTCAGCTCTTTATGGTAGATGATGATCAGACTCTCCGTACAACAGAAATTGTGAAGGTGAAATTTTTGCAGGTGCTGAACGCCACTAATTGTTTTTCCACTTGTGAATCAACTGGGATTGATGGCAGTCCTGTCGGATTTCTGAGACTCTGACGTATTCTTTTAATTCAGGAATATTACGAGGCAAACAGTAAGAGGGTATCATCACATCACTATTGAAGTAAAGCAAGTAACAAAATCCTGTCGATATGACGGAATGGAGACACTGACACTGATCTGCAGTGATACTCTCTCGAAATGTGGTGGTTCCAACATAAAATATGACCAGGTTCCATAGGAAGCTGCTTCACTGGTGATAATAGACAGCATCTTCTTGATACTAGAGGCTATTATGAAATGAGGTTCTGTGGGGTAATGGCTCAGGAGATTTGATCAGAATTCATATTCCAGATAATTACAGTTCTATCAGAGGGAGAGAGAAACAGAGTACAACTAACAAGATAAAGTGTAAAAAAATCATAAACTATAACTGTCTGCAGCGTAATAAAAACAGGATGCAAATATAAAACCAGAATTCAAATAAAACTCCGTACAACAAATGATGTAATCGACCATGACTCCCTCCCCACACATCCGAAACCTTGGAATCATCCTTGACACAAACCTCTCATTCGACAAACATATCAAACAAGTCACCAGATCTGCCTTCTTCCACCTCAAGAACATCGCACAGCTGCGTCCATCACTCTCCTTCTCTGCAGCTGAAACTCTGATCCACGCCTTCATCACATCACGACTCAACTATGATTCAACTACTGCAATAGCATCCTGTATGGCACCACATCCAAAAACCTTAATAAACTCCAACACATTCAGAACTCTGCTGCTCGCCTCCTCTCCCACAGTCACACCCGTGACCACATCACCCCTGTCCTCCAGAACCTCCACTGGCTCCCCGTCCAACAACGCATCCACTTTAAACTCCTTCTCCTCACCCACAAAGCCCTCCATAACCAGGCCCCCTCCTACCTCACAGACCTCCTTCACCCTCATGCTCCCTCCCGCTGCCTCCACTCCTCTGATGCCAACCTCCTCTCTGTATCACTCAGGACCAAGCATGGGACCTGTGGGGACAGAGCCTTCTCTGTAGCTGCCCCCTCCCTTTGGAACTCCCCACCCAAAGATCTCACAGACTGCACTGACCCCCCAACATTCAAATCACTACTCAAGACTCACCTGCTTAAATGTGCTTTTAATGTTTAGGTGTGATGTAATTTGTTATTTGCTGCTGCCATTCGAGTTGTTTATATTTGCTTTCTTTTAATATCTGATATTGATTTATTTTTTAATATGTTGTTTCTCCTGTTATTTCTGGACATGTTAAGCGTCTTTGAGTATTTTGAAAAGCACTTTATAAATAAAATGTATTATTATTATTATTATTATTATTAATAATAAATGATAGGACCAGCAGAATTCACAATCAGAAATCAGAATCAGAAACGATTTTATTTAAGTACTTTTACATCAATAAAGAATTTGACTTATTATCCTGTTGCATTCATGAAAGTCAACATAAAAGTAAGCATTTGAATGGTCCAAATGAATGGTAGGGGAAACACTGAGACTCATCAATAATGTCTACCAAATGTGTTCTGTCTTTTAGGTTTTTGTTTTATCTCTCTACTGTTTGTTTTATTGCATTTATTTCTTTTGGTTATTTATGCACCTATATTTAAGGGCTGGAATGGACCCATTACCAGAGGTGACAGGAACCCATTGTTTTTGGAGAGAACATTGCTATAAGTTTTCTGCCCTTTGAACACAGAACCACAGGAAACATCAACAGCTGACTACCAGTCAGATCACAGCATGGCGGTGTTAAACATTATTCAGCCTTCTGACAGCGAGCCATATCCCTGCAGTAGTAAGGATTAGGCTAATAGGAAGCTACACTCAAGTTATAATGGTCTTTTATTGTGCTAATGGTAGGCTGGTTCCTGGGAAACATTTTTCAAGGTCAGATTACAATCAACACTTAGAGTGCAGTTAATAATGGGACAGACTGTATTCATAGCAAAGCACAGATTTTATTCTGGAACAACTGCTGACAAATGAAGTATATCTCACCTCACACTTATCTACTGCTGGCTGCGGCACACAGTCGGAGCTGTTCCCCACTGCAGCAGCTTTCTGGCCCTCATTGTCACCGGTGCCCTCCTCTGAAAGAGTTCGGCTTTGGTTGCCATGGTGACCACTGTTAGGAAGGCGTGCAGACGGGCTCTTGGGTGGCCGGCTGAGCTCTCGGCGCAGTACCCGGTTCTCTTCCTCCACTGCCCGGACCCGCAGCTCTAGGGCCTGATGCTCACCACCTCTGCCTACCGGTACTGATGATTGGGTTTCCAATGGAGACATAGGGAGGGGCTTCACTGTGGGGAGGAGAGAGAGAAACTGATTTAACATGAGGACTGATCACTGAACATGGTTGTAGCCTCCGCCAACCAGTCAAGGAGCAGTTTGCATTCCTGTCCACCTACTGCATGATATCCAGTGAGAAACACACTGTCTCCACCTACAGACTACTTTTACAGAGGAAGGGCAGAGAGCTGCAATCACAATGACAATCACCTTAAGATCAATCAGCCACACCAATGAGCTTGTGGTGGCCTTGAGCTGGATGTCCACTCATGTTGTTCACTGAGAGAAACATTCAATTGCTTTGTGATCATATGTTTGAACCAAAGATCAGATTCTGACAGAACCTGAATGTAACAGTTCTCTGCTACCACAGTGGGTTCTCTGTGCCGCACAGATGAAGGTGTTTGCAACAGTCTTTATTGACACAAACAAAATCAGTAACACCAATGTTTGCAGCTTTAACCCCAACGTGTTCCTCATGTCTCCAGTCTCTCTCTCTCTGACTCTCAGGTCCCACATGCCACTGCAACATAGAGTAATCAGTCCAAACATAAAACACCTGTCATCATCACATCATGATCTCTCTTACCTGAGCCGCTGCAGCACCCTCTCTCACCTGCAGCTGAGCACAAAACCAAAACCCCACTACCACACTGAAGAAGCTACAAAACAAGACCAATTCTTCACACAAGATCAATACAGTCTACACAGTTTGACAGTGGACACAGAGGATTAGTGTTACCAACTCAACATCTGATTAACAATAAAACATGACCACATCCACCCTTTCTGTTCCCCACCTCAGATGAATCATGACTGGAAGAGTGTTGGATATAATATCATTATTTTATTCATTTGTGTGACATTTTGTCATTATATGTGTCTGAATTCTTTGAGGTCACAGTAACCTTTGACCATCAAAATCTCATTTTTGAGTCAAAGTTGGTGTTTTTGCCTTTGTGTATTCCTGAAATGTTGCATTCACAAGAATGAGATGGATGTAAGAAGAGATGGAAATCCTAAAGGTAAGGCCTCAGGCTGTGACTGTCAATTCAGGAAAGTATCGACATCTGCAGGAAATACGTAAGTCTCCTGTCTATCTATCTATCTGTCTGTCTGTCTGTCTCTCTCTCTCTCTCTCTCCCTCCCTCCCTCCCTCCCTCTCTCTCTCCCTCCAGTGCTCCTGACAAACATTGTAAGGAGTTTTAGTGTTAACATAATGTACTGTACATACATCCTGTCTATAGTGTATCCATATCCACTTATTTATTTCTAATAGTCATTCATACCCATATCTCAATATCATATTAAACCCATATCAGCCCTGTATTTATTTGTACATACCACACTGTATATATGTACATTATGCACTTCTCTGCACTTTACTGCTTCTATTGCACTTCTGGATTGATGCCAATTGCATTTCGTTGTCACTGTACTGAACTTGTACTATGATCAATGACAATAAAGTTGAATCTGATCTGATCTGATCTTATTAATGGTATACTTACAACTATACATCACTGGTAAAGTCACAACTTAACGCAATCTTTTTGGGAGTTTCTACTCCCAGAAGGGGTAAAATGTAAGGAGTTTTAATGATATAGGAGAGCTATGTGAGTGGGAGAATGTGCGGACAGCGGGAGCTGTCTGGACAGTGGTTCAAATTAGGACATGTCCTTCAATCCTTCAATAACATGTTGTAACTTTCTTTGTAAATATGATAAGAAGTGTTTGCAAGGCCAAAGTGAACAGTCAAAGAGGACCCAGATAGGACCTTGCACCCTGCAATCTGTTAGTCCAATGAGCAATGACATGTGTATTAGAAAGTATAAAAATGTTGTGTTGATTGCGTTGATTGTGTCATGTATCATGTTTCGGAAGATATTGGAATGACATTAAATGATCCCGTTGACTACAAGCCAAGGTCTCCTTGTCTTTCTTTGACTATTCGCCACCCACCACAACATCTGTTTCCAAGGAGGACATGGTTAGAAATCCTTAAAGGTTCTCCCGTCAGAATCTATGGACAACCTGTGCAGAACTCCATATAATTGAGTCTGTCAGTTATAGGTCAGATGAATGTGTTGATCAGTGTTGTGGAACAGATAATGGATCTTGGTCCCCTTTTGACACAGGCTCTGAAATAAACATGAACCATTCAGGCTTGAGGAGAAACATTAGGGATACTTTTTGTGTTTTCCTTCAGGTTTATTATCCCTGTGACTACAGCCAGTATACATGGGTCATTTGAACCATTTGTTTGTGCTGCTCAGATTGCCAATGGTAATTCCATGGCAGCAGATGCACCTTGTCTTTAGTGTGGCTTTATTCATTTAGATTTTAGGTGTCACAGAACCATCATCAAAGTTCAACCACAAACCTCATTAAAAGACCAGAATCACACATCACAACATGTTTCCAGCTAGATGGGACATGGGAACAAAAGACTAGGAGTACTGTGAAATCCTGGAAAAACAAACAAACACCTGTTTGAATGCGTTCATTGGCTGACTGGCTGGGAAAGAGGCATCTATGAAGGGCTGTCACAAGCAAGGATAGGGCAAATCCTGCATGAGTAAGAAGTCCAACACCGTAAGAACGTATTCCAAGATGAGTCAAAGGAATTTTGGGATTACACAAGCTAAAATCCATAATAATTAATGTTGTGTTTACTATGCGCAGTCACTGGATGACAAAAGACAACAACAACAATGGTGGAATCAGATGAGAAATTGATGGCTACTTCAAAACAAATAGCTAACTTAGATAAAGTCGTGTTGGACAGACATTTTGAGAAGCTGGTTGTTGACAGACTTCCTGATCCACCCAACAATCACCAATAAAAGCTGGGATGACAAAATAAAGAACTGACTGGATGTGTCAAACTCAGTTACCTCCAATCCAAGACTACCCCCCCCCCAGGAATCACTAAAAGCTGGCTAATCTCTGGATGGGTGGAACTCTTACCTCTCTGGTCATGTCCAGAGGGTCTGTGTAGTCCTGCCTTTGTGATGCTGTGGAGGTAGTAACAGTGCCGGATCAGGCATCTGTGTAAATACAAGTCAGAAAGGAAGGACCCCCTCCTACAAACAGACACACCCCCCGTGTGACGTTTGACCACATAGTATGTGTGTGACCCACAACCAGAGGATTTAAATAGCAGCTAGCAGCATTCAGCTAACTGACACAAGAAGAAAAACACCAAACATGTCTTCAGACTGGGGGGACAGCGTGAGGTCCAGGAGCTCCTTTACCTCAGAGCAGAGGACCAGATCAATTGCCATGTTACAGGAAGTGTAAATACAAGTTTTCACAATGATATTTCATTGTTTACAACCAGACATGTATGTAAAATGTGCCACCAGATGCTGCCGTGTTATACTTCACTCCTCTTTTACTTGTAGAATGCCAACTCACTTTTTAAAATCACACCTGGGAACAGCATTATGACCCTGCTGTTTTGATCAGAGTAAACTAACAGGGCGTCATAGAGAAGGTCTTCACTCCCTCACTTCTGTGCTTTCAATGCCATAAGTCAAAACAAGTTCAAGGGTGTGATTAAAGCGGTGAGTAGGTTTATGTACACCCTGACAGAACCCAATGGACTCTTAATGAGATGACAGATCACAGGGCACTGCTGCCGCAGTTTCTTTACATTTAGGTGTCATTGCTGTCCTGTCCCCCTAATCATTATTATATCATTATTCACATCTCTTCAGCGTCGCGACAACCTGTCAGCCAGGTCATTTTATCGACCCTGCCTGACCTCCATGTTGAAGGACTGCAGCAATATGTAAAAGCGTCCTTGGGTCTCTTGAAAGGTGCTATATAAATTTAAGTTATTATTATTATTATTAAGCTTTGGTTTGTGTTAGTGAGGTAAGTGACAAGAAGGGCTAGCTCGTATAGGTTTTCAGAGTAAACAGGATGGTGTGTCGGTCAGAACACAGGGATAAGGATGAAGACACAGGATGGCGACATCCGGTGGTTAAATGAGGGTCCTACACCATGGCATCAACATACTGCAAACATTTCCTCCTCTCGTGGCAACGCTACTTTAACCCTCCACGGTGGTACAAACATTAACTAAATGCATAAGGATTACAGTCTTCTCAGTAACTAACTTAACATCTCCTTCAATGAAATACAACAGGAGCTTGCAACAACTTAGCAACGCTAGATGCATAAGAAGGCATAGATACCTTCACAGCAGGCACATGCACACAAACATAAAAGGGGCATGAGCACCTGCCCTTTTTCTTCCTCGAGAAAAAGTGCCCTTTTTCTGGGGTGTTTTTTTTTCTTTCTTTTTTTAAATAAATGAATATACAGTACCGTGTATAAATATATGTTCTTGTTTGCACACAGCTTTCCTGTCAAACAAATATATTGATTGAATAAAAAATCTAAATATCAGGTCGGGAGATTAGACTTTGTCGAGTCCGATGCCCTCTCTACTCTCCCTCCCTCCACAGCGGTGAGCACACAGTCACCAGCACAACACCAGTTGTGGTGGTTTTTCTTTGCTTGTGTGGAGGTGCGTGGTGATGAACAAAGGACTAAGCTACCAGTGCCTCAAGTTTACAGCTAATTAGCCAAAAGACAAAAACAAATAGAGTTAACTTGTGTCTCGCTAACTTACATGCATGAGCAACTAGCTAATGTAATAAGTTAGGGTTTAGCTAAGGCAATTTACCATGTGCATACAGGCTAATGTACTGTACTTAAGGGGAGATTTCCTAATGAAAGTAATACAGTAAAATTTGTATATAATATTGTTATAAAATTTGACACATTGATATGCAAATTAGGCGTTAACTAATTAAAATGCGCTAATATGCATACATTTGGGAAGGCACTGCAGGTGAATAGGATTTTAAAAAACTAAACTAAAACATGTCACCACAGAACTTTCCCAGTTAAATACTTATATCAAGACAGCATTTATCCCTGAAATGTTCTGTTTAAATATGCAGACCAGCTTGTACAGATGCAAACAGACAGAGGGTAGTAAAACAAACATCATCTAGATTTGTATTTTGGAAATTTTCTTTCCATTAGAGTGAAAGAAGACATGGAAGCAAAATAGTGGAAAATCTCAAAATTATATAAAAAGTATATGAAAAAACAATGTTTTTGCCTGTAGTGTCCTGCCTTAAACAGTAATTGCATCATTTTGATTGTAGGCTCCTCATCAAATAATTATTCATTTACTAGTTTGTTGTATGCTGGTCGATCTTTATCAATACATGATACAGACAGCCCTCCCTCAAATGTGAAAGAAGGGAATTGTAGGTCCTTGTCACCATCAGTTATTGTGTGTGTGTGTGTGTGTTTTCAGTTTTGTGTGAAGATTTTTGTTGATTTTAAAATGTTATTTTGTTGTTGTTGTTGCCTGCTCTTGTTATAAAGCTAGTGAATACTAAAGAAGACCATTGTCTCTGTGTGAACCGATTGTTTTGTAGAAATCTGTAGAGTATTAAACAATTGCCTGAGTGTGAGGGTATTACAATAATTTGGTTAGTAAGTCAGAGATGTGCTTCTATATTAAACTTTTTGTTTTAAGATTTTTTATAAATAATTACGAGAATTGCCCTTTTTCTCACCTGAGCCCCTGCCCCCCAAAATGTCTGTGCACGTCCCTGCTTAACAGATATAAACCTGACAATAAAGCAACAGGCACTTACTTTCCGTCATTTACTTAACATCTCAGAATATCAAACTGGACCACACATGAAACAAGGGCTGTTAACCACTGATATTAGTCAATCTACAGGGTAATGTGTGGACTGAGCTTCACTCACTAGCGTTAAACGATGGTTAAATGATGTCACGGAAAACACAGTTCAATTTTAAACAATCCTGAATTTTTCAACCGACCCTGAACAACGGACCACCATCATCATCAGACGCTGATAAGCAGCCTGTCTCTCAGTGGGATCAGCACCAGACAGTGATGTGGCAACCTGGGCCTCATCTATAGGTTCAGCACTGGACAGCACCAAGACTGTTTTATCCTCAGTGACAGCTTTCAATCACCTCTTGACTCTCCGAGGGATGGTGCACGTGAACAGCAGTGAGTTACGTCAAGTTAACATGAACGACATGAACTTTGATCACTGTTGTATTATTTTAGGTAACCCAAACAGAGAGGAAAACATCAACAGCGCTTTTACAACAGTAATGTATGATTTTGAGCACTGGAATGTCTTCTAGAAACCGAGTTCCAGAACACATAATGGTCAAAAGAAACTTGTTACCAGCCTTTGTTCTTGCAAAAAGCCCAACACAGTCCGCAATAACACGTTTAAATGGTTCTTTCACAACAGGAATTTGATAGAGAGGATATGGAGGGATGGTCTGATTCGGTTTACGAGAGACCTGACAGACATGACATGTTTTATAGAGCTGTCACGGACCTCGTTTTAAACCAGACCAGAAAAAAAACATAGCAGGACACGATCGTAAGTTTTATTAACCCCTAAATGGTGGATTATCATGATTTCAGATGGATATGTTTATGGGACTATAATTTGTGTTACTGTCGCAGAGGGGCCGGAACCAGACCACCTTGTGTGACTCAAGATAACCCCAAGTACACAGCACAACGGAGGAATTAAAACTTTTAAATGAACACTCTTTATTTACACGCATCAATTCATTAAAAGTTTTTTTCAAATTACAGACTAGAGGAGCATGGACAACAAATTGGGGCAGAATCCCCCCAAAAAACCCTGAAGGAGAGAGGGTTATAGCTACGGGCCTGCCTCTAATAAACTGTGCACAAACCCCTTTTAAAAAGGGGTCTCGATCAGCTGTCTCACGCCCCCCCATCACCCCAAAGTTAAAACACCTTGGTCGAACCTCCCAGCCAATCACTTCCCCAGCCGACCAGGTCCACAGGTGAAAGCTATGAGCTTATTAAGGTCGTCAGAGGAAGAGGAAAAAGTTCTGAGGAGGAGGATGTAACAGTGGACTCTACTACAACACACGTGGGTTCTCTAAGTGAAGCACACATGATGACAGTTGGTAACAGTCTTTATTTTCACATAAACAATAAACTTGAACACTCAACTACAGCCGCTTCAGACGTGTCTCCTCAGTCTTCCAGACTCACAGGCAGCCTCTGTCTCAGGTCCAGCATGCTACTGCAATAAGGGAGAGCAATCAGTTCCAAACGCCAAACACCTGTCATCCTCACATTTCTATCTCTCTAACCCTGCTTACCTGAGCTGCATCTACGCCCTTTCTCACCTGCAGCTGAGCACAAAACCAAAACCCCAATGCCACAGAGGATTACAGGGGGAGTGAGAAGAAATTAAAAGAAGCAAGAAAAAAGTAAATACAGTAAACACCACCACATAACTTTAACAGGCGACAATTAGGAATATGTCTAAACTTAAGTCCTTTTTAAAATAACACTTCATACTGTCCATAGTCTCATCACTGTGGGTGGGTTCATGTAGAATTAAGTCAAGACAGGGTCCATGATAACAGTTCATCAGAGACATTACCATGCCAAAATCATCCTGCGTGGACACGGGTGGTTGTGTCACACATGGCCACACTTAACAGTGGATTATTACATATTGCACCTTATTATTTTTCATCATAAGAAAGTGCAATGCCCACACTTTGAAATAATTACCGTGTAGCAGTCGAATCTCCTGCTACCACTTGTGGGTTCCTCAGTGATGAAAGCAGCGATGATGTTTGTTAAAAGATTTTAATTCTAACTTAAACACAAAATAATTTCCAGCTTCACAAACAAACTCAAAACACAAACGCTTTCCAGCACCAGTCCCAGACGCATCTCCAGTCTCGTTTAGCAGAGACTCTTCCAGCCTTTTTAGGTCGACTACAGCAGGCAGCCTGCCTTTTCAGGCAGACTGTAACGGCCAACCTCCCAGGTCCATCACCCTCCCATATATGAGGAAGAGAGAGCAATCAGTTCTTAACATAAAACACCTGGAATAATAATCTCTCTCTCCCTACACTAAACACAACCAGGCTGCCACATACAATATGTAATACCTATTACAAAATGCGGCCTTATTACATAATGCAGGGTTTAGTTACAGGGTTTATTCATAAACTTGAGTTAAAATCTGCTTTAACTCCACGTTCTCGGCCGCTGTCTGGAGGAACGTGAGCATTAGTATGAGTGGGAGGTGGATTAATTTAAGCTAACATATTCCTCATGACGTAGCCAGGTTTCAGTTAGGCAGAATAAACCAATCTGATATTCTTGTATTAAGTCATTTACTAAAACAGGTTTGGATGCCAGAGATCTAATGTTCAGGAGTCCACATTTTATTCTCCTGTTATCTTGAATTACTTCACTGATGGTGTTAATCTTTATCAGATTTTTATGTGAAACTCCTCTTCTTGTATTTGATTTGAATAATTTCATTGGTCGGGGGACAGACACAGTCTTTATGGGGTTTTGGCTGGGTGACTCTAAAGGAAGCGCAGAGAGGCGTGTAGGACTGAGACTCCGCCTCCTGGTCTCAACTCTGTGATGTCATGATGTTGGATCACTAATAAACTTGGTCAGATTACTAACTATGAGAGCTGCTTCATCCAAAGTGGGATGAATGCCATCTCTCCTAATAAGACCAGGTCTTCCCCAGAAAGTCTGCCAATTGTCAACAAAGCCCACATCATTTTCTGGACACCACCTCAACAGCCAGTGGTTGAATGATGACATCTTCGCTGGTCAGATTTGGCAGGGGTCCAGAGAAGACATAATACATTCAGTATTCTGCTGTGGTACCGGGAGATCTTTCAACAAAGGTGACCTCATGACCATTAATGGCAATCTGTGGAACTACTGGACATTCTGGTCAAAGGTTCCTCACCGTTGATCATTCAGTGAAAAAGCAGAGATGGAAACATGCCTGGGATACCTGCCCCCTTTAAAACCCACGAATGTGAGCAAACTGGTATGAAAATAACTTCAACTCTGCCAAAAAATGTAAAAGTATGCCGATTGAAGAATCCAAATATGAGATGCTAAACTTAAGGGCCCTTACAAAGCTTGTGTGAAATTTTGTTTAATTCTGTATAGCAGTATTTGAGGACATGTGGATGGACTATTCTGGACATACAATGGTGACCCCATTCACCCCGTCTTGGCGGATTTCACATGCGTATGTCCGTTACTCCTCGACTGCCAGTCAGAGTAGACAGACAGATGTCACTGATCTCCATCCCCCAAAAACAAAGTAAAACCAGTAATGTGGGACAACTTTGGATCTCAGAAAACCACCAAGGATCAGTCCTGAAGGACAGATACCCAGTTTGTAAGAAATGTAGGACAAAGTGTTTCTAAAGGAGGAAACACGTCCAACTAGTTCACCATCTTCACCATCATCATCCTCTGTCAGATCACAGTATGTTTCCCATTCATGGCTTTAATCCTAACAAAGTAATGTGTTGAACAAAGAACTGGTTCTTTACAGTTATTGAGGTAAATAGACACAGGTGTCTCTGTAGGACACAGTTGTGTCTCTGAAGGACACAGTTGTGTCTCTGTAGGA
The DNA here is from genome assembly GCA_037577475.1 of Chaunax sp. Z400. Taxonomy (NCBI): domain Eukaryota; kingdom Metazoa; phylum Chordata; class Actinopteri; order Lophiiformes; family Chaunacidae; genus Chaunax; species Chaunax sp. Z400. The sequence continues at coordinate 1,528,325 of CM075204.1, read as the reverse complement.
CACAGTTGTGTCTCTGAAGGACACAGTTGTGTCTCTGAAGGACACAGTTGTGTCTCTGAAGGACACAGGCGTCTCTGTAGGACACAGTTGTGTCTCTGAAGGACACAGTTGTGTCTCTGTAGGACACAGTTGTGTCTCTGAAGGACACAGTTGTGTCTCTGTAGGACACAGTTGTGTCTCTGAAGGACACAGTTGTGTCTCTGTAGGACACAGTTGTGTCTCTGAAGGACACAGTTGTGTCTCTGTAGGACACAGTTGTGTCTCTGAAGGACACAGTTGTGTCTCTGTAGGACACAGTTGTGTCTCTGAAGGACACAGTTGTGTCTCTGTAGGACACAGTTGTGTCTCTGAAGGACACAGTTGTGTCTCTGAAGGACACAGGCGTCTCTGTAGGACACAGTTGTGTCTCTGAAGGACACAGTTGTGTCTCTGTAGGACACAACTGTGTCTCTGAAGGACACAGTTGTGTCTCTGTAGGACACAGTTGTGTCTCTGAAGGACACAGTTGTGTCTCTGTAGGACACAGTTGTGTCTCTGAAGGACACAGGCGTCTCTGTAGGACACAGTTGTGTCTCTGAAGGACACAGGCGTCTCTGTAGGACACAGGTGTATCTCTGTAGGACACAGGTGTATCTCTGTAGGACACAGGTGTATCTCTGTAGGACACAGGCGTCTCTGTAGGACACAGGCATCTCTGTAGGACACAGGTGTATCTCTGTAGGACACAGGTGTATCTCTGAAGGACACAGGTTTACCTATAGGACACAGGTGTCTCTGTAGGATCCTTTATGTTGTCATGATGTTGAGTCTGAAAACAACTGGCTTACGTTTACCTGCATTACTTCCCCATTATATTACTGTTGGCTGTTACTACTTTACTGTTTCAATGTTTAACTCCACTGGATTGATTAAGTTTGGGTTAACCGTGGTAATAATGCCATTCAGAACAAGTGTAGTCAGACTGGTGTGTGCCCAGGCCTGGATCCAGACAGCCAGAGTAGTTGAAACTACTAACACAATTTTGGAAAGAAAAAGAAAGAATGGCAATGGCCAATAAGAACTTCTCTTGTCTTTTTGAAGCTGCATTCATCTGTACATTTTCAAGCTTTGAGAAAAGTGCCGGTAAGAATGGAACACTAACAAATCTATTTTTATGACTTTATGACTTACATGCCCTGCATATTTACAGTTTGCAGCAGAAATATAGTATGTAGTAGGCCTATGTCAGCCATGTGGTTATGCACATGTTAGTATGGTGCATTCTATACACAAGGTGAGAACATTTGGATCTATATTAGTGAATTAGTGAATAATACGTTCTACTTTACTGATCAAAACCGAGCATGTCATGCATATAAGCACTATCAGCTATTAGTGATTCTTCTAGAGCTCTGACTCATCTCCTGCTGTGATTTAGGACAGCACTGGGTGTAAATATGACATACAATTTACTGGCTGCTCCACAGTCACATAACCCAGTTCCAGAAGAACGTATCTCCCAATTATTATAGAAAAAGGCAGCGTACTGCTTTGCTTTGGGCATCAATCTGCTTATTCATGAGAAATACAGTACCAGTCAAAAATTTGGACACAGTTTCCCATTCAAGTGGGTGGGAAACTGTGTCCAAATTTTTGACTGGTACTGTATATAAATAAATTATGAGCTGAAGTACTTGTGTTACTGGAGTTAGCTTAGCATTGCCTTAGCACTGATTTTTAAACTGACCACCAAAACTAATGTGGCACAACCGAATATTTGGGGAGTGAGGAACCGGTGATGTGCTGGGCGGTTTTCACCACCTTTTGCATTGCTTTGCGGTCCGAGACAGACCAGCTGTTGTACCACACTGTGATGCAGTTGGTGAGGATGCTCTCAACAGTGCAGCGGTAGAAGTTCACCAGGATCAGAGGAGACCGATGGGCTTTCCTCAGTCTCCTCAGGAAGAAGAAACGCTGGTGAGCCTTCCTGATCAGGGCCGAGGTGTTGTGGGTCCAGGAAAGATCCTCAGAGATGTGGACTCCCAGGAACTTAAAGCTGGCGACACGTTCTACCTCAGCCCCGTTGATGTGAATGGGGGTGTGTGTGCCACCTTTGGTCTTCCTGAAGTCCACAATGAGCTCTTTGGTTTTACTGGTGTTCATTGCCAGATTGTTGTCAGCGCAGCACGCTGCTAGGTGCTGGACCTCCTCCCTATAGGCTGACTCATCGTTGTCACCGATGAGGCCGACCACCGTGGTGTCATCTGCAAACTTGATAATGGTATTGGAACCATTTACAGGTGTGCAGTCGTGTGTGAAGAGTGAGTAGAGCAGAGGGCTCAGCACACAGCCCTGTGGGACGCCGGTGTTCAGGATGAGGGTAGAGGAGGTTTGGTTGTTTATCCTAACAAACTGGGGTGTTAGTTGAGAAGTCCAGTATCCAGTTGCAGATGGTGGTGTTGATGCCCAGGTCATGGATTTTGCTGATGAGTTTGGAGGGGATGACGGTGTTGAATGCTGAGCTGAAGTCTATGAACAGCATTCTGGCGTAGGTGTTATTGTTGTCCAGGTGTGAGAGGGTGGAGTGAAACGCTGTGGAGATGGCATCCTCAGTACACCTGTTCTGTCTGTACGCGAACTGGAGGGGGTCCAGCATAGGGGGCAGGGTGGGTTTGAGGTGAGCCATGACCAGCCTTTCAAAGCGCTTCATGAGGGTGGAGGTCAGTGCTACAGGGCGGAAGTCATTAAGGCTCGTCGCCGTTGGGTGTTTTGGCACAGACACGATGGAGGTGGTCTTGAAACACGTGGGGACAGCTGCCTGGGCAAGTCACAGGTTGAAGAGTGAGGCTGACTGAGTGAGGACCTCAGTCAGCTGTTCAGCGCAGGACCTGAGTACGCATCCGGGGATGTCATCAGGGCCAGCAGCCTTACATGCATTAGTCCTGCTCAGTGCGGCACACACCTCGGAAGGGGAGAGTGTGAGGGGGTGGTGGTCAGTGGGGGGCACAGCTTTGATGGCCACTTCAAGGTTGTCTCTGTCAAAGCGTGCATAAAAGCTGTTGAGTTTGTTGGGGAGGGAGGCGCTGTTGCTTGGAGGGGGTGCATTGGTGGGTTTGAGGTCTGTGATGGCCTGGATGCCCTGCCACATGCGTCGGGGGTTGGAGTTATCCTTGAAGTGCTCCTCGATCTTTAGCTCGTAGCAGTGCTTGGCCTTATTGATGCCCCGCCTCAGGTTAGCCCTGGCAGAGCTGTAGGGCTGCATATCACCTGATCTGAAGGCGGTATCACGTGCTTTCAGCAGTAGAAGGACCTCTCTGTTCATCCATGGCTTCTGATTAGGGAATGTTTTGATCCGTTTGAGGATGGTGGCGCTGTTGACGGTGGTCTTGATGTGGTCCAAAACAGAGGAGGCATATGAATCAATGTCCGTGTGTGATCCCTGGGTGGTCTGAGTCGCAAACACGCTCCAGTCTGTGTGTTCAAACTGGTGCTGTAGTACAGAGTCTGCTCCCTCTGGCCACACTTTAACTGTCCTGACTGTAGGCTTCACACGTTTGATGAGTGGTATGTATTTAGGGAGTAAGAACAATGTGAGGTGGTCAGATTGTTCCAGGTGGGGGAGGGGGACAGCTTTGTAAGGGTCTGCCATGTTTGTGTAAACATGGTCTAATGTTCTGTCTCCTCTTGTGGGGCAGGAGACATGCTGGTGGAATTTGGGGAGTACAGTTTTTAGATTGGAGTGATTGAAATCACCCGCAACAATAAAGGCTGCCTCCAGGTGTGAAGTTCATAGCAAGCTTAGCATTAGCATCTGGGGGGACATAAACTGCAGTCACAACAGTGGATGTAAACTCCCTGGGCAGATTGAAAGGTCTGCACTTAACCATGAGATACTCGATGTTAGCAGAGCAGTGCCTCTCGATGGTAGATGTGTCTGTGCACCAAGCTCTGTTTACATAAGCACACAGCCCCGCGCCCCCGGTCTTACCGCCGGACTCATCAGCTGATCTGTCCGACCATATGGAGTGTAGTCCGGTTATGATGTTGCAGTCCATAATCCATTTGTCAGTGCTGATCCGTAGTCGCAGTTCATCCAGTTCGTTCACCAGAGACCGGACATTGCCAAGGAAGATGCTGGGTAGCGAGAGCCGGTGAGGGGTTAGCCCAGACATGGGCAAACTACGGCCCGCGGGCCATATACAGCCCGTTGGGCTTTTTAATCCGGCCCATCGAACTTGTCCAAATTACATTATTAAATTAAATTCTATTATAGTTAAACCTCATTCATTTTACCTTTTCCCTGTATATTGTAATATTGCAGCTTAATCATGTCGTGAATCCAGTTGTAAAACTTGTTAACTTTATACGAATTCAGCATCGTCAGTTTATGTTCCTGGAAGAAACCGATGCAGATCACCAGGACTTACTTTACCACTCTCGTGTCCGCTGGTTATGTTTGGGCAAAGTGTTACAACGAGTGTGGGAGCTCAAAGAGGAGATCAGTGCCTTTTTGGAGTTAATGGGGAAATCCGACGAATTTCCTGAGCTAAGCGACAAGAACTGGCTTTGTGACTTTGCGTTTGCTGTGGACATATTTTCGCACATGAATGAGCTGAACATGAAGCTACAGGGGAAAGATCAGTTTGTGCACGACATGTACACAAATGTTAGAGCCTTCAAATCCAAGCTGACTTTATTCTCCAGGCAAATTTCAAACAAATCTTTCGCTCATTTCCCCACATCAGCCATGCAGAAAGAGGCGATCCGAAATGCAAAGAAATACAGCAAATCACTGGACGACCTGCACGGAGAATTCTGCCATCGGTTCTCTGATTTTGAAAAAATTGAAAAGTCACTTCAGCTGGTGTCCTGTCCCCTGTCACAAGACCCTGAAACAGCACCACAGGAGCTGCAATTGGAACTGATCGATCTTCAGTCTGACTCCGTCTTAAAGGAGAAGTTCAGCTCTCTTAAACTAAATGACTTTTATGCTTCACTTAACGAAGCCACGTTTTCAAACCTCCGGAGGATGGCACAGAAGATGCTGGCGTTGTTTGGCTCGACCTATGTATGTGAGCAGACATTCAGCGTCATGAACATCAACAAAGCCCGTCACAGATCCAAGTTAACTGACCAACACCTCGGATCTATCCTGAGAATTGCCACAACAAAACTAACTCCAGACTTTGATGCACTGGCAAAAAAAGGGAGATCAACAACACTGTTCTCACTGAAACTGAACGTGAGTTTCTCTACTGTGTTATGAAATTAATGCATTTGGAAAACAATTTGTACAATGAGACTGGCATATTCATGCTTTGCTGCCTGTTAAAGGCCAAATCCTTTCATGTAATGGCTTTTACATGTCATTTATATTAGTTCACACAAACACTCCATCCATCTGTTCCTGGCCCGGCCCCTCTGTCAAATTTTAGAACCCATTGTGGCCCGCGAGTCAAAAAGTTTGCCCACCCCTGGGTTAGCCTTAGCTTAGCCCTTAGCCCTCCTCTCTTCCCCCGCCGTTGTTTACAATCTCTGCGCTGCCTGCGAGCACTTCTGGCCAGCGGACCAGGTTTCGTAGGCTCGGTTGATCTTACGATGTCTGGGATGATCTGGAGATCGCTGATAAAAGTTACAGAACTGCAAAGTCCAATGTCCAAAAGTTCCTGTCGGGTGTACTAGATGTTTACAAGCCTGTTCTGAGTGAGCAGACCTGAAACTAACGGCAAATTACTGCTATTTTCGCTGAATCCGGAGAGACTCTGAGCCTCGCGATGTGTACGCGCCGCCATAATGGTTAATATGTCACCACCACTTTCAATCCGATTGCATGTTGTAAGCAGTTTTTTAATGCACATATAGACTTCAGTGTGGGCTCTAGCCATTAACGTAAATCATAGTCAACACTATCAACGGCAATTAATGGCAAAAATAATCTATAGATTAATCAAAAAAAATAATCGATAGTTGCAGCTGGTACCTGGATGTCTGTGTTAGTTTCTGCCTTTGTTAACAAGTTTATACATATAATCTTTTAATATCAAAAGGATTTTTCGGATGAAATAAAATTTTTCCTAGTTTTACTTGTCATTCAGCATGAATGGTGCCTTCACTAATGTGCAGGTTAACCATGCCATTTGCACTAATGCCCCCCCATACCATCACAGATGCTGGCTTTTGAACTGTGTGCTGATAACAAGGTGGATGGTCCCTCCCCTCTTTAGCCCGAAGGACGCGGTGTCCATGATTTCCAAAAAGAATTTCAAATGTTGACTCGTCAGACCACAGGACAGTTTTCCACTTCACCCCAGTCCATCTTAAATGAGCTGGTATCCAGTGAAGGTGTTGTGTTTCTGGATCAGGTTTATATATATGGTTTCCTCTTTGCATGGTAGAGTTTCAGCTGTCATTTCTGGATGCAGCAACGAACTGTGTTCACAGAAAACGGCTTGAAGAAAGTGTTCTTGAGCCCATGTAGTGATGTCCACTGCAGAATCCAGTCTGTTTTTAATGCAGCGATGTCCACTCCAGAATCCTGTCTGTTTTAATACAGCACCTCTTGAAGGAGCAGAGGAGCAGGGAGGAGGACTGTCGGCAGGAACTATTCATCTTTACTACTTAACAAGTACAATCGCATTTCCAAAAAATTGGAACGCTGTGTACACAGGTCACAGAGGATAAATATCCTGACCACATAGCAACAGTTTAGAACTGATGAAGCCTCTTGGATGAGAGGTGAAACGTCTTCAAGCTAAGAGAAGAAGTCCAGTTGCTTCTGAATTAACCTTCAAGGATTACCATGACCTGGATGACTCAGAATCTACACAAACAAAGATAAGAGTTCTGTGTGCCTCAGTCAGAGGGATGTGATGATGATGTTGATGATGAATCAGAGATGAACAGTGAAAATGATCATGAAATGGTGTTAGACACCAACTATTTGTTGGTGATTAAAATGTTCTTAAGTTGTCTCATGTTTAGTGTTTATGCAAGGACACTGTATTAGATGTTTTTAGATGATTTTTCATCTAAAAGACAGTTGATATTGTATATGGACTAAGCAACTCAGAAATGTTCCTAGCACTTTATGAATTGAAATTTGTACTTTATTTATTGTCCTTAAGCTCAGTAGTGATCACTGTTGTTGTCTTGGCCTGCATGTCACCTAGTCCCCCCCCTCCTTATCCATGTACCCATCCTTGTAGCCCTTATTCATGCTGTGTTGTTGGTGTTGTTGTCCTGTCTTGTCAATGTTTTTTAATGTCTTGCTGCAAAGCCAATTGCCCTCTGGGGACAAATAAAGTTGAAAGTTGAAGTTGAAAGTATTCCATGTCTAGAATTAAAGTTTCTTCAGAGTGAAGGTGGAGAACTGCTTCCCTGACCTCAGACTGTTCTTATGAAAAAACTGGAGAAGAAGAAAGATTCACTGAACAGGAGATCTACAGACTGAAAAAACTGAAAAAGAAGAAAGATTCGTTGAGCAGGAGATCTATGGACTGACAAAACTTGAGAGGAAGAAAGATTCAATGCGCAGGAGATCTACAGACTGAAAAAACTTAAGGAGAAGAATGATTCGCTGAGCAGGAGATCTACAGACTGAAAAAACTTAAGGAGAAGAATGATTCGCTGAGCAGGAGATCTACAGACTGAAAAAACTGAAAAAGAAGAATGATTCGCTGAGCAGGAGATCTACGGACTGAAAAAACTGGAGAAGAAGAAAGATTCGCTGAGCAGATCTAAAGAATGAAAAAACTGTTTATTTCTCTGAATTTAATCATTCTTTTTATACTCATTATCCATTTTTACTCCGTTTTACAAAACCTGTTTGAGATCAGTTTATGCCCAGTAAAACACGTATGTTAGTCTGTCCACCAGCAGCATTATGTTTACCCAGCCTGGTTAACAGGAAGAATCTCTAGACCTGGTTATATTACAAAGCACCACACCTGATGTGTTGTGTTTTCTTTAGTTTGTGTTCTGACCTTGGAAGCTCCCCACCGACAGGTAAAGCCAGGTGAGTGCTGGGATGAAGAGCAGGGCGAGGGAGGCCGCCAGAAACTTCCTGCGCCCGCGACACATTCCCAGCATCCTCTGGACCGAAGCAAATGGAAAGGGAGGCAAAGTGACCTCTAGGTGGGCAGCAGCTGTGGTCCAGGCTGACTCATGGCACTGGAGGAGAGGAAGGAGCAGAAGGAGCAGGTTAGAGGAGCAGACGACGCATGACTGGAGCTGTTTTTACAAGGAAAGACAAAAGACACATTCTGCATACTTAACAGTTAAAACTGTTCAAACCAGATATAAGCCCAGCAGGTATAGTGTGACCAAAGTATCCACCTGTCGCACAGATGCATCAGAATCGAGTCAGAGCATTAGGGGTGGATTAAACAGGTGTGGTCAGGTGTTTCGCTGCATATCAGGTGTCATTTATACCAATGTATAATGGGTGAACTAATACCGAACCTGTATCTTACCATGGTCTTAGGTCATATCACATACTTTGGAAAGATATTGTGACTGACAGTTTAATACTGATACTGGAGGACAAACTGGACAGGCATGATGACTTTGGTGATACTAAAACAAGGAAGACTGAAGTAATAATAGGAAAAAGGTATTAGTACAAGATTGTGTTGGATATTTTGCACTGCCATGGTAGGTGTGGAGAACATATTTAATGTATCTTTTTTATTTACCAACAGCAGTATGGATGTATTACAAGCAGTTCATGCTCAAATCATGCTAATGTATAACACAGTATCCAAATATTATGTTTTGCTGTAAGACCAGTACATCCAGTGATTTAGAACATTTTACTTGTATTGGCGGATCAGGCTGGATTAGATTTGTTTAAGTTGGTTTAAGGAGAGACAGAAATCGACTGCTGGGTGAACTAGACTAACTTTTAACATGAGACAGGGTCACACTGTCATAGAGCTTGTCTCAACAGAAACAGTGGACATTCAAAGACAATAGAAAAAACTAGAAAGGAACTCAGAGTGTAAAACCACCGAGGCTGCATCACAGCCAGCAAACACAAAAAGGGCCTGAACTCTAAAGCTGTGAGCTTTATTATCTACATACTGGGTAATCATTCTATTTCACCTTATGAGCCATGTAAAAATATATGTCACATGGATTTATGACAGTAAGACCACAAATAATGAATTATTGTAATATCACTAAGGTCTGTTTCTTTTATATCAATTTATAGACACACAAATACAAATGAATGGTTAGGGTGGTGCCTTGCATGGTACGAATGCACCACTGTATGAATATTGGTGTGAAAGGGTGAATGCTGCCTTGTGTTGTAAAGCACTTTGAGTGGTCGGTCAGACTAGAAAGGTGCTATATAAGTACAGTCCATTTACCATTTACCATTTAAAGAACTAAAAATCATTCACTTCAACATTAGGAGTCTTGTGCCCAAAATTGATTTGCTTCGAGTACGGGTTGCCCTGCAAAAACCAAATATTATCACACTGTTCGAAACATGGCTCAGTAGTAAAGCACTGGATAATGAAATTAACCTTACAGATTATGTTCTGTACAGATCTGACAGATGCTCCAGGGGTGGAGAAGTGTGTATATATGTTACCTCTATCCTTACCTCTGAGTTAATCTCACCCACAGTTGAACCCCAATATTTTGAATGTATCTTGGTCAAAGTAATCCTCCATCCTAATAAATATTTAACAATACATAGTATTTATAGGCCACCCTCTGCACCTGCTGAGTCATTTAACTGCTTGATTTCCACCATCAGTTGCATCCCATGTAAAAATGAATTAATTCTATAGGGGACTTCAATAAAAACTACCTAGATAAGTCGTCAGACAAAATAAAAAAATTACTTAGTAACGTAGATCTTACCCACTTAATCGAAGAGCCTACTTGGATCACTTCCAAAACCCAGTCTGTCTTAGACTGGATACTTGTTACACATGCTGATAGATTTCTGAGGGCAGGTGTTCTCTCTGATTGGCTCAGTGACCACTCAGCTGTGTATTGTGTCTGGAAAATCAAATTATGAAAATTGCCACCAAGACTAATTAAAATAAAATAATACAAGAGAATGAATATAATTTTTTTATTAATGATCTGATTGCTATTAACTGGGACAGATACCAACTTATACCCAATGTACAGAATGCCTGAGACTTTCTGTACACAGAGCTCACTGAGGTAATAGACAAACTTGTCCCCTGGAAAACGGTTAAGGGTTATGCAACTGACAGTTTCTCTGGAAGATTCGAAGATGTCTACAGACTACAGGAAGAGGTATTAGGAGAGGGCGCATATGCCAGAGTGCAAACATGCATCAACCTCATAACCAACAAAGAATATGCTGTCAAGATCATAGAAAAAAGACCAGGTCACAGCCGCAGCAGGGTATTTCGTGAGGTTGAAATGCTCTATCAGTGCCAGGGCCACAGTAACATCCTGGAGCTGGTTTTTTGAAGAGGAGGACAAATTCTACCTGGTGTTTGAAAAGCTTAGAGGATCAACAATGAACCTACTAACTTACACAGAGAGAGGGACAAAGCATGGGCCATCTTCCGTCAAACGAGGAATAATGCTGATTGGTAAATGTACCAACTACTGAGAAACATAAGCAAAACAAAAACTAGTGATGCCAAATCTAGTTACTACAAAGATTGTCTCATTCATGATTTTAAGAAGCCCAAACAGTTCTGGAATAAAATAAAAACCATTAATAATACTTAAGACAAACAATCTATCAATAAAATAAGAATGGACAATACAATAATACATGACCCATTAGCCATCGCCCATGCATTTAATCAGCATTTTTCTACCTGTTCTACCTTACCATCTGACTCCTATCTACATACTAGTTTAGTCGGCAACCTTCCATCTCATGACAACTCATTTTCTTTCAGAAAAATCCTTCCTACTGAAGTTCAGACTGCTTTTAATGAAGTCAGTGTGAACAGTGGTCCAGGACTTAATGGTTTAGAAATTTGGTTTATTAAACTAGCCTCTCATGGCTTTATGTATCCCCTTGCTGACCTATTCAACCTTTCCCTGTCCACCTGTGAGATACCATCTATCTGGAAATTTGCACGTATCACCCCTATCCATAAAGGAGGTAACATCCTAGATTGCAAAACGGCTGTGGCTCAAGAGGTAGGTCAGTGGTTCAATCCCCAGCCCCTGCAAGTCTACAAGTCTAAGTATCCTTGAGCAAGATACTGAACCCCAATTTGCTCCCCGGGAAATGTAATGGCAGCCCACTGCTCCTCAGGGATGGGTCAAATGCAGAGAAAGAATTTCCCCCTGTGGGATTAATACAGTATCTAAAAAATAATAATAATAATAATAATAACTGTAAACCCATCTCCATCTAATCTTTTTTTATCAACTACTTTGTACTTGCCAGGCATATATGCAGTTGTGGTTGTGAGTTGTTTTAGTGTGTTAGTGGTTAGTGAAACCCTTAAATTTAGAAATTAAGTGTCTGCCCTAAGGAGCAATCCATAGAGTTCTACCACACTCTGAGCTGTTACTCAGAGGTGTTGAGCTTCCTCATTTGCATCCGAATAGGACAGGCTGCAGTAGAGACAGCAATTAGCATTTCAGCTTGTAAACCACAGGTCAGAGCTTCTCACCTGTGCATACTGTTGGTTTTATAGTAGCTTTGCTGTAATAAATCATTTGAGCCATGCTCACTGCACATCAACTACCCAAGTAGATTTATGACCAGGCACCCCACGTGGCCGGAGCTAAAGCTCCCAATAGGCCAAGCGACACAGATCTGCAGAAGGTGATCGCTGCCCTCCTCCCCTCCTCTACAGAGGATATGGAGAACTTAAACAGCTGCAATGTCAGCAGATGTGACAGTAAATTACAGGAACTGGTTGACCATGTTAACAACCCAGCCAGGCAGAAAGAGCACACTGTCCCAAGCCTGGTGGGCCAAATGTTCCTGCTCCTTCACAGTAGAATCGAACTGCAAACCGTAGGCCACCCAGCAGCAGGAGATTTCAAGCCTGCATGCGCAGAACCAGGCTATCCAGCAAAGGATAGAGGAGCGTGAAGAAACCCAGGCTGGTCAGGTTAGTGGAGCGGTCACCCAAAAGAAGCACAGCACACCACAAATCACCACGAGAGTACTACTGGCGCCTGAGGAGCGCGTACTTTCAAGGGTGTAATGCACCGGGTTTAGAGGAGAGTGGATTCTTTAAGTCCCTCTTCCTTCATAACCTCCATGAAAGCATATGGTTTAATGTCACAATGCATTGCAGAGAACGTGAGTACACAATGCAAGAAATCAGGAGGTATGTGCAGCTAGCATGGGAGACGTGTATGCGTCCCGCTAGATTGCATTAAGGCAACCCCAGAGTCCTGGTGATCCAAACTTTACAGAATCCTAGTTTGATGCTTGACGGCAACGAAATGCCTCGCAGTAAGAGAAGTGCTAGGAGAGGACGCCGAAGGCGCCGGCCACCCCATAGGCAGGCTCGGCAACAGAACCAGGGGGGTGATGACCAAACACACTCCCAGATTCACGGCAAGCCATATTGGCAGACTACACCTGTACCAAATGGTAAGGTCCAGTTCAAACAGAACTACAAGCGATGGGACCGAGAAAATAAGTGGGAGCATATGGCTTCAACTCCCACCAAAGGGCAGGTTTCAGAACAGGGTTTGGAGCATATAATCCGTACATGCATTACAGAGATGAATAAACAGATTAGCATGTCCCATCGTCCATTAGGGCCATCAGATTCCTCAGAGGAGCCTGACCCTGATCCCCATTGGCATGACTAGGCCAGGTGCCTGCCCCTCCTTCCAAAGTTTACTTTGTAGAATGGGGTGGGAGACCATGGGAAGCAAAGGCACTCCCTAAAACGGCTATTCCTGATGCTCCACATCCTTCTTTCTGCACCTTCTTAAGCGACCTTGTACACAAGGACAACGCCCAACGTGGATACACCACAGCAGGATAAGGGGTGTGTCAACGCTCTCTCTCTCTCTGCCTGACTCCTGTTAGCCATTGTAAATCCACATTCATTTCTCTGTTCAATGATTTAGCATGCCTTACAGACTTTGTCAGAAGTGGTTAGGAAAGACATAACTTATGTCTGTGTAGTTAGTGATTTGATGCTGGACCTCACCAAGGAAGTCAGCTCCCCGATCAATAGCCTGAGCAGGAAAGGATTCCAGTCTTTCTGGTCTCCCTAGACCTTGTCGAGCAAATCCTTAGCCCTACCACTACCACAGTTGAGAAGCCTCACAGGCACATCTGGCATATAGCCTTGGCAGTGTAAATCCAATCCACTTAAATTCCCCAAACCTGGAATTAGGATTTCATTCTAAATCTACACATAATAGAGAGACATACATGTACAGACTAAAAGTCTGTACTGAATGTTGGGTTATGTAAGGGTAATACACGTGCACCTTAATACACCACCAACAGCCACAGGCCCAACTGGGCTCCCTTCTTGTTATGCAGCCATGCTTCACACCTCAACCTGTGCCCATCCTACTGGCTAACCCTAATCCTCTTCGGGGTTAAGCCTACCAACTCTCCAACTCTTTTCTTTCCTTTCACCTTACTCTGTGTTTTATTGGTTTTGGGTTTACTTGATGTTTGTGATTATCCTACCACTGTAACTTAGTAAGTTAGGAGTTATCTGCCCAGACTATGCCTCATTATCTGCCCAGACACTATGGACTGTGTGAATTTTGTAACTCTATGGAAACCATGGCCTGTGTAACCCTCAGGGCACCTCAACCAACAGAACTCTTCGGCCTAGAGTTGCTCTGAAGACCGCAGCCAGCACCCCAGTCTTCAGACCAAAAGGGGGAATGTTGGGCAGCATGGTACAGACCCCTGAAACAAAGAAAGGCCTGTAAACTCCACAAAGCCTAACTCAGGCCTACATGCATCTTCCGAAGCCTGATAAGATCAGGAGCAGCCAACCTCTAAGACAATAGAGCACAAAAGACTCTGTTTCCCAGGCTGCCTAGGTGTGAAATTCCTTCACCAGACTCTTGGCTCTCATTGGAGGAGACCTGTGAGGAACCACAGGGGTCCCTCTGAGGTCACCAAGAATATATAGGTTGGAACTCCTCTTCTCTTCACTCTCTCTTGGTCTGCTCCTCGCTTCCTGCTCTTCACCTGGCTTCCAGCCACATCTGCCCCCAAAGGGAGCACCTTTTTTCCTCTTCCCTTCCTACCCACTCTGTACTCCTGTAAGGACCGGTGCTGCTCCAGTCTAGCTGCAGCCTTCTCCTTTCCCTTCCCTGAAACGATCACGGCACAACGCATGGAGCGCTCCCTTACCGTTCTCACAGAAGACAAAGGACCGGAGACGACCCCATGTTTCATCAGCCAGGCTATCCAGCAAAGGATAGAGGAGCGCGAAGAAACCCAGGCTGGTCAGGTTAGTGGAGCGGTCACCCAAAAGAAGCACAGCACACCACGAATCACCACGAGAGTACTGTTTTCCTCCACCGCACTGTGAGAGCCAACAAACGGTGCTCTCAACGCCGTCCCGCCGAGGATCAGCTAAATCTTACAGCAACGGAGCAACACAAAGCTTCGTCAGGACCCGCGACTTGAAGGACTGAGCCGGACCACAAAGGACGAAAAGACCACTTCAGCCGCTTCCTTCTTCTACAACAGGGGTGTCAAACTCATTTTCACCGAGGGCCACATCAGCATTATGGTTACCCTCAAAGGGCCAGTTGTAACTGTTAAGACAGTATAAATGTGACTAAATGTAATGTTAAATAAATGTAACTATTTCTTAAAAAATTGTTAAGTAATCGTTTATTATTCAAGTTACAAATAACAAGATATGCATTTGCATAGATGTAAAAAATATGTTTATCAGGTTAAGAAACCAACATTACTCCATCAATCAACGATCAAACTATTCAAGTAAATAAAGAAAAATATAATCAAACAACTTATGACATTAACTTTTAACATTAAGCGTCGAGAGAGGCAGAACTACAGCACAACCAACAATTGTGAGCTGCTAAGAACATGCGTGACAGATGTAGCATTTTACAAAAACAAATGGATGCACACAGCCTTGCAGAAGGCGTATGTACATCCAACTAATGAGAGATGGTTTAATTACAGTAAACTTTTGTCTGCATGAACACAAAAACCTGCACAGTGAATACATTGCTACACATACAAAGTAAAGTAGTATATGTATTTAAATAAAAATAACAAAATAAGGGTTGTCTCAGTTCACAACTATATGGTCAAGTTGATGAGGTGATGCTGCCTGTCCTTGAACACACCCAGTAGATCCCTCCTCCGCCTGAGACAACATCTCACACACCATCCTCATTCATCATGTTCTGAAAATAACAAGCACAGAACAAAAGGCAAGCACAATCATTAAATTACACACATATTCAACTGTTCTTATTCTTGGTTGAGATACATTTGATTATATTTTTAATTCAGGTTATTAAAAATGCTTACCTATGTGTTTTCTGGCCGGATGTCTGACAGGTTTCCTGTGGCCAGTTCGTCAGGTCTTGTGCTGAGGCAATCCTTAAAACAGCGTGGAGGTTGTCATCGGTGATGCGTGATCTGTGCTTGGTCTTGTTTAGATTCATTATTGAGAACATCTGTTCGCACAGATAGGTGCTCCCAAACATGGACAGAACACGAGCAGCATGAAGTCGGAGCTGTGGCATCAAACCAGGGGGCAGCAGATGGTGAAAGTCCTCAATTGCAGCATCCTGGAACTTTGCTCTCAGACCACTATCACTTTGCAGCTCTATTAACTCCATCTGAAGGTGATGAGGTGCACTGCTGACGTCGGTGGTGAAAGGATTGGTAAAGACGGCAAAGCCTGAGTGCTGTGCTTTAAAGTCAGAGAAGCGCCGATCAAACTCCTATTAACTGGCTCAGTTTGGTAGCTAACCGAGCACTTGAAAAAGCTCCTGGAACTGAGGCTGAGATGCTCTGACAAACAGGAAAGTGGGCAAGATTATCCTGTGTCACTTGGGCCTTCCAAAGGTCAAGTTTACACTGGAAAGCTGTGATCATGTCGGACATCTGCGTGATGACTTGTTTGCGTCCCTGCAGCCTCTGATTGAGTTGGGCGAGATGCGCCGTTATGTCACACAACATAGCAAAGTCACATAGCCAGTTTGGATCCGACAGTTCAGACAAGGGTTTTCCTTTACCTTGCATGAAAAGCGCAATTTCTTCCCTAAGCTCAAAAAAACGTTTGAGGACTTTGCTCCTACTCAGCCACCTTACTTCTGTATGGTACGGCACATCTCCATGCTCCGAGCCCACCTCCTGCAAGAACAGCTGGAACTGCCGGTGATTCAGGCCACGTGCCCGAATGAAGTTCACTGTTTTCATAACCGTGGTCATTATATCATCCAGCTCCAGAACCTTTCCACAGAGACCTTCTTGATGGATAATACAATGATACGTCACCAGAGGTGTGTGACAGTTATATGTTTTTGCATTTTCTCCTTCACTAGTCCCACCAGGCCTGTTTTTCCTCCACACATTGCAGGTGCACCATCGGTAGTTAGTCCCACCAACTTTTCCCACGGTAATTCATTTTTACTCACGGAATTCTCCACTGCATCAAAAATGTCCCGACCCGTTGTAGTCCCGTGCATGGCAACTACGTCCAAGAGCTCCTCCGTGATAGAGAGGTCCGACTTCACGCCTCTAATAAAAATGGAAAGCTGCGCTGTATCCGCGTTGTCAACAGCTAATGAAAATGCCAGGTAACTGCGTGTCTCTTCAGCCAGCTGTGTTGTCAGATTTCCCGCTAGTTCCTTAACTCGGTCAGCGATGGTGTTTCTTGACAAACTGATATTTTTAAAAGTTTGTATCTGGTCGGGGCACACCTGCTCACACACCTTCAGCATGCACTGCTTCAAAAATGCACCCTCTGAAAACGACTTTGAAGCTCGGGCAATTTGTTCAGCCACAATAAAGCTTGCTTTCACTGCTGCATCGTTTTTAGCTGTAGCTTTGGTAAACATATTCTACTGCGATTGCAGTCCGCCTTTTAATTCTTGGACGATGTGCTGTTTTTCTTGGAGGCTAAATTTGGCATGTTTAGCTCCATGTTTAGTGTCAAAATGCAGACGGAGATTGTACTCTTTAAAGACCGACACCGCCTCATAACACAAAAGACATACCGGTTTCGCTCCTTGAAGCACAAACATGTATTCACTCTCCCATCTTTCTTGAAACTGTCTTCCATCTGCATCAACTTTTCTTTTCCTGGACATTTTGGGATCAAAAGTAGATATTTCTCAATTCCTCTTGCTGGGAAAATCGCCGACACTGATGTGGATATACTGCGATCTAGAGGCGGGATGCCAAGACAATGAGCGAGTTGAAGGCTTCCCGCCTCTACACTGCTATCTAGAGGCGGGAAGCCGTCACTTCTCGCGTAATCGAAATGCATTGTGGGCGATGTAGTTAATGGTCAATGCACACTGTAAAGCGGCATAGACCATTTTAATACACCTTAGGCTCTCGCGGGCCACATAAAATGACGTGGCAGGCCACATTTGGCCCGCGGGCCTTGAGTTCGACACATGTGTTCTACAAAGTAAGAGGCTTAAGTCTGGGCAGAGTAGATTGTTTGTGTACTGTTGAACTTGCTGTTTTGCTGCTTTAAACTGTTAGAGCTAGCATTTATCTTATTATGCGCTGACGGTGTTCTTTCTCTTTCCTCCTTTTTCTTTTCAACCCCCCCCCCCACACACACACACACACACACACCCTCTCATACCCACACACACACATACGCACATCCACACACACAGACACACACACACATACATATTTGTTTGTACCTGCATGTATCTTGATTGTCAGTAGTTGTAGTAGATAACCGAGTTTATTAATTGAAGTGTGTTGACTGAAGATTGATATTGCTAATTTTAATAAGCTTTTTTATATTTTAAAGAGAAGTTGTTGTTTTTTTATTATTTTGCAGTGCTCGTACTCTTCCCTTCATTATTCAGTTGAGACTACACAGAATTTGGTTAATTGTTTCCCTGTCTTCAGGGTGGTGCCCCGTAATTATTATTAATTTTAATAATAATAATGTTAAATTCATTTGATGATTAATGGTCATTTTTCCCTGTCTCCAGGGAGGTGCCCCATAATCATTATTAATTTTAGTTATAATATCAAATTTGTTATATAATTAATGATCAATTTTAATAATCATTAATCATATTCTAATAACCAAATTTGCTCCTATTGATAGCCCCAACATGTTCAATCGCTAAAATCTTTGAAAAACTCATATATAATCAACTTTCACACTTTCTCATAATCAATAATATTCTATCACCATCTAAATCTTGCTTTAGACCAAATCACTCCACATCTACGGCACCGCTCAAATTTACCAATGATCTATTCTCTGCTGCTGATAATGGTATGCTCACAGGTGCAATCTTTATCAATCTAACGAAAGCTTTTGATCTTGTCGATCATTATCTACTGCTAGATAAACTCCATTCAATTGACCTTTCTTCAAGTGCAAAATTATGCTTTAGTGCATATCTCCACAACTGAAAACAGTGTTTTGTACTGCATAATAATAAATTGGACCTATCGGTTCAACAAAGTGGTGTGCCCCAGGGCTCAACTTTGGAACCACTACTTTTCTCCATCTTTGTGAATAGTTTGCCAAATATATTCAGTCACTGCCATGTCCATCTTTATGCAGATGATACCATCATATAAACATCAAAACCTAATTTATCGCAGATTCAGACATCTCTCCAATCAGATTTCAATATCCTATAAAATTGGCTCTCACACAACAACCTAGCGCTCAATGAATCTAAGACCTACAATATGATTTTTGGTTCCAATCACAAACTGAAAACCAAATCTGTCCCTTTTGTAATAACCTGCAATGATGGTACCCCTCTGCCTGAAACTGACAGTGTCAAATATCTTGGTGTCTGGCTTGATCCCCTGCTAACATTCAATACGCACATAAATCATGTTGTCCGCAAAGTAAACCATGGTGTCAGTGTCCTGAATCAATTGAGACATTGCTTTACATTCAGCAAATGTAAAAAAAACTTGCCTCTCAACTCATACTTCCATTATTCGATTACTGTGATATCATTTATCAAAATGCATATACATCTTGCCTGGTTCCATTGAACACATCATACAATAGACTCTGCAGATTTGTCCTTGGATGTCCGTTCCACACCCATCACTATACGATGTACGAAGCACTGAAGTGGCCATCTCCAAAAGTAAGAAGACAGACCCACTGGCATCAGTTCACTTTCAAATGCATCTACCACAATTACCCCCCCCCCATTTGCAACAGTATCTGGTCCCATTTATTTCTAATTATCATGTTTGACACTCTGACCAACTTTATTTCTCTGTTCCACGAGTTAAGAAAACATTGGTAAAAAATCTTTTATGTTCAAAGCCCCCTCAGATTGGAATAATTTACCGGTCAACATTAGATCAATTACATCATATGGTGGATTTAAACGGGTCTTGTCTTCTTAGTTTGGTCTGCTCTTGCTGAAACTGTCGCTATTTTCTGTCACTATTCTTAATCCGCTGTTTTTTCTGTTTCTTTCTTTCTTTTTTGTACTTGGTAGTTTCTGGTTTCATATATGTAGCTCATCTAATACTGGCCATTACCATCCCGAGGTTGTAATTGCTTTCCTCCTCTCATCTACAGTACCAGTCAATAGTTTGGACACAGTTACCCATCCACTTGAATGGGAAACTGTGTCCAAATTTTTGACTGGTAGTGTATTTACTTATCTATTTATTTTATTTAATTTTTTGTTTTTGGTCTTGTATTGTTTTGATATGTTTTGGGTTTTTTGAGGGGTTCTTTTTGTGTGTGTGTTTTCTGTCAGCCTGTTTCAATGTTAATTGCACTTATGATATAATGTCATGTATTACATGTTTGGGACCCCCTCGAAAACAAGATGATACATCTCAAGGGGTTCTCCTAATTAATAAACTTGAACTTATCCACAATCTGTCTAAAAACAAACAATGGAGGCATGTAAGTTCCAAGGACAATCTGGCAGATGATGCTTCACAGGAATTGCACATTGAATCAATCCTGAACTCCACCAGATGGTTGAATGGCCCTAGCTTCTTGGAGAAAGACAAAACTGAGTGGCCTAACATACCAGAGGATATTGGCCACATACCTCCAAATGATCCAGAGATAAATAAAGAGGTTACTGTAAATTGCTCCATGAGGAACAGTGCAACTAGCAAATTAATTGCATACTACTCCTCATGGAAAAAACTGCTGTGAGCTGTTGGTTGGCTGTTAAAGTTCAAAAGACTCCTGTTGCTTCGAAATCGGAACGCAGACATGCCTATGATCAATTCCAAACTGACTGATGGACCACAAGGCGTATCTGTGGAGGACCTGGATGAGGCAGAGAAGTCAATCATTCAATACGAACAAAACCCTTACTTTGATGCAGAACTCGCACTCCTGAAAAAAGGTAAAACAGTGAAATCACACAGCTCCATAAAGAAACTCGACCCGACAGTTGATGAAGGCATCCTGAGGATCGGAGGATAAGTAAAGCTGCAATGCCTGTGAGCTTAAAAAATCCTATCATTCTCCCTAGAGATTCATACATATCCAAACTCATCTTGCGTGATATCTATCAACAGGTTGGGCACTCTGGAAGGAACCACATGCTCTCCAGACTAGGTCAGAAGTTCTGGTTAACTGCAGCCAACTCTACAGCTAGAAAAATCATCAAGTCTTGTATGTTTTGTAGATATATGCAGGCAAGAGTTGGACAGTAGAAATTGTCTGACTTACCAGAGGATCGTGTGCCCCCACATTTACCACCCTTTTCTCATGTGGGTATTGATTATTTTGGATTCATAGAGGTAAAGAGAGGTCGGGCACATGGGCACACACGATGGGGGGTACTATTTATCTGATCAGGCTAGTTAAAAAGGTCCTTCTTTCAGTTCTGAAACAACTAACATTGGATGATGAAATGCTACAGACAGCCTTGTGTGAGGTTGAGTCTATCCTAAATGACAGGCCCATCACAACTGTGTCAAATGATCCAAGCAATCTCGAGCCCCTAACACCAAACCATCTGCTGCAACTAAATACTAAACTCCTCCTGCCCCTGGACTTTTTGTAAGGGTGACCTGTACAGCAGAAAGAGATGGAGACAGGTGCAATAAATTTCAGACCTGTTCTGGAAAATATGGACCAAGGAATATTTGCCACTAATGCAACAAATGAAATTTGCAGACTGTTCATATTTATCTGTATTTCATACTGACATTTAAATGTCAATGTGTAGCTTATTTTTCAATTCTGTTTTTTTCCTGTTGGAGCTGCTGTAACAACTGAATTTCCCCTATGGGAATTAATAAAGTCTATCTATCCATCTATCTACTGAATGGACTGCATGTGGTGATTGCACTACCATGGACAGAAATGGACTTTGGGGGGATTCGTATGGGGGTCTATGAAAGCTAACTGTTGATTTAAAAGAGTTGATTTAAAATGGAAAAACAAAAAGGTATGATATGTATATTTTATATGCATAATTTTGCTTATGTTTATTCAGTTAGTGCATAACTGTGGCTCCAGTGAATATTATTGTTTTGCTATGGCATCAACAATTCTGGGTCGTTATGTTGGAGCCATGTTAAGATGTTTTCAGGTTTGAAGTGGAAATCCTAAATATGATATTTTGAGTTAAATTATGAAGGTTGGATCAACTGAATTGACATCTTGGTTAATGAAATACTAATATTGAAATGTTCTGAAATAATTTACTTGCTTTGGTTGTGTAGCCTAAGTAAAATTAAGGCTTAATATTCACCTGATGATTCACCTATTTACCTGCCAACTGTGTGGTGTAAGTGATGCTCCACCTTGATTTTGCATCATCAGCAGGTAATCTATTAAGTGGATGATTGGACTGTTTGTGTTTGAGTTAGACGGTGGAGAGCAACAGTTTTCAAACCGCAGTGTGACCCGCAGTGAATCATATTAAGAACAGAATTTAGTATTATACTTGATTTATTTTGTTTTATGGAAAAGTCAACTGGGATGTCGGTCATTAAATTTAGCATGATTTACTTCGACTACATGTCCGTGAGTGCTTTAATTAGACTGTGTGTCGGCAACTCCACATCTCAACTCCAGTGGCTAAATGAAGCTTAGTGGGATTAGTCATCACATTAAGTTTCTTGATTCTTGCTGTTGTCATAACCTGGCTCAGGGCCATGACAAAAGGACGGGAAAGGATGCGAAAACATATCAAAGTGAACATAAGATGTTTATTAAACAACAATGAAGACTACATAAGTTACAAGATGAGGTGTAGCTCTGGTGAGGGTAGTGGAGAGCGCAAAGGTCTGCCAGCTGAAGGCTTTTATCCTGAGGAGCATCGGGCCCAGATGCTCCTGATCTCGCAATCAGGTGAGCTCCAATTCCAAGAGAATGACAGACATAAGCAGAGCACAAACAAGCAGACAGGGCCATCACACCCCCCCCATAAAGTCGATGTCCCAAAGGGAACACCGGCCACCTAACCACATAAACCAAATTTTACTTAACTATCATCCAAATACTAAGGACAGACAAAACTCAGCATTAGAAAAATAAAAAAACACAATATGAGCAAACCCAAAACAAATTGAAGTCAGAGAAGCAAAACTTAACCTCTACAACCCAGTAATGTCAAGACTTATGACCTTAGGATTCCGCCCACGGCCTGCTGTTTCACCACGCCCCCTTCCCCAGCAACCCTGGTACCTTGAGAAGCAGATTAAGAGGAAAAGGCATGGCGAGAGCATGGTCAAGGCAGAAAGATATTACAGGTCATACAGCAAAGCACAGCATCAGCGGATGCGCTGGAGGTGAGAATGCCAAGTGTCACTGTAAATGACCACATCGTCCAAATAAACTGAGCACCCCTCCAACCCTGACACAACACGGAAGGCATAACTGTATATGAGTATAGGCCAGATGGGGTAATGAAGGCAGACATCTCCTGTACAGCTCCCTCGCAGCTAACATCAGCCTGGCAGACCCTCTTCCCAGTCTCTGTCTAGCTCGGTGCAATATGCTCGCAAGAGAGATTTTAGAGTCTGGTTGAACCTCTCTAAAGCGCCCTGGCTTTGTGCGTGATAAGCCGACGACTGATTGTGCTTTACCCGCAACAACTTTAACACCTGTCCAAACATATGTGAGGAAAAATTGGACCCTTGGTCACTTTGTATAACTTTCGGGATGCCGAACACAGAAATAAACTCGGTCAAAGCTTTCACCACGGCTTTGGTGGTTGTTGACCTCAGTGGATAAGCGGCAGGGTATCTGGTACTTTGACACATAACTGTTAGTAAATACTTACAGCCAGACTTTGACAGCAGCAACGGACCGACACAATCCACAATAAGATATCAAACGGTTCGCTCACAGCCGGAATAGGCTGCAGCGGAGCAGGCTTTATGCACTGGTTCGGCTTCCCAGTTAACTGGCATACGTGACAGTTTTTTTTGTATGTGGAAACATCCCGTTTTATGCGTGGCCAGAAAAAGTATTTTAACAGGTGGAGATACGTTTTTCTCACTCCAAAGTGTCCGCTCTCATCATGAGCCACTTTTAAAACTAAAGGGCGAAATTTAACCGGCACCACCAACTGAAAAACAGCATCGCCCACAAAATCATTACTTAGACCAGTCCATTTTCTGAACAACAAACCATTGTGAATTAAGTAGCCACTGGCTGCACTATTTACTTCAGCAGCAGGCAGAATACAGGTGAAAACATCCTTTAAGGAAGGATCACTCTGCTGCTCCTGCAACAACTCATCAGGTGACACAGACAGCTGAAAATCCGACAGAGGTGGGATCACCAAAACAGCATCACCACTCCTCCCCTCAGGGATTGGTTAAGACTTACTCATTGCGCATGAAACTACACAGGCCGACAGGGCCTCTGGTAGCTCACTGTCACCGAAGTCAGCACCAACCTGAGCTGGAGACTGTGCAGCTACAGGTGATGGCTGTGCGTCAGCCCACATACGGCTCCCAGCTAAACCGTTGCCCAAAATAACATGAACCCCTTCCATGGGCAACGCTGGCCCCCAACAACGACTTCACCATGCACCAGTTCACAGTCAAAAACCATTTTGTGCAAGGGAATCGGCAACACCATTAACCCAATACCACGACTAAGAATAACATCATCAGTGTCAGTATCTGTAGACAAAGGCAACACAGAGTCAACTATAAAAGAATCATAAGCTGCCGTATCCCGCAGGATTTTTACAGGGACCTTAACATCACTGCCTACCAGTGAAACAAAACCATCTCTAATGAACGGGGCATATGCAGCCCACACATCAGGGTCACACACGTCAGGTGAGTGTCTCTCTTTTTTATGCGTGTGTTCGCGTAACTCAGAAACACAGCTATTGACAGGTGCCGTGGCGGCCGCAGGTTTAACATTACCTTTAAACCCATTATTTCTCGCCTGTAACACCGGACAGTCAGCCTTCCAGTGACCCGTTTCATGACAATAGTGACAGTCTTTACCTTTATCAACGTTTCCACGCGATTTGGAGTCAAACTTAAACAAGCCAGCTCTTCCCGATCGCGTCTGATCTGTCGCAGCAGCACCGTTATTAGCTCTCCAGCCATGGTCACCATGAGCAACAGTGCGCTCTTTAAAGGTGCCCTTATGGAGCAACACAAACTCATCTGCTGACACAGCAGCTGCGGAAGCAGTGGTAACATTTTGGTCATTTATGTATGTAGCTTTTCGGCCAGGAAGAACAATTTTAAACTGTTCAAACACGACCAAGTCACCCAATTCATCAAAAGTGGTAACATTTAACGCAGCTATCCAGCGTTTAAAATGGGAAGCGAGATCCCTGGCAAACTCAACATAAGTTTGGCCGTTCCTCCTCTCCCGTGACCTAAAACGCTGTCAATACGCTTCAGGCACAAGCTCGTATGCCTTCAGCACAGCCGATTTTCTTTTCAAATAACTGGAACAATCATCTGCACTCAAGGACGAATACGCGCCTTGCGCTTTTCCAGTGAGCACACACTAGAGCAAAAGTGCACAGTTTGCATCAGACCAGCCCCTCGCCTTGGAGACACGCTCAAACAAGACGAAAAAATAATCAGGGTCCCTTTCATTAAACGGTGGCACCAGTCTCAGGTTATTGATATCAAACTGCTGCAAGCCGTGGCTTGGAACCAACCCGCCCGGCTCATCACCAGCCCACTTATCTTTCCCCAAAGACAGGTGATAACCCTCAAGATCCAACTTTGCCTTCTCTGTCTGCTGGCGGATCATCTCAACCTCAATTTGCTTTTTTACCTCCATTTCATGTTTATTCTTCTCATGCTCAATCTGCAGCAAGAGAAGTTCTTTTTGCTGCTCAAAAGTTAAACCCTGCGTCGGGAAAGGCAACACTGAGGTAACCGGAGCAAGTGGAGGCACATCTGGGTCAGCTGTCTTACCTAGCTCGACTAATTTTGATTTCAAAGCCACTTTAATATTTTCTTTAAGACGCTTATCACCCACAGTCACAGAATAATGTTCAGCCAATTTAAGCAACTGCTCTCTCGTGCACTTATCCAAAGCCACCTTGGAAGGAGCTGCAATAAATGCTTCAACCTCAGCCATTTCCACAACAACACTTAACACAACCAAAGGAGAAAGCAAAAACAAACTTTTATACTTACTAGGCTCAGGAAGACACGGTGACGTCACCCATGCGCAACAAAGAGGACCTAAAAAAAAACACAGTTGTGCTCCCAAGCAAAGCTTCACCCACACGGCCACAACACTATCAGAGCCCCCCTCGACGAACCCAAAGGGGCACGCCGCTTCAGCCTACAAGGAAAACTCCACACTGGCCCACAAGTATGTGCACACAAGGAAAATCACCGGCCACCCAGGCCAACCTGTTGCCTGCAACAATATCAGGACAAAACTCACCCTTGAGACTCACCCTCCACGACTAAGGTAATAAACTCAACTAAACAAACTTATGCTTTACACAAATTACCTTGAACTATTCCATCTGCAACAATGCAGTCAGCCAAAATGCGCTTCATCCTTTCCCTTCATAACCAATTACTCATAACACGCGCAAACAAATGTTTAGCGTTAGAGTAAACAAAGACATAGGAGCGCGCAAAGAGCGCACCAAACATTTTACGCACGGGCGCACCAGCCGGCCCCACGTCCCAAATTACAAACAGCTTCGCGAGAGAGTTAACTAGTTACAAAACAAACCAATCTACAAATATTTACTAACATATGCGACCAAAACTGGACGAGCCCCCATTTTGTCATAACCTGGCTCAGGGCCATGACAAAAGGACGGAAAAGGATGCGAAAACATATTAAAGTGAACATAAGATGTTCATTAAACAACAACGAAGACTACATAAGTTACAAGATGAGGTGTAGCTCTGGTGAGGGTAGTGGAGAGCGCGAAGGTCTGCCAGCTGAAGGCTTTTATCCTGAGGAGCATCGGGCCTAGATGCTCCTGATCTCGCAATCAGGTGAGCTCCACCTCCAAGAGAATGACAGACATAAGCAGAGCACAAACAAGCACATAGCACACTGTTTACTAGAAAAAAAATTTGAAAAAAAATGTTTAATGTTCTTATTTGATATTAACCTGCCAAGGACTGCAGATGAAAAATAGACTGTATGGCTAATTCTGGCACATTTACAGCCTGGACCAAAAGTTCTCATGTTAATTTACATGCATTTTTTTCAACATATAAATGGGCATCTCAGGCATGATGAGACAGTTCCATTTGTATTTTTTAGGATGCACCTTTAAAACTAATATTTATAGTACATTCAACACACACAAAAACAGGAAACACAGCCAATATTCATTAAAAGATTTTAAAGCTAGTGTCATCAGTACAAGCGGTCATTTGCATCAGTCAGAGAATTCTGCAGATGGGCCTACAGAGTCTTTGGATATAGATGATGACAATGAAACACAAAGTTGTGGTGATGATGCAGAATTACACATGCCAAATTATACTGAAGAGAAAATTGCTTGCATTTTATTGAAGTTGGAAAATATTGTTTACATGCCAAAGGCAGTTGTTGATGAGGGCCTTTCTGAACTTCACTACATAATTAGTACAGCATCTTTGCCTGTCACAAAAGCTATTATTTTTTTATGTATTCCAGAGTTTGATGAGCTTTCCACTTTTCTATGCAATTCTAATCCATTTGGTAGGGGTGGGCGGTAACACAAAATTTGGTTTTGATCCGATATCAAGTAATCCAAGGCCAGTATTGCCGACATCGATACCAATACGTTATTTCTCAAACAGACAGTCTTGAAAGGCACATAACAAAAATATTTACTTTCTTATTATAAAGTAAAACATGCATGCATACGTCATGAAAAAGGGTAATGTATCGAATAAACAGTGTGCAAGCATGCATTTTTGGACAACAGCAAATGTTTCAAACTTTTAAAATAAATACCAATTTAAAAAAATATAATAGAAAAAATAAAAAGTGAAAATGGCATTGTTGTTTAAATCTGGCATCCTTCTTTAAGGCACCGTTAGAGTATTCACTGAAACATGCATCGTGAACCTCCGAAACGAGATCACAACTAAATTGTGTCAACAAAAGGAAAAAGAATCAGTCAACATTTTTTAATAGAAAGCTAAGCATGGCCCCCTTTAAGCTTATTGCCCCCCCCCCTTTGAGGCCTGGGTCTCCTGTCACTAAGTTAGAGGTTTTTGTTCAGAAACAATAACATATTATAATTTTTTGTTTTCATTGCATTTCTCATCTGGCTTACTAGCTCTCCTGCCTATGAATCCTATACCTTTCACAATTATACAAAAGGTTATTATATTCAGCTACTTTAATATTTCAGGTTTGATTTGTATATTTTTCCATCAATTTCAAAATTGAATGAAATGAAATTATTTATTTTACTGAATGTACCTGGATATTCCCTGCTTCTTTGAAAAGAGCCAGTAAACTCTGTGTGACGGGTGTCTGGGTGCTGAAGCTTTTTCCTACTCCTCCTTCCTTCTCTGCTGCATCTCTTTCTCATGTGTTTTCATGTGTTTAAACAAATTTGTGGTGTTGCCACTGTGGCGAACAACCTTCTTACACACATTACAGTTTGCAACGCTTTCATTTACAGCCTTGAAATAGCTCCAAACGAAGCTCCCCTGTCGCTCAGCCATCACTGCGTATCAGAACGCGTGGTCTGTGTGGGGGGGGGGGCGAGCTGCACGTCCACAACGTGAGAGTTGTGCACACGAGACGACAGCAGCACAGTAGCGAGCAAAGAGGAGATCAGCACAACGGAACGCTTTTAGACAGCCAACTCTTGGTGAAATGCAAGACGAATACGTAGAAGATAGAAAACTGAAACTAATCCCTTTGTATCGATCCAATTAACGTGAGGATCGATATTCAAAAGGAGAACCGAGTATCGGTAGTATCGATACTTTTCGGATCGATCCGCCCACCGATACCATTCGGAATAGCTATTGCAAAAAATGGCCCTCTTGCTACTGCATATAAACGTACACAGTATATCTCTCATTTTGGTGTTGTAGAACTGGTAGAGTAAATTTTAGATTCAAAAGGGAATAGGACGTTTCAATACATCCCTCTATTACAATCTTTGCAACAGTTGTTTTCTCATTAAAGTATCCTTGAACATCTTGAAAGTCCAAAAATACAGGATCAGCTGTTGTCAAAGAGTACAGAACCGTAAGAGACGGATACTATAGACAAAATAATTTTCTGTCTGGTGAAGGTTTTAGAATAGCAGTTAAAGTTAATAGTTTGTTAAAGGTTCAGTCCAGTATGTAATAGCTGACAATCTTGGAGCCCATGCGATAGGTGGATTTATTGAGAGTTTCTCTGGACGGTCAATATGTAGGTTTTATACTGAAGACAAACCTGAATTTCAGACTAAGGATATCAAGTCAGGTGCTTTCCAACTGAGAACCAGAGACATCCACGATGTTAATGTCCAATCTGCTCAGGAAAATGCTACTGTTTGCTGTGGAGTCAAAAACAGTGTGTTTTAAGAGGGCATCTGTCACATTTTCATGTTTGCACTGGTTGTCCCCCAGATATTGTGCACGACCTCTTCGAGGGTGTTGTTCCAGTTGAACTTGCTTGCTGTATTAGTTTACTGATCTCCAAAACATACTTCACTCTTGATGGCCTCAACACATTGATCCAGACATTTCCATACAAATGGGGAGACAAAACCAATCGCCCCATGCAATACCATGGTCTTTTACATCCAACAACACTATAGGTGGCAATGTGCATGAAAATTGGACATTGCTGAGATTGCTTCCCTTTGTGATTGGGCAAATCTTGCCTGAGGATGAGCCAGCATGGCAAGTGATTCTAGATCTTAAGGACATTGTTGAGTTGGTTGTGGCCCCAATTCACACAGATGAGACCATTGCATATCTTGAGGCCAAGATCTATGATCACAGACAGCGTTATCTTGAACTCTTTCCACATGTAAAGCTCCTACAAAAACATCACTATTTGGAGCACTATCCAAAAATGATAGTTTGATTAGTTTCTAATTGCACTGTGGATGGTGAGATTTGAGGCAAAGCATAGCTTCTTCAAGCAGACTGCTCGACATACAAATTGCTTTAAAAATATACCTCGTTCACTAGCTATTTAACACCATCTCATGCTTGCCTATCACACATTCCTCCAGTCTCAAGAAGTCATCCTTGGAGGTCACGGATGTCTCAACCATGACTGTTGATGTCCTTAATGTGGAAATAGTGTCTACACTAAAGCAGAGATACCCAGATGTGACTGAGGTTCATATGGAAAACAATGTGTCTTTTAGTGGTATGTGCATTCTTGAGGAAGAGCTGTGTTTTCTAGTAAAAGATGTATGTGTTTGGTATAGGGAGCATTATCGTGCATTTGAGCTGTCTGCCACACCGACTAGAGAGGTTGCCCTGATTGAGCTTGGTGACTTGAAGGACCCATATCCCCTGGTAGAGTACATGGTTGGTAATGTTGAAAAGATTCGTCATCGTGAAAGGTGTCATCATTCATTCACTCAACTCCTCCTCCTCTCCTGGTTTTCCTGCTCTGCTCCTCTCCTCATTATCTCCTCTTCCTCCCCTCTTCCTATTCTCCACTTGCTCCTCTCCTTCTCTTTCTCTCCTACCCACCTCCTGTTCCTCCTCTTCCTCTTCGTCCCCCGCTCTCTCTCCTCCTCCCCGAAGTCTCACCCCTTCCTATTCTCTCCTTTGCTCCTGTCCTCATCTTTCACTCCATCTCCTTCTTGCCATCTTCTCCTGCTTGTCTCCTCCTCCCCTCATCTTCCTCTCCTCCTCTTGGACAAAGAGCCTAATTTTTGCACCCTGTGATCACTGATGTAGGCCTTACTATTTGAAACTACTTCAATAAAGTCATAGAAATGGTGTAAAATATTATGGAAACATTAAAAAGTTTTGAAAATGCATATGTAAAAATGTGCTGGAACCCTGTACACTATATTTGAATTTTATATTTAATTTGGTAAAAATGTACTATTGAGTATTTCATGATGGCATAAAATGCATATACTTTCAATCTATTTACTATAAGTACAGATATATAAAAATGTGCTTGAAGCATACATTGCGCTATTTCAGTTATAAAAATGTAAATATATTTAAATACACTTAAGTACTTTTTTTCATTTGGTAGGCTCTTACAAAATCTCAAATTATTTTTATTTTCCAATTCAAATATAATTCTAATGTATTGAGTTTTTTTCCTACTTCTCCTTTGTTTCTGTTCTAGATTAGATTTGGGCGGCTGTGGCTCAGTGGTAGAGCGGTCGTCCTATTATCAGGTCTGTGGTTCGATCCCCAGCTCCTGCAGTCTACATGTCGAAGTTTCCTTGGGCAAGATACTGAACCCCAAATTGCTCCCAATGGTTCCTTCCATTGGTGTGTGAGTGTTTGTGTGAATGGTTAAACAAATGTAAATCAGTTTCACTTAATTAATGTAATTATTATATTTTGGCAACATTTAATAAAAATGAGTTGGAATAACTCAGATAAATTAAATTGCATAGATTTTTAGTTTGAGTTGGGGCTAATTATATTTATTGGATGGAAAACCTGCCCACAATTTAATTGAGTTCATCCAATGAGTCATTTTTTTCAGTGTGGGGGGTACTGAAGGACGTTGTATTGGGGCCATTGCCATGAGCCATCCAGTCTTTGTATTAGTGACAGGGCTCCACTATGGCTGTCCCTTATCACAGACTATGTGATTTTTTTATGGATTAAATTAAATGAATGTAAATTTGAGTTTGGGGAATTGCTCCTTTGGTGCAATGCGCACTGATGAGAGTCCACACATTCAAGCCTGAGGACATGGGTCTCTGGTGGAAATCTTAACTTTGAAGATGAGTGGCCTCAAAAGGAGACTCTATCTCGATATAATCAAGAGTGGCCAAAGATCAAAACAATCAACATTATTTTAACAGAAGTACTGCAGAATAAACAGTCCCCATCTTATCCTTAACTCCCACTGAGCCCTAATAGATTTATTTGTATAGCGCCAAATCACAACAAGTTATATCAAGGCACTTTTCAAAAAGAGCAGGTGTAGACCGACTCTTCATTCGAGAGAGACCCAACACTCCACCATGAGCAGCACTTGGCGACAGTGGCAACGAAAAACTGTGTTTTTTTAAAAGGCAGAAACGTCAATAATAGGTTTATTTGACCGATGGTTTACTTTTTTATTTATGAGAATGAATTTCAATAAGATATAAATATTGTTTGATGTGTTCGTTTGCAATGACACATATATCTGTATTTATTCTCCAGGGGGATCAATCAAACGTCTGTTAATAATTTTTTGTCAAATCGGCTTCGAGTGTTTATATTTGGATTTATTTCACACTCCACGGAAACTCCACCTGAGTCATAGTTTCCCTGTTTCTCCATTTCTGTGCGTACGGATGGGTCAGAGTTGCCGTGGAGGAACGCACATTCTCCCGTCAAGTTTGCTTCTTATAAATCCCACGGATTCCGGAGAAAGCGGTGTGCGCCTTCTTTCGTGCGTACACAGCGTTTATAAATGAGGCCCCAGGTCTTCCCCAGAAAGAATGCCAATTGTCGACAAAACCTACATCGTTTTGTGGACACCACCTCGACAGCCAGCGGTTGAAAGATGACATGCAGCTAAACATGTCATCACTGGTCAGATTTGGCAGAGGTCCAGAGAAAAATTCTGATTCCAATGATATCACATCTACAGACCATAATATCACCATCTACAGACCATAATATCTCCATCTACAGTCCATAATATCACCTCTACAGACCATAATATAACCATCTACAGACCATAATATAACCGTCTACAGACCATAATATCACCATCTACAGTCCATAATATCACATCTATAGACCATAAAATAACCATCTACAGACCATAATATAACCGTCTACAGACCATAATATCACCATCTACAGTCCATAATATCACATCTATAGACCATAAAATAACCATCTACAGACCATAATATAACCGTCTACAGACCATAATATCACCATCTACAGACCATAATATAACCGTCTACAGACCATAATATAACCGTCTACAGACCATAATATCACCATCTACAGACCATAATATCTCCATCTACAGTCCATAATATCACCATCTACAGTCCATAATATCACCTCTACAGACCATAATATAACCGTCTACAGACCATAATATAACCGTCTACAGACCATAATATCACCATCTACAGACCATAATATCACCATCTACAGACCATAATATCACCATCTACAGTCCATAATATCACATCTATAGACCATAAAATAACCATCTACAGACCATAATATAACCGTCTACAGACCATAATATCACCATCTACAGACCATAATATAACCGTCTACAGACCATAATATAACCGTCTACAGACCATAATATCACCATCTACAGACCATAATATCTCCATCTACAGTCCATAATATCACCTCTACAGACCATAATATAACCGTCTACAGACCATAATATAACCGTCTACAGACTATAATATAACCGTCTACAGACCATAATATCACCATCTACAGACCATAATATCACCATCTACAGTCCATAATATCACATCTATAGACCATAAAATAACCATCTACAGACCATAATATAACCATCTACAGACCATAATATAACCGTCTACAGACCATAATATAACCGTCTACAGACCATAATATCACCATCTACAGTCCATAATATCACATCTATAGACCATAAAATAACCATCTACAGACCATAATATAACCATCTACAGACCATAATATAACCGTCTACAGACCATAATATCACCATCTACAGACCATAATATAACCGTCTACAGACCATAATATAACCGTCTACAGACCATAATATCACCATCTACAGACCATAATATCTCCATCTACAGTCCATAATATCACCTCTACAGACCATAATATAACCGTCTACAGACCATAATATAACCGTCTACAGACTATAATATAACCGTCTACAGACCATAATATCACCATCTACAGACCATAATATCACCATCTACAGTCCATAATATCACATCTATAGACCATAAAATAACCATCTACAGACCATAATATAACCATCTACAGACCATAATATAACCGTCTACAGACCATAATATAACCGTCTACAGACCATAATATAACCGTCTACAGACCATAATATCTCCATCTACAGTCCATAATATCACCTCTACAGACCATAATATAACCGTCTACAGACCATAATATAACCGTCTACAGACCATAATATCACCATCTACAGTCCATAATATCACATCTATAGACCATAAAATAACCATCTACAGACCATAATATAACCATCTACAGACCATAATATAACCGTCTACAGACCATAATATAACCGTCTACAGACCATAATATAACCGTCTACAGACCATAATATAACCGTCTACAGACCATAATATCACCATCTACAGTCCATAATATCACATCTATAGACCATAAAATAACCATCTACAGACCATAATATAACCGTCTACAGACCATAATATAACCGTCTACAGACCATAATATCACAATCTACAGACTGAATGAGACTATATTGATAAAAAAAAAGTTTCTCAGTTTGAACGTGAAATGTTTTTGTTCTGTATCCAACACTGAATAAATGATGACCTCCGACCAGGAGATTCTGTTCCTGTTCCATCTGTTAGCAGAATATTTATAAGTCTGACTGAGGTTCTGCAGAGAGCTGACTCTCTGAAGGGAACAGATGATTAGATTTTAGGATTTCAGCTGCAGGTCATTTTTTCAACTTTCTATAACATTGTGAGATAGATCACTTCCTAACACACATCAGTATTAACTAATTATTATTAATTGTTATTATTAGTAACTAATATTAATAGTCTGCTGGTTTTAGTAACATCTTGGATTTTAACTGAAATACTAGTAAATGTATATACTGTTTGTTACTCTGCCTTCATAATAGACATATTTTGTCTCCATTTCTCCATTGTGTCTTCATATTTGATGTTTCAGCTACTTCTCAGTCTTTTGTTTGTTCATTTATAAAAAAAAATAAACTTAGTGATATCACAATCCTTGGTTTTCTGTTGTCCTATTACAGACATATTAAATTGTATATAATTTTACTTGGGTTAAATGTTCACAGCTATTGAATGATTCCATAAATATACATGCGGATAATAAAGCTTGAACTTTTGGTAGTTTAGGTTCTTTTGTGTTTACTGGGAGAACTCAGCGGTGGTAGAAGGATGGCCCTCTAGTTACGGATGACATCAGCAGCAGCAGCTGCCCTATGATGTAGTTAATGAGTAAAAACATGTCGGTTCATCCCCTGCTAGGAGCATCAAGTGGAAGCAGCCATTATTTCAAGTTAAACTCAACCACCGGCAAAACAACCAAAGCTGTGAAAAGCTATGAAAACCTCCAACTCTGATGGATCTGGATTTTTCTGATAAACTAAAGGATTCCTTTATGGTGGGAGAAATATCTCCTCCCTACTGTGTTACATCGACTACTTAGAAAACCACTGGACTGTATGTAAAACTGTCACAGAGATGAAGGGTTGATTCAGAATAAATCAATGCTTTATGAGCAGCTTTAATAAGATAAAAGCTGATAAGTACATCGAACACTAGAGCTAACATTAGCCACATTCATATATACATTGATTCATGTTACAGCCTGACTGGTTGATAAAATGCAGCAGTAAATGAAAGTGTGTTACATTAAATCACTGGTTGCTATGTTGTTGCTACATTGTTGCTGTGTTTAGTTACATATGATCCATCTGCCTGCTACAGGGGGGCATGAATTATAGGACATAGGCTACTTAAAGACGACAGCTGGGAGCTCAGAAGAGGCTCCTGTTGCTAATCTCCCCTCCTACATGTGGTGAGGTTTGGGGATGGGGGAGGGGGGTTCATAATCTGACTGTTTCCATCCTGGTTTCTGTATTTTGGATTACCCTAAAGCTGCTCACCAGATAAACATAGAGGCCTCCAAGGAGATGAGACATTTTGAGGTTGTATCAAGTGAAACACACTCAAGTCATGCCAAAAATATCGGGGGGGTGTACACCTGGGCTTTTGGGGGAGGTCGCCATGGTCGTCGACATTAGACGGAGGTCAGATCCACTCACCTGATGCAAAGGGTCCAGCTGCTGCTGTCAGGACGCCTTCATCAGAAACCAACGGTCAATACTGAGACGGCTGTCAACCTGGGACGGCTGTCTGTAGGTCAGTCAGACTGTCTGGGTCAATCAGGCTGTCTGTGGGTCGGTAAGCCTGTCTGTTATGTCGGTCAGCCTGTCTGTTATGTCGGTCAGCCTGTCTGTTATGTCGGTCAGGCTGTCTGTGGGTCGGTCAGGCTGTCTGTGGGTCGGTCAGGCTGTCTGTGGGCCGGTCAGGCTGTCTGTGGGTCGGTCAGGCTGTCTGTTATGTCGGTCTGCCTGTCTGTGGGCCGGTCAGGCTGTCTGTGGGTCGGTCAGGCTGTCTGTTATGTCGGTCAGCCTGTCTGTTATGTCGGTCTGCCTGTCTGTGGGCCGGTCAGGCTGTCTGTGGGCCGGTCAGGCTGTCTGTGGGTCGGTCAGGCTGTCTGTGGGCCGGTCAGGCTGTCTGTGGGTCGGTCAGGCTGTCTGTGGGCCGGTCAGGCTGTCTGTGGGCCGGTCAGGCTGTCTGTGGGTCGGTCAGGCTGTCTTAGGTCAGTCAGGCTATCTGTGGGTCAGTCAGACTGTCTGTAGCTCATCAGACTGTCTGTAGGTCAGTCTGAGTTGGTAGTCCGCCACTGACGTCTTCCTGGGGTTACCAAGGGGACGTTAACTCCGTTACCACCGACCACCAGCAGCAAGCCTCCGCCGTTATGTTTCCTCCGGACAAACTCACACAGGTCTGCGGCTGCGGCGAATCCTCCGTCTCACCAGCAGCGACTCAAAATTACAAGGAGCAGCAGGCGGATGGGAGAACCGTCGAGAGCAGGAGCGCGTAGACCCGTTCGGTGCTCCGCTTCGGATCGCTTCGATAAAAAAATATGAATGATATATCCCTTCCACTGATCAGGTCCTGTTTGTGTCTGAGTTTAAGGCCTCCACACAGCAGCTCTTTCTTCCTGACAAGAAGGCAGCATCCAATCACAGCCCAGCATTCAAAGAAGGGACGGAGGATAAACAGGAGTGGATCATCACGGATTGGAGTCTGGACTGGACAGAGCAACTCACCAGTCTGCAGTAGGCTGAATTAACCCCGCAGCTCCCTCTGAGTGGTCATGGAGCCCGTTTTTATCAGGGACTTTCCCACGGGAGGGGTCCGGGGCGAATTTACTAATCCTACCATGCCTTCGCTGCCTCTGATTGGCTTAGTAAGGCAAAAAGCAGACTTGGGGAGGAAATGCATTACACAATTAGGATACAAAAAAGTAACTGTACTCCGTTGTTTTAATATGTGGGCACACACACACACTGTCCACCCTCAACAACCCTCTGATCTGCACGAACATCAGCATTACATCCGGACGTCTCGTGGCCACAGTATTAAAAATAAATGAATAACCACAGATATATGAAGTCTGTTGCTACCTTTAAAACCTCGTCCTGGTTTTACGTGTTGGAGTCCTTGTAAATACAGGAGCTATATGTCACTTTACTTTGTGTTTAATTTAACATAATATCACACAATATCACACAGCATCTGTTAGTTACCAAAGCTCAGAGGGTTAAACACGCTTCATACAATCAGAAAAAGATGACAGAAAAATACATCCATGTTGTTAAAACTACACTGCTGCTTTCTGTTTTGGAGGAGAGACACGGGCGGTTCTAGGGTCAGATATTATCAGGAAACACTCTTATCAATTTCCATTGTTATGCAGATGACACACATTTATACTTATCAATGAAGCCAGATGAAACTAATCAACTAATTAAACTTCAGGCATGTCTTATAAAAAACTGGATGGCGTCCGATTTTCTACTACTCAATTCTGACCAAACTGAGGTTATTGTGCTGGGCCCTAAACATCTCAGAAATTCACTATCTAATCAAATATACAAAATATGGATGACATTACCTTGGCCTCCAGCATTACCTTGGCCTCCAGCTCCACCGAGGAATCTGGGAGTTATGTTTTTGATCAGGATATGTCATTTAATTCCCATAAAAATCACATTTCTAGGACTGCCTTCTTTCACTTGTTAATATATCAAAAATCATTCTGTCTCAAAAAAATGCAAAAAAATTAATCCATGCATTTGTTACTTCCAGGCTTGACTATTGTAATTCCCTATTATCAGGCCGTCCCAACAAGTCTCTAAAGACTCTCCAGCTGATCCAGAATGCTGCTGCACTTGTCCTGACCAGAACTAGTATCAGAGATCATATCTCTCCTGTATTAGCCTCTCTGCATTGGCTCCCTGTTAAATCCAGAATAGAATTTAAAATCCTTCTCCTCACATACAAAGCCCTTAATGGTCAGGCACCAACATACCTTCAAGAGCTCGTAGTACTCTACTACCCGTCTAGAACATTACACTCCCTGGATGCAGGGTTACTTGTGATCCCTAGAGTCTCCAAAAGTAGAACGGGAGCCAGAGCTTTCAGTTATCAGGCTCCTCTCCTGTGGAACCATCTTCCAGTCTGGGTCCAGGAGGCAGACACCCTCTCTACATTTAAGAGGAGGCTTAAAACTTTCCTTTTTGATAAAGCTTATAATTAAGGCTGGCTTAGGCTAGTCTTTAGCTATGCTGCTATAGGCCTAGACTGCTGGGGGACTTCCCATGATGCACTGAGCTCCTCTCTCGTCTTCTTTACACACTCATGTCTCATTAATTCATGTTACTAACTTGACTTCTTCCCCAGAGTCTTTGTACTTTCTCATCCCGCAGGTCACCGTGGACCGATCTACTGCTGGTACCATGGTTGACACCCTCTGACATCATCATCATTACCATTATTAGGGCCCGAGCACTAAGCGTGCGAGGATCCTATTGTTCTGCAAGGAATTAGGGCCTGAGCACAAAAAATGTCTCGTGACAATTTTTGTTTGATTTTGATTACATTTTCATGGTGTGGCCTTCACATGATATAATCAAAGACGAGTCAAAATTATTAGGTGGTGTCTTGTGCCACATAGTGGACAAAATGAGGTAAATCAAAATCAGTGTCAATAATTTATTTTTATTTTTTTATTTTTAAACTTCATTTCACATTTGTGAATATAAATACTCGCAAATAAAGATAAAAAATCTAAACAAAAAACAGCAACATACATACAACACATAGAGGACACACAAGGGGGAGATCTACATTTACAAATTATAATTCTAAGTTCAAGAAACTAAACACCAGGCATTCTAGGTTTTTTTTGTTTTTCTCTCAGGCTGGAGCAGAGAAGAAAAAGAAACATATCGAAGTCCAATCAGAGACTATCATTCAGAATAACAACATTTGAGAAAAATCAACACTTAATTTTTTAACAGTCCTACTCATGTTCAGTTTTTTTAGTGATGAAAAAAACAGCTTGAAGTCATTTATAAACCAATTAAAGGAGGGCTTACTATCTCTCCACCTACTACAATGAATATGATATTTCCCCATAAGTAAGATTATATTTATTATGTCAGAAACTGATGGATTTAAATTTTCCATATAATAAAGAATGTGAGAGATATCAAATGTTGGAATGTCATTAATTTTCAACGATAACCAATCTTTTATGTCAAACCAAAATCTTTGGGACAGGGCATAGAAAGAACATGTGGTCTAAGGTTTCTTCATTCTCATGACAGAAGGTACAGGGATCAGTCTCAAATTTAAATCTTTTCTTTAGAAACACAGCTGTTGGATAGATTTTGTGAATTATTTTAAAATGTTTCTTTAACTTTCAGTGAAACAGGCCACTTGGTAAATTTAGAACATGCTTTATCCATAATAGATAATGTCACAGACTCTGGGACCTGTGTATTTAACCCTCTGTAATAGTCATGAAAAACCCTAGATTTTAAGACAGTACTAATATACTTGTTGTTACATTTCTTGTCGTACAAGTTACAATCTTCTATAACTAATTTTGGTAGTACTGCCTTAACATTTGAAAACATTAAGACACTTTTAATCATCTGGATCAACGGTAGAGGAATTGTTTTACAGACCTTATTAAATTCTCTATGACAAAGATTTAAATTATATTTATCTACAAAGGTTGTATAATCCAATATGTTACCATTGCAATCCAATAAATCGGTGACAAACATAGTGCCTCTCTCAAACCAGTCATTCATGAATATAGATTTTCCGTTGACTAGAATCACTCTATTATTCCACAGGGTTGTTCCATGAGGAGAAAAATTATGAGTAAATATCATTTTCCAAAACTGGAGAATCTGTCTGTGGAAATTAGACAGTTTAATAGAATTTTGTTCACCTCAAAGTCACATTTTAAAATAAAGTCTAGACCTCCTATTTTGCTGAACAAGGACTTTGGAATATGAAACCACATGGAATTTGGCTGGGACAAAAATGCTTTTAGCCAATTTATTTTAAAGGTTCCAACCATTGATTGCAAAATCAAGAGCTTTAACGCCACCTTTATCATATTCTTTAACAAGTTGTGACCTTTTAAGGTAATGTGTTTTGTTTCTCCATAAAAACTGGAAAATTACTGAGTTGGCTTTTGTAATATTGTTAGAGGAAATATAAAGGGAATGACATGGGTAAATTAATTTGGAGATGCCCTCAGCTTTTGATAAAATGACTCTACCAAAAATAATGAGATCTCTGGTAAGCCAACGACTGAGGGATTTCTTCATATCAGTAATTCGGTTAGATATATTAATGTCTTCCCTTCTAATATAGTTTTTAGATATTGTAATTCCTAAATATGTTACTTCAGATTCAACTCTTATTGAAGCAATAGTAGAACCAGTATTTGTATGAATGGGGAGTAGTTCACATTTTTTAATATTTAGGGATAGTCCTGAAGCGTTGGAGAAAATTGAAATTGTATTGAGAGTTTTATCCACGATATATTTATCTCTTAAGAAAATGGATGTATCAT
Source organism: Chaunax sp. Z400 (assembly GCA_037577475.1). Classification (NCBI taxonomy): domain Eukaryota; kingdom Metazoa; phylum Chordata; class Actinopteri; order Lophiiformes; family Chaunacidae; genus Chaunax; species Chaunax sp. Z400. The sequence goes on along the minus strand of CM075204.1, from coordinate 1,487,683 downwards.
CGGTGAACTGACTTATTTTAAATTCCTTATTAAAAATTGTGATACCTTGTATTTCTGTAGTTTTGTTAATAAGAATTTAGTAGTTGGGTTGCCAAAATGAAAAGCTTTGGAGAGATAGATCAACCCTGTCGAATGCCTCGAAGTACGTACCTTGAAGCTAGGAGTTACTCCAGGGTTCAGGGAAACACAGCTACTTATATCAGTATAGAACATTTTTACAATATTACAAAATTTTTCCCCAAAACCAAAAAGTGTAATGCTTCCAACAGGAAGGGATGTTCAATGCTGTCGGATGCCTTATAAAAGTCCAGAAATAACACATAACTTTCTGTATTAATAAATTCTCTATAATCCAACATATCAAGTATCAGTCTAATGTGGTTACGTATATTTCTACCCTTTATGAAGGCTGATTGACATTCATCGACTAGTTTTGTTAAGCCCGCATCTAATCAGTTTGAGTACACGTGTGCTAGCAGTTTGTAATCATTACACAATAAGGTTATTGGCCTCCAATTATACAGTGAAAGTTTATCCTTGTTGGGCTTTGGGATTACTGTGGTTAGTCCCCGTTTCATGGTAGGAGACAAAAACCCTGCCGAGATACATTCTATAAGTGCGTTGTAAAGTAGCTCTCTCATATCATTCCAGAAAAGAAGGTAGAATTCTACGGTTAACCCGTCCAATCCTGGTGACTTTCCCTTGGACATCCGCATGATTGATGATGATCTTAACTCTTCAATTCTGAGCTTATCCTCCATCAGTTGCTTGAAATTATCATCCATCATTTTACTGTATTCCCTAATTTTACTAAAAAATAGAAGACAATTTTCCTCAGAGAATTTGGATTTGAATAAGTAACTATAAAAAGCTTTTATTTTCTCGTTTACTTGGCCTTGATTGTCTATGGTTACACCAATAACAAGCAACTTCTGGATTTTTTTTTTGGTTTGTCTTTGTTTTTCCAAACTGAAGAAGTAGGAAGAATTCTTTTCCCCTTCTTCTAGCCAGCGAGCTCTTGATCGTATAAAAGCCCCTTTTGCCTTTTCAAGATATAGATTATCTAATTCGGTTTGAAGGCTATTTAATTTGACATGTTCCTCCTCCGATAATTCAGTTTTTTGACATAGTTTGTTTATTTCGCTGGTTATTTCTTGTTGTTTAAGCTTTTTGAGTTTAGTCACATATTTACTTATTTTAATTGCAAATTCTTTTGTTTTAAACTTAAACCATTCCCACTTATACAAGGATAACAATTTCATTTCGGAAATTTCTTGAACCAGTTTTTTAACTTATGCAGAAATCAGTATTTTCTAGAAGACAATGATTCAATTTCCATACAGGGTTTAACTTAGATTCGACATCATGCAGCTGAAAGGACAGTGTGATTAGACAGTGGTCTGTTAGAGGTGATGCTGAGATTTCACATTTAGACACAACATTGATTAAGTTGTTTGATATTAACCAGTAATCTAACCATGAGCACTGACCATTTTTGGCTGGATTAAACCAAGTATACTGAGAAAAATTTGGAAATTTCATTCTCCAGTAATCAGTCAAATTTAGTTGAGAGATAAGGTCAGTTATGGTTTCTTCATATTGATGACACTGCCCCCTAGATGGAAGGCGATCTGACCAGAGATCAGGAGCTATGTTGAAATCTCCTCCCATTATGATTTTATCAGTTGAATAAGTTGTAGCATCCCCGGCTGAATAATGGTCTGGCTCTCGAACTGATGTTTCACAAAGGGGTTTTATTTATACAATTGTGGCTCCTTTACGGGTTGTGAACACACTGTAAGAGCTAAAAGAAAACATAAAAAACAAATATCACATACATATCCTTACCTTCAACTCAAATAAACTGCAATTACTGCAAAATAAACAGTTAAACTTTAAAGTCTACTTTGTTCCTCCACAGCATGACTAAGGAATGGCAAAGGCTTTAGCAAACAACATCATTTAAACCCACTTGGCCAATACAGCCATTCAGCTAGCCCTTACATATTCATCTAAATACACAAAAATGCTCAAGAAAAGGCATTACAAAATCACTCAAGTTCAACATAACATGACACATAAACAAACCTTGTGCCCCTTTCAGCCAGGTGCTAAAAAACAATATGACGTTCTCTTTGCGTTTTTGGGGAAGAACTCGTACACCTTCATGTCGTTTTTACTTCCCTTTCACTACTCTTTCAACTTTTACTTTTACTACTCTACCTGTATTTCAAAATAAAAGCACCCACTTCTCTAAGTCAACTAAACGGGACAAATCAACATAGACCTAAAACAATATCAATAAAAATGAACAATATTATTATTTGGGTCATTTACAAGTTACTTTCCAACCCTCAACCAACCTGCTCAAGGATGAAAAGAATTTCTTGTTTTGTGTTTTTTGGTTATATCCATATACACAAACCAGGATATAGTTTACATAATTAAACTCTATCGCCACCATAAGCGAATGTCCATTTGTATCACGTGTGGTTAATTATATTCCCATGAAACCTGTTGAACAAAATCATTACTCCAGCTGAATGTGATGTTCCATGGCTGAAGAAAACTGAGTCTCCCCATTGCTGTTTCCAAAATTTAGTATCAGTCTCTATTCAATGAGTCTCTTGCAAAAAAATAAGGTTTACCTTTTGCCCCTTACTACAAAGAAAAGTTGCCTTACGCTTCACATTATTTTTCAACCCCTAGTATTTAAAGAAATAACAGATAACATTCACCAAGTCAATAATTCCTGTCAGGAATGTGTGAAGAATGTGATGTGCAGGAATGAGTAGCTTTGTCCTTGTAAGCTTACTTATTCAAACTATTTAGTGCAGCAACCCTTAGAACATCTGCACCTTACCCGTTAAATTAACCCATTGTACCTGGGTCAGAACAACTGAAATACCATTTGGAAATTGCTCAGTTAGGATCCACCCGTTGGTTATCGATCAGTGTGTATGCTTCCTTCAGAAACGCTCGTTTCCCTCTTCTCGTTTCCTGCACCAGCGGCCACAGTTTGGTACGAGCCTCACGGTCTTCTTTAGAGAAATCCTCCTTGAAGCGGATGTGCATCTCACTACACACTCTCGCTTCTCTCGATCTTTTCCAGACATCATCCCAAACTGTTCTCATCCTGAATTGGATGATAATTGCTCTCGGCATGTTGTTTGATGTAGCAGCGTCGCTCTTTTTTCCCAGGCGGTGGACAGTATCCACTGTGTCTCAGTCGCTCCACAGACAGCGGCACCACTCTTGTAAGAATCCCGATGACAGTTTCTCTCATGTTTTCTCCATCTTTTTCTGGTAATCCAGTCAACCTCAGATTCCATCTCCTTTTGTAACGGGCCTGTTCATCACATGCGTTTTTAAGGGATTTGTTTACTGTTCTAAGATCATCAACTTCTTTTCGAAGCACAGCCATTTCTTTCCTGTTCTCTTTGATAGCAATTGTATTCGCTTCAATACGCTTTTCAATGTTTTTTAACAGTTCTGTTTGTTCGTCCATCCTCCCGGTTAGGACTTGAATGGCATGGAGAATGGCGGCTCTGGCACTCTGTTCATCCTTATTGTCACTTGTTCCTCTCAGTTTTTTTGGTTTGGGGCTTTTAATAGGCGTGTGGTCCAATTTCTTTGTGATTTCCTGTGTGTTTTTTGGTCCACCTCAATGTCTTTAATGTCGCTACACGCTTCACAGAGGACTCTTGGTTCGTAGTCGTGGTTGTGGTCAGTCATGTTCGCGGTTCACAGTTTTCACCAAATGTCCCAGGGAAAAAAAATTTGAATTAATCACAATTCAAGGTCTAAAATCCTTAACTTCATACTGAGCCTGCGGAAATGCTGCTTCTCAGTCCGTCATCTTCCGGGTCATCAGTGTCAATAATGCATGCAGAAGCAGAGCCTTGCATTGATCCAGGTATGCCGTAGCAAGGCCGAAGTTGGCGCACGGCCCAACGGGCACACGCCCGACGGGCACTGGGGTGCGAGGGCCCGTTCAACGCTGCTTGCAGCTTTAATTATCATTATTATTACTCTTACTATTACTATCAACATCAGTATCAATATTGTCATTATTATCAGTGTTGTTATTGTAGTAGTTATTATAAATACTACAAACTACAATCTCTCTATTATAATAGCCATTACGGTTGTGGTTGAACATGTCTGTATCCCTGCCCCTCACTCCCTCTCTCCCTCCACCTATCCTCCTTATCTCTCTCTCACCCCAACCGGTCAAAGCAGAGGGCCGCCCACCTTGAATCTTGGATCTGCTCGAGGTTTCTGCCTGTTAAAGTCAGTTTTTCTCTCCACTGTCTCCATGTCCTTCTCATGGAGGATTGTTGGGTCTCTTTAGAGTAAAGAGTCAGTCTTGACCTGCCTTGATATAACTTTTGTTGTGATTTGGCGCTATACAAATTTGAATTGAATTGAAGAATGATACAGCAGCTCCATACAGTTCTGAGTCCCACTTGGTCTACACTCCTTTATGAGTGTTCCCCAACTGAGCTTTATTAAATGCTGATTTTTATGCCCCATATGATCAATAACTTAAAACCAGTAAGTATTAAAAGGGGATTTTGATGAAAGATCCTCTACAAGACAGGATTTAATACAAATGGGAGAAATATTTTGAGGCCCTTCTGTTTCAGTTTATATTAATCAGTAAATTGAATGAATACAAACGTTGCCACACTGTGAACCTGAGATCTTTGGGCTCTCTGAGGGTCTGAGGCCTTTTTGAAAAACAGAAGGTCCACATGAAAGAAACACAACACAACATTTTACTACGAGGTGACAGAGGAAGGAAACAGGAGGATTTTTACTCCACTTTGTACTTAAAGCTGTTTACAACATTCAATATGAGAAGGCATGTTGAGTCCTACCATCAGAAACATGTTCTACAAGTTAAAACAGTCAACAGGACTTATGGTGCTGTGAGGTCTTTCTGCTGTCTTCAAAAAGCGCTATGGTGTTTTCACTGCAACTGTTCTCAGATCAGTTGTATTTATTGATCAGACATGTCCAGTTGGCATAGCTGACAGAGAACCACATCATTTGGTCCCTGTCTAAAACCCTCCACCCTTCAGATGATGGAGGGTTTGGTATAACTGATCTTTAACACCATTTATCTGTTTTTGAACACTTCTTCTGTTGTCCAGGATGTTTTAGTGAAGATATTAATGAACTCAGCTGTAAACACAGACCCTATATAGGACAGGTATGGAAAACAAAGTGCAATAAACCCTTCATCACTATATTTACACTGTAAATAATTTCCTTTCAGAGCATAAAGTAAACAGAAAGAAAACAAAGTAAACAAAAGAAAACTTTATTAAGTTTTCTTTTTGGCTGAATTGAGCTGAACAATCATTTAAAGATGGAAGCACAAACACAAAAAGAGATCACTTATCCCAGATCACACGCATTGTCTCCTTTTCTTAATTTCAGTGGGAAGAATGAAATAAATAATAATATAATAAATAAATAATTCAAAATAAAAATTAAACTCAAACAGGCATAAATACAGAGCCTATATTGGACAAAGATATGGTGTATAAAAAAATTTACCCTTCGCCTTTTAAATAACTTCCTTTCTGTCCATAAGAATATCCTCAGGAGAATAAATTGTGTCTCACCCTGTTCTCTCAATGAAACATCTGCTCTCAGATCAGTGAGTTCCATCAGAGAGATCCAGTGTCTTCCCCCCTCACTGATCTCAGCAGAGTTATAACAACTTCCTGCTTCACGGCGAAACATAGACATTCGTCGCACAGCAACGCCCACATCTTTGCACAAAAATGCACCAGCTTCACAATCATGCATCACCAACCTGTTATAGCTGTTCTCACTGAATCTGAAGGCAATATCATCAACGGCCTAGTATAGCGTATCAAAATGTAAAATATGATATTTCCTTTTGCCAATAGGTGGCGCTATGACTATAGCTAAATGTTGTCATGTGGATGTCTTTAGGGCAGGACTCTTAACCAGCATCAGAAGTTTTGTACAGATTGGAGCTTAGACAATGGAGTTATGATAACTTTCTCTTTCATGGCAAAACATCAAAATTTTACCAAATTTGACGCATGGCCAAGCCCACACCGTTCAAGGATTTTAACAAAGTTTCGTACATGTACTTTAAACTGGAGGCAGGGGATGAAGTTTAGGGTGTGCTAGCGAGCCATTTTGCCACGCCCATTTCCAGTCACCATATCCCACATTAATTTTCACTCCGACTGATGTTTCTGCCAACTTTCATGAGTTTTTGAAGATGGGCAAGTCCCCAAAAAAGCGATTCATTTCGGGGAATAATTATAATAATTAAAGCTGCAAGCAGCACTGAACGGGCCCTCGCACCCCGGCGCCCATCGTCGTGCCTGTGGGGCCATGCCCCAACTTTGGCCTCACTACTGCACACCTGGATAAATGCAAGGCTCTGTATCTGCATGCATTATGGACACTGACAGAGGGATTGTGATTTACCTTATTTTGTCCACTGTGTGGCGTTTGACACCACCTAAATAATTCTTATCATGTGAAGGCCACACCATGTAAATATAATCAATATAAAAGAAAAATTGGGCAAGCCCCCTAAAAGGTGATTCATTTGGCAGAAGAAGAAGAATAAAAACTCCTTGCAGAACAATATAGTCCTCGCGCGCTTTGTGCGCAGGCCCTAATAATAATAATAAATAATTCCTTGCAGAACAATAGGGTCCTCGCACCCTTAGTGCTCGGGCCCTAATCATAATAATAATATAATAATAATAATAACAATTAAAGCTGCAAGCAGCGTTGAATGGGCCCTCGCACCCCGGCCCCGGTCGGGGCGTGTGCCCGTCAGTGCGTGTGCCCGTCGGGCCGTGCGCTAACTTTGGCCTCACTACTGCACACCTGGATAAATGCCAGGCTCTGTATCTGCATGAATTATTGACACCGATGGAGGGATTGTGCTTCACCTTATTTTGACCACTATGTGGTGCTAGACACCACCAAATAATTTTGACTCATCATTGATTATATCATGTGAAGGCCACACCATGAAAATATAATCAAAATCAAACAAAAGTTGTCACATGAGACATTTTTGCATTTGCCAGCAGGTGGCGCTATTACTGTTACTCAAAATTGTTATGTAGATGTCTTCAGGGTGGGACCTTAAACATGTCTACCAAGTTTCATACACATAGGTTAAACACAGACTCAGATATGCTTATTTGACGTTTTCCAGGGGGCGATGTGGAGCCATTTTGCCACAACCTATCCTGTAAACCATATGAGATCATAAATACTACCACCTTTGACAAGTGTGTATAATTTTGGTGAGCATCTGAGCTTCCCTGGCCTCTCAACACCAACTTCCTGTTTGATGGCGAACATCAAACGCCGCGCCGCCACCATGGGCCCCAAACTCACAATATTTACAACAATGCTTCATCAAGGCCTTATGGCTTTACTGACTAAAGTTGAGGTCATTGTGGTGAACGGCCTGGCCTGATAGTAGCACGTCAAATTCTGAAGTATATAACTTCGTTGCCACTCGGTGGCGCTGTGACTATTATAAAATTTAACTATATAGATGTGTTCAGGGCGGGACTCTAATCAAACGTGTGAAGTTTGGGGCAGATTGGACCATGGACAACAGAGTTATAACAACTTCCTGCTTCACGGCGAAACATCGACATTCGCTGCACAACCACGCCTACATCTTTGCATGAAAACGCACAAGCTTCAGAATCCTGCATTACCAACTTTTTATAGCTGTTCTCACTGAATTTGAAGGCAATATACTCAACGGCCTAGTAGGAGTGTATCAAAATGTAAAATATGTCATTTCCTGTTGCCACTAGGTGGCGCTATGACTATAGCTAGATTTTGTCATGTGGATGTCTTTAGGGTGGCACTCTTAACCAGCATATGAAGTTTTGTATAGACTGGACCTTAGACAATGGAGTTATCACAACTTTCTCTTTCATGGCGAAACATCAAAATTTGACGAAATGTGACGCCTGGCCATACCCACACTGTTCAACGAAAACTTTTCATCCTCATGGGGTTTAGATAGTACTGACCAAATTTGAAGTCAATCGGGTAAATTCTTTAGGAGGAGTTCGTTCAATTACAAAGTGTGTGATTTTCCAAAAAGGGCAAAAAAAATGGGCACAAAAATCAAAATGGCGACTTCCTGTTTATTTGAAAGGATTGCTCCAAGAGAATTTTTTGTCGGTCTCGGTCAGTTATACTGAACAAAAATATAAACGCAACACTTTTGTTTTAGCTCCAATTTTTCATGTGCTGAAAGCAAAGATGTAAAACTTTTTCTATGTACACAAAAGGCCCATTTCTCTCAAATTTTGTTCACAAACTTGTTTAAATCTGTGTTAGTGAGCACTTCTCCTTTGCCGAGATAATCCATCCACCTGACAGGTGTGGCATATCAAGATGCTGATTAGACAGCATGATTATTGCACAGGTGTGCCTTAGGTTGGTCACAATAAAAGGCCACTCTAAAATGTGCAGTTTTATCTTGAAAAGAGACATTTATAGGCACTGAAGTGTCAGTATCTGGTGTGACCACCATTTGCCTCACGCAGTGCAACACATCTCCTTCGCATGGAGTTGATCAGGTTGTTGATTGTGGCCTGTGGAAGGTTGGTCCACTCCTCTTCAATGGCTGTGTGAAGTTGCTGGATATTGGCAGGAACTGGAACACGCTGTCGTATACACCGATCCAGAGCATCCCAAACATGCTCAATGGGTGACATGTCCGGGGAGTATGGAGGCCATGCAAGGACTGGGATGTTTTCAGCTTCCAGGAATTGTGTACAGATCCTTGCAACATGGGGCCATGCATTATCATGCTGCAACATGAGGTGATGGTGGTGGATGAATGGTACAACAACGGGCCTCAGGATCTCGTCACGGTATCTCTGTGCATTCACAATGCCATCAATAAAATGCACCTGTGTTGGTTGTCCGTAGCACATGCCTGCCCATACCATAACCCCACCGCCACCATGGGCCACTCTATTCACAACGTTGACATCAGCAAACCCCTCACCCACATGATGCCATACACGCTGTCTGCCATCTGCCCGGTACAGTGAAAACCGGGATTCATCCGTGAAGAGAACACTTCTCCAAAGTGACAGACACCATTGAAGGTGAGCATTTGCCCACTCAAGTCGGTTACGACGACGAACTGCAGTCCGGTCAAGACCCCGGTGAGGACGACGAGCATGCAGATGAGCTTCCCTGAGACGGTTTCTGACAGTTTGTGCAGAAATTCTTTGGTTATGCAAACCAATTGTTGCATCAGCTGTCCGGGTGGCTGGTCTCAGACGATCTTGCAGGGGAAGATGCCGGATGTGGAGGTCCTGGCTGGCGTGGTTACACGTGGTCTGCGTTTGTCAGGCCGGTTGGATGCACTGCCAAAGTCTCGGAAACGACTTTGGAGACGGCTTATGGGAGAGAAATGAACATTCAATTCACGATCAACAGCTCTGGTGGACATTCCTGCAGTCAGCATGCCAATTGCACGCTCCCTCACAACTTGCGACATCTGTGGCATTGTGCTGTGTGATGAAACTGCACATTTTAGAGTGGCCTTTTATTGTGACCAGTCTAAGGCACACCTGTGCAATAATCATGCTGTCTAATCAGCATCTTGATATGCCACACCTGTCAGGTGGATGGATTATCTCTGCAAAGGAGAAGTGCTCACTAACACAGATTTAAACAAGTTTGTGAACAAAATTTGAGAGAAATGGTCCTTTTGTGTACATAGAAAAAGTTTTAGATCTTTGCTTTCAACACATGAAAAATTGGAGCTAAAACAAAAGTGTTGCGTTTATATTTTTGTTCAGTGTACATATGTGTACCGAGTTTTGTACATGTACGTTAAAACTGGAGGCAGGGGCTGCACTTTAGGGGGCGCTAGTGAGCCATTTTGCCACACACATTTCCAATCACCATATCACACGTACATTTTCGCCACGATTGATGTTTCTGCCAACATGAGTTTCATGAGTTTTTGAGTATGGGCAAGTCCCCAAAAAGGCGATTCATTTGGCGGAAAGAGAGTAATAATTTTTTTTTTAATTAAAAAAACTCCTTGCAGAACAATAGGGTCCTCGTACGCTTAGTGCTCGGGCCCTAATAATTCCTTGCAGAACAATAGTGTCCTCACACCCTCGGTCCCCGGCCCTAATAATAATTCCTTACAGAACAATAGGGTCCTTGTATGCTTAGTGCTTGGGCCCTAATAATTTCTTGCAGAACAATAGGGTCCTCACACGCTTAGTGCTCAGGCCCTAATAATAATAATAATAATAATTATAATAATAATAATAATAATATTATAATAATAAGGCGGAATAAGTATGATGAAGAATTGTCAATGTGCCTTTGCACAGTCACACAGAATAAGGCAGAATAAGTATGACAAAGAATAGTCAGTGTGCCTTTGCACAAGGCACAAACTGGAAAATAAACTGGAAATTTGAATATAACAGAACAAGTCCTGGTCAGTCTTATCTACGATAGCAATGTGTTGTTGCATAATAACTATGAATGCATTCATGTATAAATATTCCTTTAATACTACAGCTGGTAAAGTTGGAGCTGATTGTAACTGTTCTACATACTGCTGATTAACTCAATCTATAGCACATAATGTTTGAGTAGTGTCATGGTTCTGTATTTAGTAGGTTATTCATTCATTCATTCATCTTCTGTAACCTCTTATCCTGTGTAGGGTCATGGGGGGATGGAGCCTATCCCAGCTGACATTGAGCAGGAGGCGGGGTTCATCCTGGACAAGTCACCAGTTCATCACATTGAAAGACAAACAACCATTCTCACTCACATTCACACCGACAGTCAATTTAGAGTCACGATTTCACTTCTACTCTACCTCTACAAAACAACACATAAATATCCAAATATAATTGGATAAGTTTTATTAAGAAGGATAAACCCCTTGAAATGAATCATCTTGTTTTCAAGAGGGTCCTAACATAACAAAACAAATAAACATGAAAACACATAAGAAACAAAAACAATCGACAATTCAACTTACAACAATTACCACAGTAAACACAGAAACATCACTAAAATGACTACAATAATAAGCACAATCACTAGATGGCCATAGAGAGGCCATGAACAAAGATTGCCCAGCAAAACAAAATTATGGCATGAACATAAATGTCATGTTTTATATAAAGTATGCAAAATTAGGTTAGGTTCATCTGAAACATAAACAGTTATTTTCAAAAAAAGAAGACACATTGCATTTAAATGGTAAAATGATGTAATGGATCTAATGTTTGCTGGTAAATTATTCCAGTCAGAGGGAGCCTTAAACATGAATGATTTTTTACCAATTGTTTTCCTGACTAGGGGTGGAAAAGAAATATTGATCGGAATGTCTTAAAAGATAAACTGATGAAAATGAAACTAGAAACTGTTTTAGATAGTGGGGATAGCTGAAATGAATACATTTGAATATTAACTGAAGCCAATGAATGTGTCTTCTTGTATTGAGTGGATGCCAGTTAAGAGACTCATACATGAGACAGTGATGAGTAGTGTAACAACAGCCAAGAGCAAACCTGCAGAAATTATTATATACTGTGTTCAGGGGTAGTAGGTTGGTTTTAGAGCAACCTACTACCCCTGAACAACATTGGCATAGTCGAGAAATGGCAAAATGAGTTGTGATGGAAGTTTCTTCCTAACATTAAACGTAAAACACTTTCTGGATTGAAATAAAACACTGGTCCCAAATTTAACTTTGCACCAAACATAATCAATGTGATGTCTAAACGTAAGTTCACTGTCCAGCCATAGACCTAAGTACACTCAAAAAAATGAATCATGGCCTAGTTTAATATTAAGTAATTATATCTATTTAATTTTATGTAAATAATCATATTTTGAAAATGTATGCATTCAAATTACATAGAATCAGCATAAATCTGTTAATTATGAAAACAATTCAATTTAATTAGTTAGAAAATCTGAAAAAGGTTTAAATATGTTTCGCTGTAGAACAAGCATGATTCAATTGGTTAAAATTTATGAGATTGGTTTGCATATCATTTTCAGGAAATTAGATCGTTTTACAGAGGAAATGACGTCACAGGTCTGACTGACTCAACCATTTTGAACCTTTACCTGTTGGCCTGCATCAGACCAGAGTGTGTTAAATTTAGTCCGGATTCACCCAGTCTTCAATTTAACCCGCATGATGCTATTTATATCAGCTAAGCGCTCTTTGTTTTTACGTCACGCTATTAAAACGAGTCAGTATTTTGAAAACGCGTCGGACTTCAGCCATTGACGACAACAACTGCGCGGTTCATTTTGAAGTAACGTCGAAGGAGCCGTGGATGGCGGGTTGTTCCACCGTATTTGGCTTTGGCGGACTCGGATTCTCTGACCTGCTGTGTTACAAGAGGTTGTTCAGAATCGGAGCTACCGTAAGTAATTAATCACAATGTATTTGTACGTTTTTACAAGTAAAATCCTACATTTCAAATTGTTTGAGCAGAATTATGAAATATAAAATAAATGTACTTCCACCTTAGTAGGCCTTGGTTTAGTTAAATTAGCTTTTAAGTAACTGGATTGTACATATTAAAATTTAATTTTTATTGTATTGAAGTGTTTTTTCATTGTGCTATTGATCATTAAGCTTAGGATCCAGGTAGGCCTACTGCTTCCCAACATGGCAGGTAACAGAATCTGATGGGTTACGACATTGAAAACGTTTTTAAAAAAGAGTAGAGGGTGATTTTGGTAATACAATGTGTTTAATGCATGTTGTTTTTGTCTTTCTACAGATTCAGAATTCTTTGAAGCATAACATTACGCTGATTTTGGACATCGTCTATGCAGGGGGAACCTCTTGGATTTTGTAAGTATGTAGGCTAAAAAGGCACTGAGCATGATAATACATAGAAAGTTAAATACATCAGATGACTAAGGAAGAAACATATTTTGAATCAACAGTACAAGCATTAACATGAGCAACATTAGCATGTCTACTGCATACTTAAAAACATATTTGCATTGTTTGACCTAGGGTTTGATATGTTTTTGCAGGTAGTGTGCTGTAAATCATATTTGGTTTTTTGTTTTTTTTAAAGGAGATTGCTTGTGTTTTGTTTTTCTATCCGTATGTTCTTCTCCACAACTGATAAATTCCTCTTTTCCTTTGTTCACAGATGCTGTATGTAAATGTGGCAGTGGCATCTCAAGTGTGTGGCATCACAGTATCTTCCAGGTATGAGCTGCTAAAAACATTTCAGGCTGAAGCATATCCTCTATGGCCGCAATAGCCGGTATCCATGCATATATGTAGATTGTCCATGTACATTTTCAAGTTGGAAAACCCTTTTAAGGCACATATGATACAACTGCTCAATGCTGTGATTAATGTATTTTTTTCTTTTCAGAATGAAGACCTACACACCAAACGAGGCTGTGTCCTGAGGAGCTCAGGTGTCCACCTTAATGAAGACATGGAGACACTGGTCAAGGAATACGTGGTGAGTGTTTGGCAACCTACTGTCTTAATTTTGTATATGTGTTGTGGATATATTTTCATTGATAGTTTTGTTACTTTCCTCAAAGGCACCCCAGTCTAGCTTTGCCTATGTGCATGAAGTGTGTACTAAAAGACTGAACTATGCAGCTATCAGTGAGGAGCATTATTGATCTTATAAACCAAACGAGAAGCTTCTCACATGTAAATGACTCTGGAAAATATGAAGCAATTGGTAATACAAAGTGTACATTTTGGAGTAAAAATAGGGAGTAAGGAGTAAAATATGAACTATTAGAGTAAAATTTGATATATACAAGAAATACTCCTCGAGTCAATTCATATTCACCAAATTTGGATTAAATTACAGGCTTCCTTTTTCATAATTATATTGTATCACACGATAACTCAAACTATTTCATGTATCATTTTCAGATTTTATACCCTCATAGACCTTAGTGCGAGGAAGAACTGGGTTGATTTAGGGAAAGGTTGGTTCCATATTTCTGACACTTGGGAGAGTTTTATCTCAGAAATATAGGGGCCTTAATTTCTCAACCGTTCCTCTGATTTTGTCCAAATTTGGTGCATATGAATCAATTTGAGGAGGTCTATCTTGTATTTATTTGTATATGTTTAATTTTACTCTAATAGTTCATATTTTACTCACTAGGAGGAGCTTTTTTAAATGAAAAACACTGTTTTTCAGCCATAACTTCACATTTAATTTTAGGCGCTCAGTCAGGGGAATTGCTTGTACAACGCAGGGGATTGGGGGCTTTCGGGGATATACCCTTGCTGTCTGGATAACAGCGTAGGCCTAGTTTACCAAAGTAAACACAATAACATCTGACTGTGGGGGAGTATTTAACTTTTTGAAGGATCAATGTATGCAGTTTTTGTTGGCTTGCAGGTTTACTAAAGTACTCTTGGTGGCAAACTTTATAGGCAGCAATGGTAAGTTGAGGTCATTGCAAACTGGTTTGACAGAAATGAAAGGCCAGTTATTGGGTCTTCCTTAGTTTTTGTGTGGTTTTGAAATTGTGGCGTTATTTTGCATTTGAATGGTTCAACATATTTGTAAGTTTGTGAAACAGTGTGCCTTAAATTCTGAATATCCCAATGTGATCAGCAGCTCATTGTTCTCTTTGTTTGTCCTCCAGGACAGTGAACCCAGAGAGGCTGAGGCGCTGATTCCTGAGACAACGATGGGCATACATGTTATTCGGGTGGAGGGCGCTAGTCCTGAAGACAAACCTGCAGATGTAGGTGTTGTGCTTGAAGGCACTGAAGTTCTGCAGAATCACCCATGGATGTGTGATGCTCTTTGGACTCATTTATGCACTGAACTTAAGCTATCCAAAGGACCTGAAGTGCCTTTTCGAAGTGTTTCAGAAAGTCCTCATGGAACTGGATACGACCAAGCTTTCACCAAAGTCCAAGCACTGAAAATTAAGATGCTCCGGTAATGGAGTTTTCCCTCTGTGGTTGACTTGTAAGTACTTGTTCACTTAGTTTCCAACAAAAGTAGTTATTGTTACAGGCCTAGATGGCCTGTTTGGTCAACACTGTTTTGTCTGTGAGGTGTTTCAGTTAACAGAGTGATGGTTATTCAACCTTGCTTGCAGTTCTTGAAAGAGTTTACAGTACACTAGAAGTCAAAATGTGTGGTGGTGAATAAGAGTTTTTTAAGTAAGTATAATACACCTTGTTTAGCTTTAGGTACTGTGTTGTTGTATTCCCACAATGTTAATTAAGGTTTTATTCTAAGTCACATGACCGCACGATCCAGAAGTTAAGGTAAGCGTAACGTGTCAGATGAAAACAACAAATGAAATGTTTGTGTTTTAAATCTGTTCTATTCTTTAAATGCAGTATAAGAAAAGGCGCACCCAGGGATGCATCATTTTATGTGTCCTTTGTAAACACTTCTGTTGTGTTGTGGTTTTGCAGCACATTTTCTAAATGCTGTGCATGTGTTGTCAAATTGATGTCTTCTTAATTTTCTTGTGTTTTGTCTATTTGCATGTGGTTTCTTAAGTTGCAGCTCGTTTGCCCTTGTGTGCCACCGTAGTAATGACTGATCCAAAACCAAAAAAGATGGCACTTTATTTTTATATGTATATTTTGCTATACTTGTTTTTATTGGGATTTGAAGACATTTCCTATTATGAGTTTTGCACTCGAGTTCAAAACAAATAAACTGTGAAACAAGTTTATTGGTGGTCTGACTGTTCTTGTATGTATTTTAATTACAGATTGTAAATGTATGGTGAACAGAAAAAATTAAAAAAAATTTAAATATATAATTTTTTTTTAAATTAAATTGGGTTTATTTAAAAAAAGTGCATAAATAGAATGCATTTAGAGTAAATTCAGTTTATTGCATAAGCATAGTTATTAAGTATTTTAAAGACATTAGATGTATTCATTCTGAATAATAAACATATTTATATTGAATTGAAACAAATTGCATTTATTGATTATAAATACTTAAAGCTGTTTATTATGTATTTAAAACAAAGTTTATTCGAACTATTACATAAATCTCACTTTTACTTATTTCATTCAAGTTTATTAGTTTATGTTGAAATTATGTTATTCAAATTCATGGAAAATTTACATGTAATTCAAATACATAAATCTTAAGAATTAGGCTTAGATATTTCTGAGTGTATTTAAATTCATCAACTCTTTGCAGATGTGTACCATCGTTACACCTAATAATTAAATTATTAGACTTTGTTTTTAAGTTCTGCTTCGTACCAAAAACCATAGTGTGTGATACATGAGAGCCAGTTTTGTACGGCAATGAAGTCAGATTGAAGTGCAGTTTGGATTTGACATAAGTGAGGTTTGGATGTATATATGACAGTGTCATCTGCTAAAAGTTGAACAGAAGAATTTGAACAGATTAATGGGAGATCGTTAATGAAAATAGAAAAAAGAAGTGGACCAAGTGACGAACCCTGTGGTACACCTCTTTCTTGAATAAATAAATCAGACTTGCTCCCTTGAAGAACAACATATTGTTTTCTGTTATGTAAGTAACAGTTAAACCATAGTAATGCATTTCTTGAGAGACCGACTGCATAAAGTTTATCTAATAAAAGATAGTGATCAACCAAATCGAAAGCCTTCTTTAAATCAATAAAAATTGCTCCTGTAATATTACTAGAATCACATGCTGAATATACATCATTTGTGAGTTTTAAGAGGACTGTAGTTGTAGAGTGATTTGGTCTGAATTGATTGGAATGGATTGGAATGGCAATAGAATATTATTAGTGTAAAGATACTGTGACAACTGATTAAAGATTCATTTTTCTAGCACTTTAGCGATGGAACAGATAATTGAAATGGGTCTGTAATTATTTGGATCAAGAATATCACTACCTTTGTAAAGGGGAGTAATATGTGCATACTTCCAAATAGCTGGTAATTCACAGGTATTTACGGACATGTTGAATAAGTCAGCAAGTGGGTATATGAGAATATGGCCAGCCAATTTAATGTATCGGGATTCGATCCCATCAAGTCCAGCACCACTGCTTAAACTTAGTTGATTGATGGCAGTCAGAACTTCTATAGGAGTTATTTTTGTGAAAGAAAAAGTACTGAGATGAGATGGACTAGTTTCAGAACTGTAAATGTAGGAAGATATAGGAAGCAACTGGATTGAGGCAGACAGAGGAAAAATGCTGACAAAACACCCTGGCAATAGAGGATGAATCCTGAATTATTGTATTGTCATCTCTTATTTGATTGATATGGCATCTATCTGTAGTGTTAATTATAGATTTGAGATATTTACAAAACTGTTTAGGATTTTTGAAATTATTAGAGACATTCTTTATAATCTTTATATTCTTAATTTATTTATTTATTTTTGTTGAATGCACCGGTGGTATTACACTTAACACCTGCAGTTCCCCATGTATTTTCGAGAGAACTTTGGATTTGAGTTTTTTTCCTTTTTTTCCTTTTTTGTTTTGTTGACTATTTAGTGGGTTCAGTTTTTTCAGCAGCTGAGTTTACATCTTCATGTAAGACTCATTGCCAATATATATATATATATTTCAAACTTCATAAGGAAACTGGCAGTGTTTTTCATTGCAAATATGGCACCAGTTACCTCAACCCTGTTTGTGAAAAAGTCCATGGCTCATATGTCAGGTAATGTAGGAAACAGGCCGGATTGTTCTGTTCGAATGTTTAGCTGGAATGTACGTGGACTAAACGTTGCAGAGTGTTTACTCATATTAAAGCCTTCAAAGCTGACATTATATTTTTGCAGGAAACTCATTTAAAAATTGAGGATCAAAAGAGATTGCATAAACCTTGGATTGGCCAAATCTTCCACTCAAAATTTAACACAAAAGCCAGAGCGGTAGCAATATTAATTAATAACAGAATTCAATTTACATCCTTAGATATAAAATCAGACCCATATGGAAGATACATTATTGTGACAGGAATTTTATTTCAAACACCAGTTTTATTAGTTAACGTTTATGCTCCCAATTTAGACGATATTGAATTTATGAAAAGACTTCTTTCTTGTCTTCCAGATTTAAACACCCATAAACTTATTTTTGGAGGGGATTTAAACCTTGTTCTTAACCCATTACTGGATCGTTCCAATTCCAAAAATGTAACTATATCAAAAATGTCCAAGTCCTTGTCAGCATTTATGGAAGATAATGGGTGTGTCGACCCTTGGAGATCACTGAATCCCTTATCCAAGGTCTTTTCTTTTTATTCACATGTTCACCAAGCATTCTCTCGTATTGATTATTTTTTTATTGATAGATACCTCCTCAGCTCTGTTGTATCAGGCATTAATAATCTCAGATCATGCACCACTTCAATTAGATATTTCATTTCCTTTTAATATTAAAAAACGCCCGCCCTGGGGCTTGGACGTTTTGTTGCTTGGAGACGAGGAACTTTGCAACAAAATCCTTAAGTCTATATACACCTTCTTGATTGAGAATAAATCTGACTCAGTCTCATATTCATTGCTATGGGAAACCCTAAAGGCTGTTTTACGAGGAGAAATAATATCCTTTGCATGTTATGATACAAAAAAGCGCAATAAACTCACTGAGGAAATATCTGCGCTAGATAGACAATATCCTTCTGATCCATCCCCACAACTCCTAAAAAAAAGGAATGGGTTGCAATCTGAATTTAATATTCTTACTACAAAAAAATTCAGAACCAATGTTATTACAATCTCGTGGCCCCGCATACGAATATGGAGATAAAGGCAACAGGTTGCTCGCCCATCAGCTAAAACGTCAAGCTGCTTCACGCTTAATTTATCAAATTAAAGATAATATCAACCAAATAGTATCCGACCCCCACAAAATAAATGAGGTGTTTAAAGCATACTATTCATCTTTATACAAATCACAACCAACTAAGGAAAATAAGATGGAGTCTTTTTTAGACAACCTCATTTTACCAATTATCGATCTTGATGAAAAAATCAAACTTGAAAAACCCATTTTTTGAACTACAAAAAATTGTCACAGCTATTAAATCTCTACATAACGGTAAGTCGCCAGGTCCAGATGGCTTTGTGGCTGATTTTTATAAGAAGTTTGTGGACAAATTAGCTCCAATTTTGTTAAATGTTTTCAATGAGTCATCGGGAAAACAATTTTTTACCATTATCCCTCAGACAAGCATCAATAACACTCCTTTTAAAGAAAGATAAAGAGTCCACTGATTGTGGATCTTACAGCCCCATTTCCCTTCTAAATCAAGAACCAAAAATTTTAGCTAAAATTTTAGCACATGCCTCGAATCTGTCCTTCCACAGTTAATATCAGTTGACCAGACAGGTTTCATTTCACAGGTCGACATTTGTTCTCTAATATCAGGAAACTTCTAGACATCGTTCATATGTCGAACCCACTTCTCCCTCCAGAAGTAGTTATCTCCCTGGATGCGGAGAAGGCAATCGACCGAATGGAGTGACCTTACCTCTTTTCAGCTTTACATAGATTCGGCTTTGGAGACTCCTTTGTGAGTTGGATCCAACTACTATATTGAAATCCGCTTGCCAGTGTTAATACAAACTCTCTTCATTCTTCCTTTTTTCAGCTCTCCAGAGGGACACGCCAAGGGTGCCCATTGTCCTCGCTGCTTTTTACTATTGCAATCGAACCCCTTTCTATAGCTTTAAAAGCATCACCCAAGATTCATGGCATTACTCGGCATGGTATAGAATATAAGGCTACCCTATACGCTGATGACCTCTTCCTCTATATTGAAGACCCAAAGAATTCTATTCCTGCCGCTGAAGCAATCTTGGAAGATTTTGGTTCTTTCTCTATAAGTAGAATTTCAAAAAAAGCTAATGTTTTCCCATCAATACTCCTGCTTTACAGATTCAACAAAAATATATTCCCTTTCATTTAACTCCTTCTGGCTTCAAATACTTGGCATTAACATTACTCAGAAATTATCCTCACTTTATGAAGCCAACTTCATACCATTAGGAAGGAAGAGTGCAATGTGTAAAAATGGTTATGGTTATTCTCCCTAAATTTTCAGTGTCTTCCAATTTTCCTACCCAAAAGGTTATTTTTTAAATATAGATAAGCTTATATCAGGGTTTATTTGGGGTAATAAGGATCCTAGAATAAGCTAAATTATTCTACAGAAAAAAAGGACTGAAGGAGGACTTGCTCTCCCGAATTTCTTGTTCTATTATTGGGGGGCTAACATTCATAAAATAAACTACTGGTTACATGCCCCTGATACAAACTGGTGCATCTTGGAAGACCAGTCCTGTGGAACATCTCCCTTACCTGCCTTAGTTTTCTCGTCCTTGCCTTTATCTCCTTCTCGCTACTCTTCAACTTTAACTTTAAAACTTTAAAATCAACTTTTAACAATCAACAATCAACTTTAAAAATTTGGATTCAGTTTCGGCGCCACTTTAAGTTTTCCTCACCATCCACACAAGCCTCCATTGAAAACAACCACCTCTTTGCAACTTCAATTCTTGACTCAACATTTACTAAATGGCACAATATGAGACTCAAGCGTTTCAAGGATCTCTATGAGGATAACGTATTCCATAGTTTTTCCTCTCTTTGCGCTAAATTCAATCTACCTTGAATATTTTTTTTAGGTACCTCCAAATCCGTCATTTTGTGAAAAAGACTTTTGAATCTTTCCCTCATCTCCCTACTGATCTAAAGTGGGAAAAATTATTTTGCTGTCTCCAACCGAGAATGGCTTCATTTCAAATATTTATGCAGATATCATGCATTTCACAGGGGAGAAAATGCACAGAATGAAATCTAAATGGGAGGAGGAGCTGAGGATGGATTGTTAGAATGCTATTCTGAATCGAGTTAACTCATCTTCCTCATGTGCACGGCTCAGTTTAATTCAGTTAAAAGTGGTCCACAGAGTCCACCTTAGTAAAGCCAGATTGGCTATATCCTGAATCTGATCAAAAATGTGACCGTTGTGGTGAGCCCCAAGCAAATCTTTTGCACATGTATTGGTCCTGTCCACAACTGCAACGATTCTGGTTCTCAGTGTTCGATACGCTTTCAACTGTTTTAAATATGCCATTACAACCAGGCCCACTGTTAGCCATATTTGGCATGCCTCCAACATCCCCATAATGCACAGCTCGAAATGCAGATATAATTGCTTTCACACTTTTAGCTAGAAGAAAGCTATTACTAGCCTGGAAATCCCCCAAACCACCTTCATTTTCAAATTGGTTGAATATGGTGTTTTTATTAAGTTTGGAAAAAACAAAGTTCTCACTCAAGGGAACAACGGCTGGTTTCTTTAAATCATGGAGACCATTTATTGAGTTTTTCAATAGTTTATCAACTGTTCCTCTTGATTGAGAACTATTGCTCTGGCCTGCCACCTTACCAGTTACTTATTAAATGTGTCATCTGCTCTGTTGAATATGAGTAAGCTGGTTCCTCTATAATCTGTAACCCACTAATTAACATTTTGTAATCCCCCTTTTTTTTTATTTTTTTTTTTTATTAATTAATTAATTAATTTGTCTTTTTTTCACTTACTTTTTTTTCTCATTTTTCTTTTTCTTTTTTTCTTTATTTATTTTTACTTAAAAAACAACTATGTTATTTTTATTCTACTGACTTGTGTTGTTACCATCAAAATATGGTGATATATTTGAATGATTATGTTGTACCTTTTCTGCTTTCACCAATTAACATAAATAAATAAATTAAAATAAAATAAAATAAAATAATTAGATTTTGCATTGCGGGTGAGGGTCTTAGATGTATTTCTTAGGTGCCTGTATGTTTCCCAATCATCATTTTTCCTTGTCTGACGAAATTTGGTCCAAGCCTTATCTCTTTCTCTAAAGAGGCTTATAAGTTCAGCACTTATCCATGGAAGATATCTTCCTTTGACTTTAGAGATCTTCCATGGAGCATGTTTGTCAATTAATTTATTGATCTCAGAATATAAAAAGTCCCAGGCATCCTGAACATTTGGTATTAGTTGGAACCTTTCCCAGCTAATAGAGTTTAGATCACTGATTATAGATCTACATTCATCTTCTTATTTTGTCTGATTGTAATTAATTTTGGTGGCAATTTTGGAATTTTAATCTTCCATATACAGTATATTACCAAGTGGTCGCTGAAACAATCAGAACACCAGATTTAATACATCTATCTGGGTGTTACAAGTATCCAGTCAAGTAAAGACTGAGAATTTGGAGTGAATCTAGTAGGCTCCTTTATTAGTTGTGTTAAATTTATATTTTCAAAATTATTTTTATCTTTAGCAGAAGACCCATCTAACCAATTATTGTTGAAATTGCCTAAAATTATCATTTCATTATTACATGTGACTGAATTAATAGTGGACATCAGACAATTAGAGGACTCAACAGGGACAGAGGGAGGTCTATGTATGTTTCTAATTGTTATATATTAATTCTGATGAAAAGTTATTTTAATGAAAAGGCATTCAAATTGTAGCCAATCAACTGTAGGTGTCATTAGTTCAGAAGCCAATTTAGAGGAAATATACGTAGCCACACCACCACCCCTGGAGTTTCTATCAGTTCAATATAATACATGATTTAAAAGTTTGATTTCATTGTCAGATATTTTGTTACTGAGCCATGTCTCAGAGAGTGTAATAATATCAGGGTTGTTCTGGACTACCCATGCATGGAGTAAGTCAATTTTAGGCAGGAGACTTCTAATGTTCAGATGAACAATTTTCAAGCCTTTAATATTATTCAGTACGCAAGTAGAGGTTTAATGAGATGCAAACACTAAAAGGGAAATTTGATACTAGGCAGATTAAGAGGAAACAAAGAGGGTTGTAGTGGGTTATAACAGCATAACAAAACAAGGACATAAAAAACACAAACACAAAACAAACACAAAATTTGGCCCAGCAGCCACAGCTATCCTAAGCCAAGGCATCTCCGTGAGAGGGCCAAGTTAAGTCAATATAGCAGAGACCATTAATTGTCCACACAGAGGTCTGTCTGCATTTGAGAATGAAATAATATGATATCACAACAAAGTTAATGGGCATACAATAGAAGGAAAGCTTAATATAAAAGGAGGGGGCGGGGCCTATGGTCAGTCGTAAAACAACTGAAAACCAATGGAAATACCATAGCACTGTGGTTTTACATCGTCCGATAACGGAAGTAAATAAACAAATTACTTTACAACAGAAACTTAAAGATTTTCCAGCAAGACAAACCATCAACGTAAAAGAAAACATTACTGGATTCCCGGTTATCTGAAGAGAGAAGACGAAGAAGAAAATAATAACACTCGAGCAGTGACAAACAAAGGAGTCCAAATAATTATCTACGGCTTGAGTTTGGGCAACAAGATGCAAAAACCGGAGACTTATCAAGAGTCATGTTCTATGTGAGCGCGGATCCTATGATGGAGAGTTTATGGAGGTCATGAAGGCAGCCTCAGCAGCTTTGTGGCTGGAGAATAGTTGGGGTTTTCCACCAACAATGACACTAGTGTTTCAGGTTAAGTTCACGGAGTCCCCGTTTGACTGTGTCAAAACAACGGCGCTTCTTCGTGAGTTCAGCACTGAAATCAGGATAAATGTCGATGCGGGTACCTTTAAACATCAGCTCCCTCTTCTCCTTCTCAAGACGGAGGATTTTCACCTTGTCCTGGAAGTTGAGAAGTTTAATTAGGACCTGCCTGGGGCCAGCTCTGTCGTTGTGGAGGAAGGTTGGAGTGCGATGAGCCCTCTCAATGATCGGGGGAGTGGGGAAGTTTTCATGCCTGAGGAGCTATGGGATTAAGTGGGACATGAGGCCAAGAATATCACGGCCCTCAGCAGATTCGGGGATCTTTATGAAGCGAAGATTGGAGGTCCTGCTTTGGTTCTCCAGATCCTGAATCTTGTCCATCAGGTAGGCATTTTCTTTAGTCAGATTGTTGGTCCGAACCAACAGGTCTTGTAAATTGTCCTCATTTGCTCCGATTCTTGTTCTAACGAGGAGACATGTTCTCCAAGGGTATCAAGTGACATCTGAATGCTGCTCAGTTTTGTTTGGATAGGGTCCAACCTTTGAATCCAGATGAGAGAGCATATCAGTCTTAATCTGTTGTATGCCATCCCACAAAGTTTGTAGGGAGATCTGGTTCTGTTGATCCAGTGCCATAGTTGCCTGATCAGTATATTCCATTAATTGAGCCACTTCTCAATACGTTTTTGTCGAGTAATGGTGAAAGTGCAGACGGTCCACACTCACGCTGCGGCCATCCACTTAACAAAATCAAAAGCACATTTTTTAAATGAAATAAACATAACTTTTGTGGCCCCTAAGCTTGGTTTAGCTGATTGTTCCTATATACTTCAGGATCATTACTACTCACACATACAGTACAGTTACAGAGTGCCGTACAAGAAAGTCCTAAGCGACAGCATTTGCATCTGCGGTTGCACCCTTTCTTACAGGAAAGTTCCTGGCAGCTTGTAGCAATTGGTGCTAGTGATGTCCAAAATACCTGCCATATTTCTTCATTCTTAGTCAAGCCCCAGTCAGCTGGACTGCAGGGTTCTGGATTGGATGTTGTTGCCTGACCCCAGATTATACCAGCCTGGTAGGCGTGCCGCCGGTGTCACAGCCAGTGAAAACATGGAAATAGAGGATACCACTGACTTTCTGGGGCCCGACTGCTAAGACTAGCATAAATAAGACTATTCATGAACTGGAATCCATTGTGAATTAACTCCTTGGCCAAAAGCAATCCACATTTTCTGAAGACCAAGCCTCTGTAGGGATGGCAGTGTGTATACTCACATAGGAAGCATTCTGTCCTTTTGGGTTCTTGGGGTTTACGTGGCATTTCACTGTGAGTGCTCTTTTTCTAGCCCTTTGTAACTTAGTATTGTTAAACATCAGCTTGTAGCACATATGATGTTGGGTGTTGTTTTTCCTCAAGGTGTTCTCTATCCCAGTACCATCATCAAGTCTTGTTGGGTCCAGCTCGATTGGTAGCTGGTTGACTGAATGAAATCAGGGAATATTTCTCCCTAAGAGACTATGTCCATCCTCAACCCTTTTGGTAGGATTTGCAAGAGGGGAGGTAAGGCTTTCTTTCTGATCTGTTTGACAAAGGGAACACTTGGCCCAGTCAGTGTGCATAGATTTACTAGTAGATTTTATGTCTAATGCCATTGTAAAGTTCAGGGTCGAGGGTTTATCCTTTTACCACCTTATCTCTTTGGCACTTTTCTGTATGGGATACAACTAGGTTCATGCATTTTGCCCTACACCTAGTAGCCCGATCATTCATCCAATGCCATTTAAGTCCCGTGCGATCTGTACACCATTTGGATAACTATGAAATCCCATTATCCTTGGCTCGGCTCTCCCGTGCTGGCACATCCTGTCGATTCAAGTGCGGTTGCTTTCATCAGGGGTTGATTTAAGCAGTATTTGGGACACTATGTCTGATTTTGAATCATCCCTACCTGGCATTGAGCCCCATGAGTTTCACAACAGTAATTGTCACCGGTGTGCCCTGGTAGTGCCTGACAATAACTCTCTAGAAAGTGGCTTCATCAACCAAGCAGGTAAATTTTATACGCTTTGAAATTTGGAGTGCGACAAACTTCATCACACACAGGGACTCTACTCCCTATCCAGTTTAGGCCCAGTTTAGTTCATGAGGTACTGGGGTGTGGCTGTTGCCATGCACTAGCAACTTCTTGGAGCAAAAATGCATTTGGACACCAAGATCAACCAAATCGACCATGTACATGCAACTCTATGAGCAAAACCATTTTCAGCAGATACAATTGGCGGCATTCTTAAAAAATGGCCACCATTTTGAATTTTCAAGTGGCCCATCGAGCAGTTTTGTAAAGTTTACCCTTGGGAATGATTGTGCCAGATTTGGTGCTTCTATCACCATTTGCACAATTTTGCTGCAAAATTGATCTGATGTGCTCCACTATTAGGGGCTGAGCCCCCTAAAGGTGTAATCCTGGAATCACCCCTGTCTCTGCTCCAAACACAAAGCAGCAGTAATCATTACAAGTGTACATGTGGCAGTTTAATCCTAGAAAAAATTCCTGCCACCAAAATATAATCGATTCTTCCTTAGGCCACTTTCGACATCTCCTTTTTGTGTTATCTTGTTAACAAACCATCAAACTAACAAACCAATGCCGACAAAAACATAACCTCCACCCTCGGTGGAGGTAACTGTCCATAAAGCAGTTTTTTTAAATGACTGCCCTGAAAGGTACCAGTGATACATTTTTGGGTTTTATTATATTTTTGATTGGTTAAAAATGCTGATTTTATTACATTTTCAGGAAATTATTAAATTTTTGGGTACTACAAGGTATATGTTTATTGATATCTGTCATTCTCTTCCATTTCACCCTGTTTTGAAGTGAAAGTAATTCCATCCGACACTATTTAACATCTGGTAAAACAAATTTTCAACACTAAACTCTTTTGGATCTGCTATGATGGAATAGCTTGGAAAACTGGTCGAAAATACAGAAGTCAGACTCAGCGGTCTGGCTCATAAGTCAAGTTCTCACACCATCTGCTGATGTATTCTGGAGACCTGTGGGTGACATGCAGGGGATGTGTGTGTGTGAGTCAAGTGTGAGTTAGTGTGTTTGTGCAGGAAGCAAGACTGAGACATATGGCCAGTAAGCTTTAAATGCGAATCGATGGAGGAGGCGGAGGCTGTTAAACTCCTGCATCGCTCAGTCAAAAGCTCCTGAATAGAGTCGAATGAAATACGTTTCACACCTTTCCTGCATCTTCACACCCTTAGTTCCTTCTTTAATGCAAATAAAGGAGACCTTCACACTGACTTCTTTGGCTTTTATTATAAACCAGAATTTTGAAAAATAAAAAAAACCCATCTGCAGCCACAATAGAATGGAAGTTTATGTCCTACTGTATAAGCCAGGGGTTCCCAAAAGGGGGGCGGAGACCACCAATAGTGGGGTCGGAAGATGATTTCCAGAAATCAAATCAAATTTAAAAATGATTAGAAATAGTCTATTTTAGCCATAAATGTTACAAAAGATAAATAGTTAAAACCATGCAATAAGAATATGTCATCAGCCTTCTGAATAAGCCTATTAGTGCATGTGTGCTTAATTTTAGCCTGTTAGCCTGCCCTGGACCAGGCTAGTTTCGCCAGCATGAGTTTCCATAGCAACTGAGCTTAAAGTATGTTGAACTTTTTATGGAACTGAATTAATTGAAAATAGGCCAGACTAACCAGAATAACCTGGTTTATTTGATGCTTACTGAAAACAGGGCCCAGTTATCTTCTTCTGCATCCATTTGCTCAAAGCTGTTTAGCGCTACCTTCTGTTCCACAGTCATCATTTAACTCATCCATCTCTCCAAATGGAAAGGAGTTGATTATTTGGTGCAGCTCTTCTTCAGTCATGTCCCTGATGAACACCTTCAGCAGGCAGTGAATTGTGAGCAGTGCATTGTGGGTCTGTAATATGCAGTATCACAGAGGACTTTCAACCAAATTTAGGCTACTTAAAGTATCAAAAGTACAACTACTCATGCAGCAAAACAAGGCCTGAGGCTAAAATGTCATTGTATATCAAATTGCTGAATTATTACTGGTGATGCATTCAAGGTTAACCAGAATTCCAAAAGTTTAAGTGAATGAAATTGAACATCTTTAGATTCTCATTTAATGTGAACTGATGTACAAACATGTGGTGCAATAGCGTACTCTTATTTTGAAATTCCGTTGGTGTTTTTTTAATTGGAGCTTAAATATTGTAATTTATGAGATGTTTCAGGTAAATTGGGATGGTGTAAAAATGTTAAAATGAAATGTAGTGTATTCTTATGTGATACAAAGAGATACCTCACATGTACAGTACCAGTCAATAGTTTGGACATACCTTCCCATCCACTTGAATGGGAAACTGTGTCCAAATTTTTGACTGGTACTGTATGTAGAACCACAGACATGGAGCCCAAACAGGAAACCTTTACCTAAACTAAAGCTAATGATGCTAATCCTCCAGATTGTACCAGGCCTTGTAATTAGGTCAAATTAACCCATACCAATAATTTCCTGACCATGTAATTTAGCCAACTGTTGTTCACTTTGTTTAATCCATGGTTTTATTCTTACCCAGGATGAGTTTAAGGTCTGATGGAACCTCAGAAACAGACAGATCCAGAATGAAGGGAGTTATGGATCCATAAATTAAAATACAATACAAAAATTACATAAATATTAATTAATTAATATAAAGTCTCCTTTGACATATATTTATGTTTAAGGAGTTAGTTTAAAGAAGTATTGAAATATGTTTTTATTGAAAGCAGTGGCCTCCACCAATGAAATTGAGCCACAAATTACCAGACTTGTCACTGAAAATTGGTTTTGTGTCAACTATGACAAAAATGTTAGCCATGGTTTTTAAAAATAAGATTCACACTTTATTTCTTCCCATAAAGAAAGAAGAGACCTTGAGGAATTCAGAAATGATCTGTATCATGTTTAATTTTCTTTTCTATTTGAAAATTAGCTAAATCAAAAGACTAACAAAAGCAGTCCCGGTACAGTCGGGTAGGAGCAATCAGGGGTCTTCTAATGTTTGAAGAGATGAGACCCTAAGCCCCTCTTCTCTTCCTTCTTCTCTCTCTTTTCTTTCTCCTTCTCTTTCTTTTCATTCTCTTTCCTTTTCTCTCTCTTCTCCCTCTTTGTATCTTTTGCCATGAGGAGCTCCTGAGGAGAAAAAGACATGTTAGAATTCCATTCCAAAGCTCTCCTGTTGGTTCAGGAGGCTCACTGAAGGCCTCAAAAATAAACAAGCCAAGAAGTAACATAAATTATGGTAAATAGTATGGTAAATTTGTAATTAAAATAACCTGTATGTGTAGTGTGTAATAACTAAGGTTACACGAAATACAAGTAACACATCCGTTCATTTCTTGAAGCTTTAACAACAGCAATCTTACCTTGTTTCTGCCTCGTCCTCCTGGCATCATATTTGACAATAACGACAGGTTAATGATGATGATATCAATAATAATATTAAAAACACTGTCAGGGAGATATCTGTGTGTTCAACAGATAAATATCACAGACTCAAACGTTATCTGGTCAACTGTCTGGACGGTCGGAAAGACTTCACTCTACAATCACCAGCAGTCTGTCTGGTCAATCTGTAGTTTGGCCTAGTTTTATAGCAACAGTTCATTCTGAAT
Source organism: Chaunax sp. Z400 (assembly GCA_037577475.1). NCBI lineage: Eukaryota > Metazoa > Chordata > Actinopteri > Lophiiformes > Chaunacidae > Chaunax > Chaunax sp. Z400. The sequence continues at coordinate 1,458,377 of CM075204.1, read as the reverse complement.
ACATGGAATCAACAACGCACTTAGTGACACAGTTATGATCATTTGTGTTACCAGGGACGCACACACAATTCAATTCAATTTCTTAATATAGTGCCAAATCACAACAAAAGTCATATCAAGGCACTTTACAAAAAGAGCAGGTCTAGACCGACTCTTCATTATGGAGAGACCCAACAATCCACCATGAGCAGCACGGCGACGAAAAAAAATGCGCGGCCATTTGCAGGTTTGGGGAATGGAGCGGTAAATACAATGGCTGCTCTGTCACTTTCTAATAACATGTTAAGTTTAATGTAATTTAATTTAGCTTGCTAAAATCATTAGCATCAATTATAGCCATGATGAAAGTTTCCGCCGACAAACAACGTCTGGACCGTTAAAGACTCTGAATAATAGTTATCTATGGAAGCTCAGAGGGTTAAAAGCACTTCAGACAATCAGAACGAGACGACAGAAAGATTAAAATAGAAACTAAAAGTGTGAATTGGATTTGGAAGCACAGAAAACTGCATCCATGTTAATAAAACTACTCTGATGCTATGTGACATAGGCATACATACAGTGCCTTGCAAAAGTGTTGACCCCCCCCCGTTAAATCACTAATTTACTGCATAATAATTGAACATATGACAGTTTAATTTACAACAATTATACTTTTCATGATTTATCCCATAATATATTTGTTATGAAAATGAATAATGAAAGATCTGTCTGCCAAACAGCCAAATTATGGATGGATTGAACTTTGTCACAGACACACACACACACAACACATGACCACATGTCAGGGACTGCTCCCATCATGTCTGTGTGTGTGTGTGTGTATATATATATATATATATATATATATATATACACACACACAACACATGACCACATGTCAGGGACTGCTCCCATCATGTCTGTGTGTGTGTGTGTATATATATATATATATATATATATACACACACACAACACATGACCACATGTCAGGGACTGCTCCCATCATGTCTGTGTGTGTGTGTGTATATATATATATATATATATATATATATATATATATATATATATATATATATATATATACACACACACAACACATGACCACATGTCAGGGACTGCTCCCATCATGTCTGTGTGTGTGTGTGTATATATATATATATATGTGTGTATATATATATATATATATATATATATATATAATATTTGTTTGAATTTGAATTTGTTTAACAAAAAGCTGGCTTCCTTTCAAAAATACTGAGCACAGGATACAATTTTGATACAAAAAATCTTTCCTATTTTCTTTTCTAATATACTGTACTGTTCTGTTCTGTTTTCTTACAGAATATGCTTAAGTAAAAGCCATGTTATTGATATTTCTTTTGTCATGTATTTATTTGCATATTTGGTTTTGAGGTAATACAAAAGTAATGGAAAGTAATCTAGTTACATTATTATTATGGTATTTGGATTAGGTGACTGAATACATTTTTAAGAGGTAAAAGGCAATTGTGTCTTGATAGATTTTTAAAGTTTCTCAGAACCCTGATCACTAAATATAAGATAAGATAAGATAAGATATCCCTTTATCTTATCTTATATTTAGTGATCAGGGTTCTGAGAAACTTTAAAAACTTTAAAAAATTTATGACATGAAACTGAGAGAAAACCTTGTTTGCCTTCAAACATACTCATTTGAGAATAAAACTAAGATTAAAACTTGCTTCCAAAAGGTTGTGTAGCCAAGTCACTGCCTTTCTGCAACACCCAGCTTCTGTCGCTGATATAAGGCCAAAATGAACATGTGTGCTGTTTTCATTTATCCTTGTATTGGCTTCCTGTCGACCATGCAAGCTGTATGGGTATGTGTGTATATATATATAAACAGGTATATTCTAGTTTTCATTCCTGGGGGAGCCAGTGGGTGGGGTGTAACTAGGGCCTGGGGGAGCTTTTGTTTGTGATGTGTGAATGTATTGGCTTGTCTTGTTTTGTTATGTTTATTGTTTGTTGCTGTACACCTGTGTTTTGAGGACCCCCTTGAAAACAAGATGGTTTCATCTCAAGGGGCATATCCTCTCATAATTAACTTCTATATTGGTGCACGAAGCCACATCATCAATATAAATTGAAAGTACTTCCCTTTGGCCAAAAAAGGATCATGGCATATCCTCAACTTTTTTTGTACCTTGGTTTTCAACACAGGATGTACAGGTATGTTAATTATTTTGTTTCCTGTCTCTAAAGTCAACAGAATTGGTGTTTCATTCATGCTAGATCATGTACTGTACATGTTTGTCTTCAAGGAAATTCTCTCAGGTCCTCAAAATGAAGGAGCTTATGCCATACACCATGCATCCACTGGTCAGCCACCACTTGTCTGTGCCCTACGCCCAGCCACCACTCATTCTGCTCTCCACCCACCTGAAATCCAGATTATTTATGATGAACCACCACTCAGTCCTTCATGTGCTAAGGAACCATTCATTATTCTTGATTATCAACAGGAACCAGTTTCCCACTCTCTTTTTCCTGTATCACCGCATCACCTTGGAATACCTGTGGATGAGTATGTCCTCTCTCCTTGGACTTGTCTTTGTATTGTTTATGTATGTCTGTATGTAGAGTCTATCTATACCACAAATAGGACTCGCACTAACCCAAAGTTAGTATGTACCATCAGTGTAATGCTAATGGCCTGCAACATTCAATCAGGTGTGCTGTAAATCAAAACTATTATAAAATCTGGTACATTTGTTCATATGAATAAAATGCATTAACTTGTTTGGTTGCAGGATTGATCTACAAACCATACTGAAAAACTGGTCAGCAAAGTTGATGAAAGCCTCTGTACAACAAGCAACCAAATAAATGTATGCAGACATAATGTTTCACTGTGTAGCTGTGTGCGTTCAAAAGTAGATACTTCAACCCTGAAGCAAAATTGGACATTGTGTTTGTGGATGAAGATAACAATGGAGAAGGGGCAGTTGGTGAAGGTGGCCTGAGAAGAGAGTATCTAAGGATGCTGATTAGGGCTATCCATCAGTCAAATGTTTTTGAGGGACATGAGAAAGGGAGGCAGTTGTCTCTTGGTACTCAAGGTAAGTGAGCCCTCATTAACATGACTGTCTTAATTTAACGGGCAGAATTTCCTTGTACCTTAATAAATGTTAACTCATTTTTAAAAATTGCCATTCCCTAACTATTTCACCTGACTGATTTAATGTCTTTGTGTTCTGTTATTTGTTTTTTATCTCTTGGCCAGGTTTTATATTGCATAATAATTATCTGGATATTGTCTTACTTTCATCTGTTCTTTTGTTTAATAATTATTTTGTTTTGAACTGTCCATTCTCTGATTCAAGCAATAGACAGTTCCAGAGATACAATATCTAACAATAACAGAATCCACTTAGAAACTAAAAGTTCATGTGGGGGCTTCCATCTTAATACTAAGATTTTTTTAGGGGCAGTTAAACCTAAGAGTAAATGAGGAGAAGCCACTTCAGGCTGAGGATCCAGCCAGTCTGTCTGAAGTGGAATTTTCTGTGCAGGGCAGCAACAGAAAACCAGAGAAAACATGACAATATGCTTTCTGTGTGACTGGTTATTTGATATTGAAGGTAAACCGTTTATTGTATTAGTTACAATGTTAGGTACTTCATAAGTACAATGGGTAGACAGACTCCCTTTACACCCATATTGTGCTTTAATGTTTGAAAAAAAAGACACTTGATTGAACCTGAACAATGTCAGTGTGGAGATTTTTCCATATTAACTGAAAAGGGAATAAATTCAATCAACATAACTAATAAATGGATTGTTATTAACAGCCTTACAGGCAAAATTTAAAGAACTGCACATAACTTGCTCATACAGTACATTGTGTAAACTGTATTTAAGTTCTCCATGAAGCCAACAAAATCTTTCCAGAGGCAGACACATGCCCAATAATCCTCCATTACCCATACATAATACTTATGACACCTTCAGTAAATACATGACAGAGGGAATTCTGCAGGGGTCTACTTTTGGTGGCCATTACAGCTTATAGAATCAGATAAGAGGCGCAGTGACCTGTAATAGGTGCTGTTGCATTTTCCTTTACAGGTTTTGTTAAGTTTAAATATGAAGTACGCACAGCGAGGAAATGGACTCTATATCACTGAGAGACTGCATTTTACCCTACCACTCCAGTGTTTTATTTTTGTTACTGTGCTGGATTGAAATTAGTGTGTAATTATCATCCAGAGTCGGGGTAGTGTTACAAGAATGCTGTAAATCCTCTGTACTCTGTGCATGGTGTGCATGGTGACTTCAGCCAGTGTGCTTGTCGTAGCATAGGTGTGTGTAGATGGGAGAGATAGCGAGAGAGTCAGATGAATGGAGATGCAGAGTGAGTCACATCCACACCTGGCCACCCTCCAACTGAATCCTCCCATCACAAGTTCTTTTCATAAAGTCATCCTAACATCGAGCTCCACTCCTCACCACCACCAGTGTCTAGGCTACGGGGGTAAGTCTCCTTCATACCAAAAGCACCTAATTAATCGGATGGCTTCCCTTGATTTTCTTCCTGTCGGGGTCTAAGTGCCAAAGACTATACTTCTGTTCACGATAAATTTAATATTATTTTAATTGTCTCATTCTCACTCTATCTATTCTATTCTATCTTTGTAGTCCCTCCTGATTGAAGTATAGCTGTTCTTGCTTAGTTGTATAGTTCTTTACTAGTTCAAGTGGCAGAACATTATATATGAACATATATAATCCTTATTTAGATAGATAGATAGAGACTTTATTAATCCCCATTGGGGAAATTCGGTTGTTACAGCAGCAACAACAGAACAAAAACAGAATTGAAAAATAGAGTACACATTGACATTTAAATATAGAAATGCAATACAGATAAATATGAAGAAAAAGTCCAAATCTCCAGAAAAAATAAATTAAATAAAATAAATAAATAAAATAAATATAGATTAAAGTGTTCAGAGTGCGGATGTGCAATGAGTGGAGACACACATGATGTGTAATAAGTGGATGGATGGATGGATGGATGAATGAATGAATGAACAAAGAGTTCTATGGTTTTCTGACACAACACAGCTCAGATTGATTTGTTGTAAAGTCTGACTGCAGTCGGGACAAAGGAGCTGCTGTAGCTCTGTCTAACACTGTGGGTGGAGCAGTCTGCTGCTGAAGGAGCTGCTGTAGCTCTGTCTTACACTGTGGGTGGAGCAGTCTGCTGCTGAAGGAGCTGCTCAAAGCTCCCACAGTCTCATGTAAGGGGTGAGAGGTGTTGTCCAGGATGGGTGTCAGCTGGTTAACATCCTCCTCTCACCCACCTCCTCCACAGAGTCCGGGGGACAGTCCATGACAGAGCTGGCCCTCCAGACCAGCCTGTTGAGTCTTTTCCTGTCCCTCTCTGTTAGGGTTGCAAAGGGGCGGAAAATTTCCGGTAAATTTCCACGGGAAGTTTAGCTCGGGAATTTTGGAAATTTTGAAAAAGAAATTTTATGCTATTTTCTCCCCAAAAAACTTTGTATGTGTCCTTGTGGTCTAATAAACATGTTGAATGTATTTCCTACCTCATAAGTCATTCACAAAGTGTTCTTTTGGGAATATGTTATATGTTTACAATGTAAACTGACTTCTTAATTTATTACTAATTGTTTTTGCATATTGAAATGCCTGTAAGTCTCGGCGACATTGTAAATGAGGGTAACCTCAACTGTCTATTCGAGAATAAATAAAGGTTTGAATGAATGAATGTTTTGAATGCTACAAATCAGTACAATGTTTACATCCTGCTTCAGTGTCTAATACCGATGAGTGGGGGGTTTAGGTTTTGGTTTCCTTATCAGCTGTCCGACGATAAGGAAACTGAAACCTAAGGAATCTGAAACCTACATCCCCCAAGGCCCAAGGACTACATCCAGACTACATCCAGTCAGGTAAGTTTTGATGATATTACTGTGGTAAATATATTTGATCTATGGTATTTAAGTTTTACTAGCAAATACTAAATCAACGTGTTTATATAGTTTCTAGCTTGCCAGTTTTCTGTTTATCTATTCATCTAGCCTATTTCTATTCATTTATCCATCAATTGTAAAATATTTTTATAGACAATTCCAATTGTTTAGCTAACTATTTATATCTCTGTGCATGGCATTGGGCATTAGTGTTTTTCACAAGCTTTTTTCTCACCTTATTCTACAGAACAATGCCACGTGCACTATCTGACGTGTGGAGACATTTCACCCCAGCCAATGCAGAAGGAAAGGCTGTGTACATTTCCAAATACTGTGCAAAGACATATGTTAAGAATGCCACAAAGATGTGGCAGCATATAGTCAAGTGCCCAAAGTTTCCTCAGGGCTCAAAACAAGCAACCCCAAACAAGAGTTCCTCTGCTTCCATTCCAAGTGAAAATGATTCAGCTGCAGCATCAGACATCCCCTCAACAGCTCCTGGTCGTTCAGGAATCAGAGGATTTTTTGACTCAATGGACCATCGTAGCCAGAGAAATGCTGATGAATGTTTTGCTCGAGCAGTGTATGCAACTGGCTCACCTCTGATGCTCACAGCCAATGTATATTGGAAGAGATTTCTGAATGTTCTTCGCCCAGCATACATACCTCCCACCAGACATGCTTTATCTACTCATTTGCTGGATGGAGAGTTCAACAGAGTGCAAGCAAAGGTCAAGGAAACCATTGACAAAGCAGACTGCATTGCAGTCATCTGTGATGGCTGGTCGAATGTCTGGGGACAAGGAATTATCAACTACATCGTCTCCACCCCTCGACCACTGTTCTATAAGAGCACAGAGACAAAGGCCAACAGACACACAGGCCCCTACATTGCAGATGAGCTGAAAGCAGTCATCAATGACCTTGGACCGGAGAAGGACCAATAGCAGGTGATGATGCCATCTTGTCAGATGTTCAATGTCTGTTTGCTGAGATCAAAGAAGAAATCCAAACTGCCCTGCCCACTTCTCTGCTGCTGAAAGCAGAGGAAACCGCAGTGGTCAAATCGATGGAGAAGCGCCAAGAGTTCTGCATGAAGCCAGTACACGCAGCAGCATACATGCTGGACCCAAAGTATGAGAAAAGCATACTCTCTGGCGAAGAGATCAACAGAGCTTACACTGTTATTACTTCCATGTCTCACCACTTGGGTCTTGATGAAGGCAAAGTTCTCGGCAGTCTGGCAAAGTACCGTACGAAGCAAGGCCTTTGGGAAGGGGATGGGATATGGCAGTCAAGCCAACACATTTCTGTATCCACCTGGTGGAAGGGACTGTGTGGATCTGAGGCCCTTGCACCTGTAGCCTCCATCATCCTCCAAATCCCACCAACATCAGCCGCCTCTGAGCGCAACTGGTCACTGTTTGGGAACACGCACTCAAAGGTTCGGAACAGACTCACCAATGCAAGGGCGGAAAAACTGGTGGCCATCCGGGCTAACCTAAGGCTCTTTTGAGTCTGACACAGAGCCATCCTCAGCAAGGACAGTGACAGCGAAGATGACGAGTCAGATGTCGAGGAAATGGACATTGAGGAGGACGTTGATGAGGTCCAGGAATAAAGCATTGATACCTGAGGAGGATGTTGATGAGGTCCAGGAAGAAGCTTGACTAAATGCTTTCATTTTACATTTTGAATGGGACTCATTTGGGGGGAATGAATAAATTAATTTTATTCAATGTTCATGTTTTTTGTTGTTCCAGAATCCATTAAAGTTCTACTCACAAATAGAATTGTGTCAAAAATGTCATTTTTATAATTTGTATTAGGAATGTTTGCATGCATGTGTGCTTATGATAAAACAAAATGTTTATATTTATGTCTGTATATGACAAGGTAAATACAGAAGTATAAATTACCCCAAAAGTTTATTCCCGTTAATTCCCGTTTATTCCCGTTAATTCCCATTAATTCCCATTGAAAGTTTCCAACTTGGAATATTCCCGGAATTTTGCAACCCTACTCTCTGTGCTTCCTCCAACCCAGCAGACCACAGCGTAGACGATCGATAATGCTTCCACGGTGTCATAGAATGTTTTTAGCAGAGAATGTTTTTAGAAGAATTCCTCAGGTCATACTGAGTACATGAGCCTATCTCACATTTGAATATTTTATACTAACATCACAGATGTTAATTGTATGTTTTCTGCATATCTTTGAATCATTATTAGGACAGTGTACCCTGCATCTGATGGGACAGTTACTGCAATCACTTGAAAAATGTGCTGGAAAAATATTGGTACAATAAATACTTTTGATTTATCAATCAAGGAAGAACATGATGACACTTTGTTCCTTCGTGCACTGTGTGAGGATGAGGATGCCTCGGAGTTCTTCAAGATCTTCCATGTAAATACTTTGATGTGTTAATTTCAATTATCACAGTGTAAATATATCATAAAGTCAACAAACCTGAATGTGTCTTCCAGCTTTTCACATAATCAAAATGATTATTATATAGTTTTGTGTTTTTTTACATCTATCTTTAATGTAATGCCAGATGCCATATGGACAATAAAGAGTTATTGGTGGCTGTAATAATTTGTCAACCAACTGAATCAACATAAATCAGGGAGAAATTGACGCCTCTTGTTCCTTAAAGTTTATTTGAGGTTCATATTAATCTTCCACAGACTGTTGAAATTTTGTTAAACTTTTGCTTCTATTAAACCAGAATATAATGTGATGTGACATTAGAAAAGGATATACGGAGAAGAGGAATGATTGTAGCCAAATTATATACATAATTCCATGTAACGAATGCTTCAAGACAAGCTTAAAAATGAACAATGAGAAATGAGAAATGCTGAGCATATAGTTTATGTATACTTTTATAGGATTTTAACTACACTGTTTGTATTTTGCAGCAAGAAGAGGAGCCAGATATCACTGACACTCTTGTTGAGAAGCAACAGCCCAGAGAGCATCTTTGTTGTAGTTGAAAGGGAAATTGTTGTGAGGGATCTTCCCAGGCCTTCATCTTTGGCCTGATCTACACATTCAGATTACACTATCCAAAGAAACTTCAGAAGAAAAATCATCATGTGTTTGGATGATAACAAAACACTAAAACCTTGCCTACAGAATTGAAAAAAAGATTTGTTGAAAGGCTGAACCAAACAGCAAGCTTGAATGCACAAGTACATAAATGGTCCATACATTTTATTTTAGATACTGTATTAATCCCACAGGGAGAAATTCTTTCTCTGCATTTGACCCATCTCTGAGGAGCAGTAGGCTGCCACTACATTGCAGTGCCCAGGGAGCAAATTGCGGTTCATTATCTTGCTCAAGGATACTTTGACTTGTAGGTTATTGAACCACTGACCTTTTGTTCTGTGAACAACCGCTCTGCCTCCTGAGCCACAGCCGCCCAGATGTGCTTTAATCTAAGTAACAGCACACCTTCATAAATGACAGTGCCCTGACTGGTACGTTTTGCAACAGGTAGATGTTCAGTTAAATGCAGCTGACTGTAAATGGTCACTATTTATGCTGTTTTGTTGTTTGAAATCAAAGTTCTGTTGTCAGGAGATGAAAAATGGTTATAGCAATTTTCAGAACCCAAAACTAAGATCATCTACTCATGCAAATTTCACTGTTAAACAGTAGAAGAAAGGAATCTGGGAATTTATGTATATAAGAAGCTTCCATTCTAAAAATTATTTCACATTAATTTTCTGATAGCCAGCAAGTTCAGCCCAATTCAGGCAAGAGTTCTCACCTTGGTGTTCGATTGTTGTTTCAAACTCTGATGATGATTGTTAGTGCCTTTGAAAAGGCAAAGTCAGCATGCCTTAATAATATAGTAGGAGTAAGTGACCATTGTTTGATCTTAATACACTTTGAACTTTTGATAGATTTTCATGAGGACAATAAACTGCTGAATTTATTAGATTATTATTTTATATATTTTATATCTCCTCTTGTTTATAGTGTTTGTATTTATATTTTTCTCCTCTGTTTATACTCTTTATACTCTATTTTCCTTATTTTATTCTATTTTTACTATCCACTGTGCTACTGTAACACTGCAAATTTCCCCATTGTGGGACTAATTCAGGAATATTTTATCTTTAAATTTATTGAGCAAAGGTGGTGGTTGGTGATAGAATGAAATGTATTAAGTATATAGTAATTTAGCTACACAACCTTTTAGAAGCAAGTTTCAAGCTTAGTTTTTTCTGAGTATATCTGCGCATATTTAACAGCAGACAAGCCTTAGTTTCATGTCATATTCAATAAAAATACCATACATGTCCATTTTAACCCTCTGTCAGACAGAAAGGCTTTTATTTTCCCCAAAGAAGGCTGGAACTTGGCAACAGAAGCTGCAACCTTCCTGTTGTCTACTGGTCAAATTGGCCCATTTCAAAAGTTTTTAAAATTAGAAATATGGGATTCTTCAAATCATCATAAAAATAATGTGGAAGGGTCCATACTACGCTCTTTGTGAATAAAATTAATGACCACCCACTTTCATGGAATTGTTGGTGTTTTATTCTTAAATATTACATCTGTGGTCTTCCTGGGTCACATATGACCAGGTGGTATGATGAGTCAGTTGGTCCCACATTTTCAGGCAGCACACACACACACCCACACACACACACACACACACACACACACACACACACACCCACCCACACACACACACACACACACACACACACACACACACACACACACACACACACACACACAGACACACACACACACATACACACACACAACACACACACACACACCCACACACACACACACACACACACACACACACACACACACACACACACACACAAATACACACATGTACACACACACACACACACACACACACACACACACACACACACACCCACACAAATACACACATGTACACACACACACACACACACACACACACACACACACACACACCCACACAAATACACACACACACACACCCACACAAATACACACATGTACACACACACACACACACACACACACACACACACACACACACACACACACACCCACACACACACACACACACACACACACACACACACACACCCACACAAATACACACATGTACACACACAACTTCAAAGCTACAGGTGTGTAACTTGGTCTTATCACACCTTTGATGTGTTTCTACCTACATGAGAACAAGAGGCAACAAAAACAAATAATGTTAAACAATCCACAATAAAAGCTGATTGGAACTGGGACATAATTTATACATTATACATTATAAACAGTCAAATCAGACTGGGACAAACTTTAGCCGAGAGGTCAAAAGTTGCAGGGTTGACAGGAAGCCAATAAAAGGATTAATGAAAACAGTACATGTTAATTTTGGCTTTTTATCAGCGACAGAAGCTGGGTGTTGCAGAAAGACTGTAACTTGGCTACACAACCTTTTAGAAGTAAGTTTTAATCTTACTTTTATTCAAAACTAAATATATTTGAAGACAAACAAGGCTTTCTCTCAGTTTCATGTCATATTTAGTTATCATGGTTGTGAGTTTTACTTTAAAAATCCTGATACAATTGCTGATTACCTCTTACAATATGCATTCAGTAACCTGATCCAAATACAACAATAATAATGTCATGGAATTGGATTACTTTCCATTACTTTTGAATTACCTCTAAACAAAATATGCAAATAAATACATTGGAAAAGAAATATCAATAAAATGGCTTTTACTTGAGCGTGTTCTGTAAGACAACAAAACAGCATAACAGTAGAAAAGAAAATGGGAAAAAATTTTAGTCTCAAAATGTATCCTGTTTTTGCTAAGCAAATTCAGGCAGTACAGTGGAGAGTACATAACACGTGACCACTTAGTACAGTTAACAAAGGAAATTACAGAATGTGTCACTTTACAAGACAGACAGAAAATGCTCTGTTTTAGTGTAATACATTGATTAAGAGCACCCACACTATTTTTTTAAAACATATCTGGTGTCCACCTACTAAATTTATTAAATGAACAAACAAATGACTGAAAATGGAAACCTAAAAACAAATTCAGGCAGCTGGCGTATTCTGTTTAGTATCTCTACAGATATTCAATAACTTGAATGTCCTGTTCTTAGTATGCACAATAAAGTGATAGTTTGTATGAAGTCAAACACTGTATTGTAGTATTGTAATATTATTCTGACCTTGGGCTGTTTGGCACACAGATCTTTGATGACCTATATATATATATATATATATTAAAAGCTGACATTATTGTCTTTTACTTGTAAGTGAGATACGGTTATTCAGATGTGGCACGAATGCTGCAGAGTTGGGAAACCAGTATTTCCGATGTGACTTGAATGTGGCTCTGCACCTGCACGGAGAAGAGCAGAGGCGGTCGGTGTTTCCATCCTCAGTAGGAGCTTCATGGTAAGTTATGATTCCCTACATTAATTTGTATTAACATGTGAAAGAGTGGTTCAGTCATGCTTCAACCATTGCTAAGTAAATTAAACGAATGCCTCACAAAGTATGATGGAAGTGAGTCCTGACTTGAATTTAGCATGCCAATAAGGATAATGCATGTAGTACATAGTTAGTAATATGTTTTTGTGCAGCCCATAATGTTTGGCAGAGATAGAAAATATGAAAAGAAAGGGACAAACGGATATACATTGGTTTTTGGCAACAACAAAAAAAGAAGAAAAAAAAGAAGCCCAGCCTGCCAGCCAGTGAAAATGACTCGGTGGCAGAGCAGTGTGAGAGACAAGGATAGTGAAAGAGAGAGGCAGAAATCAGCCAAGGTCCAGACAGGGGAAAACACAAAGTGACATAATGACAGGTAATCAGGTAAGAATTTAACTGCATTCTATGTCCTCTTTACATGACAGAAGCCCAAACAGGAAACCTTTAAGTAAGCTAAAGCTAATGACTCTAATCCTCCAGATTGTACCAGGCCTTGTAATTGGGTCAAATTAACCCATACCAATAATCTTCTGACCATGTAATTTAGCCAACTGTTGTTCACTTTAATCCATGGTTTTATTCTTACCCAGGATGAGTTTAACGTCTGATGGAACCTCAGAAACAGACAGATCCAGAATGAAGGGAGTTATGGATCCATAAATTAAGATATAATAAAAAATCACAGGCTAATAAATATAAAGTCTCCTTTGACATATATTTATGTTTAAGGAGTTTGTTTTGTGTGCCTGTGCAAAGGCACACTGACTATTATTCGTCATACTTATTCCGCGTAAATCCTAGTTACACGTATACTGCGTAACGAGTCTCGCAGCGTTGCCGGCACATGCACAAAACATGCATCAAACCATGCAGCTTGATCGGGAATAATCTGCTATGACTTTTAGTAAAAAATTTGTAGTAGTAAAAAATAGCGAAGAATTTTCCCATTAGAAATAATGGGAAAACATCTCAAACCCACCCCACTTTGAGGCTCTGTAAGTTGTATGTTGTTTAATTTTCTTTTCTATTTGAAAATGAGCAAAATCAAAAGACAGAATAACAAAAGCTGTCCCGGTACAGTTGGGTAGGAGGAATCAGGGGTCTTCTAATGTTTGAAGAGATGGGACCATAAGCCCCTCTTCTCTTCCTTCTCTTTCTTTTCTTTCTCCTCTTTCTTTTCATTCTCTTTCCTTTCCTTTTTCTCCCTCTTCTCCCTCTTTGTATCTTTTGCCATTAGGAGGTCCTGAGGAGAAAAAGACATTTTAGAATTCCATTCCAAAGCTCTCCTGTTGGTTCAGGAGGCTCACTGAAGGCCTCAGTGGTCGTATGAAGGTCTCTAAATGACTTGTTTTTTAACCCTAACCTTCAAAGTTCAACCATTGATCTGAAATCGTCTGAAATAAGTTGTTAGAATGCAAAATCTGAGCTTACCTGTAGCTGGATGTTCTTCTCTTTTGCCAGTGCTCAACCAGTTCTGACAGCTCCATCTTCGCAGAGACCTCCTACTGGTAGGTCTCCTCAATCTGAGAGACTTTCCCTCTGAAAACTCTCCTCCCTCGTAGAGAGCTTCTCCTTGAAGGTTTCCTCCCTCTCAGCAAGCTTCACCTGGAAGCTCTTCTCCCTCTTAGAGAGCTCAGTCTGGAAGATCTCATCCCTCTCAGAGAGCTCAATCTTGAAGGACTCCTCTCTCTCAGAGAGCTTCTCCTGGAAAGTTTCCTCCTTCTCAGATAGGTTGTCCTGGAAGGTCACCTCCCTCTCAGAAAGGTCAATCTCGAGGCTCTCTACCTTCTTGGAGAGCTGCAGAATCAGGTATTTCTCTCTGTCAGCAAACTCCTTCCTGAGCTTCTCCATTTGGGTTGACAGTTCATTTTGGAAGGTCTCCTCTTTCTGTAGAAGGTCCTTTTTCTGCCATCTGCTTTCTCATGTCCTTCTCCTTCTCACTTGCTCTTGGTGATGTCCAGAGCTGACATTGTGCGATTGAGCTCCTAAAGCAGCCGTGTGATTTTCGGCATGCTGATGGCCACTGCTGATCTCCCTGTCCTTTTCAAAGAGGAGCTCCTTCAGCTGGCTGACCTGACTCTGCAGCTCCTTCACAGACATCACCAGCAGGCCCCACCCTCAGAATGTCTTGTGTCTCACCCTTGAGGGTCTTCTAGAGAGCAGCGATCTGCTTATCCTTTTTGCTCATGTCCAACTGTGCCTCCTCGTACTTATTTCGCAGCTTCTCGTGGGCAAGAACGATGTTATCATATTTGCTCTCCATGTCACAGAGCTCGCTGCAAAGAAACCTCATCTCATCTGTCATCTCTGCCATCTCCTTCGCTGCACACTCGAGGCAGTGCAGAAAGGGCTTCAGGCTTTTGATGGATCCTATGCCATTGGATGGCTGATGACACTGTGCATCATCACGCCGGGCCGAGACGTTTTCTTGCATCTCAGGCTCCACGCCTTGGCTCCTCAGATCCAACGACTTCTCCTTCTTAGAAATCCCCCAAAAAGAAGGAGCAAAGACATCTTTATAATACCACAGATATCTGTTGGCCTTCTTAGAGAACAGCATACCGAGTGGAAATATGACGTATAACAAAGAGCAAGCAAGCATTAAAGGATTAAATAAACCCTGTATTTATTGATATGAAATTTAAAAAAAATGTAAATCACAATAACAATTGTAGCCCTAATTTCTTGTTCGCCAGTCTTTCAGGCTGTGGGTAATAACAGTTTGTCTTTTAACTTAATTTCACCGACATGGCAGGACAGCATAGACACACTGATTCTTACTTTTCAGAGCACATGTCAGCAACCACTGCAACTCACATCTGTTCCCCCTGTAAACAGTAGCAGGTAGGAACTAAACTTATCTCAGAAAGGGATTGTGAACAAAACTTAATTGTAAAATGTATACATCCCTTACAAAAAAGAAGTATACTTTAAGTATATACTTTAAGTATCCTTTATTTTGAAAGTATACTTGCAAGCGTACAATTTTAATATTTCTATATATATTTGGCCCAATTTTGGGTTCACAAATGCATAAGTATACTTTAAGTGTCAGAGTAGTAAACTTTGAGTACACAACTAGTTTCCAAGCCAAGTATACTTAAACTTTCAGTATAAGGCAATAATATAATACTTTTATTAAGTATGTCTCAGTCAAAAGAGTAAGAACAAGGATAGTCAAAATAGACTTAGACCTTTCTGTATGCTTGTCAGTATAAGCCAAGTATAGTGAGTATAATTTTGTTAAGTATATCTCTGGTAAGTACATAAAAAGTAGAAAAGTATACTCTTATTTTTAGTTTAAAAGACGTATACTAATAGTACTTTTTTTGTAAGGATAAAAACAAAGTGCTGTAACTGATAATAAAATCAAAAATAAACAAGCCTATAAGTAACATAAATTAATATGGTAAATTTGTAATTAAAATAACCTGTATATGTAGTGTGTAATAACTAAGGTTACACAAAATATAAGTAAAACATCCGTTCATTTCTTCAAGCTTTAACAACTGTAATTGTGAAAACGGACCCTCATATGATGCAGACATGAGAAGTCGGTTTTCCCACACTGTGTGGTGTACTCAAATGCAACCCATTAAGCCTGCACATGGCAGCAGAGTCTCCTGCACTAGCTTCACATTTTGTCATGTCAGCCCACAAGCCAGGAGAAGGAGATGTCATCTTAAAATGCTAGTAAGCTGGCGCCACCTAGTGGTCATGAGGACTCATGTCAGCAGCAAAGTACCTCACAGGTACTCAGTGATGATTCTCTACATCCACAAGGCAGCCAACGTGACTTAATTGAGGAGCTCAGTGATAGTTTAAAGAGAACGGAGTTGCCCAGTGGGCATACAACACCTTCACTAGCAAGCTCAGGTCAGTCATCCCCTGGCTATAAAGACTTCCCTCCACAAACACCAGATGGGAGAGATTCCCAGACTTTTCTCAAGGTGCAGTGGTTGAGTCACAGCCACATCACCAAGAGGCAGAGACTATATATATGAGTTTGCTGGTCTGCTTTGGTGAAGCAAGCTAATTTTTTTCTAAAAGATACGTTTAAGAACTACATAGGGCTTTGTGAAAGCATTTATTGTAGCAAGTGAAGTGCTGAAACCATTTATTATTTTTCTTATGACTTAACAAATGTTTCTGTCATGTTCATTCCTGCTGCTTAAAGTGGTGTGTGTCTATTGACAAATAAATTACTGCTAAGAAGCACTACTCATTGCTGATTCATACAGTAATGGCCTATTCCCATATAGTGACATCATGAGAGCATTAACTGAGATGTATGGTCAACCTCAACACCTGGCCTTGAGGCGGATCTCCAGTCTGATGGATGGGCCTAACATCAAAAGTGGTGACATCAGAGCAATCACGTCATTTGCCCTCCAAGTCCGTGCACTAGTGGGCATGTTGCACCAGTTGGCTGGATAGAATTAAGGTGTGGCTCATGTATCTCGCCTCTTAGCGAAATGCTAGATTTTAAAGTCAAGAACCTGATTTGGTGGAGCTGTGCCTGAGCAGATTAATGATCAAATTGGGAGCCAGAGAGAAAAGGTTGAGTGGCCTACCCGTCTTCTTTTTTTCCTGCCAGGACTTGGTTTCTTGAGGAGCACTGTGACTTTCTCCAAAGTCCACAATCAAGCCTCAAGTCTTTGGTCCATGAGTGGCAGCTGTAAGCGAGGAAACTTCTGCCAATGATCTGGTCAATCGTCAACAGCTTGGGATGGTTGATTCACCGCAGGCGCAATCTTCTGAGATCTGTTGGAGTATTTTCTTGTCTTGAGGTTTCGTCTTCTTTGGTTGTAGAATGCTCACAAACTCTGTCTTCTTGTCTTCAAAGTCCTGAGATGCAAAGCCTGGATGTGGTTGGTCCAGCAGTGGTCTTCAGGATACGTAGGTCGGCTGGTGAAAGAGTTGAAAAGTTCCTTCTTTTGTTCAACATATTTATAGCCTTTGTGACGTACGTGACATCAAGCATGCTTCACTGTTTGACCATCTGGCTTTCATTAATCGGACCAAAACTGATCATCAGTCTGTTAGCCTATTACAGTTATTATGACCATAATAGGAAAAATGAGGCCATCGCGTACTTCTCCTTTTTGATTCACTCTCACTTCTCTTATTTGACACAGTAAGAGAAGCTACTATTGATCTTGTACCCTGATTTGTGAAAATGAGCTTCATTCGCAGTGAATAGACCAATATAAACATGTACACTGTTACTAAATATGACTTGAAATTCAAGCAAAAACTTGTTTTCCATCAAACTTACTGAGTTTTAAATAAAACTAAGCATAAAACTTGATTTTACTAGCTTTTCCACATAAGTTGTAGCCTGATATGTGAAAATGAGATTCATTCCCAGTGAATAGATGTACACTACTGTTACTACATATGACATGAAATTCAGACAAAACCTCGTTTGCAATCAACTTACTCCATTTTAAATGAAACTAAGCATGAAACTTTAGTTTGCAAGCTTTTCTAACCAAGTTGTAGCTTGATTTGTAAAAATGATCTTGTTTCGCAGAGAAAGGGCCAGTTTGAACATGACATCTACTGTTACTAAACATGACATAGAATTCAGACAATGCCTTGTTGGCCATCGAACGTACTCAGTTTTAGTGGAAACTAAGCATGAAACTTGATTTTGCAAGCTTTTCTACCCAAGTTCTAGCCTAATTTGTGAAAATGAGCTTCATTCGCAGTGAATAGACCAATATGAACGTGTAAACTGTTACTAAATATGACTTGAAATTGAAAGAAAACCTTGTTTTAGACTACCTCGTTCCATGAGAGTGCACCCCACTTTCCACATCAGCAGACTCAAACCCGTGAAAGAGAGCGTGTTGGTCCCTGCCTCCCGACCCCCACCAACACACACACACACACACACACACACACACACACACACACACACACACACACACACACACACCCGGTTCGTGGATGGGGATCCTGTGTACTCTGTGAAGAAGCTGCTGGCTGTCCGCCGCAGGGGCCTCGGTTATCAGTACCTGGTGGACTGAGAGGGCTATGGCCCAGAAGAGAGGTCTGGGTTTCAGCCAGCAACATCATGGACCCTGACTTCATCAGAGACTTCCACAGAGACCATCCTGATGTCCCTGGGTCCCCTGGGGGGTGGGGGGGCTACTGTCATGTCCCATCCCACTATTTAGGTATTTAGGTCATGTTTTATTGTCTCAGTCTTTTTAGTTCTGTTTCCTGCTTTCTTTTGGTAACCCCTGTCTCGTCTCGTTTCAGATCCCACGTCCTGTCAGCTCCCCGCCTGGGAGATTACTTGTCCTGCCTCAATTTGCTTCCCCTGCGTCTCATTGTCTTTCCCTTATGTGTATTTAAGTCGTGTAAAATCATAGCCAGTATGTATTACGAATTAAAAATGTGTTTGTCTATTTGCACTCATCCAAACATTACATTTCAGAATCACCTCAATAATGATGTTTGCATATTATATGTGTTATTATACAAGCCACATGATTCAGGACATGTGAATGATTTATTATTCAGACATTTAGACACCACATTTTCTTTTTCCTCCACTTATATTTGAATGTCATTATAAATGATAAACGTGATGAGATTTATTTTTTTGACAGATCGTTTTTACCCCCGTGTGAGAGTTCCAGCATGTATCTATTTGTTCTTCTCTTGTATGCCCAGTTTGCTAGTTTTTTGGATTACTCTTTTGCCTACCGATTTTGTTCTGACGCCTTATCCGACTGATTACCTGTGTACCAACCGTTTCCGATTAAACCACCGAACCTTCTTTTTGCCTCCCGCCTGCTCTGTGAGTCCATTCCCTCGTGAGCCGTGATAGATTCTTTCGTTACACCTGCAAAATCTGGTCATTACTTTGGTGCAAACTATGGTGGACATCTAGGTACAAACCCAAACGAGTTCTGAACAAGGCACCGCCTGCCTGGCTCCAATGTCGCGCTGTGATTGGCTGAACTCCATGTGTGGTGGAGCTAGAAACACGCTCCCTCATGTGACTAAAAGATGTACTGCAGATATAAATCTAGAATAATAGTAAAATAGAATCATAACTATTTTATTTGGCAACCCAAATAAAATCTCCTGTGACCCACATGTGGGTCGCAACCCAGACTTTGGGAACCACTGCTTTGGGCGGTTCTAGCCCTCTCTGATCAGGTTTTTGGGCAGTTCTGTTGGTCCTTTTGGTGGTTCTAGCCGTCTCTGATTGGGTTTTTGGGCAGTTCTGTTGGTCCTTTTGGTGGTTCTAGCCGTCTCTGATTGGGTTTTTGGGCAGTTCTGTTGGTCCTTTTGGTGGTTCTAGCCCTCTCTGATTGGGTTTTTGGGCAGTTCTGTTGGTCCTTTAGGCAGTTCTAGCCATCCCTCATGAGGGTTTTGATGATTTTCAGGTTAAACCATTTATTAAATGTTATTTAGTGAAACTTAAATGTTACTATTCATAAATAGTTTTTTTTGCCTGCAGAGCTGCTGATGGTCCAGTCCAGACCGCCACACTCTCCCAGACACCAGCCCTTAACCCTGGCCAGCAGCCCCTGACCTCTGACGGAGTGCTCCCCCCCCCAACCCTCACCACTCCCCCCAGAGGGGCAGCTCCAGAGGTGAAGGGGGAGGAGAAAGGGGAAGTGGAGCTCTCCTCCAGCAGCTGGCAGGTGGCTCCAGCCCTATGCCCTCCCCCCGATGCTCCAGCCTCAGCCACAGCCTGAGGTTCAACTCTGACCCCGACACCACGCCGTCACCACCCTGCAGCCAGCAATACATACTGTAAGTCTCACCTGTTGTCTACATGTTTACCTGTTTACTGGTATGTCTGCTTACTGGTGTGTCTGTTTACTAGTATGTCTGTTTACTGGTGTGTCTTTTTACTGGTACGTCTGTTTACTGGTATCTGTTTACTGGTATCTGTTTACTGGTACATCTGTTTACTGGTATGTCTCATTTACTGGTATCTGTTCACTGGTATGTCTATTTACTGGTATCTGTCTACTGTGCAGCCTGTGCTTCTGAGGGACAAGCTGGAGCACACCAGTGTGGACCACCACCTCACATGCTGGATACTGGACTACCTCACCAACCGTCCACAGTATGTGAGGTCACGGGACTGTGTGTCCGACATGGTTGTCTGCAGTACGGGGGCCCCACAGGGAACGGTCCTGGCTCCGTTCCTCTTCACCCTCTACACTGCAGACTTCCACTACAACTCACCCACCTGTCACCTGCAGAAGTTCTCTGATGACTCTGCCATCGTTGGTCTAATCACAGATGGGGACGACAGGGAATACAGAGGACTGACACAGGAATTTGTGGACTGGTGCCAGCGGAACCAACTCCAGATCAACGCAGGGAAATCCAAGGAACTGGTGGTTGATTTCCGCAGGCACACACACTCCCCCCCGGACCCGGTGAACATTCAGGGAACAGACATTGAGATGGTGACATCTTATAAGTACCTGGGTGTTCACCTGAGCAATAAACTGGACTGGACAGACAATACCACTGCACTTTACAGGAAAGGCCAGAGCAGACTCTATCTGCTCAGGAGACAGATTGGTTTAGGTTTGCTACCTTACTCAGCAGCAGCTCAAGAGTGCCATTAAAGAGAGTTTCAGGTTCATTAAATCTGAGCCTTTATATCAGAAGCAAATACATGAGCTTTGCACAATATAAAAGCAAAAAACTGTATTCTGTCCCTCATGATAAGCAATGCCTTGAAAGAAGAGTCCACTCACTACAATTGATCTGATTGTGATCTAATATAGGCAAATAATTGAAAATAAGAATTTGTAAAAATAATTGTAATTTAGTTAATAGTTTTTGCTAACCTCCATTGACAAATTAAGCCAAATGTAAATGAATTAAGTGATAAACATAAGATTGTTTATCTGTGTAATAGAATAAAATGTATGCAAAGATTTTCTGCTGTTGTTAAACTGAAATATTCCTTTTAATAAAGTGGCCCCGCCCTTAAAGCCGTAGCCATCATTTATTGTAATATTTTAACTTGAGCTTTTCCTCCCGTGGTACATTCATGTGTCTTTGGAGAAATAAAGGCCTTTTTGAAATGGATGTGTATTTGTTCATTTCCACCACTAGCCAACAGTTGTTGGGAGCAGAGGAGGGACGTGTTGAATGTGAATTTCTTGTTTATGAAATATGTCTTTATCCCTTAAAATGTAGTATCATTTTAATGACTTTTGATTTAGTTAATAATCTTTTTAGTCATTGTTTTGCAATCCTGGACACAATCTCCTTCCACTTTTTTTACATATAGTGATCCAGCCAAATATTTTCACCATTCCAGACACAGACTTTTTTTATTTTATTTTATTTTATTTTAGATACTGTATTCATCCCACAGAGGGAAATTCTTTCTCTGCATTTGACCCATCCCTGAGGAGCAGTGGGCTGCCATTAAATTGCAGCACCTAGGGAACAGAGGGCTGGGGCTGGGGATCGAACCACTGCCCTTTCGTTCCATGATCGACCGCTCTACCTCCTGAGCCACATCCATTCAGCGGAACAGGAAATGTTGACTCTTCTGGAACAAATGTTTTCCTTATGACATAAGTTATGGACAGATCCAAGCCCTAGGTGTATGTTTTCATGGTGAAAGAATATAGATACAGGTGTTACATATAAATAAGAATGTAACTTATGGGGAGACGAGAAACCTTGGAGGGAACACTCAGCCTAGGTGGAGGTTTGTGGTCTCTGAACTTTACAGTTTAGTTACATCTTTGTATTTGAACTGTGAAATACTACCATAAGTATATTGTTGGTCACTCTAATGTCTTCATAATTATTTTGTCTTCATTCCTCCACTGTGTCTGTCTTCATATTTGATGTGTTTCTCTTCCTTTCATAATACTGATTTTAATGTACATGTTTAAATTGGTATGTAAGGAATGAAACTTAGTGAAATTACAATCCTTGGTCATCTGTTGTCATATTATAGATTCAGAATATATATACAGTATTTTTAATTAGGTCCTTTTGTGTTTGCTGGACACAATGCAGCCTTGGCGGACGTTTGCACTCTGTTGTAGTTCGTTTTGATTTTGGTTTTCTGACATACAGGTATATTATATCTGCATGAACTATTTGTGACCCAACTGTGAGAACATTCCTTTGCAGTGACCACTGTATTGCATAAAACTTCAAAAATTAAGTGAATTTAGTATACTGCCTTTAGATGAACAGAGGAACAGCAAGTTTAGTTTTACTCCAAG
The DNA here is from genome assembly GCA_037577475.1 of Chaunax sp. Z400. Classification (NCBI taxonomy): domain Eukaryota; kingdom Metazoa; phylum Chordata; class Actinopteri; order Lophiiformes; family Chaunacidae; genus Chaunax; species Chaunax sp. Z400. The sequence continues at coordinate 1,435,686 of CM075204.1, read as the reverse complement.
GTTTATTGAATCTAGTAGTGCACTGATTCAGAAATGACTGATGGACAAAGAAAGGGCCATTTATCTGACATACTGTTACTGATTAGCAATGTAGCAGGTCAGTGAGCTTGTACAGGTAGAGCACCATTTGAAAAACCTGGAGCTCAGTGAACTTGACAGTTCAACCTACACAGCAACATAAAAATCCAATACTGCAACACATGGAAAAGTACAAGAAGAATATGTGTTTTTGACAAATAAAAGTTTCTGTTAAATATCATCTACTGTTGAGTTTTTCAGTCCACAACAAAACAGTATCCAGTGTCAGGGAGCTTAAAGGGGTCAGCTGGCAGGGAGGAAGGCTCGGCAGCTGGAAGACTGGCTGTTTCCTGAGTATCTATAATGAAAAGGGTTCAAGTGGAGGCTGCCATGGTTTCATTCCACAATGGCCTGGGTGTGGCTGAAATTCTACACAAACCTGTCTTCTTCACGAGACGGGCCAGCTCTGTAGGCCCTGAAAAGACAGTTGTAAAGGGACTCATCTTCCTCATTGGTAAATACTGTATAAACCAGGCCAGTGTTGGTTCACTGATGTTTATGTGGAAATGCTCAAGAGGTCAACATTGTTACATTTCTGTCAGTTCTCTGCTTTCAGGAGCTTATGACAGGTGAGGTATAGGGGTTTATATTAAACTAATCTGAACCAGTTATCAGAGTATTCCCAGTTACTACATATGTGTATGGAAAAATTTATGGAAAAAGTGTATGGAAAAATTTTCAAGTGGGGGGTCCTCCTTGCAGAATTGATAAAGGCAACAAAATACAGAAATGAGTGTTGAGCATTATTATTATTATAGCAAATAAGGAAATGTTTAATGTTTTATATGTAAAATATATCAAATTTCCAATATGTTGTCTTACGTTGTGAGGCTACTTATCATTGGAGTCAGTAAGACTATATATATATATATATATATATATATATATATATATATATATATATATATATATAATAACAGGAATATTAACTTATCCAGACTTATTTGTGATTTGGAGGAGTGGCGCTACATAGCAAGTACTGTCACTGCAGATCACCGATATAGAACAGATGAAAATTAAGTTATTAATATTTATACAGATGGGGTTTCTAAAATGCCCCAAAACAAGCAAAGTGTCATTTTCTGTAGTTGACATCTGAAACATCATTTCATCAGTCCCCTTATATTCAATTAATTCAAAATCAAACTCATTGCTATGTCACCATAATCTGGTGGCTCCAGATTTTTATTTGGATCTGCAACAATGTGTAAACAGTCATAGATACCAAACCCCTGTATATGCCTGATATTTTCATCAAGATCCATGCATCATTCCCATAGAAATTAAAGATAATTTTAAAAAATGCAATGTTAAAGGAAGTGAAAAAATACTGGATCTGCCACTTTAGAGTCTATTCTGGCTCAAGACCCATCCTCCCAACAAGTTTCATGGAAATCTGTTCAGTAATTTTTGCGTAATCCTGCTGACAAACCAACAAACAAATGGACACAGGTGAAAACACAATCTCCTTGGCAGAGTTTTAAAAAAAAAATAAGAAAAAGTCATACAGTATCAGGCTGATAAAACTATATTAAGTATGTGTTTTGAGCTGTTAAAAGACCTTCAATAGGATTACAATTAGGATTCAAATGAGTGCATAATGCACACAAACCTTGTAGAATCATAAACATGGGCAATAAGGAATAAAAAAATGCATCAGAGTGAGAACAGAAGCATGTTAGAGTCTCTGAAGTCCCTCCTACAGCTGCCAGAGAAACTACAGTATAATATAACCAAAATAGAATATAATATTAGAAATGAATTACTTAGACATTTACTGTCTGATTTAGGTTGCTTTCACAGCTTTATTTAATGTACTTCTTGTTTCTATGAATGGGTTTTCATCAGGAAGTGAAATAACATGCAGGTGAGCTGTGACCCCGCCCACACAAGACCGAGCGCTCTGACTGGCTGGTTCGAACACTGCAGCCCACAAACAGCCAGCAGCGGAGAACATGACACACAAGTTCTAGAGTCCCGCAAGGAGAATCCCTTAAATCAGCTCTAGATGCCCGGACGTTCTGCGTTTAGACTGTACACCAGTCTTTGTTGGTGGTAAGTCGTAAACTTTTACTTACCGTGGATTTAATTTACGGGGGGAAGTTTATCCGAAAGTTTTCCTCAGCAGAAGTTTCTTTCAGTTTTCCCAGAAAATTCATGAGGGACCCTCGTGGAAGCAAAAATACTGACAATTACGTTATTTCTGCACACAGCTGAAGCCCGTTGTGTTTTATATATCCAGATGTATGTAGGAAAGCTACCAGAAATAACGCACTATTTAACGTTTAAATTAGCTATGTTAGCTTAGGGCCTATCTGTAGTGCCATTCACGTTTACCCGAAGGCTGTAGTTGTGTTTATTAGTTAAATGTTAAATAAATCTAATTTAAATGATGATTAGGGTGGAATTTAAATCAATATGTGTCCCTTCAAGCTTTCACCGTTACATAATTTAATAATTGTAATTTGCATTTACATTGCATTGCAGTGACAATCAACAGCTTTCAATCAGTAGTGTACTGGTGCATATCTGACCTGATGAGATAATGGTGATCATGTTTATTTTTGCCCACCAACAAGATTTCTTTAGTTGACCATGTGATTCAGTGCTATAATCAGGCTGAATGGACATTTCCTCTCACTTCATTCATTCTGTGTTTCAGAGGTCTGGAACTAGCTTACTTGTCTTTATGATGGTGAATTAATTGTTCCACTCTGATATCTTGTGGATTTAATTGTATTTTACCATCACAACATTTCACAGAAAGCAATGCAACTGTAACTCATGAGTTAAGAAAACGAAAGGAAGGTGGAGGAGAGCTGGCTTGTCATTATTATTGGTTGCTCCACCTACGATAGTGTTGGTTTGTCTGTTAGCAGGATTACTCAAAAAGTTATGAATTGGTTTTGTTGAAAATGTTTAGGGGCGAATCTTGGAGCAAGGAAGAGTTGATACAATTCTGAGACGGATCCGGGCACGACTGGATTTCCCATCACTTTTTCTGTGTAGTGCTCTAGTGGGACATCTAGTGGCAGTCAATGTTGTTTATAGAACCGGAGGCTTCAGTCATTATTATTACTACCTCCGCCAAGGGAGGAGGTTATGTTTTTGCCGGCGTTGGTTTGTTTGTTGGTTTGTTAACAGGATTTAAAAAAAGTAATGGACGGATTTTGATGAATTATTCAGGAGATGTTGGAAGTGGCCCAAGGAAGAATCGATTAGATTTTGGTGGTGATCCGGAGAACCGCCATTACTGCACAAGTGTTTTCGTCGTATAACTTTCAAATTAATAATGATATCAACATGTTTCCAAGTGCTAGGGGTAGGTTTTCAGGGTCAAAAAATCATTATGATGGTTAAATTATCATAGAAGTACTGCTATTGGGTGTAATGGAAATATGGGGAAACTGAGCTGCCTTGGCGGTGGTCTGCACTCTCAGTGCTTTCTAGTTATTATTATTATTATTATTTTCCAGGCCTAATTGATGGTTAGCTTGCCTTTTGCAGCTATATGGAGATACAGCTCACATTATGTGTGGATATGAAGTGCAGCTTTAATTTCTGATAATTTTGTTGGACCATATTACAAAAGCAGTACAGTAATAGGTGTTTACAGATGCATTCATTCAGTCTAAACTTCAGCAAGTTGACTATTTTTGCTTGTTTTTTTAGGAAAAGAGTTAACTAAAAGTTTATAAGCCAACAAGTGAGCTGCTTTAGAGTCGGTGTGACTTTTTTTATGAGCTGGGGTTCATTGTGTCAGGTGACACTGTAATGCTGTTGTCCTTTTAGACTGCAATACGATACATGGCTCTGTTTCAGACAAGGCTGTCACTACCCAGCTCTCAGTAGGTGGGTTTACATGGACCTCTTTACTCCAATTAAAATCGGTTTAAAAGCTCAATCAGAATGAAAATGCTCCATATAAACACCTCATTCAGATTAAAAACGCCCAAACCCAAAGAAAAGTCATCGGAAGAGCAACCATTCCATGTAAATGGTGGAACAGAATATCTACTGGTAGAGTTCTGCGCTGCTCAGAGTTGGGATGTATTTACAAGATGGAGGCCTTAAACAGAAGTAGGCAACAGCAGAGAGTTTCTTTTCTTGTGCCTCTCTTCTTACTCTCTGAGTAAGTCTACGTTATTATCATGCTGCAGCTTTATTAAAATGTCCACAATAACAGCAACAATTACACCGATCACATGATCCACATCCATCTAATGGTGGAACACGTGAAACATACGTCACTTCTATCACTTCTGCACATGTTACACAGCTGTTCTGATTAAATGTGGTGGAGCATGTAAACACCAGATCATATTAGATCACAACTCATGTAAACACCAGATCATATTAGATCACAACTCATGTAAACACCAGATCATATTAGATCACAACTCATGTAAACACCAGATCCTATTAGATCACATCTCATGTAAACACCAGATCGTATTAGATCACAACTCATGTAAACATCAGATCATATTAGATCACAACTCATGTAAACACCTTTATTAGATCACAACTCATGTAAACACCAGATCATATTAGATCACAACTCATGTAAACACCAGATCCTATTAGATCACAACTCATGTAAACACCAGATCCTATTAGATCACAACTCGTGTTATTAGATCACAACTCATGTAAACACCAGATCATATTAGATCACAACTCATGTAAACACCAGATCGTATTAGATCACAACTCATGTAAACACCAGATCGTATTAGATCACAACTCATGTAAACACCAGATCGTATTAGATCACAGCTCATGTAAACACATTAGATCACAGCTCATGTAAACACCAGATCGTATTAGATCACAACTCATGTAAACACCAGATCGTATTAGATCACAACTCATGTAAACACCAGATCGTATTAGATCACAACTCATGTAAACACCAGATCCTATTAGATCACATCTCATGTAAACACCAGATCCTATTAGATCACAACTCATGTAAACACCAGATCGTATTAGATCACAACTCGTGTTATTAGATCACAACTCATGTAAACACCAGATCATGTTAGATCACAACTCATGTAAACAGTTGAGACGAAACCTTCAATCAGAATGAAGAAAAGTGTTCGTGTAAACCCAGCTAATGAGGAGCAACCTCATTTCCAACTATCTTCATAATCACCATCTGCTTGATCTTTGGCATCAGGCCGTTTGGGCCTGCCAAGGCTCCAGAAAGAAGTCAGAGACCGAGATTTGCACACACATACACAAAGGAACAGACAACACCAGATGAGATACAAAGGGCTTAATGAGTTAAAAATGCATGTGGGGACATATGGGTTACAATAGACACAATAGAGATGATGATGACATCTTGGATTAGCCCTCATGTATTTAGGGTACAGTTTACAGGAGGGGGAGAGTGATGTGTGTGTGTGTGTGTGTGTGTGTGTGTGTGTGTGTGTGTGTGTGTGTGTGTGTGTGTGTGTGTGTGTGTGTGTGTGTGTGTGTGTGTGTGTGTGTGTGTGTGTGTGTGTGTGTGTGTGTGTGTGTAAAGGGGCTTTGTTGTTCTGTGTGTAGATTCTGTATATAGTTGAACAGTTAGGCTGATATCATGTTTTATTCATATTTATATTTTATAATATATATTTATAATCATATTTATTTGTTTAATGTGAGATAACTGAGTAATCTGAGTATTCTTGATACTACAAGCATTACTTGAATAGTTCTGCACAGTTGCATCTCTGACAGTATTAACGTCACAAGTCAAACAGTTTCCATCCGCTGATATTTTCAGATTCTGTCAGCACTTAGTTTTCTTTGAATTTTCTGTTTATCTGTTTATATTTCAGTGTCTTCACTACAAGACATGCGGTAATTGCTCTTTTCACGAGGGTCTTAATTTGTCTTATCTCACTATAGGTCTAAGGGAGTACAGGTTTGTCCCACCATGGCATGGGTGAGGCTGGTTAAGGTGAAAGGTGCCCCAGTTTTTAAATCCTAACCCCCTCCTCGCACACTAACCAGGATTATTAGTGACAAACAAACATGGCTGATTAGGCTGAGCTCAACCTTTCACATCTGCTCAGTCTGACCTTCTGTGAAGACTTGGGAAGAGGTGATGTGGATGTTTGTGTGACTTGTCTGAACTGAGTGATAAAGTCAGTTACATGGCAACAATGGCATTGTGTGTTTGGATTTTGTAAATTCCAATTTGTGGTTAAAATAATCTTTTAATGTGAAACAGAATAACGTTTTTATTTGGTTGGACTGAATTTAAAGTCATAGCTGAAATGTTCTCTGTAAAGGAACCAACGTTAACATGATTAATTAGTAGACAATGAAGGAGGAGCCCAGCTGTGCTTCACAAACTCTGTTTTCACTAAGTTTACTAGACTTCCTTTGTGAAGACGAATGTCATGTTTGAAATTCTGGAACCGTTGGTTTCCTCCTGCCTTAAACAGTTTCACGTCCCAGTTCATTAATTAATTGAATTTACGATGTGATACACGTCTGTTCATTATGGAATGGCAGTCATTTACTTTTTATAAAGAACAGCTGAGGATTAATGGTCGAGTTGGTTTGGTAGTGTGCTCAAGTATTTCAAACTGCCAGTCTGCTGGATGCCTATACTGCCACTGAGGTGATGTCATTTCATTGGTATGTGTGCACATCAGGTCAGCAGAAACAACTCCAGTGGGCATCGTTCCAGGCCTGCTGCAGCTCAACTGATGCTGTGTCTTTGTGTTGATCACTGCTGTTTGACAGTCACCTGACTGTTGATGTCAGTTTTGGTGGGAATTTAAAGATGAAGATGATGACTCTGATAGTGGAATGGTTTTGTAACATTCTCAGTCAAAGTCAATATTCTGAGGAAAATATGTCTCAGACCAGTATGTGGCCCTGGAAAACTCCACTTAACCCATTCATTCATGTCATTCTGAAGGAAAGACTCGGTATCTTCTCTCGACTACTGGTAAACATGGAGTAACTGTTTGGATATTCTCTTGGCCAGAACTCACATGAGTTTACTTTATTGCTCTCTGTGTTTAAAATGTGGTGAGAAATGTCTTTGTCAAGTCAGTTGAGACGTTGTGTTCAGTTAGCCTCATGTGTCTCAACACTGTGAGAAATCCTTAAGTTCATAGTATCTTCTGCTGAGAGATGTCTTCAGCTTTGTTTTCTTTATCAACGAATGGCAGTCAGTAGAGCACATACCACTGCCAAGGTCCCTCTTGTTTGTTTAGCTTGCCTGACCCATGCCCCACCCCTCCACAAAGTTTAGTGAAAATTTGTTCAGTAATTTGTATTACTATTAATAAGGGAAAATGTTGAAAACTATCTTATCTTACAATGTTGAAGAAAATGGGGGGGGGGGGGGATCCTGGATCAGCCCCTCTACTTGGATATGCCCCAAACTTTTAGTGTTGGACATTGTTTGGATTTTAACGATTCTGATTCTGATTCTGTCTTTCAGTTCCGGTTCTTGAAGATTCTACTCATTCATATATTCATGTCATGTCATGGGATCACTGCCACTAGCTTAGCAGCAGTAAACTGGCTACTAGTGTTAGCATCTGCAGACATTCATCTACGAAAAAATATTTTTCAGTTTTTTGCATTTGACACAGTTTATAGAAATTCGGTCAAGTATAACTTATTTGCTGTCTTGCCGTTGACAATATGACAAACATTTAATTTTCACTTAACCGATTGCGCCGGGGTGCTGCTGCCTGTTGGCTCAGGGTTTAAGCGATGTAGACCGGCGCAACACGTCAAACACGGTACACTCACTGATTTGTACACCATGTAGGCGAAGGAGCTTAGTCATGTTAGTTGTGCATCCTCCCTTGTATGAAATACGTTTAGCACAAGTGTTGCACCATGCTGACCTTTTTCAGAGCAACATGAAGCCACACTTTTTAGCTCCGCTTGCTGTGGTCCATTGCAATTTCCAGCTTGAAGTGCCCTTCCAACATATGATGTGGAAACTACAGAGGCTCCTTGCCACCACCATGGAAACTGAAACCTAACTTGAGCGGGAGTGAAATTTATTTAGGAACCCAGAAGCAGAATCAGAATTAGAATTTCTTAATGATTCCGATGGAATCTGAGTTTTGAGCTGGTTCCAATTAGGAACCGGTTCTCGATGCCCAACCCTATAAACGTCTCAGGTTCTTTCCTGGGCAATGCCCCATCATTTTCATGAAAATCCATCCAGTAATTGTCATGTAATGCTGTTAACAACAAACCAACCAAAGTGAAAACAGGGTTGTGAGATGACCCAGTGGTGTGTGGTGAGCTGTGGATTACCATCAGCAAATCAAAATGGGATTGGCAGGTGGCTCCCACCCATTCAAGCCTTTAAGATGGACTTAAATCACAGTCTCACCTCTAAGAGGAGACCACTCCAACAAGGACACGAAGAAGGGAGCCAAGAAGTGTTTTCATCCTGCATGAAAGGGGGATAGCCTTTAACTATGGGGAAACCATTTGGAGGAAGCTTGTGCATACCCAGGGCGACTGAATTGCTTTGGAAAGTTTCATTGAAAATGATGTGATGTCGACCAGAGAACAATGTCGTATATTTACTTTTTTATTCTCTTCGACAGAAAAAATGTCCCTGTTGTCACAATGCAGCCAGGCCCCATCTGTTATGAAAAGGGGGAGGCCGACATCTAAATGAAACACTCCTCCAGCAGAATAATTAAGTCCAGACACAAAGGGCTCAGCAGGAAGGAGTTCAGTAGAGATGGAGTTGGTATTCTCTGGGGGGACGTTGGGTCCAGCCGAAGCCTTTTGGACTGTAGGGAAGGGGAAGGGAGCAAGAGGTTCACTACCTGTGAGAGCTGGCCCCCATCCACATCACACCACAGCTACTGGGGACACACACAAAAAGATATTACTCATGCGTTTCTGTTCTCTTGAGTTATCAAATTAAAAGACAAAAATAGGACCACTGGAATGAAATGGTGTCCAGTAGAATTCTGAGACGCTTCACCTGTGTGAAATGTATGACAAAGCATAGGCAGTGCCTAAAGCTCAGAGAAAGCTAGAAATTTGATTAAGATCCTGCAGTAATAGACAGGATGTGGACAATCTCTCCAATAGGTCACTAATGGTTGAGCGTGGTTGTACACGTAAACTGAAGTAATTTTGTGGAGAAAAGAAAAATAGGCTTTAGAGAAGAATAAAAACATTGCTTACATTGTCTGTGTGGCTGAGCTTGTGAATAAATATTATTTATATTGTCTTGTGCAACCGTCCCAATTCTGACAGGTGTAAGGGTGGGTGTGTTTGGCAATTCAGTCAGTTTGGCTGCAGCACACTCTCCACTCAATCCCATGCAGCGTGCTGAAAATGGAGTCATTAATGGGGCTGAAAACGATTCTGAAAAGAAGAAAGAAAAAAAGCTTCAAGTAAAGTTCCATAAAAGACATCAGGAGAAATGTGTGAAGTTTGTCTGAATGTTCGATGCCCCATGCAGGGCTACTGGTAGATAAACCAGTGCTTACCCCAGAACAGTTGTTAGGCCCAGTGGCAAGTATCTGGGACAGATAGCCTGGTGTGTGTCTGTTTCTTTTACGATGATGTCCCCCCCATGATTTCCAATAATGATGAGCCCACTGTAGTTTATAAAATGTCTTAGGCCTGAAATGATGATGATGATATGCACATCTATTACGATACTTGGATGCTGATACAAGTCAGAATCGATTCTTCGAGATTAAGGGGTAACTACTTTCAGTGTTTTGCTCCAGTATACTGTGCCTCACTTGTGTCCTTCACTGAAACACACTAAAAACATAACTGCCAGATAAGATAAATGGTCTGCAGAGTTTTTATTTTGAAAAGTTCAATACATTTATTAATTGATTTACTTTGAAGCAAATTAAACGTTTGTTTACCAGTCTGTGAATAACGAATGAGTGAAAGGATGTGATATTAACATGAAGTCTCCAGCAGTGCAGAGCATCACCGTTAGGTCTGGGCAAAGAAAGGTGCAGAAACAGACTGAGCACAGCATTTTCACAGCACATTGTCTTCATCATATGGTTTTAAATTGTTTAATTCTACAGTGTGTGTTGCTCATTTGTTACTGCTGGTGTTCACCGCTCTCCTTTTTTAAAAGATGAATTTCAAAATATACAGACCAACAGGGGGAACGCATAATTTTAAAAACCCTGTAATTTCTATTCACTAGCCCTAATCTACTGAAACAATCATGTGATTCACTGAATTGACTTTTTTTAAGTACCCACAACCAAAACATGTTAAATCATGAATAACCCTCATTTAGTCACAACATAGAAATAACAGTCATTGGTGCATTTCAGAGTAAACGATGATGTTGGTGAGATTTTTCTGTGCATGATTGGAAAGACCTGGCCAAGGCGATAATTTGTGGACGAAGATCACATTTCGTGACAAATCCAGATTTAACTTGTACACAGCTGGTGGTCGTTGGCGTTTGTACCATTGCCACAGGGAACACTATCCTGCAGCATACATCCAGGAAGTGGATCGTTTGGTGGTGGTGTCATGATGTGGGGGGGCACTGCTAATTGATGACGGTCAGAACTTGTCCAGATCCACGGTACACTGACAGCTATCCATTACCGAGATATGGTCCTAGGTCCAGCAGTCATTCCCAGGATACAACAATCAGGCATCACCATCATGCATGACAATGCCAGACCACATGTGGCTCATGTCTGTCAGGAGTAGCCTACCTGGACCAGAACAATGTCGCTGTCCTTCCTTGACCAGCATATTCACCAGATCTCAACCCAATAGAGCATCTGTGGGACGTTCAGGATCACCGGATGAGAGACAGAAAGATCCTGCTCCAGCAACACATGACCAACTTGTCACAGCTCTGCAGGAAGAATGACGTCATCCTACAAGTCCAGAATAACATCTTATCCATTCAGGAGGTGTAAAGTAGTGATAAATGCTGGAGGTAGACACGCACGGTAGTGACTGTTGTTGTTCTCTGTCTCACCATCCACACTTTCTGACTTGTAAACACTGAGACAAAAACCACTAATCTGCACAAAAATGATTTTTCTGTTTGGCTAAAGGGTGAATAAAGATGTGAACCATAATTTACCTTTGATATTTAATATGAACAGGATGGCATGATGTCAAAAAAATATGCGTTTCTACTGTTGGTCAGTATAACTAGTGTGTGCGTGTAGTCGACTGTCCAGCTGCTGCCCTGCAGATGAGTTTTGCCTTTTTCGTTTAGTCATTATGATGTTAAATAATCATAGAAAATGGATGTTCTTGTACTCAATACAAGGTCAACTTAGACCTGGCGAGCTGCCGGGCTTGTAGGAGGAAGGAGGAAAAGCTGTGTGGAAAACATCATTAAAACATATATTTAAACATATATTCCTTTTTTGCTAATATTCAGGGAATTTAGTGATGAAAAATATATTTTTGTCCGAGGACCTCCTCAGAAAAACATTTCAAAGACCCCTGAGGATCATTGAAACTGCACATGGCCAACTGTGGCTCAGGAGGTACAGCGGTCGTTCATGGAACGAAAGGTTGGTGGTTCTATCCTCAGCCCCTGCAAGCCTACAAGTCGAAGTATCCTTGAGCAAGATACTGAACCTCAATTTGCTCCCCGGGTGCCGTAAAGGCATCCCACTGCTCCTCAGGGATGGGTCAAATGCAGAGAAAGAATTTCCCCCTGTGGGATGAATACAGTATTTGAAAAAACACACAATGCCATGTCATGCAAAATCAAAATGACATCACTGCCTAACTTTCTACTTTTAACCCATTATATAATGTGTTCTGATTTCTTTTTTGCACTTATGCACGGGTGCTCGCATGCACTACCAAAGTGCCATAGGCAGCATGTGTGTGCCACGTGCTGCGTGTGTTGTGACGACGTCTCGTCGCTGAGGTGGATGCGCTCTGCTGTCTGGAATAGCAATGATCCTCTTAAATGATTACAAGCAGCAGCCAGAGAGAGAGGCAGCCTGCGTGGGTAACATGCAGGCAGATGTCACACCCCCACCCTCAACAGAACACACACAGCATCTATGTTTAGTGCATGCTACAGGGAGATCAGACTTAACCCCATCCTTTAATATACTCCAAGTCTGTTATTCTGCTTATTTGTACCTGGATAAAGGCAATTCCTTTTATTCATTCAGCGTCTTTTCCTAGCAGGAAGTGGATTGTTTGTAGAAAGTAGAAGCAGAAAATAGGCCTGTTAAAAGATAGACACCAAGAATGGTACAAAGATAAATGTCGCACACTTTCAGATCAGCCATTTTGTAAATGTTCAGTTGAAGAACTGTTTAAAAATGTATATTTGTGGATGCATTAAGACAGATTGACACTGTTGTTTTACTTTGTTTGTTTGTGTTTGACATACCTACAGGTCACTGACTTTAAAATGATCATGAATTCCTGGCCCAACTAAGGTTGTCACGATACCAGAATTTTAAATGTTGATTTTTGAAATGCTAGTATAAAAAGCAATACTCAATACCTCTTTCGATACTACAGCAATAATACTATACATCCTAGGCACAGAAAATTTGAAGAACATTTTCTTCTGACTTGACTTAACCTGCACATGGTGCATAGATAAAAAGCCACGGAACACATACTCACTCAGAGAGCACATACCTTCAGCAACGCCATTATCACTAAAACCTGAACAAGTGGAGAACAGTCTCCAGGCTCTGGTCCTGAGCTGCTCATAGTGGTGGAACATCACTAGTTATTTTCATTTAGATTGGCTGTCATGTTTAATGATGTTGGCTAAATGTTAAAGGCCCCATCTCGCATTGTTGAAGAAACTGAAAAGGTGATCCAAAATCCATTATTACATCAAAATCCATTGACAGCTTTTTGAGATATCTGGTGGACAAATAAACATGAATGATCACATAATAATAATAATGTTAATATCTGTACAGCCTTGAGTTGAAAATCTGATTGGAGATCTGTTGTTATTTTAATAGCTTTGTTTTTTTCTATGCGTATTGTTTAAAATGAAGGGTATCGAATACTTATACCGATACTTAAATACTTTTGGTCACCTTAGCAGTTGCAATCAGAATATAATCTGGCGATATTACACAAAATGTGGATTGTCTGTAATTGCATGTGTAACATGCAACACTTTAACAAATGAAACATCTGGAGATGCCACCTGAAGTTGATCCTTAAAAAGTGGTTGAGTCCATTCAATCTTGAAATAGCAATTTTCCTGAAGGGATAAAACCTGCAACAAAGCTTTTATTTCACACAACAGGAAACACAGGTTAGTCACTCCAAACCTGACCAGGGTCTTTGTGTTCAGGTTTCTCTGCCGCATTTACTCAGCTAATCCTAATGTGGCTTTAGAAATAAAGGAATGGCTCAGCTGAACGCAAACTATTGTTTCAGTAATCTTAGTGGAGAATTGGATTCTTGGAAATTCTCTCTGTGGACGGGGTTCTAGCAGAAACGCCAAAAACATTGTGGAAAAGAACTTTTTCATCATAAGCTCAACAGTCAATCATGGAAATTGATCCACAATGAGGCTCAGTGTATATTTGGCTTCAAAGAGTTCTAAAAACATTTTCACAAAATCTTCTGGATGCAAAATCTTGTATGCTGACAGAAATAGGAGGTGGCTGAAGAAATTGCAGATTACATATGGATGAGAGAAGGGCGCCAGCTTTATAGCACGTGTTTTGTCCTAGTGACCATTGGAGAATGTGCGTGGTAGTGCTCAGTGTCGGTGTTGAGTTTTGCCCTTTCCAGTGTGCCACTCCTAAGTTCATCAGCACTATAAAACATGTTTTGTCTTTTCTTCCCCTTTTTGGCTCGAATTCTCTCGCCCTCCTCTGTGCTTGACATTTGACTGAGAATAGGTCCCTGTAGGGAGCTGCGCTCTCAGGCTCTGCTGAGGCCCCAAATGCACACAACTAGAGACCAGTGCCAAAGATTTGCCCTTTGTCCTGTGTAGTAGTGTTTGACCCTTCTCAATGCCTCAGTGTGCTGATGAGAAGCAGAACCATTCTGGATTGTTGGTCACCTCAGAAATCCTAAATGTCACGGTTCCCTCACTGTTCCTGGTTATTCTGCATTGCAGCCTTGGGGATGTGGCTTTAAGAGACACTGACCATTTGAAATCCTCGATGCCTCAAATCAAGCTTTGTGGTGCTGCTCTCTGACCTTTCTTGATCAGTCAAAGATATTTCCATCCTCATTTCTTTGCAAAAGCATAACTGTCTTGAATTTCATATTCTAGTGATTTTTAACAGCTCAATCAATCACTTTGTCAAGGTTTCATTTCTTCATGTCAGTAGTTTGATCTTTTCTTCAAGGGTACCATGAATGGAAGCGTGTTCAAGATTATGCTGAGGACTTCAGGTTCATTTCAGGGATTTACTCATTTGTGTCTCTTAGTTTTCAGTCTTGTGCCTGATTTTCTTATTGATTACTGATCACAGTATGTTCCCAAAATGAGAGAATGCACGGTTTGAGGGATGGTTGTATTGTAATTACTAGAAGTCAGCTTGGCTTGTTAAAATATTGTATCTCTCAGTCAAGCATTACTGTTAGAACAGAGCTTATTGGAACAGCTGTGGAAAACATCTGTTCTTCTATGATGTCATATGTTCTGTTCTTAGCTTTCTTGGAGTTTGCTTTCTCTAAGACCAAACCTTTTTTGGAACACCTTTTACACAGAGCAAGTGTCACCTCTCTTGAAACCTACATCAGTATCCTCGACCATTTGAAAAAACCGCCAGAGTGAAACTCTTCACCTCTTGTTTTGTTGCTTCCGACCCCAAACTTTCTGCTGAGTGCTAGTGTTGGAGGTTGGGGGAGGAAACCCCCCACCTCACCTCCCCTATTCCATCTCATTCCATTTCATTGCATAGCTCTGGTTTGGTTGCTGGTATGGAGATGAGATGGAGGAGTGTGTGTGAGTGTGGTGGGGTGGAAGCCAAGCTAACAAAACAATGGAGGCTTTGTGAGTGTCCCGCCGTGACAGGATTGTTGGAGGGATTGTTGGAGGGAGGGCTTAGTGAAGCGTAGCCACTTCATTAGTCAGGCTTCTCCTTTTGCACCTCCTCCTCCTCACATCACATAAATCCTCCCTCCCTGTCATGCTCTCGCAGCCTTTCCTGCCCCACTCACTCGTAGGACCTCAGATGCAGGAGCCGTTCTGGCTGGGCAGCACTGAGCGCAAGGTTGTGACGAGGATGTGTTTTCCAGACTGATCGGAGTTGTTTGTTGCAGTTTCCCTAAATCGGTACCAGACTGTTTTTGCTCTGAGGTAGGTTGTCATCATTCCTGTCCTATCCCATCCAACTTACATCTTCCCTCCCCTGACCTGCAGTCTTGGTGTCAGATGACTGGACACAGCACTCTCAGGCAGACCTTGTGATGAACAACTGAGGATGTCATTTTATTTTAGTGTCTGTTATTATGAAGGCATTTCTAGTTGTTTTTGTTCCTCATATCAATTTCATCTCTCTGTGCATGATGGCAAAAACCCCTTTGGTCATGAAGTTTCACAAACCCATCTTGCTGTTGAATTTTATGTTCAGATGAGATGATGTCTAAGATGGTGGGACTTGGTTTGGGGTGGGTGCGGGTGGTGGGGTCTATTGCCTCAGCTGTGTTGACCAAATTATCAGTGTTATTAGGACCTACATGCTTGTGATTGCTTCCTCCCCCACCCAAACTGCTCCCCTTTGTTTAGCACACCCCGTGGGGGACAGTAAAGCGTCAGAGTAATCTTTCACATCCTGTGTGGGAAAGGGCAGAGGAGCACTCCGGCTAACCCCATTACTTCCTCGTGAGACAGTCTGATGCAGAAAAACTCAAACAAAAATAACATGACGACTGTTTTTAACCTAGAGGACTGCCTGTAGTACACTCAGTGCCTGTTTGCTGCTTACGTCCTTTTAAACTGTGGTCTGCAAGCTTCTTGCATTACTAATTGATTGACATCACAGCTACAGTACATGGTATTAAACTTTCCCATCTGCTTTACCAGGGCAACCTGCAAAGATTGAGTTTTATGCCTTATATAGTTGATTATACAACTATATATAAGGCAGAACCTCATGTCTTAAATTAAAGTGTATGGAAACAGTAATGAAAGCACATCGTTCAGTTTTCTCAGGTCTCCCTCTTGCAGAGAGTTGGATATGAAAAGTTTGTACCACTCTCATATGGGTGCACAATTAGCTTAGCTTAGTTTGGCAGCTTGAAAAGTCTAGCCTGGATCGCTCAATGATCAGCCTGCCACCACGTCTAAAAGTTGCTAATTCACACGAGGTGTCTCATTGTTTCGTCCATATACGACCAGAAATCCAAAAAGACTAGTTCTTGGTCTTAAAGGGAGTTCTTTGGTCTCTTTATGAACAATTTTTTTTTCTACTAACTTTCTTTCAGTCTGCCTGACTAGCCTCAGATCAGATAACATGTGCATTATCACTTTTCAGGAACCACAGGCAACCGTCTGAACTTCTGCATTCACACTCTGCATTGCAGGATAATAGAGGTATGACTGACATGTTACTGTCATCTCTTGTCTTATCTCTCCACAGAATGAAGAAGTGAATCATTTGTGATTGCAGTCATGGCTGTCCAGACAGGCATCCAGGTAGGCTCATCTTCATCTGGATAGAATTAGGTGTACTCTGATTGGCCAAAGGGGAAATGTAATCCTTGAGTCTATCAGAATGGAGACCAAGGACTAAGAAATGCGTCATGCGACATTTGTAGATATCGTTAAAAATTGTGTTTCTGATTGTGTCTCTGGTGGTGAGTCTACATAGCTCATGGTGTCTAAACCGTGAGTCACCAAGGCTATGTGTGTGCCAAATTGGAGAAAAAGTTCCCAGACTGTGCCAGAGTTTTTCAGATTAAATAAAGGACTACAGACATCTGTCTCCCACTCAACAGCTGTGGCCAGCCCACCTGTGTTATAGCATGCCGTCTTGTTGTTTTTATGCATGTCTCACGTTCCACTGCTCCGACCCTGTGGAGTTTCGCTGCACATTTTTTAGAGGGAGTGGATGGAACATGCAACACTTTTTCCCTTCCCCTCCTAGCAAAGAAGTTTCAGCCATCCCTAAACTGTAAACAACCAAACTATCATGTTACAGGTTTGTCACATGGCAGTACCTTGTTAAAGGGCTTTTCTCTGTCATCTGGTTTGAGAGTCCTTGCTTCCTCACCACCCTTCTTGGACTGTGGATATGCAAAATATGTATCCGAGTGTTGTGCACATAACATGTGGCAGGAAACCTCTCGGACTGATGCTCACATGTTGACAGAGATGTGGTTGAATGTTCTAGCTCCGGACGCCCCAGATTACCCCTAATGAAGGTTTTTACATTTAGATTTGTTTATATGGTACAATATCTCTGTAACCAGCCTTGAATAATAATATAAAATAAAAGTAGTTTACGCAAAAATGGATAACCCTTATATGACAATGCCTGGTAAGTCTTTCTTCTTTTTCAGTTCAAACATTCTTTTTTTCATCTCATTCCCATTCCCTACCAACAAGCAGAGAAAACAGCAGTGCTGATTTTCTTCTTGGCATCTTTGTAAAAGATATAGAGCAAATCCAGTAAAATAGTCTCATTTGAGACATATTAATCACATATTAATTCATATGTGTTTATAGAGCATGGAAGATTTTTATTTTGATATTTCATGTGATCAGAGGCACCCTGTCCGGATATTGATCCATATCACACTGTGATGATGCTGCAGACACTGTAATGTGGTAGCAAGGAGCTACTTCCAAAGCTCAGTTCAGGGCTTCAATGCCCATGTAGAGCACAGTCACATTAAAAACTGGTCACAGTCTGACTGCTCAGTGCACCCATGCTGAAAATGTATGCACTCATGGAAGTATAAGTAGCATATGTGCACATCTATTAATGCAACAGTAAAGCACAACCATTGCAAAGTATAATGTCTGCAGGTGTTGGTCTTTGATGCCTGAATAAATCTCAGAAATATTTTGTGATAGCCTCAAATTGTTGCTGTTGGGAAAAACTTGACTCTATAAATCTGGAAATCTTGTTTCTATGTTAACATTGATGAGTTAACCTGACGGGATGTGGAGTTACTCAATAAATAGTCCTTAAGTTCCAGTTAAAAAGTAGACAGCAAAAGCACTGGATTGACTGTTTCTAAATGAGCAGGGTTATAGAAGAGTTATCTCCCTAATACTATCATTATCATATAGCAGCAGAAACTCACACATACACACAACCTCAATGAAAGCTTAATAAGTTTGTTTGTTAAAGCCGTATTTGATTCTTTTACTTTGATGTTTTAGATGGGAAGTACAATTCAAAACAATAATGTTACTGAAAGAAGCTAGAATATGCTAAAACGCAACATACAGCTGAGAAAAACTGCAAAGTTGAGGTAGAATTCTCTACTAGCTACTTCTTTCACACAACAATCAATGAAGTCTGAACTGAACTGAACAGCAATTATTTGACCCATTTTTCACATTAGAATATTGATTAGTGCAACTTTACTCCATTTAAAGCATGTATATTTTGTTTTTGTGATATTTGTCACAGAAATTGGTTCCGTTCACATTACAGGCCTCATTGTTCAGTTCTGATTGTTTGCTCAGATCAAATCTGGTTATCTTGACGATTCATAATTACAGTGACCTGTGTCTAGCTCTAATGTGAACACATCTGTCCTTTGAAACAGCAGGCATGAACACATTGATATATTTTTGCACGATGCATGTGTGTCACCAACAACAAGTCGTATTTGTGAGACATATCATGGTATTCAACCGAAATGGAGGCTCCAGTAGTGAATGTATGCATGTTATTTTGTTTTGAGGGCGGCAGACACATCAGCTGTTCATGAGCAGCTGACGATCTGCTTCTTGTTGTCATCTCTTTTCACAGTCATTTCACTGTGTTGGCTGATGATGACAGCACTCGGTGTATGTATGCAAAAAGTCACATGAATTCCAATCTCACCATTCTCATTCATGTTGCATGGCCACGAATGGGATATGTATCTGATCTAGGAACATGAAAGGATGTCAAATATTATGTGAAATGACGTGATTTTTGTGTTCACACAGCCCTGAAAAAATGCGATTTATCAGCCTGCCCACAGTTACACTGACAAGTCAGCTCTCAGAGCAGCAGTGCTAAAATCTCAACCAAAAAATGGAAAGCTCTCCTAAAATACCTCATTAAAACCAAGGCTACATCGTCTTTTATATTATAAAATAAATAAAATAAAATAATATTTGAGATGAAAGAAACCAAATAGAATAAGTATCTGAAATGAGCAGCATGACCTTGTTAGTTCAGCGTGGCCAAACCAAACAGCTCTGGCTTTAGTTATGATCCTGAGGGGGGGCAAAGGTCAACAAGCAGCTCGTGGGAAGTTTTTTTTAAAGACAGGGATAGCTTAAGTAATAAAGATGGAAACATTATTTCAAATTTGAAAGGACTGAAAGTGCATTTTGGTATCTTTCAACTTGATCGAAATGTAGTTCAAGTTCTAGCTGAACATTGTTAAAGGCTTCGTCTACAGAATCATTGACGTAAGGCCAGAAGAAAAGGCTTTGTAATAATGTGAACTTATGATCTGTCATAGGAGCCGCTCATATAATGACAAAGAATCTTAAAATAAGCTGGAGATGGTCATGGTCTTCAGAAATGTCATGTCATGATATGACAAGAAAACCCAGCATGTGTATATTTTCTCATTTCACCAGTAGACTGATGTGATCACTGTTGGAATATGTTGACACATCCTACTTTTCCCTTTGATTTAATGCTATTTATTGTTTCAGGGAGTTAAGTTGTCCTTGTTTAAAGTGTTATGTGTTAAGAGCATCAGTTTAAATGATAAACATACAGGAACAACCAGCTCAGTACACCGTGTTTCTTACCAGGATTATCAGCCCACATTCTAGCATTCAGACGCCTAATGAGGTCAGACGTGGTGAAAGGAGGAGTAACAGAACAGTAGCTCACTGTGAACCTGTATCCAGTCAGGTGACAGAGTATGAGTAGTTTAGCCCACTGGTCTTCTCTAATTGGCAGATCTTTTACATAATGTCTAAACCTTATCCTGCTTTATTTTCTAATTAGCTGGAAGTCCAGAAATGCACATATGTTGTTGTTAACCTGCAGAGCACCACAGGCAGCCTGCCCTTCTCAACCTTGTTATGTAACATGTGCGTTCACACAAGTGTGTGCATGTGTGGGTCAACTCGTCCCTTTTTGAAGGGAGGTAACCTTTTCGGTTGCAAAGATCAGATGTTCTGGACACTTTCTTCAATTTTTTTTGTTCCTCAGTCCCACATATTTATTCCCACCCCATCACCACCACTTCTGCAACGTTTTTGGTTCAAAGGTGTAACTAAAAAACACAATTGTCAAATCAATGACATATGTGTATTTGTCCGTGTATTTCACTCCTTTATTCGGATCCATGCCAAAATGTAATGGGGTCTATTTTGGCCTAATGTCATGGAAATCCATTCTGTAGTTTTCACGTAATCCGGTTGACAATCCAACGAACTAACAAACAGACACATATGACATCATAACCTGCTTGGTGGAGGTATGGGATCACC